>JBBBVT010000022.1:5070826-5083563 GCA_037177035.1 Craterocephalus eyresii | reverse complement strand
AAAGCAGGCTGTCCATGCTCGGAAGCCATCAAATCTGACTGAACTGGAGATGTTTTGCAAAGAAGAATGGTCCAAAATACCTTGAACCAGAATGTATGTGTTGTGTGTTCAGAGGTGATGTTCTGCATAACTTGGTTGGAACCAGTGCTTCCTGTTTCCCTCCTATCATCTCCAACCAGTCTGCCCATTCTCCTCTGACTTCTGACGGATCATGACTAATGAGGTGGCGGGGGAGTAGATATGAAACTGTTCAACACAGACACTGAACACACAGCATGGTGGTGAGTGGACAAATTTAGAAGGTTAGATGAAGTTTTTATGGCAGTGTTTTCTTTTTTTTGTCTTGTATTTTAAATCTGTGAAAGATGCTATATAAAGAAACTTTACTTACTTTCATATTTATGTTTTTCTGTGAAGCATGTGGATTAAAGTTAATATGAAACAAAAGTAATCATTGTTCTTTTAGATAGTAGGTGACTTTCACTTTGAGCTTTAATCATTTTATAGGAGCTCTGCTCAGCCATTTGCTCAGCTGGATTTGAAGATAAACCAGTTTTTCGACATGTTTTTTTTAATACCAGTCTAAGATGTCAGACTTGATAGTGGAGACTGAAGCCTCACCCTTCAATTGCATGACAAGCCAAGCTTCCACACCTCTCACGGGGCCGGAGGCAACTCATTTTGACAGACATATGCACCAGTATTTACAACATAATACAGATGTTTCTGTTCCATAAAAGAGAAGAAGAGAAAATTCACAAGTTGTTGCACACCATCTCCTCTCCGCCCACCTTCGCCCCTGTCCGTCTCCGTAAGCGCGTCTGTCTGTCTAAAAAAAGACTGAAATGCACTGCTGAGCCTGCAGCCGTAAACACTGACCGATTTTCCTGTTTGCAGCTGTCTTAAACAGACTGGGAGGTGTTTTCAGTTTTATGGATATTGACTCCTCCTCGGCTCTTTGATCCTGGCTGTCCACCTTCAGACTGGAGCCTCCCGGCTGCCCGTGAACCCGCTGACAGCTCCAAGCAAGAAGCCCCAACACTGAAGTGTGTGTTCATGTGTTGTCCAGGCCTGGTCGGACAATAAGCAGGTCTGTCAGTCAGACGCGCTCGCAGCCGGTCAGGCCTGAGATGAAAAGGTTTTGTTTCCAGATAGGTCCGTGGAGAGAGGGGTGCAGCGGCATTCAAAGCGTGATCACACACAATTAGGCTTATGATGTGCTCGGTTTTCATTTATCCTGATAAACAGGTTGAAAGAGTGCAGATCTGACAGTGGCAGTCTCACAGAGCAACGCTTTGTCTTGTCTTGACTGTACTTACACCCATCAGCCTGGCCTCCTCTTAACAGATCACTCAGGGGGAATGTACTCATTGTCTATTAGTGCGCCGTGTCTATGTATTTATGTGTGTGTAAAAAAGGTCCAGGGCCTGTCATCAGTCAGATTTACTACAGCGGCAGCAGTGCAGCGTTGGCAGGCCGGGGGGAGATGTGAGGAAGCTCAGCTTGGCTCGGTCCCGCTGCTCCTACTGGATGTGTGATGATCTAAGTTTGTGTGTGTGTGTGTGTGTTTTTCAGGTCAGCACCTCGCCCACAGCCCACTGATGATGTCCAAGCCTGATGATGTCATGGTATCGATCAGCAGGGCGTCTGTTGTGGGATTTGGTGTCAGTGTCTGGAGAGACGGAGAGGAGAGGACGAGGCTGATGGGGTTAGCCGGTGACGGATAGTTGGTAAGAGTTGTGATTAAAGAAAAAGGAGCGGATTAAACACATTTGGCTAAATAGATGTGAATTAAAGAGGTGGATATCTGGGGAATAACAACAAAACAGGACACCTCTGTAGGGTGGATTTGTTTTAAGGGAAAGAATTTAGAATGAGAATGATTCGGCCGGTTTGATGTCCTCAGGCAGTTAGCATCGGGACCTCGGGGCGATGTTCTACTGGGAGGCTGGATGGACTCTGGGTCAGAAAAACACTCGGCCTGTTGATTCACTGCTTTGCATTGCATGAATTACAACAACTTGTTAAATATTGTAGATTAATGCACTTCTCTCACTTTCCCTAAGGAAAGTTAAAATTAAACTGATTTGACTTTTGCCTATGGTTCCTCATTAGACCAACATGGAGGCAGCTAACAGCGCCTTGAGCCGGGTTTATACTCGTGTGAGTCAGCAGGGTTACAGGCTCTGTGTAGGTCCGCAGAGGCTCGGCGTCTTCTTCTTCAGACCTGACATGCAGCAGACTACGTAGATACAGCAAATCGGAAGTACTCCGTTGCGACTGGTCAGATTGTGATATGTTTAACTACCTTTAAACCACAGGCTGCATTTTTTCATATCGGGTCACAGTTTACATCACTTATCCTGCAGCCATGCTGGCGATATGCGCCACAAAATCCACCGAGACTCAACTCAACTTTATTTGTAGAGCACTTTAAATTCAGCGCCGTTGGCCAAAGTGCTGTATACACAATTAAAACACATATAAAAACAGATTAAAAGAGAATATAAGAGATAAAAGAAAATAAAAACAATATAACAATAAAAGCCAACTTCTCACACTGAGTTAAAAGCCAAAGAGAAAAAGTGACTCCAGACTCCAAAAATGACTCACGTGAAAAATGTTTGGACTGTGCAGTTCATCTAATAGCGGCCCACAAAGACTGATCACTGCATGGAATCAGTAAAGAGTAAACTTGTATGTTGACTTATTCAAAAAATTTCGTATTGTGTTGTTTATCAGCTGGTACCAGCCTACTGCTGCCTTCAGATCTGAAAAAGAAACAGCGACCGGGCGTGTTTAGCTACGCTGGAGCTTAAACACACAGAGGTTCTGCGTCGGCCGAGCTGATGAAGACGTAGCACAAGTATAAACCAAGCTTTAGCTTTAGCCTGCATTAGCTTTTTTAGCTCGTAGCTACAGGCAGCTCAGAGTTGGATAGGTGTCAATCATCCGTCCCCACACTCACAGCCCCCGGCCCATATCTAAGCACCTACTGGTCGCTCATTTTTGTATTTTAAGGAGTGACGAGACTTGTTATGTTAAGATGGTGAAGATGGGAACCTCCCAACGAGCCACCGCTCAGCTTTTCAGAAACCTGCGAGTCATGTGACGGAGGGTTTGTCCCAAGCAGTAACCTCTTGCTTAGACACAGGAAGCCTATGCATAAATGCCAAAAACTGCAGTTCCTCCCTCCTCCACTAGGTGCTGCTGCAAAACAGAGCCATTCCCCATAGACTCCCATGTTAAAAAGGCCAACTTTAGGCTACAGCAGAATTAAACATTTTTATAGCCTAAAAAAGAAAACGTAGGTTTAAACGGTCAGGTTTACCTTCATGGAAACTGTGGGGGGAGTGGAAAAATTCGGAGTAGCCTAATTTGTTTAGATGTTATTTAATTCTGAAATTCTTCATAATTAGGGGCGGGTCCTTTTGATTGACAGGTATCAAAAAAAGTTGCCAAGGATAGAACAACCGCTTTTAGCTGGCTAACAGTACACCTTTAGCTCACCTTCCTCCGTTAGCTGTTCCTACGAACTGCCTAATTTCAGCTCTTCAGAAATCTACAGGTTTCATGGTTTCAAGGTTCATCTATTCATTTTACAGTCTATGATTTCTCCATATTGACAGCGCTAATCACTGAGGCAGTATGAAACGAGCCTGGCCTACATCCCCACCGCTCAGCTGGCTGCAGCCGCTCTCCCTCGTCGAGTCTGCTCTGATACTCTTGATTTTTCAGCTTGGTTACATTAGCAAACATCTAAGCCAATGTTGTGAATGCTAGTCAAGAGTCGTCCCCAGTCGCCATCTGAGGCGACGGGGAGAGACGAGACAAGCTGTCGGCGTATTATCATGGGAAATCAGATGTGTTGGGAGATGTTTCAAACAGCCAAACTCAAGTGTTTCTGGCCAACTGCCAAATGAAAGTTCACCCTCCTTTTAGCTCAACTTCTGCTCTCCACCAGCTGCTGATGGAAAGTGCAAAACCCTCCACGCAGGTAGTGGTTCTCTTTTTTCAAAGCCCCTCCACTGAAAACAGGCGTCTGGCGGGTTTAAAGAGTCAAGTGAGAATTGTTGCAGGAATGAAAAAGAGGTGAGAACAAAACAGCAATGTGACCAACCTGTTAAAAAAAACAACGCACAAAGCCGCAGATGTTAAATAATAATGAATGAGCGGATGAACCCATACAGTGGTTTTATGTTTGATATAAGCTTGACAGACAGAGGAAGAGGATGGGAAGGAGGCTGCCTTCAGTGGCTTACGGTGGAGTGAATCAAGCCCTGCTGCTTGATCCAGTAGACACAAGGGACGTGTATGAAGGAGGATTACAAACCTTGCTGCTAGCTCAGGCCATCATTTAAACCTACTTCAACATCTCATGCAGGTTTGATCGATACGTTGCCAAGTATTAGGATCCCATTAACACAGATAATATAGGCTACTATAGACTTATGAGATATTATAAACATTCACCGCAGCCGCCTCGGCGAGAAGCCTGCGTAGCGCCGTCGCTCCGCCAATAATTACTTTAATGAACATCCCCCTGTGTGATAGAGAGACTTTATGAAGTGGGCAGAGTCATGAAATATACAGTGGGTTGTTTTTATGGATTTGTGTCCTCTGGGTTTCCCTCTGGTGCCTCGCTGTAGTGCAGCCCCTCCATCACGTTGACAGTCAGTCAGCAGGGCTGAGCCGTGCCCGAGCTGCATTGTTTAAGCTTGTACAGTACAGTTAAGCTACAGCTGCTGCATCAGGGCTTATGGACTCTGCTGTACAGAAAAGAAAGAAGAAAAAGACCCCCCTCCCCTTTTTCCTCCTCCAGCTCTATCTTGCACTATCCGCTTCCTGGAACCTGCCCATGCAATTGGATTTAGTGTCTGTCTGTGCGCCTGGCTTGTCTCAGCGCTCTCTCTCTGAGCTCCGTGGCACTTCACTCCCCTCTTTACTGCCCTCCTTGGCTCGTCTCTGCATTCTAATAGCGCGATAATGCAGCCAGTGTGGCCTGCGACAACACACCGCGCAACAGAGCAACAACAATGGAGCTCCTCGCCGAGTCGCCGCTGCGCACGTTGATTATTCTGTCTGTTTACATATTTGTGTGATGCCCAAAGTCTAGTGTTACAGTTTGTATTTGGATAAGAGGCCAGAAGAGGGAGAAGAGAGAGAGAGAGAGAAAGAGTTCATTGTTTACCGCTATCGATTGAGCTCTTTTCGCTTGTCTCCCTTGCATCCCTATCTTTTCCACTCCTCCTCTTATCCTTCCATCCATTCATCCCCCCCAGCTTTACACCTCAGTCCGTGCACGCCTGTTACCCGGCGCTGTATCCCCTCTGCATCTGCTCCACGTTCAGGCCGGGAGGAGCAGGGGAGCCGGGCCGGGTAATGGCCATAGAAACGGCCTAATAACATTACAGCTGCCATAAGAGCGGGGAGGGGTCAGGAAGGATGGAACAAGGGGGAGAAGGAGGGGGTGGGAGGGGTATATGTTTGAATTGCAAGGGTTTTTTTTTTTGTGGGGTCTAGTGGGGCGTGTGGTTGTTGAGGAAGGGCGGGTGGAGAAGGGGGAGGGGCAGGTGCATCGCTAATGGCTTTTTAAAAAGGTTACAGCATGTCGCTCCGTGTTCATAATGGGGCCCTGGCTGTGCTGGAAATGCAATTTCCGGGAAAGATAATGCAAGGAGTGAAGGGCTGTGTGTGTGAGTGTGTGTTTAGAGGTGGTGGTGGGGGTTTGGGGGAATAGGCGGGCAGTGTGTACCTTCAGAAAAAAAAAAGAGAAAGAAAGAAAGCGAGGAAATGTACGGATGAAGGAGGAGTGGAAAAGAGCACGGTGGAAACAAGAGGAAGAGTGCAGGCGTGAAAAACCATGTGGGCTGGCTTAGGTGTGTGTGTGTGTGTGTGTGTGTGTGCGTGTGTGTGCGTGTCGGGAGGGCTTAGAGATTTTCTCAGATGCTCGGATAAAGCAGGAGAGACGGAGGACAGAATGAGAGGAGGGGATGCGGCGTTATAAGCCGGAGGAGATGCATGGGCTATCAGCCCGGTGTGTGAGCGCATCAATACTTAATGAAGACATTATCTGTGGACACTGCACCCGTGTATCTAAACAAACACTATCCTTCAACCTTTCAACATCCTGCATGGTTGGTTAAAGCCAAGTATACTAATTAACCTCACTTCACCGCTGGATATGAGTCTCAACTTTGCCTGATTGAATCTTCCTGCTTTTCAATGGGTATCTGTAATTGCTAGTCGTGTTAGAGGGAGGATTTAAGTGTATACATTATGTTCTTGTCGGCGGTGCACGCGTTGCTCGATGCCGCGGTAATGCTTTCAATTTATTTCACACCCTGTGCACATAACATAAAATCAATAGCTTACAGTTATGTGTAATTTCATTGTGTCAGCCCGTAGCTCTGCCTGAACAATTATAATTTAACTTAATTAATACCGAGCTGACATCTGGTATCTGTAGATGTGTGTTTTGGTATATATGTGTGTGGGCATGAGTGCCTCTGTGCGTTTCTGTGCGTTTTCTGTGCGTTTCTTTTCATATAAAGGAAAGACAGCAGAAGCAGAGCCTTAATAAGTTTCTCCACACCTGCTCTGTGGCTTGCAGTTCATTCTATACAAATTCAGCAGGAGCAAACACACACTCACTCTTTCCCCTCCCTCCCTTCCACGTCTCTGTCTGTTCCATCATGACTCATCCGGCTTGTCTCTCCTCCTCTCCTCCACTTAACCACGATGATGACATGTGCAGCTTCCTCTGTGGAGCGCCTCAGCTGACTGCGCCTCACCTCCAGCCTGACAGGGGAAACTGATGCCCAGATCCCAAGGCGCCCGCTCTGCCCGCTTTTAGAAACGGGCCCCGGATCCCGGCAGATGGATGACAACGCAGAGCGGGACGGAAACCGAGATGTGAGCGGGAGTGGCCCGTTGTCTGGTTGTTATAGATTTTGGTACTAGTGCCTTTTTCTGCTTGAAAAAAAAAAGGATTGAGGGTGGAGATTATTTTTAACGATGTGATTAATGATTTACAGAAGATCTGATTAAAGCATAAACCAAAGCTGAAATAATTACTGTAAAAGAGGCAGAAAGGTGGGCGTAGTCCAGCATGTTGTTGGGTCCGCCTCCGTCCTGCAAGATAAAGATGCACCATTAACCTCTGGCAGATTTACCGAGTCGCCCTCTAACAACGTCTACTTTTGCATCCATCTTGCAAAGGAAGCTCACTCACAGTATTCAGTATTCATGTCGTCACCTCGCCTCATTCTTTGGAGACATCTTGCTGAACCTGGACCTGAACCTAGACCTAGCTATGATGGCTACATCTCTTCATCCTCTCCTCTCACCCTGACGCTCCATCACTCTGGAACAGGATCAACCTGGACTCATCAGACCACATGACCCTCCTCCAGCGCTCCAGGGTCCAATCTTCATGCTTTAAACTGAAGCCTTTTTCTTGTGTTAGCGTAACTGATTATTGGTTTTCTTATGGCTACACATCTATTCAGTCCCAATCCACTGAGTTTCCTTCACACTAGCTGTGTGGAAACGCTCTTACTTTCAATATTAAACTTAACAGAACCATCCACCAAATTTGCATGGGAAATAGAACGCAGTTAGATAGAAAAATGGCAGCCATGACACGTAGCATTGCTATATTCCGTATCCTGATTTCCGTCATGTATCACATTTACCTTTTTAGTAAGTAGAAAGCAGCTGATGGTCCCGTTTTATTCCCAAAGCAGATCGGAGCTCCTGCATTTATCAAAGCTGCAACCATGCTGACTCTGATTTTATTCCTGCACATCAGACTCCAATTGGGCCCTTTTCTTTGTCTCACAGGAGTATTAGTGAAGTCCAGTTCCTCTCTTAACCCTCAATCTTAACCTTCAATTGAGGAGAAGAAGAAGAAGAAGAAGAAGGAGGAGAAGAAAAAGAAGAGGGAAACATTTACAGGATCCATAATAATGCCGTCTGCAGCTGTTAACCGTTACATAACCGTAACGTTAACCTTCTCAAACGATGGCAGCATAGCTTGACCGCACCGGCTGCTATTGAAAATGAACCTAAAATGAAAATAATTCTTATGCAATAATGAGGTAACTCTAATCCATAATGTGGGCCTAAACTAATATACAATGGTGTTCATAATATTGACATCTCCATTAACAAAGAAAGAACTTACATTTGTAGCTCGCCTTCTTTGCTGCTCTGGACGCCATGTTAGCCCTTACTTACAAGGGCGGTTTCGGAAAATCTCAGTATCGAGGGATTTACAGCCCTAAATCTCACCCCTTAGCTTAACGTTGTGAGAATCGGGGACAGCACTTGCACTTTGCGGGAGCGCACATTTTTGAGATTGAGGGTTAAGATTGAGTTATCAATTTATAGTCATCAGTATTGTCTGCATGATGCTCTAATGGCAGCGGAGTAAACAATACGATACTGTCAGCGGCCAGATTAACGAACACGCACAGGGCGTAAGCGCACACCCATGCCCTGAGGATCCAGCCCGAATCCCTCTCACTGAACAGCAAAGAGGACTATAGAGGCAGCCGAGGTGGATAGAGATCGGCTCATCCTGCACACCAGGCAACTGGAGGAGGATGTTGGGGAAAAAAAAATTATTTTTAGCATTTCAACTGGCGAAATGCACCTTTAAACCTGAGTTCTACTGTTGTTTTCTTCTGTTTGATTTTAACATTTAAGTGATTGTCAATCACCGTCATTCAGGATTTTTTCTTTCTGGAAGTCGACGTTTCTCTACTGTCATCCCAGCGTTTAATAATGTTTTGGACGGTTTTTAACCCAGTTTGAGTGTTTCTGCATCTTCCTTCATGTTTTCTCTGCTTGAGGCCGATGATTCAATCCTTCTTAAACAGACTGACATCTTTTCCGTGACGACGGGATGCATCTTTCCACTTAGTTGTTTAAGAAATGAGAAGCTACTAATTCAAGTTAAATAACTTGTTGCCAGCTGGAAGATAATTGCTCAAGCAGTAATTATCCAACAGGAGGCTCATACATATTTGCTTAGTTAAATCCAGGTGGTTTGTTGTTTGGTTGATCATTGGTCTTTCTGTGTGTTTACTCTGCAACATGGGGACTGTTTAAAACCTTTCTTTCCCCTGCAAGCTGACAGATATTTTGTGCTTGAAATACTAATTAGCTTTTTTATAAAATTCATATCTTCTGACTGGTTCAGACTACACGACTGTTTGTCTCCACGACGGCTGTAGGTCGGATTAATCAACGTTAATTCATCCAGTGCTGTCCAGCGGCTTCTGAACGCACAAGACAGGAGGCGGGACAAGCAGCTCTCAATCATGGCAACAGACACAGTTTAGGTGATAGTGGGTGTACTCTGCCCTGATAGAAGAAGGAGAAGAAGGAGAGAGAGAGAAAATGGTAAAGAGAGGGGGCCATAGGCTGTCTATCCTACAGAACTTGAGGTAACAAATTTATTAACTAAACTTATTAACTTATTACCTAAAATTAAAACACTGCAAGGCAAGGCAAGTTTATTTGTATAGCACATTTCATTTACATAACAATTCAAGGTGCTTTAAATACAAACATTAGAAGCATTATAGCAAGGTGCAGAAAGCAATAAAAAGAATTAAAAACAAAATTAAAATCACAAAATAAGAAAATTAAAGAAAGAAAAGAAAAGAGAAAAAAAGAAAAAAGTGACAGTACGCAGATGGAAAGTATTTGGGATTTGGGAATACTCTTTTAGTTTAATAGAAAAAATGTCAATCTAATAACTCTAATAAGTTTATTAGGAACCTGGTCGGTCAACATGTAGGAACTCATGACATACTGTTCATGGTCCCAGATGCCAGATCTCCTGTCTGCCATTAAATCACACCACATAAGGGTAAAGAGGCTTGTTCCGCGGAAGGACAACTCATAATCAGTCACATTGAAAGTTTGCAACATGTCTGTCGGGTCAAAATCGGGTTGAATTTGTGTTGTCTGAAATATTTGAAGAGTTTATTTTTCTTTTAAAAGCTGCTTTAATCCTTGTATATTACACACTGACTTTAACCAAAGGCAACAATGATCCTGCAGTTTCCCATTGAATGACCACCCTACAATAGTTTCTTTCTTATTTTGTACCCCATGTAAAACTGTCTGGAAACGCCACTGCTATCTTGCATCCTCTGAGCTCCTTCCAGTGGGTAAAAGTCAGTCAGATGCTGACTTTTGTCTTTTGTCTTTCTCTTTCTCTCTTTCTTCTCCTTGCTTCCTCTGATAAAGTCCACTTGTTTATCTCTAATTAATCAGCTATGTTGTGCATTCAAAATGGGTAGAGTTTGGTGTGATGTGGCGAACCAAAAAGTTGTTAATTTGTTAAGTCTAAGGTTTGTCAGCCATGGGATGCTGTACGGCAACAATGGCTCCAGGAATGTACATAATGAATGTTGGTGTACCATCAACATGAGCCAGAAACTACGTTTTAAGGAAAAGGAAGTTAAATAGTGCTACTTTAAGGACAGCTATCTATCTAATGGCGGACCACAGTGTAAAGGGATGTAGCAATGGGAAGGAAACTGACTGGAATGGAAATCCTCTTTAGACTTGAATAAAAACACGAGTGTTATGATTTAATAGCCAAATCTTGTAAGCAGTTCAAAGTAATAATGGATAATTTCCGACTCACCAGACTCCGCAAAAGGTAGAGTATATGTTAACTGAATTTACTGCACAGTGCTGATACAGTCTGAATGAGTCACTTTTCTGAAACTTTTAGTCATCTGGCAAGGGAAAGAGGAAAATATGTGAATAAGAGCAGCTTTACTGAGAATCTGGATTTATTAGTATAAAATCACATGTTTGTTTTTTTATATAAGAAAATGCAAAAGGCTGTGGAGCATTTGCAGGGTGCCTGTAAGCATTTGAGCCCAGTTATTGAACATCCAACTCAGCCCCCTTATCAGATCTACCCTGGTAGTATAGGTTGGACCCCTTTATTCCTTCAGAACCGCCTTAATTCTTGGTGTCCTAGATTCAAGAAGGTGATGGAAACATTCCCGAAAAGTTTGCTCTATGTTGACATGATAGCATCGCACAGTTGCTGCACATCTATGATGAGAATCTCCTGTTCTACTCAGTTAAAATACTCAGGTAGGCTGAGTATTGTTGTGCTGGTTAAATTATGGCTTGTTGGTACTTATGACCACAAAGTGCACTAAGAAAATCTCCCCACACCACCCGCAGCCTGAACCATTGACACAAGGCAGGATGGATCCATGCTTTCAGGATGTTTCTACCAAATTCTGACTCATCAGATCAGACAACATCCTCCATCTTCTATTGTCCAGTTCAGGTGAGTCTGTGTGAATTGTAGCCTCAGTTTCCTTTCCTTAGCTGACAGGACCAGCAGTTTCAATCACACATTCCCTTTTTGCTACATGATGCTAAGTTCGAACTTCATGAAGTCATCTTCACCATGACTAGATGTGTTGAGCCGCTGCCAAATAATTGGCTGGTTAGATGTCTGTGTTAATAAGCAATTGAACAGGTGTAGCTAATTTAAGTGGATTTTTTGTTAAGATAAAGACTCTGTCACGTTGGAGCATCCTCATTTGTACTGTTTCTGTCTGTGTAATTTTTTCTCACCAGCTGTACGTTTTATTGGCTGTTACTGGGGTAACCATTTCGGCCACCGCTGTAAGTGAACTTATAATTATCCCTGCTACATTTCAGTAGTTTATTGAAAATGTTAACTTTCTCTCTCTCTCTCTCTCTCTCTCTTTTTCCTGCTTACTCGTTTTGAGAGAAAATGTTGTTGAAGGGTTTCTCCGCGACAACACGACTGTGTGTTTATTGTGTTGCAGAGAAAAAGAATACAAATCACACCAGCGCTTTCTGTTCTTCACAGAAGACATGTCTCTCAGAAGACATGTATTCACGGAGATGACTCAAATGTTGTTCTGGTTCAACATGGCGCCACAGTCCTCTGGAGAAGCTGCACTGCCTAATTCATTAAGACAGGAAGTCTGTGCTGCACTCATTGAATTGTGAACCATTTTTCCAGGTGTTTGGTTTACTTCAAATACAGCAACTGACTGTATCACTGATGCAGCTTATGCTGCAATGTATCACCTTACGTTTAGCAGTAAATGTTATTTGTACTGAATTGTAAAGTTGTTTCAATTTGGTGAGTGTTTTTAATCATTAGATCAAAAGTTATTATTAGTATTAGTATTATTAGTATTGGGCTGGTGGCCTCATGTGCCTCTCACACACCAACACACACTCCAGCAAGACAAACAAAAGAAAAACTTTGTCTAGTGTGACGAAAAGAGCCAAACTGGAGTCTGAGCGCTGCGGGAGTAAAACCAGAGTCACCATGGGAACAGCTTTAATAAATGGAGGAGCTCCGATCTACTCTGGGAATAAAACGGGTCCCTCAGCTGCTTTCTGCTTACTAAGAAGCTAAATGTGATGTATAACGGAAACCAGAATACATAATATTACAATGCTAGTTTTTAGCAAGGACCACTAACCCTACCGTTAGCATACAAGCTAATAAAGGCTTGGGGCCTGTGGCTACCAGATCCGTATTTCTGCAAGATCTGTATTTGTGTGGACTGCGCATGCGCATCACGTTTGCCATCTTGGACACAGAAATACGGCAACAACAACTATTCCAAACTGTTTGGTAAACACATTTACGTCTTCCTGGAATGATCAGTAACTCAGGCTTTTACTACTTTTCTTTAAAA
>JBBBVT010000022.1:4950701-4960876 GCA_037177035.1 Craterocephalus eyresii | reverse complement strand
ACCCATCTTAGCCTGTGGATGCGGCTGCTCTCCACAAAACATTACAAAGAAAACAATCAGACAAACAAACAAACAAAAAAAACAAACAAGAAAAAATAAGTGACGGATATCCCGTCACATCACCCTCATGCTGATTGACACAATGGAACACTTTGATATTCATCATGTAGCCGAAGATATCGGGATTTTTACGTTTTGCTTGAGTTTGGCTATAATGATGTGCCAATGCATCTAGCGTCACACGTGTGCATTCGGGACGTAAACATGCTAAATGTTTGGGCTCTAAAAATACACTAAATGATGCGATGATGATTGCGAGTAAATTTTGGACGCTACCCACTCAAGACAAGCGGACTGCACTGGACGAGAAGTACGAAGGAATATTGACAGGTTTTTGTGGACTTTTTCCACCGTGCTCTTTTCAACATCGTTGTAGCCGAAGCGAGGCAAAACGAAAATCTCCTGATATCTCCAGCTACATGATGAATATCAAGAAAGTGTTCCAACGTGTCAATCAGCACGAGGGTGAGTAAACAAATGAAGGCACATCATTCTGAGGGCGGAGTATTCCTTTAACCTCTTATTTCGTGTTTGTGCTGCTCTAAAAATTACAATAAAATCTGTTAGGCGTTTGTGTGATAACTTCACCTTAAAAAACCAGGCGCATGCTGTGTCTCATCGCCCATGTAGCACTGATGTGCAAACAGATAGAACTCACTCGCAGCACTCACACACTCTCCTCCATCACTTCTGGACAAACTAAACAATAAGTGATGTGTAAAAAGGAAGTGACAGCACTAAAAGGCCATTTTGAGCCCCCTAGCAGTAGATAAAGTCGAGGAAGATAAGAAGCCTTGTCTATTACAGACTATACAAAATCCACATATCTGTATTTTCTTCTTTTGTTTTCTCCTGCAAAGCAGAGAGGAATCAGATCAGCGTATGATGTAATTAAAGAATTGAACTGATATAAAATCGTATCATTATCAAATCTGAGATATAACACTGCTTTTTGGACCAGAGGCTTCTCTTCTTGGGAGCAAGAAGGCTCCAGATGTCTATATGGTAGAGCTGGGTGACTCAGCACTTTTTGGTATTAATCCAATACCAAGTAAATCAAGGGCAAGTATTGCTAATTCTAATATTGTTAGTTATACGTTTTGCTTTAAATTTCACATTTTTGCAAGTAACATTTGATCATGATTATGATCATGATAAAACAAAGATTTTTTGTCAAATAAAACATTTTCAGTTAACAAACTGAATGGCAGAACTCAGAAATTATTTTGTTTGTAAACAAAATAAAATAATCTCAACAATGTAACGAAATAATAAAAAACACTGTCATTAGTCCTTTTCATACACATTTGTTTGACAAAATTAAAGTCAACAGCAGAAATGAACTAATCAAAAGATATTTGGTTTGTCTGCAATTCACATTCTTTGGCTTTTTTTGCCCTTAAATCCTCTCCAAGAAAAGTATCAATCTCATCACCAAGGTATAAAACCAATACTGCTCTTGGTATCAATACTATCAATCTTTGGATTGATCAGCCCAGCCCTATAGGGTCTTGTTGTAGGCATAAACATTCCAACTGCTGGAGCTAAGAGGTAAGATGGAGCTTCCAGCTGTGAAATGATAGACTGTAGGACTGTACTCTGGTAAGATATACAGAAGGTCTGCAGCTGATCAATCCCAGACATGCCAAGTTTATCATCCAACTGTTCATCTGCTTGGTGCAGACCGGGCTGAACATCTCTCCTCAGGCAGGCCCAAATGTAAAAAAAAAAAAGAAAAAAAAAAAAGATTGATTTAACTTTTCTGTCAGCTGCCTAAAAACCAACAACACACTAATGGGATTTTTATAGTCACTATGTTTCTTTGAGTAAAAGTGGGAGAGGAGAACAACTTCAGATTGAATGACATTTAGATATCCAGTCACCATTTCTCTGTTACTGCTGAGCCTGCCTGAACTCTGCCATCTGTCAAATCCTGTCATATAACTCGGTTTAAAGGATGACATGATCTATTTTATCGCCTGAAAGTCATCCAGTAGATGTTGGAAAAGAAACATGACAAGCTATTCACTTTACCAGTAGCATAACAGCAGAGACGTGTTGGATAACACATCTATGTTAGTGCTTTACAAACACTCAGCATATAAACACTGCTGTGTAAAACTATCCTTCCCCACTTGTGTTTTCTGTTTTGTTGCATAATTTAGTTGTTCACATCTGGGGATTTTATGGAACGAAATCATTCCAATCAAACCAAATTACAGCAAAAATATGTAATTTCTCAAATCTGTAATTTCTAGTAAAGAAT
This sequence comes from Craterocephalus eyresii, assembly GCA_037177035.1. NCBI lineage: Eukaryota > Metazoa > Chordata > Actinopteri > Atheriniformes > Atherinidae > Craterocephalus > Craterocephalus eyresii. The sequence goes on along the minus strand of JBBBVT010000022.1, from coordinate 4,958,550 downwards.
TGATTAAATAAACCTGCCTGAACCGTCTCTACCAGTTGGTTTGGGTGTGTAATACCAAAAGGAAATGTTTTTTATAGCTTTGCGGTTTCAAAATTAACAATTTAAGTGTCAGTCCTTTATTATTCACTTTAATTCAACTATTTGCTAAAAAATATTTATTCATATTTTTCTTGTTCAAAAGACAAGGGAAACTACAAAGAAATATTTCTCTCTTGCTTTTTTGTAAGTGTGACAGCTAAAGGGCTTAAATGCCTAATAGTAAAGAATCAAAACAGATTCCTCCTAAACGGCTTCATTTTCCTGGCTCTCTTTTTATTCCCAACCAAATAAAATACTTGCAATGTGATACTTTTTCCCACTGAGCTATAAAAGGCAAAGAGGCCACGGAATATCTAATCCATATTATTCCCTCTTCATGCTCATGTGGGCTCAAAAAGTCCCTGCAAAGTTTTACTGAAATACATCCCCTCATTTCCACTTATGCAGTGGAAATGTGAAATCGCTGCTCTCCAGCTGGGTGGTGCAGCTCATCAGGCAGAATAGAGCACATATTCCCTTATCTCTGCTGAACTAACAGTCATCAATGGTAAATTATGATACATCTCAAAGGATTTTCAAGCTGGCTGACTTCAAAGAGACAGTCCTCCGGAGTGAGAAGCTTTGATGTAATGAAGTCCATCACAGCATCATGAAGCACAGAGCGCTGCTTTACAGGAGGCTGCTGCGCATATCATGGCATCTATGGAGGAAGTCAAATTGAATAGATCTTATTGTTAACTGTACAATATAGATGGCATGTAGTTAAAATACCTGGATGTTGATGCTCTCGTCAGTTTTAGCTGCAAAATAATATTTAGCGTGCATTTTACAGATGAAAGCCAAAGGGCAGGAGAATGGCTGGAACTGAAATGGAAGTTAGGCCCTGAATGTGTGAAGACGGTTCAGAGTTCAAGCTAAATATAAAATGACTGAGAGCTGCATCTTTACACAGCTTTACACCACACGTCCACCTCCTCCCACAGTGTGAGCTCGCTCTAGCTGAGGGCTTAAATGTGCGATCCCAGAATCGAGCTAATCGATATCTACGAAGTACAGCACGGGCTGTTTATCACTTCTCCTCCTCTCTGTTTCGCCGAGTTAGTCTGCCCCTCCAGCGATCAATGCTGGCTTGAATTTGCCTCCTCATTAACATGGAAGGGCAGAGCCTGCTGAGATAAGGACCATGCCACCTTCTTCTTGCCAGTGGGCTCTGCCAGACCGCTGCACTGAATCTATTAAGTTTGCTGGAGTAAAGGGATTTTTCCAATGTTATGTGGATGAAACATTTAAGCCTAATACACAACATCCAAGGAGAATTTCACCCTTTAACTCACTTTCACCCTTTAGTAATGAAGCTGCTTAAATCTAAAATTTCTATCAATGGTCAGCCAAAGCAACAAACTAATATCAACTACTGTCTCTTTACTAAATACCATGCCACAGACCTAATGTACATTGTTGCGCACCATGTAAAACACTGCAAGCCATTCAGTGTACAAACTCCATTTCACATACACGCCATGCTATTCATGGTTCAAATGACAGGGGAGCTAAAGGGGAACACAAGTCCTCTGGAAATTAGAGGAGCTCCCCAAGCCCTACACATAGGCCACATTCAGGTTACATTACATTTTTCCATGAAGTTCCTGATGTTTCTAAAAGTAAGGATACTCCAATACCACATTTTTTAACTGAATACAAGAACTTACTTGCTGATACAAAGTAAAGAAATGAGTTCTAAAAAATCGCATTAGGCTAAAGGTCACTGGTGTGACCAGCATGTCAGATGTGATGACTGAGTGCTTAATTGTGTGATATGTCAAATGGGTCATCCTGCAGCCACCTCTAAGTCAGTGGCTCTCAACATGGGATCTGGGACCCCCATACGAACCCCCCCAGGGACCACCCAAAGAGCACAAGGGGTCTCTGAGGCTTTGATCATTCAGAGATATTATGATTAATGTCTTCTTAGAGATAAGCTGAAGTCTGTCCATTAAGTTTTTTAAATCTTCTGGACATCACGCTCACATGGAAGTGTTGTTTTGGCAGCCTGAAAACACAAACTTTTTAAACCAGATCCCAAAGTGAATATATGAGGGTCATCACAATCTGCTGCACACTATTTTAACACATGTATCCATACTCACCAATGTGGCAGGAGGAAGGAGGACCTGGATTGATCCGATGTGACAGTGAGGGTCCTGTCAGTCACTATGCCTCCGACTGATCATGAACCCCGGCTGCTTGGCCGAAAGGGATATTCCTTCGGCTGACTGGTCAGCGCGAGATTTGAGATTTTGAACGTTGAAACACGCTTAATGCAAGTTGAGGATGTTGGACATCATAGTTGGAAAAGTTATAGCTATTTTGTAGCTATCTGAGAAATCTGCAATGAAATCAGTTTGTTAAGAGTGTCTGAAATGATGAAGATGTTAAATGAAGACCATGGGCCAGATGTACTGAGGATTTGCATGTCTTAAAGGTGTTATAGAAGACTTTTAACTTAACTTTTAACAATTTTTGCAATATTAGATGTAAATGGGTTCATTGCCCCATAAGGTATGATTAATTAAAATCTTTAAACATAATTGTCATTATACATTACAATAATTCAAAGAGGTTGGTCGTGCACATGCCCTTCTTTCAAAAATTCACCAACAGTCTCTGCTTTCTGAACAGCCACAAACATCTTCTATAACACCTTTAAAACATGCACAAACTTAACAGCACAGGGAAAGCATTTTTATTCACCTCTCCCCCTAATATCTCTTCACAGGATCGAATTTTATTCTGCACTTTCTTCTCTCCAAAGTCTGCAAACCATGAAACACACAAACTCATTCAATAGGGATGTCTCCATCTGCTGCCATTTGTGCAATCCATCATGGTTAATCACCTGCAAACCATGGTCCTGCTGCATGCTCCAAATTTTAGATTCCAAAGGCAAATTACTTCGTCCAAATTCTGATTTTAGTAGATTAGTGTCAAGAAGGGCAGCAAAAAATGCCTTTCTCTTCAAGTACAACATCAAGGAGTTGCTTCTTTTCCAAGGGAGTGGGCTCACTCACAGATCTGTCAACTATACTATGAACAAGGAATGGTATTAAAACTTTCTCAAAGAGCAACTTCTTCCCGGAGCAATTTCATGCATTCAGTGCATTTTCCGCCCGATGGAGCATGTAAAACCATGTAAAATGTAAAAGTGATTTTAAAGTGGTTTGTTGATTCATGACCTGAAAACTTCCCAAAACTTAATCCAATTAAAAACTTGAGGGCAGTTTTAAAGAGGTGGCTGGACAAACAGAAACCTACAAACTGGGATCAACATGAGGGATTAATAAAGTTTGAATGGATCATCTTCAGTCAGGACTCGGACCAGAAGCAAATATTTAGGACACGTCTGCTTTTTTTATTCAAATCCTTCTCATAAAGTCTGCTTCGTTTGGGGAACTGTGAACAAGCTCTGATTCTGATCAAAGAAGCGGATTCAGTCTGTCTACAAATGTGAATCTTGCTCTGTGTTTAACCAAATAAAGGAAAGTGAACCACAAAGCAAAGTGCATTGTGGATTCAGCGCATGAAATTGCCGGTAAATGCATAGAAAACATATGTGCTAGTAGGATGATAGGTGTCCTACTAGCTGGGAGAAATGGATTGCAGTCAGATGGGGAAAAACGTGATAGTAATATGGTCAAAACCGCAAAGTTCTGCTCTGTATTTATCAGTAATGTGGTAAAAACTGAAGTTCTCTGGCAATAACCTTGATAAAACAGTTTTCTTCTTTGTTGTTTGTGTTTCTCATCCTCTCTTTCATTACCAACAGAACTTCAGCAGATTTTTTTCGTTGACAGTAACAGTACCTGTCGACTCCTAATCAAGCATCCTCCTCTACTGTGAGTTCTTGCAAGCTGCACATATCTTGACTGTTGTCATCTTTTGTTCTCTCTCTTTCTATTCCTTTCTTCCTCCTTCTCATGTTTCTTTGATGAATCTGCAAGGTGTGAATTCAAAATGGCCAGTGTGTTTATATATGCTTGTTAGCTTGTGATGTGGGGCATAAAGCTAAACTCAGCTGCAGCATCACATGGCGTCCTGGAGGGAAAAGATGAATAGAGCAGTTTTCAGCCTTGGGACGCAGCTATAGGCAGGAACAGCTCCAGAATAAACTACTGCATTGAAATATTTTTTAAAGATGCTAAAGCTTAGAACAAAGATTGAAAAGAGAAGGTGTATATCTAGAGAATGTTATTGTTTCAGAATAATTTGAAGTTACAATTGTTGGTTTTTCTTCCCTTATATGGAAACTAACAGTTAAAGTAATCAGACAACCGATAAGTGCGGATGTTACTTATCAGCATGAACCAGAATTTTCTGACTAACCCACCACACCCCTTCTCACTGTAGCCCATCGCTGGATTCACACAAGATCCAGATTCGCACGTCCAAAATGAGTTGTGGGAGTCTATATGCTGCATCGTATCAAATCAGGAAATCTTTCTAAAATATAAATATTTACCATCATACTATCGCTTTAACAGAACGATGTCACTTGCGCTGAAGCACCAGAAGTGAAAGTGTAGACAACATTCCCCAGTAAAAGGTTTGAGGGGCCTAAGAGGAATCTGTCTGACCTCCATCAGATGTAGGCCTCCAACCATCCTGGAGTTTGCCGCTCCATGTTTACAGACACAGTAACAGTACAGAAATGTTTCGGCTCGCCCCCAATGTGCTGACTCAGTGAACTATTTCTTTCGGCATCCCCGCAATCCGGCCAGCTGTATATCCTCAATTTAATCTCTCGGTCACATCCCCTAAAAATATCCCCCCTCCCATCTCTCTCACTCCCGCTCTGTCTGGTTTTCTCACCAGTTTGCTTTCATACAGAGGAAGCTCTTGTCTTTAGGGACCACAACAGCAAAAAGGGAGTTACCAAAGAATTATATTGAAAAGCGGGTGTTACCAGAGCTGTGAATACAGTGGTCTCAGACCAGGACAAGAAAATACAGCAGATTCAGCTACTTTCTTCAAGGAAGGCTGCTTTTTTGGACTCATTCAAGTAGGGGGTAAGTCATTTATGTACTTATAACAATATGTTTTCAATATGAGAATAAACTGTTGTTGAAGAAGTATTTGCCTTTTCAATGGTGATTACTAATAATCACACTCCAGCTGCAGTGTTATCATCCTCTGCTATGGTCTCACACCTCTGCCATGTGACAGAGTGGCTGCAAAAGTTCAATCTACTCTCATTTTTTCAGACTTGACTTTTCCTCCTGTCCAAGAGAAGCATCTGCAGAGGGATCAGGAGGAGAACCCTGAGGAGGGGCAAAAAGGTAGGCCAACAAAAAGTCTTTCTGTCTCACTGAGTGGCTCGTTTCAAACACACACTGTGTCTTTAAAAGTCTGCAAAGGAGAGAAAGCTCAAAGTCAACCAGGAAGTGTGATAAGTGTGATTTGAATTATGGGTATTCCTGGGACGAAAGAATAGTTTCCATTCTCTTATCTGGGTCTTTTTAAGAAGAAGAATAAGAGTACAATGTTGAGTTGCCTCAGCTGTTTAAAAGCAGACTAAACTGATATAGAGATAGACAGCTCTTCTTTTCATTGTCCTCCTTTCTTCCACATGTCACGTTAAAAACTGACCCACCTTCACATCATGTCATGGCTGTTGCTGCCAAACTAAGCTGCTTCCTGGATGAGGTCTTGCTCTGACATTCTGGGTGGAGTCGCTTGGACTCATTTCTGGCTCTGATTTTATTTGTGTTTTAGATCATTTTCATCCCATGGGCAGGCCCTCACAGATCTCCTAATATAATGCTTCTTATATTTAAACTAATTTGACGTAAACAGAGAGAAACATTACACGACGGAGTTCCGCCGCTCAGGAAGGTGAATAAGGACAGAAAAATAGGCATTTCTGAGCTGCAAGCCTCACCATGAACTACGTCGCTGTTCCCTGAAGGAGATGTTCTCTTAAAGAATAACACTAGTGGAGACAAGTTTATCTTTCCTAAAAACACTTTCATGTGCTTTATATGGAAGAAAGAGAATATACAGAAAAATGTAACAACACTGATAAACAATGATCATGCTTTGACAAAATAATGTGTGTGTGACAAAGCTGTAAGGTCAGTCACCTAAGGAAATCCCCAAAAGGCCAAACAGCCCACCTAGTACCTACTATATTCTGAACCTTCTGGATTACCAGATCCAGAGTGTCAAAATGACAACTGGGTCAAATAATGTCAGATTATAACAGGTCATCTTGTAATGTTTATTTTTGCCAATTATTTGTTGAGTTAGAATCTTTAAAAGAAAAATTATCTCCAGCTCAGGATAATACAAGAAAACAGAAAAACGTTCCTGAACAGTGGATTCAGGCTGACCAGAGTCTGCCTCACTGAGTGCAGTTGTTGTTCACACTGCATCAAATGAATTGCACGATTCAGGGAAGCGGACCTAACAGTGGCAGTGTGAGCTAGCAGTGTCTGCTAGCTTTATAACATATCACACAGATGTACAGTATTCTGAGCCCGAAATTCCAGGATTTCTAGACTATCCGTAGGGTTTTATAATATATTCTGTGACTGACTGGAAGCCAGTGTGAAGTTAAAACTGGTGTGATGTGTTCAAACTCCAGGAGCAGTGTTCAGGATAAGCTGCAGACTTTTACTGCTCTTTTTGTGGAGTTCTGTTAACAAACCATCACAGTAACCCAGTTTACAGGAGACACATTTACACTGCAGCTATGTGGCACCAGTTGCCCCTTGCTGCTTTGTGCACACTGGAACGACCTCCCACGCAAACAGTGCAGCACATACACGTACTCCACAACACCTCATGGGTCGTGTGCACTTCCAGCAGCAGTGACAGAGCAGCTCTGCCGCAGCTGCAGGAGCATGCCTGAGATAAAGGACCTCTCTTCATCTTTGTCGCAGCTAAACATGAGGAAGAAAAATCCCACCAGTCTCTTTATTTGGTTCACCTGTTTGATTGCTACCCAGTCAACCAATCACAAGCTTGCAACTACTCACATTTAGTTATGTGGACATGGTTAAAACTGAAGTTCAAACTGAACATCAGAATGAGGATTTTCAGTTTTAAATCCGAGGGTTCAGTTTCTTGCCCATAGGACACTGACTTTCCAGATGGCAGAAGACCTTTCTACCTGCAGCTACAGCCTGATCTCCATGTTCTTCCCTTGCTTACATGTTAAACACCCGTTCATTCACTTTTCAACCTTAAAACTGTGTATTCCGGACTTGTTTAATGGTACATTGACTTTTTTTATGTGCGTTTCTAGATGCTGATGGACTAACTTGTCCACAGTGTGTCCTGACTTTCACCTGATGGTCAGCCAACCATAAAATATTTGTTGTTATGTCTCAAAGTAAGTTGGAGTAAATATAAGAGTCACTACGTTTTTTTGTCCTTGTAATCTGTTTCTTTTTACTGGCACAGCGCTTCCTGAATTGTTCATATACTAAATGACCCTCTGCATTACTCTGCAACTCTGGTAGTTCTTTGGCTAAAGTGAGGAAAGATTTTGTGTCAAGATATTGTTGTCAATACCACCATGGCCTGGAATGAGTGATGGAGCCTACTAAGGACTGACATCCTTGTCTCTGTGCTGTCGCACCAGTCTGAGACACCTTTTCCCTGTCATTCTCAGACAACAACAGTCTGTCAGCCTTACTCATCCAAAATGGCGGCAGCAGACGCCTACATAGCATCATGGATGTATAATAGATCTGGATAACGGACCGAAAATGGCGGCCCATTCATCTCTATGGAAGTTGCTCACCCAGCG
>JBBBVT010000022.1:4924092-4942226 GCA_037177035.1 Craterocephalus eyresii | reverse complement strand
CTCATTGGAAGTCAGGCCCAGAGCACTGTGCTGACATGTAGCTCCAAACCTGACTTCCCCTTTGCAAAGTGATCCAAAATCTTATGACTGCGTCCTGTCGTTCATTGCTGTCTATTTTTAGACCCAACAGTTTCTATTGTAACATTTATTCGGTATGCATGATACGTTTTTCCTTTAATGTGTGTTTATTGATTTGAAATACACCTTTCAATAGTAGTACTCCTCATTTTTGCTGTACTGCCATGTACAATGATAACAAACGCTTTCTTATTCTCATTGGAGATTTGCATACATTGATTTCTGTGTGTGTTTTCCTTTTTAGTCAATAAAAAGCCTGTGAACCACCTCTCCACACAAATGGCACACATGATGTTTCAGGACAGTGGGCAAGAAGGTCGATCAGGTGAGAAACAGGAACTGAGTCTGTTTTAATTTATGTTTAACAAGAGGAATAAACATTATGGTAACCTACTTAAGATTCTCTAATAAGAGACCAAAAATTTTAAAGACAAAAAATTACATTAGAGCAAGTTGATTAAGAAAGAAATATGGTAAAAGACCGTCTTTAGTTATTTGCATTTGTCTTTGTTCTGTAATAACTTACTGTAATGTTGCTGTGTCCAAATCAGCCTTCAGGGTACGACTTAACAATGAGGCTACAGTGGATGGCCTGAGCACAATGTTATATTTAACCCACTTGTTATTTCTCTTCGTTAATTTTTAATGGGACTGTAGAGAAAAAAGCATTCTGCCTTTTTGCCCAATGCACCTGTTGTATTTATGCTATGCCAGCTAACATTAATCGCACACAGCCCAGTTTCTGTCCCAACATTAACCTTTGGATCGCTCACCTTTAAATCACACCCAGGAAACAGGGGAATGGGTTTGATTGGGGATGGGGGAAGAAAATGGGCCTTATTTGGACTTTAAATGATTAAAAACTGGGCAAAGTTTTAATCATTCTTTGGCCTCTGGCATTTCGTCTCATTAACCTTAATCCAGGTTGCTTTGTCTTTTTCTTTGCAGTCCTGGGAATGTTAGCAGTGCAGGTGGAGAGAGACCCAAAGACAGGTGCAACCGTTGTCAGGTCAGTGGCCCCCGTGTCCACACCTGCTGATGCCCCAAAGGCCACCGCCATCTTTGACGATGGCAGGAAGAGCATCCACACCGTCGGCGGGACAGAGGGTCAGCCCTCCAGTGACGAGATTAGTCAGATCTTGACCGCTATTGATGGAGTTGGGATGAAAGTGCTGTTGGACGAGGTTACAGTCACCCCAGACAATGCGGGAAGGAAGACAGAGGAAACCAGCAGAACCTCAGCAGAAAAAGTTCCTCCTTTGACGACTTATAATGTTACGTCAGAGCACAGCTACATCCAGTCAAACCGCTCCGGGAGCAGCTACACGGAAGCTGAGATGAAGATAAAGAAATGTGCTGTACGTGTCGGAAATGCTGACGATCAAACCATGGTGTTGGTCAGAGACGAGGATGACATGCAGGAAAATCCAGTCACACTTCTGTTTCTGGGTTACACCGATGAAGCAGCAGGTTCCAGCCTGGAGGAAAACGAAGGCATGCTCACTGTGGAGCGAGTTCTTATCACTGATGATGGAGAAGAGCACGTCTTAGGACCCGAAACGTCTGCTTCACCACAGGCGCCACTTACTCAGGGAGCAGAGCCAGAGGACGGGGAAGAGCCCAAAGACAAAGCCCTGATTCCAGCCGATGGAAATGAAGCAGGGGTGAAAGCCGAGACAGAGACGGGGGATAAAGGAAAGCGAAAGACTTGTCACTGTTGCTCTGTTATGTAAGAAACGAGGGGAAAACATGCTCCTTTGTAGCCTTAAACACATCCTCAAGCGTTTCTACCTGAAACTCTTTCATTCTAAGCTGCATTGTGCCTTTAAAGTCATGTTTCAAAACCCACACCACTGAGCTACTGAGAATAAGACCGACTTCTCCTCCTGGTGGACAAAGCTCAGAACTACACCTTGCTCATTTATCTCTGACTTCTTCAGTTCTTTCCTTGATAAGCATTGCTCTGTGCAGGAACCGAAATGGCCAAATAACAAAGGAAAAGTCGAATTTTCATATCTGAGTATGCTGTTCTGGTGTGATTCACTTTGTTTACTTTGATCAACATGTAAAATTTACAAAATTATGTTTTTGTGTTATCGAATGCTGCAATAATCACTGAGAGTAATAACACTTATATGAATATATGGGAGTTATTATCCTGAAGAGTTTACAATGTTTCATGTTTTATATGTTGAGATTCTACTTGTTGCAGACGTTTCTCAATGTTGAAGCTCCTTGCATAGTAGGTATATTTTTCCTTTAATACCTATAAGCTCTAATGAGTCTTAGAGAAAATTATAGATATAAAACAGGAGAGTGGTGTCTATTTTCAGCTGTTGTTTATAATGTTTATAAAACAAGACTAAACCTGTATTTCAGTGCAAACTCTTAATGTGGCACGTTGGCGCCTCCTATCAAATGCTAATTCTTCATCCATCTTGTATGCAGTCTCTTCTTTGAGCTCTCTCCAGCCAGTAAAATTCAGTCTGATGTTGACTCTTATCATAAATCTTCTGTCTTTTCCCACCACGAGGGCCGCCCAGCAGTTTGAGAACCACTGGTCTAATTAAAGCCCTGTATGTGATATTGTGAACATATTTTTACTAAAAGGATACAATTGATAGTCTTGATATTAGCGGTCTGCAGTGGGCCAGAGTTCTCTCAGGGCCCAGCATAAATTTTAAAGGTTTGGTTTAACACAGTGTCAGGTTGGAAGGTGGTCAGACCAAAACATGTCGGGTCTGCCTTCCACACATATCCTGAATGACTCGGACAACATGGATGTTCTTTTCCTGAACAGCTGTCTGAAGAAATGAAAGCTGTGTGATGTGATTGATGTTTGGAAAAGTTCGTATAAATGCAGACCTGCTTTTTGGTAAGCACACAAAGTTATAGTTGGTTAGCAAATGGTTGTTTCTGTAATTTTTTTAAGTTATGGGCCTAACTCATGATCTTCTAGGTTTTTATTCACACAAAATTATTTTTATTTTTTAGTATTTAATAATGTACTAATAAACAAATTGCAATTGCAAAGTTCATTTGATGTTTTGCAGAAAACAAGATGCTGTATCAGCAGGACACAGGAACGATGACAAGAAGAGAGAGATCTTCTTCAATCAGGTCTCACTGGCTGGGCACTTTATTGTGAGGACTCAGTGTTGTAACAGTTTTTGTAAATAACAATAAACAATATATTTACACATTAAAATGGTATCTGGAATAAAATCTTTTAAACAAAATTTTCACTCTGGTCATATACACTAATAATTATTACTAACAGTCAGCATCTATTTGAGAGAAAACTCACTGAAATGGTTTAACAGCACCATCTACTTGTTGACCTGCATACCGTCCCTCCTCCCTTCACAGAAATTATGCGGTGGCGAGAGGGCCGTCACCCGCAACACACATAAACCACACGAACAGGAGACATATTTCAACTTATACTGTAAACAACATAAAGCAAATGATCTTATCTGTTTTAACACTCTTTGCCCAGTGGCCTCTGCATTTTAATCAGGCCCTGATCCTCTGCAGCGGGAATTGTGTACACTGTCACATCACTGCGCGCTGTGAAAGAAAACCTGTAAGTAATATGGCCCATTTCATTGCAGCCATGATGTATTTAAATTACTTGTGTGGTTATTTTATCAGACAATGTCGTGGTTATTTATTTTATTAAAAGAAGAATTTTTTTTTTCAATACATCCAATTCAGTTACATTCGTAAGTATATTAATTTAATTACATTACATTTAATTGTTTTAATATACTCCTAATTTTGATGTTTGATGATGTCAAGGTGCATTTGTTTTTATAAGACTATAAAGTTATTAGGCAAGCTGGATATGCAATGTATATACTGTAATGTGCATGCTGTTCATCTGGCTCCCTTTTGCCTCTTTTCCTGCTTATCTGTTCATCAGTGAGAAGTTGATTTACTGCAGAGACTCTGGTCTAGAGCTGTGCAGAAGTATATTCAGAATATGCAGAAAAACATAACAGCATCCTGTGTTGTCAGAATATAACTTGTGAAATATATTAAATTGTCACATATTTGTTTTCAAGGCAAAAAAACATTTTTCCATACTGTAGGTTTACTTGTGACTTTTTGAGCATTAAGATTAAAATTTAACAACTACAACAGATGAAAAGCACCGTCATATGGTTGCATATCAGCAGTAAGTGAACTGTGTGTCAAATGACAGTGAAGTCAAACTCAAACTCACAATTCACAGCACACATATCATCTTATATCAAATATATGACAAGTCTGTGCTACTTGAGCAGTGGGCTGCTTCTCAAAGAAGAGGATTTTGTTTGCTCACATGACACAGAGGGCAGGAGGATACATCTGTTAAGTAGATCAGGTCGATCATTCATATTTACAATGACGATGGTGGGAGCCTCCACGGATGATGGACACAGCACTGTCAGGTGGGTCTCTTTTAAAAAAAAAAGATGCATCAACTTTAGCATTTGCAAAATCATTAGCTTTTTTGCTATATTTTTTTTGTTTCTAATTAAATTCCAGGTTTAAAAATTGTCACTCTGTCTCATGATAGAAAAGGACAAATCTGAAGTACAGGTAAATATTAAATCTTTTTAATCAAAACACTGTTGTAATGAATGCTACCCATTCAAACTGTGTGGTTGTGTACTAACATCTGCATTCAGGAGATTTGATAACCAAATCACTAAACCACTTTTAATGTAGCATTTATTATATGTTATGCTGTTTAAATCTATTTCATTTGATTATCAAATGATAATAACTGCAATAATCCTCAGCATAACAACAGAAAACAAATGTTCCTTGAACGGCATGTGGAGTAAACAGGTTAAGCTCATTTAGTTGCATTATTATGTCCTGTTGCTTGAGCTTTATATACTGTGTGCTGTTGTTGATAATCCTGACCTACACTGTGGCCGGCATTAAGCCCCTGGATGCAGGTGTAAATATAGACTCATAGATTTAAACCAGTCGCTCAATGACAGGTTTAAATCTATCCAATAAAAAGAACATAGTCTTAAAACATAACCAATAACACAACATAGTGAATAATAATGAGATTACATCACTGTAAATATGTATTATGTCCAAATAGAGAGTGGAGAGTCATGCTAAAAAAAAACAATGCTCAGCACGGCTCATAGATAGGTGTTACACCACTGAATTAAAACCATCATACCAAACAGGTAAACTGGTATGATGAGACTCCCTGAGGTAAAGCAGCCTTGCAGACATTGCACACAGTGCGTGTCAAAACACAGAGGGAAGCCGATTAGGCTTTCCCTTTATCAGCAGAACTACCTGCACTGGAACACAGTGGGAGAAAGAAATCACCCAAACAAAACTGTAACTCCAAGCCCAGCAAAATACAAACTCATGTACATTTGAATGACTTTGGGGTTCCTGCATGTACATGCAATGAGAACTTCAGGTAAAGAACTTTCAGACATGGTGTGATTAGATATCAAAGCTAAGAGGTTCGTGCACACTATATCCTGAAATTAAAGTTTGTAAAGACTGAGCCAGCAAGGGAGAAAAGAATATTTGGATAGTGTCCTTTCTCTTCTGATGGCTTACAGATCTGCTACACTATTAAGAGAAATAAAAATATAATACAATCAAGAAATAAACAAACCTGACAACTTTTATCTCTTAAGTTTAACAGCGATTGTAAGAAAGACAATCATTCTGTAAAGGACAAGAATATGCGGATTAACTGTATTTACATTAAAATGATTATTTTTCTTCCCCCCCCCCCTCCCCCCCCCTGTATTTAAATTAAATTCATATGCTCTTTTTTATTTATAATGTGTTATGTAGTGTTTGTTCTTTTTTCCTTCGCATGAAACCTTACCAGGTACAAGTAGTGCAAATTAACTGCATACATACCAATGGCTGCATTGTTTATTTAGGCACGCTTGAGCCTTTTTTTTAATTTGTGCTATATTCATCTATTATTTGCCAGTAACACATAGACTGATATTTACGCATCTTAAAAAAGACTCCCTTTAACTCATTTCGTTGTGCATTTCTTTGAGCAGAGGCCTAAAAAATAGGCACCAGGTTTTAATGCATTGTTTTTATGAAATGAATCTTAATAAAAATATAAATATTTAGACAGTAGCTTAGCTTCCTTTTATTTTTATTCCCATTTAGAAAATGTGAAAAAGTAAAAGTGCACATACAGTAATTATAAAAAAAACATCCTAGTTTATCTACTTTATCTATCCATTATAGATGTATTGTATTACTGCACCACTTTTCTAGGAAACTTAACTATCACCTGTGCATCAACGGAGTTGTCGAACTTTTAACAGAAATATCTGCCATCCCAACTAAAGTCATGCATGTGTTCTGTTAGTGAATTATATGTTCAACATCACTGATGTTTTCTTATGTTTCTCTTATCTAAGCATAAAGAAGCTTGAAAATTGCTGCAGATGAAGCAACTCTAAGTACTTCGAAGACTTGTTATCACTGAAACAAGAGATTCCACACCCAACCCTTGGAGTGGACTCGGAGGACTATTGGGTCTGTGGGTGAAGATGGAGTCCATCCAGGGGACTCACTGTGCAGACAGTTCCTCAGATATCTTGGATGAGAGCCCCCAAGTTCAAACGAATTTTCTCCCCGCTTCACCTGTTCCGATTACAAGGTACTATGGTGTGATGGACGATGAAGGTGCAGACGATGTCTTTATCCACCCATCCCCTCTTCCTACAACCTGCCTGAGTCCTTTGATTCTAGTAGAGGGAAGCCCAGGTGCGACACCCAGTAATTCTGGTCTGACCCTTTCCAACAGAGCAGCTGACGCCACACAGGCTGAAGCTAATCCCAGAGGCTTAGACTGGCATCAGAGTGAGAAGCAGTTAATGGCAGCACGAAACGAGCTGGATGAAGTGATATTAACAACAGAGCAGCCTTCAAGGGAGTCCGTGGAAAACCTTTTGCCGTCCAATGACAAGGACTCTACTCTGCCAACTTATGAAGAACAAACATCCAATGAGGGTAACGTTTGTCTGATGGAAGCATTAGATAAAGCTGGGAAGCAATATGAGGATAACACACCAGGAGATGAGGGATCAAGTGGAGAGGCTGAAGATATTTTGATTTTGAGTGAAGGAGAGGAAAATTGTGAGGACTCTGACACAGACGAAGAGAAGTTCCAACAACAGAAACCTTCAAATTTGAAGGAAGAGAATACCTGTCAAGATGAAGAGGAAAGCAAAACTAAACACAGGGATTCTTGTTGTCCTGACGAAAGGGACTCAGAATTATGGAGGGATAATCAGGACAGCGATAGCGTAGATAAAACTGCCCCAACACTGCCTGGTTTTACTGCAGATTATAGTGATTTTCAAGCCTCCGCACCAGCAGTTATCTGTGAAAGCAAGAAAGACATGATACAGGCGACAACCAATCAGCCACAGGGAGCTGACTTCTCAGCAGAAGTGACCAATGATAACAAAGGGCAAGTTCACAGCAGGCCTTCGGATTACACCCTCACGAAGTCCGAAAGGGTGAGAAGAGAGAGTGGAAGTATACAAGCGCAAGTAACTCGACTTCCCAACGATTCGGTAAATATGGTGGAGAGGGTAGATGGAAGCCGGAGAATAGTCACCGATATCCAGCAAGGAGAGGAGCTGCTGCAGCGTCTGCAAATGGTGCAGATACGGCATGATGAGATCCCTAATAAGCCCACGGAGGTTGTCAAAGCGGTGAAAGGTGGAGAAGAGGTTGGGTTTGGAGACGGCAAAGTGAGAGGAAGGAGTTTACCGGGCGAAGATGAGGAGGAGGACGGCAGATTTCAAGACAAAGCAAATGCAAACTCGATGGCGGACACCAAGAATGAGTGTGACCAAGTTCAAGCAAAAGCTGGAACATCTTTATTTACAGTGCCAGGACAGACAGAGCACAAAGAGATTACCAGCCCTGAAGCAAGCGATTCTGAGGATGATCAGAGTGACAGCTTGATACTTTCGGATTTGTCTCTCAACCCTCATGAAAAATCCTGTACTGAAATCCCCTTTATGTCCGCCGGACACCGATTCTCAACTGCTGAAACTTCAATGGAAAGGCAGATCCATGAGGCATCCCAGGGGAAACCAAACCTACAGAGAGCTGACGGTGTTTTCAATCTTGCAGATAATCAGGATATATTAGAGATTCCGTTTAAAACCAATGTCTCTCTTGAATCTCTTCTTACGAAAGCTTGCAGCAGCCAACACACTCAGTGTCAATTCTCTGAGAAGAAGATGCAGAAGGAGATAAGTCAAGAAATTCAGAGAGAGCTGGTGCTTGTCAACCAAGGTAAGATCCCAGGGGAGTACAGTAAAGGAAAGGTACGCCAGTTAAAGGAGACAAAATTGCTGTTTGAAGCTTTCCAACAGGGCAACACAGAGGGTCCCACAAGGCTCCGGAAATCTCCTGTCACTGTCGTGAAAGATCAAGTTTACCCCTCTGTTCTGGAACGAACTCGTAGCCTTGAAAGATTTTCACTCAAGAGCTCTCCTGTCTCCCGGACACATTCTCTCAAGCTGTTCAACCCTTCAACCTCCGATAGAGACAAAAGTCCTGAAAACTTCAGATCAAAGAGCCCGACCGGGGGTGCTCGGGACAAAACACGGTTATCCCCTTACTCAAAACAAGACAAGCACCTGCGACTGCACAGAAGCATGGACTCAATAAACAGTGACGTCTCTAGATCAGCTGTGGAGACAAGAAGCAATACAACAGAGGCTAATAAAAGCCAGAGATCCCCCATCCTTAAACAAAATCCTTTCTTCAAGTTGCGTCCAGCACTGGCTCTGCAGCCAGATGTAGCAAAGGACATTCAGGAGGCCCGGGAACGAGAGGAAGAGCTGCGTAGACAAAGAAGCACTTTGTATGGAGAGTACAGACAGAATAGTGAAGATGAAGAGAAGTCTCGATGTGCACAGACACCCAAATCAGGTCAGTCTGCAAATATTTTGCATCAATACAACTATTTCACAGTTACCATCTAAGTTAATACCAAAGTTTCTGTTCATAATACAGTGGAAAGTGGAAAGGTAAAAGCCTTTCAAATTCAGACCATATATCAGAGTCACTTAGATCTTTATTCATTAAGCATCCTGACTATACAAAATGTAGTCTCAACATTTAAATAAATGTCGCTCTACATTAGCATCAGATCGAGTTATCTAGGCAGTCTTATCACACACTTACTGTCATGCCTGTCACTACCAGTTAAGGTCACATCACTCTAGCAGCCACCTTGATCTGAGTCAGGAGATGCCAATAGGCCAAGTGACAACATGAGAGCTACTATTTACACTTCAGCTTGAGCTGGAGGCAGCTCTGCTTTGGTTATAGTTCAGTGTTACACAAAAGACTTCAGTCAGTTTGTCCTGCTGGAAGGAAAACAGTGAGTCTGCACATATTGTGTACATTGTTAGGTGTTTTGTTGTTTGCTGGGCATACAACAAAACAGTTGAACTAACTTGGGAGTGAGTGACTAAGCAGCCAAATGCCGGTACTTTCAGCCAAAGTAGCTAAATGATGATGAATGAGCAAGATTAAGCTGATTGAGCTGGAATTAATAAGAAGCAGACTGTGTCTAAATTAATGAAGTGGCTGACTAATAAGATGATAATTAATTCAGACGTAAAAATTTATGTAAAAACTTTATTAAGACAAGGAGTTTGTTTGTTGTGTCAGCGGCATGTCTTTGCATATTAGGTGTAAAATGGGTAAGATTGAAAGTGAACATTTGCTATGCACACATAACTTCTAAAAAGTAGCTATAACTAGCAAGAGGTTAAGTTTAAGCCAACATTAGCTTAATCACACTTTCTATATCACATTAATGTCTCAAACTCTCTTGTCTTAAAACGACATTGTGTTGGCTGCAAACACTGTACACTTTGAAAAGACTGATGTTTAAATTAGATGATTCTGGTTCTTACCTCACTAGTAAGCCAGCCTAACGTTGAGTCAATAAGATACTTTATGCTATGTCACATTAGATGGTTTTTTTTGCATAAATAAGATGTAAAATCTAAAAACGGACCTATTTCCATGCCAACACAGTTTCTGAAAAGCCGCTTGTGGGTTTCATCATCTATAGATTGAGCAGGGATTAACAACTCTAGACCTCTTGGGCCAGAGTCCTGCAGTTTTTAGATGTTTCCATGCTGCAAAACGTACTGAAATTCTCATGAAATAACTTTCCAAAACCTTGTCTTTAAGCGGTGCAATACCTTCTTAATGAGCTGTCAATTTGAGTCAGATGCGTGCCGCAGGGAGATAAGTTACACGAGCGGGACACTGGCCTAGGAGCTAGATGTCACCTTAAAGGTCATAGCCAAAACTTTTTCATCAAAACAATTACTTTTTTCAAAAAGTTCTACCCAGATGACATTGAGATGAAGCTGCAAGAACTACCTGGACCTCAAGAAAAAAATCTGAATACTTTTCTTTAAACCTTTAACTTAAAAGCAGTAAACTAACCATTTTAGACTGAAGCTAAAGCTTCAAGATAAAATAAATATTTCTGTTTATCAGACCAACCCGCTCAGTGGAAACGGGGCATTTGTTGAGTTTTAAAGCAAGACAGAGATGAACCTCCGTTCATGTAAAATTGTTAAATGATGACAAAAATAAACATATTTCAGATGAGATATAATGAGGATTTAAAGTAAAGCTCATATTACAGTAGCTCGACACACATTGCATGCTATCGTTTCAGAAACTGTGGTGTTTCTTCCTGTAAAATGTATCTAGTCTGTATTACATGAAGCCTTTCATGGACTATTTTTGTCTCCCTTTAGATTTCAGGCTACAGGCACGGGGGAAACTGGAACGAGTTTGGCCGCCACCTATCAAGAAAGACCAGAAAAATGCTGAGCAGGCACAGGTGATGCTTCAGCTTTAAATTGTGTAAATCCTGAAGTATAAAATTTCACATGTCAGAAACTGAGACTGAAGTTCAAATCTAGTTATGTAATTCATGCATAGCTGTGGGCTACTGGTCTATGTGGCTGTCACACAGAGGAGCTAAATAAAAAGCTAACTGTTCAACAAATGCTTGGATTAGTCTAAATGCTTCCCATCTTAAATTCAGAGGATCAAGATGCAGGAACTAATCTCCCCCTCTAAATCCTCCTCTTCTCTCCGTCTTATCTCACAGCAGGAACCAAAAGTTCATAGAGCCGGAGGTCAGAAAGCTCCTCTTTGGCAGCGCTGGGAATGCGGCTTGATCAACGGGCAGGCATCAAAAGAAAAGAAGTGAAAGTGGCTGTTCTGGTCCTCCAACACTACAATCAGAATTCCACTTATTTGCAAAGCTAGAATCACAGTCCAAGCAGTGATTTATCAGGAGAACCAATATTGCTCTTAGTTTCAGCTTCAACAATTTCTTGCTCTTCAAACCCTGCTTTGAATCTCTGTCAAATATTCTTTTTTTTCTTTTGATAAATTAAAAAACTAGCTTCATTTAGCTAGTAAATAAAGCAAAATGATCCAATCCAGTTTCTCTTTCTGTCTATCACAGCCAACATTGCATTTTTCTTTTCTATGCTACTAAATTATTGCAACCCATCTACTGTTGCATTATTTAAAAAAAAATGTTACCACAGAAATAAAGGAGCTCATTTTACCCAACAACATTTTTACAGCGTCCAGAATGACTGTAGAATTGATAAATCTGTATTTGTCAGTCAGAAGGGATCAAATGAAATACAATCCAGTTGCATTATGAGAAAAGAAGGAATCAGGGGTTTTAAGGACAAAATCCATGCAGATCAACAAAATGAAAGGAATAGCTCATATTCATCTGATATCCTCTGCATGTTTCCAGTTTTATGGGAGCACAATGATAAAATTGTGAGTGCCCCAAGGAGGTTTCAGAGTGTGAATGTATTCTGGGAGGACAATGATTACAGCACCATTCTAATAACTCCTGAGACTATTCTACATGATGAAACGTCAACTGAGACTTCATCATGTAAATGAAACGTATTACTGCAAGGGTTGTACAAAAAAGGTCAAATTGTGAAGAATCCTTAATAGAAAAAGAACCAGAGGGGGGGAAAAACGTAAGAAAAAAGTTCCCTCACTGACATGCATTCATGTTTACTACAGTTTCTAATCTCCACAGAGAGAAGTACACAGCTTAGCTTCTCTAAGCACCATCTGTCAGGAAGGCTGCCTTTGCCAAGAGAGGACAGACTTTCGCTCTGACCTTCCTGGCCGGGGTAAAGCAGTGCTAATTGGCTGTAGATCTCATCATCACATAAACACCAAATAGGACCAGTGTAAAGGTTTTGGTTTTTTGCATTTTAACAGGCTGGTTTCTAAACATGTTCCAAATTCAGATCTCAATGTATGCCAGGAAATGCTTTAATAAACGATGCCCTGCTTTAATTGAATGACCATCTACAATTGGATTTTCATGATGGATCTTACTGAATGAATGATGTACTCTTCCAAATCAGAGGGTCAAGACCAGGCAGCAGCACTCTATCTGTGCCTGTGATCAGTCGGTTATTTAAAAAAAGGTGCCTCCAGCATTTTAACTGGAAAATAAAACTATCCAATTTCTGTACACAATGAGAGATTCATGGTGAGTAGCAGAGCAATCACTTCATTTAAAGAACAGTAAATATTTATGCATGCAACAATTTGTGAACTCTGTCTTCACCCTATTATCTATGTAGTGTACAAATCATATTATCAGAAAAACTGGGAAGATTTCTGCAATGCAACATTATTTGTTTGACCCTTCATTAAACACACACAAGTATGAATATTTAATTTTATTGTCAACCTCAATGTATTTTGATATTAGCGTCCTACAAGTTTGTGGTTCTTTACTTTCTTCCTACAGTATGCTCTTACTGTGCTCCATGCATTTTAAGCTGGCAGCCCGTCAAGCACACACAGTACTCTGTGTCTATGAAAACCCACTGCAGGAAGCATATGTGCCTTCACATCTACCATAGACACTGATGTTGCCTGATGCATCCAGCTTTCATTTTCCCCGTTAACAGCTGAAACATGGACTCATATGACCACAGTACATGTGTACTTCAGTCTGTATATCAGGACTGTATCTTATATCAGGATTCTTGTCCTGACATAAGATACTGAATTCCTGGATGGCTTCTTCCTACAGTTTAATTTGGATTTCCAAATGCAGTACTGGACTGTTCTAAATGGCTTTCCAAAATATTTTAAGTCCATGAGACTACAGTATGTTGCGAGTTGACTGTTTCATGAGTGGTTTCCAGCCTCAGTCGTCATGCATTAAAATTCCATGAATCTTTTTTAATCATGTACTTTAGGTCTAGAAATACCAAAGTTCCTACTGTAGCATTCCTGTTTGACAAAAACTTTATTTGAGCTGTTCAATGATTCTTTAATGCAGTTTGGATAAAAGTGGAGAAGCAAGACTAAGACTTTGATGACTATTCCTTTTATATCCAATCCTGACACCCATACCAGTCTCTATTTAAACTGCTAATAGAAAAAAAAGGTTGATTAAATAAACTTTTCTCTCTTTTTTCAGTGAGTAGCCGCATCAAATTCTAGATTTGTTTATATATTTATTTTAGATACAATTAAGCTGTTCAGTGAAGTTAACAAAAATAGTTTTGTTGCAGCATTTCACAAAAACTTGTCACCTTTTTAGAAATTTGATTTGTATTTCTTAATCCTACACCGATAAGCACTTTCACAAGTTAAAAGTTTGGAATTGTCACTTTGTCCATATTTTTGTTATATTATTCAGATAACTTCAAAGCCAATCTTTAAAAGTGATTCTTTACATTTTTATTGTCTGTTTACATGCAATACAGTTTGTCCTGCATTTTAATGCCAATTACATGGTAGCAGCTCAATGTATTTAGGAATGGAAACACAGTTAGTACGATGTGCTGAAGTTTAAACTGAGAATCAGAATTAGAAAGGACTGAAGTGACTTTCAATGCTGTATGGTTGTTGGTCTGAGCAACAGGGATTTTAACACACAACAATCTGCAAAACATCAGATCACTGGGTGCCATTCCCATCAGCAAAGAACAGGTAGCTGAGGCTACTATTCACAGACTCATCAAAACTGGACCGTGGATGACTGGAAAAACGTTCCCTGGTCCGATGTGTCTCCTTTTTAAGCTGCAATATTCAGAAGGTAGCCTTAGAATTAAGTAAAAATAACACAGAAAC
Organism: Craterocephalus eyresii; assembly: GCA_037177035.1. Taxonomy (NCBI): domain Eukaryota; kingdom Metazoa; phylum Chordata; class Actinopteri; order Atheriniformes; family Atherinidae; genus Craterocephalus; species Craterocephalus eyresii. The sequence goes on along the minus strand of JBBBVT010000022.1, from coordinate 4,927,931 downwards.
ATGGGTGCATGCTGCAGTAGCAACAGTTCAGTGCTGGTGGTGTCATGATTTGAGGGATATTTTCTTACCACACTCTGAACCCCCCAAAAACCAACCTGCATGGTTTGAACACCACAGCCTGAGTATTGCTGTTGACCCACAGCTCTGATCATCTCCAGCTGGTTTCATGAACATGACAATGAATTCACTGTAACCTCCAACTATCTCCACAATATGCACATATCAATCCAATATTTCACCTTTGGGATGTGGTGGAACAGGAGATTCTCATCATGGATGAGATGCTATCATGTCATCATAGAGAAAAATCTCTGAAGAATGTTTCCCGGACCTTGTCGAATCTATTACATCAACAATTAAGGCATTTCCGAAGGACAAAGCTGTGCAACCCAGTACAGGCAAGATACTGCCTAAAAAAAGTATCTAATATGGATGTGACGATTATGCATTATGGACAAGAACCAGAAGGGGGCGATATAAGCTTAATAACAGAGAGAAAGTATTTCAAAACATTACCATGAGCTGTAAACAAATACTTTCTTAGAGACTTTCAGATGATGAAATAGATGAATCAGTTACATTTGTCCCATTTTCATAAGAGAGCAAGACAAAGTGTCCACTTCAGAGGACGAACACTCACATCCTGAAAAAGAGCAGTAGTTATGTAAGCTGTGTAACTGATTCAGTGATGAGTCATTTAATTCACGGATCTGCAGCTACCAGCTAAACGTTATATCAGTTCCATGTAAGATGAAGGGAAAGTTGCTTAATGGAACATTTGCGTCATTTTTCTGCAGAAGTGCGTGGGTGGCCATTTATTCTTCTCTGAGTCATTCATGAGGGGTTTCATCTACAGAAAACATTGAGGCAATGATGTTCTAAAAAAGAAACATGTTCCTGAGAGAAACATGTCAGGTATGTTTATCTCTGACGTTCTTATTTATCATGTCATGAAGAATTTTTATCTTTCTTTTTCTTCTTTCTGTTCAGTGTAACTTTTGTTTTGTGTTGATACTTTTAACATCAGTCTTGTAAAGAGACTAAAACTGTTGACAAGCGCAAACATGGAGCTAATCATCCAGAGACGGACGGGGTGGGGAGGTTAGAGTATGGAGCATTCAATGCACTTATTGTGTTCCGGCCTGCACTGAGGTTACAAATACCAAGAGCTTTGTGAAAGGGTGCAAATGAGAGAGTAGAACAGCGACAGCTCTGACATCACCGATGAAAGATAGGATTCACACCAGTGGCAGGGACCCTAATGGACAGATGATAGATGACTTACTCTCACCACCCACGACTTCTCATCTTCAAGGTCTATCATCGACAAGCTCCATTCTGCTCCTAACATAAATCAAGTTTTATAAGTGTGTTTAGAAAGTTACAGTTGCCTGGAGATTTCAAAATGTGGTTTGCCAGTTTCTGATTGGAGTTTGTATGGTCGGCCATTTCCTGTGTGGGTTTTGTTCAGATGTTTAGGTTAGCAGGTGATGATCATATAGGCATGAACATTCATGTTTGTTAGCAGGGCCGACGCTTGGGTGGTGGGTACCAGGTTGGGGGTGGCTGCCAGGGTGGCTCTGGACACCTCTAAATCTGATTAAAAATCCACAGGTTCAGCTTGAAGTGACTGACAGATCACTGAAGGAGGATGGTCAGACACCAGTTTCAAGTCTTTTTTTAAAATGTTTTTTTAACCTGTCTTGTCCAGCATCGTTGCAAGCAGAATGATTGTCTGGCTGCTGTTTTGTGCCAAACAAATTTACTTTATCAAGAAGGGATTTATACTGTATAAAGTCCCTCTTGATAATATAAAAACTTTATTGAATCAAAATCTAATGCTGGACCCGACCAGAGGGGACAGAAAGAGAGAAAGAAGGAAGGTAAATAAAAGGGCAGAGAGGGACAGAGAGGGTGTGGGGACAATACGCATGAAACAAAATACACCACAGGAAACAATGCAATCTAGACTACACAACAAATACACAACTGTTTCAAGTCATTTTCAAAGTTTGATTAGTCACTCTCTAAAAATATTGACATCTGGCTGCACATTTCCAGAAGAGATTTTGACCCTTTGCAAGAACAATGTCATGAATGGTGAAGCTAATGTTAGCCTGAAGCTTTGTAAGAATGCTCATCTGGTTCTCAGGTATTATCAGATTAGCTTTAAGATAATGTGGGAAAACCATGTCATACTTTCTTATCAGGGGTGTACTAGGGGATATGCAGTAACTTTTAGTTAAGCAAATTCTTTTACAGAAAGAAGAAGGACATGGATCAGTTCGGGACAGAATATAGTCTCAGTATCAGCCGCCTGACAGCTTGCAACGTGGGGCTAGCCATGCCCACTGAAATGACATTGACCCAAACTGAAAATGGTAAATCCTTATCAAACCTTTCAATGGACCATTTTTCAAATATACACATTTGGTTATCCAAATTATAATTGTAAAGATGCTTTATTTTTTATTATTGTAGTACTGAATTTCACCTATTGCGGATTATTTTTAGGATGTAACCCCTGTGATTAACAAGGGACCACTGTACTAGCTAAACATTAGCAGTATAGCTGAAAGTGTTTAATAAGAGGCTCAGTGGATTTTGGTGAAAATGGACGGTTTCGTCCTCATACATAACTCTATAAAGCCAGATGTATCATATTTGAAAAGATGAGTTTCTTAGACATGTTGCATCACCTTTTGGTAAAATCGTGGTTCAAAACCTTGTTATAGATCAAATGATAGTAGTCTACTCCATGACCCCAGAAGCAGAAGACTACACTACAATAATTTTGACATATCATTTGGTAATAAATGGTAGACATGCAAAGTTTTTTGTTAATATATTCCCCACATTTTGTTAAAAGGCCAAATAAAGACTTCAGATTTTAAGAAATTGGACTTCTCTCCCCAATTTTTCTTGGGTTGGGCTTTAAAGGGGGTTAAATCTACAAAACTCGTTTTTACACCCAGGAGCGACACAGTAGGGGTCCCCCTTTCTCCTTCTCATTTCCATTGCCTCACAAATGTCCATCGTTCACTCTGTTGCCTCCCTGACTGCGATGCACACAAGGAGACTCTCATCAGTACCGCTAACCAACCAACCCTGTGACATCACAGTTTATGGTAGCTACAATGGCATTCCAGAAAATATAAAACAGTGCAACTTTTTTCTTACATTTGTTAAATATTGCGCATCTGTAATACCATTTTTGATGAGAATGGGACACAATTTAGTAAATAATGTTAGTTTGTTTTACAGTGTAAGAAACTGGAGCTGATCAGCATAGCAGGAGGAAATCAGAGAATAAAAGCAGACATGAGGGAACAGATCTCCCTTACTTTATGAATACATAAGCTTCATTTAAGTCTAATTTAGGTTTAATCCGTGATAAATTAGGACCACAAAGAATTCTGTGGATTAGAGACAGCCTGTATCTTTTCTGAATGACTGCTCGCAGAGTGCGCCTCTACTATTTTACTTGCTCTCCGAGGAACTGATTAAATAAAAAGCTAAAGCTATTAAAAAATATTAGCTGGGGTTGCCTGGCTGAACCAATGCTACAGCCGCTTGGATTTGGTCTGGCTCGGCCGGCTGGCAGCGGGCTCTAGGTGTATGCTGGATGAGAGGGCACTAGCTGTTCGCAGCCAAAACAAACGAAGGCAGTCAGGCAGTAACTAGCAGCTGCTAGGCCAGATTAGTACATTCACAGCGCATCCACTGAATTGTGGAAAAGTTGTATTGTCATTCAAACACTATGGCCTCGATTTATTAACGCTTTGCGTGTACTAAAACAGGTGCAGACGGCTTTGCTCCGCTAAAATCGGCCCAAGCTT
>JBBBVT010000022.1:4898678-4914102 GCA_037177035.1 Craterocephalus eyresii | reverse complement strand
GAACCAGAAGTTCCTGAATATATTTTTTCCCTAAACCATTCAGTGCTTTGTTAACTAACAGCAGGATTTTGAAGTGGATTCTTAGACAAACAGGAAGCCAGTGTAAAGATCTGAGGACTGGTGTTATATGATCCACTTCCTGGTCTTCCTGTTGCTGGTCTTAATGAGGACTTCACAGCTGTCGTAGGGCTGGGATATACTTGCTGTGTATGCAAGCGTGCCCGGAAGCGCTCTTTCTGGTCTGTGTACATGCTTGCTGTAAACTACGTAGGCACAGTGCGGCCAAAGCGGTCAATAACGGAGGCCACCTCCAGGCGGAGTATGCAACTCTTGGACTCTGAAAGTGACAAGCTGCCGGTCAGTTGTATTTCCGGGTTTTTTCCACTAACAATGAGTTGTATTTAGACTTTGAAATCGAGGTAAAAGGATTGATAATTTTACTTTACAGTAGAAACTAAAGGGGAAAAGGCCTTACCGCCGTTAGATGCGTTAAATGTGGCCGGTGAGCATGTAAATGCGGTCCCTGTGGTCCATTGACAAAAATGGTGCACGAGCACTTCTAGCGGTTTTTTGCTAACCTGCCTTGTCGCAGCTCGCGCACGCGTCGCGTTACCTCGCGTCAACGCGAGCGGCCGACGTGCAAAACTGACATTAGCGACGCACGCCGGCCATGATGCGTACGCCAGCAGCAAGTATATCACAGCCCTTAATGTGACTACTGACTACTGACGTTCAGGTCTGAGTCTGAGTCCTGAGTTGGTGGTTTCTAACATAGCCGTCTGCAGCTGAGTGCAGACATTTAATCTTTCTTCTTTGAATCCAAAAACTATAATTTCAGTTTTGTCTTCATTTAACTGAAAAAAGTTGTGACTGATCCAGTCTTTAATCTGATCAATGCATCTGATCGGTGATTGGATCGGACTATAGTCTCCTGGTGTGATGGTTGTGTAGATTTGTGTGTCATCAGCAATGCTATGGTAACATATTTTGTAGTTTTTTAATAATCTTTCGAGCGAGTAGGAGAATGTAGATGTTGACTCACAGTGGCACCTGGATGAAGCCTTGGGGAACTCCACTGGTTACTTAGATTGCTCAGATTTATAGTTACCTATAGATACAAAATATTCCCTGTCTTTTAGATGGGACTCAAACCAGTTAATTGTACAGCCAGAACGTCCTACCCAGTTTTTTAGCCGACTCAGTAGCTCAACGGTGTCAAATGTCGCACTGAGGTCCAGTAGTACCAGGACTGAAATGTTTCTACTATGTATGTTAAAGCAGATGTCCTTAAAGGGACTCTATGTAATCTTATGTTTTTGAACTTACTGCCATCTATGGGTCTTAGGGGCACTGCAGCCTCCACAGTACACTCATGCATGACAACCTGGACCCAATGTCTAGCACGAAATATGATCATTTACTCACCCAGACTGTTTTGGTGTAACTTGAAGTCCTTTGGGAGATATTTAGCTCCACTCGCAATCAGCGTACATCTAATATAAATGAAGTGAATGGGGCCAGCTTGAGCAGCCTCTAAATAAGGCAATTTCTGCCACAAAACTCCTTCATTTCCAATGTTTTGTTATGAATCGCTGGTCCGCTCCCCCTGTGAGCTTGACGTCACTTGGAGCATTTTTGTGGTGATCCGTCGTTATTTACAGCCATCATTTTTGAGTAAGGACTTTGATGATGTCATGTCCGGGCCTCATGTCCGGGCCTCATAGTGCCTGTAACAGCTGTAAATAATGACGGATATCCACAAAAACGCAACTCCAAGCCGCATGTAGCTCACAGAGGGATCAGACCAGAGATTCATAACAACATATTGATGAAATGAAGGAGTTCTGTGGCAGGAATTGTCTTATTTAAAAGCAGTGCTGGCCCGTAACCATTTCACATGAACACGCTAGAGCTTCAGACCCAAGGTAGGTTCAGGAAAATAAGATACAGGCTTATAGTTGCACCAGTGCTGAACTGCTGAGGTGTCAGTCTGCTCATAAAATTATGTTTTAATTATAAAGGGTCAAATAAAAAGGCTATTTATAAAGATATTTTTCTGCAAAAACTTACATTTAGTCCCCTTTAGAGACCTTTTAGATCCCCCCTTTTACATCAGTCTCAGTGCTGTGAGCAGAAACCTGATTGGTAGATATCAAAACAGTTATTTGGTGTTAAGAAGTTGTGTAGTTGTTGGAAAACCGATTTTTCTATAATCTCACTGAGAACTGGGACATTTTATATCTGCCTGTATGGAAGACGGGTCAAATAGATCTTTTTTAGGGTCTGAGGGAAGACATATGAAAACAGGGATTTGTTTACAATCTGTAAAATATTTGATGACATCCTGAAATAGTCTTGAAAAACCCTGTTGGCGGGATTGAGAAAGTAAGTGGTGTTTTTTTCAGACTTGAAGAATACAGACCAGAGAAAAATTCCAGATAATAATTTTTCTTAGATAAAAAATCTGAGTTAACAGTAAAAGCTATCTTTTTCCATTCTGAGCAAAAAATATGAAAACGGATAAAAAGATTTTTATTTTATTTTCAAAAATTGGTAAAACAAGCAAATGTCCCAATGGTTGCTCAGCACCATGGTCGGATCTACAGAGGGCATGAGCCCCCCCCCCGACCCCCGCTATACTTTAGAACCTGTACTTCCTGAAAAAATTCCTGAATCTCAATTTTTTTTTTTCTATCAGCTGGTCAAAGTGGTCTGCAAACCCGATTCCAAAATACGGATGAAAACTGTTAAACTTTTAACTTGCTGTGTGGCATATCCCTGTAAAGTATCATTTAATGCAAGACATATTTTAATAAATAGTTTTTTCTTTAGTCCAGTCTCTCACCAAACCCCCATCCACCAATCTGTTTTCCAATTAAGTTAACTTTAACTTGTTCAAGATTGAAACGGTGAACTATAAACATTAACTGTTCATGTTAACCTGTGATTTCATGAGAAACATGAAGTTGCACAACACTGGATTCAGGTCAGTGATTTTCCGATGGATGAGAGGATTTAATAAAGAAATTAAAGTTCTACAATTACTTGTATGTTTAACAGCCACTGCTGTAATTTTATGTCTTGTGCAAAATCTAATTCCATTCTTATAAATACTTCCGCATTCTCCTGAAACGCGTCCTTTCTCATATTTAATTTCTTTCATGAGTATTTCATAAGTGCCTTTCTCCACTCCCCAAAGCCCCAACCCCCCTTTCCCCAACTCCCAAAACGGTCAGAAGTGGTTGCTTTGGAAACAGCGTGACGTATTTCATAGCCCAAGAATAGACCATGAAGAGGAAAGCAGGTCTAAGACTCTTGGCTTCTGCTTCACAATTGATCTGAGTTCTTTCATCAAATGTTTTCCTCTTAGATGTGTCAGAGGCCAAAACTCAAATGACGGTGACACTTTTTGTCTGATTATAAAAAGGCAGACTGTGTTGATAGGGATCTGAGGGGAAGTTTAGTTATGGATTTGTAGAATAAAAAAGGAAAAGAGGGGGAAAAGGCAAAAAAAGCACCGCCTGATTGGAGAATTTGATTTAATCACTAAAGCAGTGCTCTAAATAACCGAATGAAATACAGCCTGACCACACATCAATAAATATATTTCTGTATATGCACAGGACACTCCTGTTATTATGAAACAGCCCCCAAAGTCAAATGAAATGAGTCATGGCCTATTTATAGCTGCTGCAATACATCTCTCTGGAGTATGAGCCCGGGATAGGAGCTGTGTATCTGTGGTATAGACAAGCTGTTACATAAACACTTTCTGCATATATATATCTCGGGGGCATAGTGATTCACAACAGGAGCACAGCTCTCATTTTAACTGCATTTTTCTTAGTCATCAGTAAAACCATAAACAATTACCAAAGTGGCTAAATCTGGGTGCATGCTAAATGCTTCTGCAGGTTTCCACGGTTACAGTTTACAAGCAGACATGAGCATGATCTGCTTGATCTCACTTCAATGCAAAATGATTCAATCAGCAATTGTGTCGTTTCAAGATGAAAGTGGATTATTTTTTCATTTGACTTGACATTTTAGATTTACCAAGAGCACATGAAGGGGTGTGTGTGATAAAGGTTCTTTATTGTTTTACTCAATTTGTGATAACTTGTGATGTGTTTAGAACTGGTCACGCACATTTCTGCAGAAATACTCTGCCATTCTTCAGAGACACATATTTAGTTGCTGGAGGGCTTGTGTTGCCCTACATTTCTCTTTGGAATACCTCAAAGGTATTCGCTTGGAATCAGAAAAAGCAGTATTCATGGCCAGGTCAGTCTTTTCGTCTTGCGTAATGTTGGCAGCGTGTTTCATGTATCATCATCATGCTGTTATCTTCTCTTCTGTCAAGCTTCTGGAAACTGGGAGTCATCTTGTCTGTCAGTGTTTTAGTTTATTCACAAGAGACTCATGTTTCATCCCCTGGTGTCTTCACATTGGCAGACGGAAAGTTCACCCTGTTCCCTGCATAGTGCCCTAGAAGGGCCATGCCATTTTATACAATTGTCCAAATGTTAAAAAGAGAAAAATAGTGCACTCAAAATTACCCACAATGCATCTTGAAAAGTAGTAAGCATCGATGGTCCCTAGACAGATCCACCGTGGTCAATATAGACCACAATGCATTGCAGTTCAGTCTTTCATAATTTTCTAAATTGTTAGTTCAATTTATGTCGGTAAGAAGATTCTAAAGTTTGAAACTGGCAAATTTCTCTGATGGAGGTTTCAGCGTCTGTTACACGTCCGATTTTGTCAAGCCACCGAGGGAAATAGAGCCAAAACACAAGATAATCCTTTAAAATACAATAGTTTTCAAAATAAAACACCTGGAATTTAGCAATGGATGTCTCTTAACTAAAAAAAAAACTAGCAAAAAGATTACACTGGCATGTATTTGCAGCCAACTATCTTAACATGTATTCACGAATATTTTGTGAGTTTATGGCAGAAAGACAGCAGAAAAGCCTGTTGACTGTGCACTACTCTGTGTTTGTCTGATAGGGAAAGACAGAGGGGGCGGCAGCACTGCGAACGTCAGCATGCTTCGTGTGGTGTGTCCCCGGCGTGAGGATATAGGGGTGACTTTCTGTGGCCAACTAGCCAGGGCGCACAATCAGTCACCCACACACTATCACAATCTAATATGAACAAATCATACTGGTCCATTCCAGGAGTGTCAAGCTCATTTTAGATCAGGAACCACATTCAGTGTCATTTGGTCTGAATTGACCAGATGAGTAAAATAACAAACTAAACAATGAAACTTCCACAATTTTACCTTTATGTTAATGTAAATAAGTGCATTATTGAGATGTTTACACTTGTCTGGAAAATGATTCCTACCCTTCCATTAAAGAAGGAAATTACCAGCTTAAACTGAAATGAGCTGAAACTGACAAAAGTAATGATATATTAAAATAAATATGAATTGCAGTTTAATTTAAATATTTTTTTTTTAAAACAATCTTATTTCAAAAAATATCTAAGCAAATTCATCTTTATTGTTACTTTTCTCAGTCTCCAGTTATTTAAATCACTATTTTTCCCTTTTCTGGGGTACGAATAAATTTACAGACTACTTTATGTATAAAAGTGTACATACACAACTGGCCTCATGAATTGGATCACCTAATAATACAAACTGAAGATAACACCCCACGTCAAACAAATTAGCAATTATAGATACTTGAATAAAAATGTTCAGTTATTGTTTTCAATATTATTTTCATATTTACCAAATTCAACCAGACTTCAGGCCAGACTGGACTCAACAGGTTGGTTTTGGGCCTCAGACCACATGTTTTACACCCCTGGTTTAATTCAATTCAACTAAACTCTTTTTACTTTACTTTAATTTTACTCTTTTTTAGAAACAATTCAGAATAATCAGCATTATGTAAGTGGACCATTAATAGCTTCCATTCATTGCTGTTCTTTGGTCAGGTGTTATATCACAACAGTAAAATAAAAACTCTACAACACAATAAAAAAAAATGTTCCCAAAATCCATCAGGATCCTCCCTAATCTTCCTCTGCAAAGATCAAGAAAGGCATCATGTTCCCAAGTGCTGTCCATGCAAGATGAAGTTATGCAATATCATTTGTAAATTCTGTACTGTTACAGAAACTATGATTTCATTGATAACACCTGTGCAAAGTTTCAGATCGCCGTCTGTCTCTTTTTCACCACCTGGGTTGTGAAAGTAGAACAATGTCTGCAGCATGTGCTACTGGCACTGATTAACAATCTTAAAGAATCTTCTGGAAGACTCAGTTGATGCAGAGTTCATAGTGTGGTATCGATTTTATCATCACGAGAGGTTTTTCGTTATCATGAAGAATGTCGTCTGAGGGTTTAACTCAATAAAACAATGTTAAAATTACTGAATGAGATCAAACTCATCAAAATGACTTTGTGGTGTCTCAGTTAGAACAATTCAATCACAGATAGCTGATTCTCAATATTGCACATGGCTGTAATCACTTTTTATTGAAAGACTGAAACTGTAACCAAGGATAATGCCAATTACAGTGACAAAGACTTTTTAAAGAAGCTTTGTATAACTATACCTAACTATTATCAAGTAATGGGTGTGTATATCCGCCACACAACACTCGGACATACTAATGTGAACTTTGTCACCTTTCATATGTGATGTAACTGTATTTGATAAAATGTAGTGACATGTATTCATTTATTTATGTTTATTAACATGAAAAAACTAAAAGGTTTTTATGTGGACACAAATCAATTATTCAGTTTCTGCTTGTTTTCATATGTTGTAGTAAGACAGGATCCAAATTGTACTTATGTTCCACCCACCATTTCATCAGGCCCACCTTGCCAGAACCGGGTTGGACCCCCTTTCCCTCCAGGTCCGCCTTCATAGATCCATGAAAGCCTTCCTCAGAGGTTCTGCTCCATATTGACATGACAGCATCACACAGCTGCAGCACATCCATGATGAGAATCTCCCGATCCACCACATCCAGAAGATCCTCCATCGCAATAGTTCCCAACCGAAGGGGGTCCCCCAAATAGCCAAAGGGACTCATTTGAACATTCAGAGTCATGGTGATTCATGTCCACACATTGGCTCCTCAATAATCAAACAAGTGTGGCAACGAGCGCACATCTGACCGCAGGAATGATCTTACGATAGGATCCATGAGCGATTTATTAAATGTTCGTGTCTGAGGTATGAATGATGGGACCTTGATACATGCAGCAGCTGAAATCCAACATCATTTACACTACCTTAACTATTCGTGGTCCAGAGGCCTCGTCCACAGGGACAGGAGCGGAAAGCAATTGATCAGCCAATCGTCAGTCTCCATAAGGAGATCCCCGCGGCCCTGAAGATATGCTCGCGACGCCAAAAGTTCCTAAAGTAGTAAATCTGTCAAACTGTGACAGCTCATCACAAAAACAGCCCCCTGCTGTATTTGGACCGCTGTGTTTAGATTTCAGTAAAAGAACTAACCAGCTAAAATATATCAGCTTTATCAAATAATGTTTCACAAAACAACGTCAGCCTATGAAGCAACAGTTGTAGCTTTATTTAACACAGAAACAAACTAAATCTTATATCCAAGCATGTTTTCAGCACGGGTGGGCAGGGGGTCCATGGCTTTTTAGGACTTGCATGACTTTGGACACAGAGCACAGAAAGGGATGGACATGGTCAACAGTGATACTCAGGTAGGCTGAGTTGGTTAAACCAGGCCATGCTGGGACTAAGGGGCCCAAAGTGGGACAAGAAAATATCCCCCTCTATTACACCACAAACAACCTTCAACCTTTGATCTTATATTTCCTCTGAATGCTGACCCTACGGTCTGAATGTTGCAGCTGAAATGTACATGCCATGTTTTCCCAGCTTGTATTGTCCAGTTTTTGTGAGTTTTAATGAGTTAAATCGACTTTCTTCCTCATCTGATGCTTGAACTTGAACAAGTGATAGTGACTATGTCTACACCTCTAAATGCAGTGAGTTGCGGAGAGGTGATTGGCTGAATAGAAATTTATATTGACAAGTAAGTGAACAGTTGAACCTAATAAAATGGCCAGTGAATTCAAGAATGGATCAAACCATCTGGAACGTGAACCTTCCACCAGCTCGCCTACTTTAGCCTTTCTCTATGCAAACATAAAATAATAAGCTGAAATTGACAAATAAACATTTTTCTCATAGTTCTCCTCCTCCTGCCAGTGACTGCACAGGGCTCCAGGCACTCTCAATTTGGCAATCAAGTTAAAAACAGTTACAAAATATGTCACAAGAGGAGCGGGTATGTAACACAACGTGCTTGTGTAATTGCACAAGGTGCAAATAGTAGAGCGCAGGACAGCAGCCACGCTGAGCCGGATCTGATGTGCCGGTCAGAGAGGGACGTACTGATTATGAAACCCCACTCATATCTTTTAATATCCAATATTAAAACAATGCAGGGTATCTTTCATAACGCCAGCTGACCAGCACTGACTGTCACGTTAGATAACGTTATATAGCAGGTGGAACGAGGCCAGGCTTGTGTGCGGTTTGGTGATAGTGCGTCAGTGCGGCACTCTGTGTCATGGCAAAGAGTTTTTCTCTCTAGCAATAAGGAAACAAACCAGGTTAAAGCTTTTTGGGTGGATTGAGGCAGAATGGTCACGTTAAAATCTGTGTATAGAAACAAAATGTTCTATGTGAAGCAGAAAAAGAGAGAGGATGAGATAAGATCAGATGAATCAGGTCAGACTGGTGACGCTCAGCTGCTTGATGCTTATCTCTGTGACCTTCTGTATGTAAGAGTTGACTGGGCCTCTTCTCCTCCTTGTTCCTTCCCTCTGGGCAGGCTAAAAGTGTACTTAAAGCTCACCCTCACCACCTCCAGCAAGCTGCTTTTTACATAACACACTCATCTTCACTCATCTTTTGCAAACTCCTCCTGGCTCGTCTGCCTGACTCTCTGACTGTTTTTGTAAAAACGGTCAGCTGCTGTAAACAATCTTGTTTGTGTCACCCACTTGGCGAGAACAGGGCAGGGATATTTCTGTCCTTCCTGCTGCCCACCACTGGTTCAGACTCGAGCAGATGGATGATGTGGGAAGCCAGTGAAGTGTTACTCTGAGGGCAGCTTGGAATGTTCGTGCCATGGAGGGTGTCAGGCTCAAGGAACTTTCTCCTCGTAGTTTGTTTGAAGCAGAAACTTTTAATAATAATCTGAAATTTACCAGAAAGAATAACTCAATTTAATCCTAATACACTATGCAGTGATTGTTACCAAAATAGAGCAAGTTTCAGTTTTACTGAATGGTGCATTTAGCAACGTTTGTTTTGGTTTTTAACAAACCTAAATTGGTATTTTTTTATTCATGAAGGGACAATATATAATGATATATGATCGATTTTAGCCAAGGCTAATTTCCATCTTTAGACTCTTAACAGGCCAAAGCCAGCCGGACAAAATAATTTAAAATTACCAACAGCAATACCAATTCATCATTCAATAAAATGTAAAATAAAAGATGTACTGTAAACCGTGATCAGATTTGATACAATGCTCACAAGAAAAAGATTCACATAGATTGCGAGAGCAGTTCTGATTGTGTGATCATGCATGAGATGTTTCATCGGCTAAATGAGCAGAGGATGAGTTGTAGTGTATTCCAGGCTCCAGAGGCACGATATTGTCCTCGCTTAGTCGGTAAAGACTGGAAATCAGATCAGAACCTTAATTTAAAAAGAGAAAAAGAGAAAGAAATTTTTTTTTTTTCCGATTTTTGTTTATTTTATTTATGTGACTTTGTATTCATTATTTTGTCAGTGGACTGTGATATTTTTTGTTGGTTTGTTTTGCCAGTAAATGGCTTGGTGAAAATCCATTCTAGTAGATCAGAGCTTACCCTTTTTTTTTCAGATTTTCTCATCCTTGTTTTGATTCCGTTTTTATTTATTTTGTCAATGAAAGCAATGCATCTTACTTGAAGTATTGTGAGGTTTTTTTTTTCAGTTTTTCAAACTTTTTCAAAAGATTTTATTTTTGTTACTAAAGGTCCCAGAGAGCTGAAATCAACAGATCGCATCCTACTATAAAAAAGAAAAGAATGTAATCCTTCTGTAAAGCCAAAGGTTTTTAAAAACATTTTTCTTAGATTTTCCTTTACCTTTTTTAATATTTGTCGAGGAATGCACCATTTACAAATCACTGCCATTTTTTCCTTTGTTTTGTTTACTTTTTCTTTCTTCTTTTTATTTTATTAATCAAAGTCAGCAGAGGATAACTTAGTAAGTCCATTTGTAGTCTTAATGAAGGACAGAAAAGTGAAAATATAAAAAAGACAGCTAAAGTTCTTTATGTTTACATAACAATTAGAAATAAACCTTGGATAGGAAACACTGCTACATAGTCTGTAATAACAACCTGCAACACCACTGACACAAGCTAAATAAATAATGAGCCCTTTGGCCTGATAAAAAGCCGCTTCAGACCATCTACCAAGCACACATACACTTGCATCAACTAAAACAAGCTATTTATAAATAACTTTATCATTTTACTCACGAAGAGTCTCCGATTCTATTATTCCAATATGAATTAAACGCTGTAAACAACAAAATCTGAACTTGTCTGGTCAAAGTTTTACAGCTTATTGTTCTGCAAATGGATGTGACTGTTGTGCGGTTAATGTCTCTGACCAAACACTGGTTTTCAGGCAGATTTTCACAATTCTGCTCCTAAAATTTAAGCTAATTCAGAAGGAAAACTTGTTGTTCGAACTTATTTTTATCAGTTACTTTTCAAATCGCTTGCTTGCTCAGATCTTCGTAATGGATAAAGACTTTTTTTCAGCCTATGAGCCGTCAGCGTCGCACCTGCAATAAACAGAAAGCTTTCAGTTTGGAGACGCCGGAAAGGGGTCTTTTTTAAAGTGGGATTCTGTGTAGTACTCATGAGTCGTCCGGAGCTTCCTTACAGTCGGCAGGTGTCAGAGAGGAGAATGAAAGCTTTGCTAATAGATGAGCCAAATACATTAACCATACTACTGGATTTTTCATAGAAGTACCGCTGACCGTGTTGCTTTCGTTGTTACTGCAGTTGAGAAAGCGTAGCCAAATAGACATGATATCACGTAGGTATCTGCAAGATAGGTCTGGTTGGAACCACTGTGAAGATGTTTAGCTTTAAGTTGTAGATGGGGGAAAATTCACACGTAAAATGGTCCTGATATCAGTAGCTTTTCTTTTTTTCCAGCTTGAAATTTTCTTTAAGCTGGTACAGAGACCTTTTACAAGCAACTTGGACACATTCACAGCTGATCATCTAGCTTAACTGATTTCTTTGGAGCAGCATCACTTACAACCACTTTGCCAAACCACCAATCACGGCAGAGCCCCATATTATTCTAAGTCCTATTTAGGCTATTACTGGTTGACTGATATTTGGAAAAGGATATAAACTCACTGGAACATTTTGAGTTATTGGCTTTATTATCTCCTTTTAACTGTTATGTATCATGTTTCATCTTCTTTTCATCAAAATGTTTTTCATTTGAGGCAACAGGCTCTATTTACACGTCTATGTGCCCTCTGTCCCCCTGCAGGTCAAGGTGAGCGCTTCCATAGGAGCCTCTGCTAGAATATCAAGAATCCAGCATGAACTTACTGAACTCCTGTCCTTCCTCCTCTCTTAATGTTTTCCCTCAGGACTCTTCAGCTCAGTCCTGATTGACTGCCTGATACTTACAGCAAGTCATTAGGAAGAGAAAAACTACTCAAGTATGTATAATTCATGTGTTTACACCTGAAATGTTAATTTAAACAATCTGTGATCATCTTACCAAAGACATGATAAGTCTGTTACTGCAGAGATATTTCAGCTGAATGATAGCAGCCACCCAGCTTTCTGCTGATGTTCTTACCCAGTCAATCATTTGTGATTCCAACTAAAAGGTAAAAGGTACAACAAGCACAGTTCATGCCAGTAATCATTTTGTTTCAGCTCCAGAGAAGTGTAGGCACATCTTACTTTCTTAAGTAGCTCTGAGTTATTTCAACACCATAACAGCCCATTAGATTTATGGTGAAACTCCCTTCCTGTTGCGTAACTCAAACTTTGCAGTTTAGGGAGAATTTCCATGTAATAAATGTCTACATATTCAACTGTTTCAGACAACAAGTATTTATAGAATCAGGATTGAGGCCTTTCCTTGTTAATGTTTTGGTCACAGCATTCATTTAATGGTGATGTGCAACACATATTCTTTTCCAAGTAAAATTCCAGCCAGCAAAATTACTTACTGTACAAAACAGCTGACACCAAGGGGAAAGGATTTTAGTACAATTTCTGTGAAATTACCAGTAAGATACATTAGAAATAAGCATAAATTGCACAAAAATCACATGTTTGTCAACAAATGTTCAGTTAACCACCAGAATGATTGATTGGATCATCTCTTTATCCTATTAAATATTTTTCAGCTGTATTTTTACTTTTTAAGACCCCACAACGTCTGTTTTATTGAATATATAACAACAACACCCTCCATCTAGGCCTGTTGTTGAGATGTAAGCTGATCTTAGGGACACATCACCCCAAGATGAACTCACGCAGATATTTATTGGAGCAATTATTTAATCTACAACCCTTTTTAAAGCCATACAAAACAAAGCCTTGGTCTGAAAATGTGTGGGAGTCCAGATGTTTGAACATCAACACAAAAACCTAGCAGAGAAATGGAAATTGGTTTCCCAAAATTCATCATCAATGCTCCACAGCTCCACATTTCTTCCACCTCCACCTGCATAATACCTGATAGTACGCACCTGTGCCTTTTTTGCGTATGAATATGGCAGGCCGAGGAAAAAGTAGTTCCTCTCAACTGGATATAATTTGGACAACATCCTGGTATTATAGTTTCTTTCCACTGTATTCCAGTTCATGATAAGCTGCATATTCACTAGGGATGTTAATCTTACAACCCCCATTATGTTTGCATATGGTAATGGGCTTGGGGTTGATGATGCCATCGTCTAACTGCTTCAGAAAACCCACTCTCATCTGGACCTGTCAGGCAGCACTTTGCAGGTTATGTTCTTTGACTTCTCACGTGCTTTTAATACTATTCAGCTGCTCTGTTGTGTGAGAAGCTCCATAAAATCCAGGTGGATCCCTCCACAACCACCTGGTTTATGACTGCCGCACAAACAGACCACAGTTTGTGAGACTGAAAGGTTGTGTGTCTGAGACGGTGGTCAGCAACACTGGAACACCACAAGGAACTGTACTTTCACTTTCTTATCTATCTATACCAAGAAATCCAAATTCAATTCAACTTTATTTGTGTAGCAGCAATTCATAAAAAAGTCATCTCAAGGCGCTTCACTGACAATCAGTTTAAGACAGATTATTGTTGATTTCAGGAGGAACAAGAACACACAGAAGTGTTTCCATCCTGCGAGAGGAGGTGGTGGTGGTGGAGGAATACAAGTACCTTTGAGTTCAGCTGGACAACAGACTTGAGTGGAAAGGCAACACTGAGTACATTTACAAGAAATTCTATTCCTTAAGGAAGCTGAGATCTTTTAACATCTGCACCAAAATGTTGCAAATGTTCTATAAGTCTGTTGTTGAAAGTGCAATCAGCTTTGCAGTGATCTGCTGGGGCAGCAGCATCAGAACCACAGACTTGTAAAGAAAATTCAATTTGATTGCAATTCTTGGGCTGATGATTCAATATTGTATCAATTCTTAATTCAAACTGATCTAAGTTTACGATAAAACCTTTTATTTCTATTAAGAAAATGTGCTAATTAACTACGTTCATTTCAACTAAAATATACCTGTTTTAACATGAAAACTGATACTAGAACATAGAAGACTGGTATTGGTGGCATCTTTATATCAGTATTGATCCGCACGTTGCTATCATTTAATTTAACCCCAAAGTACTGGCACAGCTAGACCACAATGACTCGGCCATTATCACAATCAGCCATCATACTGTATGTGGCCCACAAAGAAGCTGCTGTGATGTTGTCCCAGGCTAGCTCCTCATGTTTGGACAACTTCTGGCCCACACAACACATGTCATAATGGAGCCATAAGTGCCAAAAGTTTACATTCATGACCTTCCCAGAACTGAATGATAACAGCCAGAGGTGTCACCAACTCGTAAACCCAGCTTTCTGCCAATGTTTTTATCTAGTCAATCATTTGTGATTACACATAAAAGGTAAAAGGTAAACCTGAGTGAATTACAACAAGCACTCAGTTACAGTTCATACCAGTAATTAAGCTGTAAAGTTACTGCCCTCATGACATCATTGCTTTGTAGATGAAGCAGTTTTAATGTTGACTGTAATGTTGTGGCTGTACAGGATGTTCAATAGATTCTCATTAAGGGTCATAGTTTTACATAACAGGACATAATGAAAAATCCTCTGCTCCTCACAGTGGACTAAAGTCTCTCTTCTGAACTTTGGTTATTTTTCTCACTTGATGGCATTTTCAGCGTCCTACATCCTGTCTCTTTTCTGAGATCTCTGTAGCCAGTAAAAGTGCGTCTTATGATGACTCTTGTCTTTATGTCGATATCCCAAAGGTGATATTTTGCTAAAATACTGGATTCAGTACTTTTTTGGATATGGAGATACCATTGTGCCATTGAAAAACATGAAATTGGTTTGTCACTTCAAAGAGTTCTGGGCAATAAAATTATGTGCAAAACCCAGCAACAGACACGATTTTGGAAGCCTTTCAGATGTTGTGATGATGCTGCTAATGTTGGTGATGATGTTGGTATAATGCAGATCCTTGAGTGTTGTATTTATCATAAAACTATAGCCTACTATATTCATTTAATAGAGTTCAAGAAATGTATATTATATTATATGTATTATTATATTGATTATTTCATCATTTAAAAACGGTATATTTTCTTTTATTTCTTATTGAATCATATCTATATTCTTTTCAAGTTTTATAAGCATTTCTAAACTGTTAATATTTACACAGTCCTGAACAAATTTATGCATAAGGCAAAATTCTTAATAGTAACTGAAATAACTGGAGCCTGAAAAAAGTAATAATATATATGAGATTTATAAATTCTAATTTAGTGAAATAAGATATTGATTTTTATTTTGACTAAGTTGAAAAAACAAACAAACAAGCAAACAGTAAGGTTCAGGACCAGTGAGATCACTTTGCTGATAAGCAGTGGGCTGAATACCTGCCAACAGGTGTAGACGTCTGATGGAGAGCTACAGAAAGTACCTGATTGCAGTGATCACCTTGATTGTTCAACAAAATATTAACTTGTGATTGACGTAACATATATCAATTTCTCATATTTTTGCTTGTTTCATTTTATTTCTTTTTTAACATATCTAATGAATATTTTAATATATATATATAATATTAC
>JBBBVT010000022.1:4882041-4893262 GCA_037177035.1 Craterocephalus eyresii | reverse complement strand
AGAGAGAGAGAGAGAGAGAGAGAGAGAGAGAGAGAGAGAGAAAGAGAGAGAGAGAGAGATCCACACAATACAATCAAATTATTTTCTTTTAAGAGGTAAAGTGACTGAATTATAGTGATGGAGCTATAAGAGAGCTGTGCAGACACAAAGACCGGCTAACCTCCGAGAGATGAGCTTAAAAATAAATAACATTTTATTCATGAAGCACTTTTCATCCAATAAGCAACACAAAGTGCTCTTCACAATAACAATAGTTAATGCAGATTAAAACATTTAAAAAGCCTTCCCACACCAGAGTATAAAAGTAATCCCGAAACACACACCTCATTATGGTTAATTATTTCACACATATACACTTATACACATACCATCAAAACACACGCACACTGTCCCCTGCCCCCATCCCCTTCCACATTCTCCCTGTCTCAATGCAGGTGTAAAAATATCACTAGAAATAAACACATCTCTTCACGCTGATGTGGGGAAATGATAACTTGGAGATCCATTCAGACCACAAGCCAGGCCACCCATGAACACAGAAACACAGGAACAACCCAGATCAGGGCGGGCTGAGGTCCATGGGGCTGCAGTGCAGAACCCCCAGCCACCCAGACAAGGGCGATCGCCATGGCAACAACCCTGCAGCCACTGGTGTGAAGGATCACCATGAGGAAAACATTGAAAAAAAAAGATCAAATAAACAATGCGAACAGATAAAAGAAACAAGAATTAAAAAATAAAGATAATAGAGTTTTATGGAAGTAAAATAAAATGAAAAAATATGCGATTCAGTTGAAACCAGACCCCAAAAATGGGGTGAAAAGTATTTTTTTCTTTGTTAATCAGAAGTTTATATTTTGCCCGATAACTTTTTTTTTTTAATCAATTTTTTATTTTTATTTGACACCTAGTACTGTTTTATTCTTGTCTCCACCAGGGGGCAGAAGACAAATATTAGATCGTGTACAACAGGGTTATGAGTCATGTTTTCACCATAAAGTGATGCAAAATGTCTCAGAAACTGTACAGTATGTGTGAAATATGACACAGCATTATAGAATTAACCCTGTATAGTTTACAGTCAGAAAAAAAAACTAATGAAAACTGTTTCTAAGCTATTTTTTCTTTTGTTTTGGACAATAACAAAAGATTTTTAAGATGTTTTTGTGATTCTTGTGGCAGTATTAAGTATCAGTTTGATTTTTGTTATGTTTACGGCTGATGTTGCCACCAACTGCAGGCTAAGTATGTGGAAAGTTCCACATTAGCAGTGTTGTTTAAGGTCATGATGGAGATAGGCACTGGTTTCAGTCTCTATCAGAAAAAAAGTGGCCAAACAGTAAGGGGTGAGGGGCTCAAAGGGTATCTCACTGTCAACTCCAGGGTGTTTGCTCACAGAGTTTACATATATGATATAATACATTCCCCGGAGTTCATTGTCTCCTGAAAGCACAAATGTTCCCTGAAAAGGCTGAGGTCAGACCAGGTTTTGGACCAAAGCCCTCGTGCTACTCACACTCGGCACATGTTCTCCGCCATCCAGTATACGGCATACCTGTATCAACAAAAACAAACACTCAGATTACTGGTTTTTCCTGAGGGAAAGGTACAAAGGAGGCTGACTCACACACACAGGGTTAATGCTGAACTAACTGCTAGGAAATAACAGGGACTATTTTTTTGAAGTATGACATGGAATTATACGTTACTAATATGTGATAAAAGAAGGAGTCGTTGCTTATTTTTTGTAACTATTTCCTCATTCAGGTTTTTTTTTTTAATGGGATAAACTGGTGGCTGTGGCAATAATGGGAAATTTGAACATACACAAGACAAAGACTACTGCATCATCTCTTTGTAAACAAAGGATAATAGAAATGTTGTCGGTGGTCCCCATCCCCCAAAACAACTGCTGTTATTGCAGTTTCTGGCAACAATCTCATTTTTTTCCCCCTGGAGTGTTCCATTAAAACCTTGTGTTTGACGACAGGTTCCAATATGCAGACCAGAAAGGTGATGTCTGAGCTACGATTCCCCCGGTTTTTACATAATTCCTCTACACACAGTAGCCTGCTGTGTTACAGTCTCGGACCAGCTCTCATTTCTTTCTAGTTTGCTTCCAAGCAGCCAGATGTTCTTGTCTTTTCTTGAGAAATACTCTCTCCTTTCAGAATTGGAGCAAATATAAGACTTTATTGCCAAGTAAATTTGCACATACGAGGAATTTGTCTTGAGGTGGAGGAGCTGAAACAAAAACCAGAACAAAAACAGACAGAATCCAAACAGGATTTACAGGGTGTGAAATATACATGTATGTGAAAGGTCTGTACGCAACAAAGCATAGTACAGAGGAGAGGGAAGTGGAACCTGTAGGGGAGGGGAGGTGAGGGGAGAGAAACAATGAAATAGGATAAAAATATAAAATGAAACAACAGTCTGCAGCTGTTATTTAAATGCATATTTATGGGGAGGTTTCGGTTCTGTGTACCAAGTGGAGCCTCATCAATGAGTCCAACAGCAGAATGAGACGAAACTTTTCCTGAGCTTTCAAAGTTTGGTTTTTATATTTGCTGTTTTTTCACTTCCTTTAAGTCTAATTCTTATACTTCATCATTTTAAGAAGAATGTAGGTTTTTTTAAGTTGCTTAACTCTGACCTGCATGTGCAACATAATCTGTTTATATCTCAACAGGTCACTGACTTCTGTATTTAGCTTTATTCATTTAACATTTCAATATTTTACATTCTTTTTTGCCCTACTTTAATATACTTGCTTGTGTTTGCCTGTTTTTTTACTATAACTCGCTGTCGGTGTGGATCCAGCCGACACATAAAAGATCAATTAGGGAAGCAACAGCTTTATATTGTAGCTACTTTACGGAAAGTTCGTTGGAAAGTGACATTTGTTCCAGTTTATTTAGTTGCAGAACATAAAACAACACGATGATTCTCAGAGGTATTAGCTGAAAACATCTCAGCATGGGGGAAATGTGTCTTTTGGGGAAACAAGTGGCTCAAAAACCTACACCAATTGAACATTGTCAGAAAGGATCTGAAAAGGCCTGATGCAGTTGATCCATCTACTGAACCCTCATCAGGAATGCGTTCCATCCCAGGACCTAGTAAAGCAGTGTGGGAACAGAATAAGAGTCAGAAAACATCCAAAGAAAGATCTTTGGAAAGTCATTCAAGTATCCTGGAGGACTATTCCTGAAAGAAATGACAAGAAATCTTGTTTAAGAGTCGGCTAGTTGGATTAGACCATTTTTCTGATAGCTACAAAACAGAATCTATTCACTTTCCATTCTGACCCCAGAAACAGAAGATATTCCATTATTAATAATCAAAAACATCTAAATGACTAAAAATTATATTTAAAGGCAGGTCCCTAAAATATCTCTGGAGCTGATGGAGCATAAAGCTGATGAGGGAATATTAGAGTGAAAATGATCCTCCGAACTGTGACTGACGAGCTGAGACGTTTTTTCCAGGCTGACTCAGAGCCTGCCTTCTGAGAGGGGCGCAACATTATCTAATTGTTATAAGATTATCCTATCTCACGGGGCGTGGCCACGGAGGTCAGATGACGATGGTGATGATGCTGTCTGAAAAGCTATGTTATATGAGCGTCGATGGGAGCTTTCCTGTGGATAGCGGAGGGAGGGAGGCGGTCTCAGAGACGCACACACAAACAGGGCCCCACTGGTTCAAGTGAGGATAAGGACCGTCCTGAGCTGAACTCAACGTTACAAATAGGAGCTGCGGCATTCCAAGTGGAGCAGAGTGGAGGCGCAGCACGCCGGGGATAATATTAAGTAACAACGCTCAGAGAATCTGCGGCATTTAAGCAGAGCGGAAGGAAGAGAAAAGTGTGATCTTCCTGGAACGGACTTTATAGCAAACACTAAGCTTGGAGACGCCGAAGGGACATTTGCGCACCGGTGAACTAAACGGATCGTTTCACTGAGGTATGCCTATTTTATATACACATTTTTACAGAAATTTGTCGATATAGGAATAAATAAATGTATCTTCTAAAAAGAAAAACGGCATAAACTGCGAGGTGATGTTTTGTGTTATTGGAGCATTTTTAGGCATGCAGCGGCATCACGTTGTCACTTACGCGCATTAGTTGCCTGTGATTTCAATGAACTTAAAAAAAACACGCGGCTGCAATTACATCTCAGCCGGAGCCTCACACTTCAGCCATGAGGCAAGAAAAGTAGAATCGGGTCAGCTCTGATAGTTCGAAGTGACCGAGTGAAGACACATGTGGGTCAATGCTGATGAGGCATGTAGAGTCACCGCAAACTGGTTCTGGCGCTGAAATGACACATAAGCTGTTGTCCTATTTATTTCCTAAACACCATTAAAGTCTTAGCTCTTCAACCTACAGTAATCATGCGTATTCTATAATAATTCCGGAGAAACATTTGCATCCATTTGTAATTTATTTTTTATAATAGAGCTAAAACAGAAAGGTGCTTTGCGCCAAATTTTTGCCATAAACCAGCTGCCGATGAGCAGCTTTGACCTTAAACGTCTCCTGCTGAACATGTAATGCAGCCTGTAAGATTGTGGTACAAGTTGCTCCCGTTTTATTGGAGAGATGTAATGGGGTTACATAATATTGTGCTGTAATGGCTCTTGCGTAACCACCAAATCCCTCTGCCCCTCTCTCTTTCCCTCCTATTGTCACTAGGTGGCGCTGTTGCTACACACACAGCAGCCCTCTTCACTCCCAGCAGCCTGGAAAAAACTCATCGGTCAGACGTTATGTTTGAGGAGGAGCCTCAGGAGGTGGCTGTGCTCCATAACATGGAGTCCCCTGCAGCAGGGGCTTCCAGCGGAGGAGCAGGAGCGGGGCCCATGTCCTTCACGGACGAAGCCGTGTCCATCCTGACCTCCAGCAGCCTGCTGGCTCGCTCCCTGCTCGGTCGCAACTCAGCCATCAAGCGCAAAGAGAGCCCCCCTCCCAGCGTCCGACGCAAGCGGGAGTTCATCCCCAACGACAAGAAGGACGACGGCTACTGGGACAAGAGGAGGAAGAACAACGAGGCGGCCAAGCGGTCGCGGGAGAAGCGGCGTGTGAACGACATGGTCCTGGAAAGCCGGGTTCTGGCTCTGCTGGAGGAAAACGCTCGCCTCAGGGCCGAGCTGCTGGCTCTGAAGTTTCGCTTCGGCCTGGTGAAGGATCCCTCCAACGCGCCGATCCTTCCCCTAACCACGGCTTCCCACCACGCCCCTCAGACTTTAAACCCTCACTACTACCTCCACAGAGAGGATGGAGCTCTGCAGGGCTCCCCAGTGCCCAACCCCACCAACCAGACTGTCCAGGCGAGCACCAGGAGCTCCAGGGAGGCCGGCAACATGTCGGAGGACTCTGGCTTTTCCACGCCAGGCGGGTCAAGTGTGGGCAGCCCAATCTTCTTTGAAGACCGTCTCGGCGAGCACGGGAAGTTTTCGCCTCCCAGGGCGGAGGATCTGGGCTATGACCTCCATCACTCGCCGAGTGGCGGCCACCACGTCGCAGCGCTCAGCGGGGGGAAGCTGGATCAAGTAGAAGGGATGAAAAACCTTCCTCACAAGCTGCGTTTCAAGACGCCCGGATGTGGCGAAGGGCTTGAAGGCTCGGGCGACGGCGGCGTCAGAAGGAGCCCCGGACGGGAAGGTCCCAGAGAGGCCATCAAAGGACTGATGGGAGGGGAGGCGGGGCACTGCGCCGGATCCTGGCTTCAGCAGCTGGAAGGGGACGAGTGCCGGAGGGAGAGGCAGTCGCCTCATAGCGGCGCTTCCACCGCCTCCAGCCTCCATCCACCCCCCACGGCGAGTCAAAGCGAGATGAAGCATGAGAACACTTACCTGAAGTCGCAGCTCAGCTCTCTGAGCGAGGAGGTGGCTCAGCTGAAGAAGCTTTTCACAGAGCAGCTGATGGGGAAGATCAACGGATGAGCCTCCATGTTTACGGACACGCTGTAGAAATTTAACATTTAAAAAAAAGAAAACGCCGCAGTGCGGGAGCACGGAGACGCTCAGAAGGACTGCAAAGCCTCGCTAACATGTTGTTTTTTTTAAATGTTGTATTAAACGTCTTTGAACACCCATCTGGTATTTGCTCTTTAACAACTTACTGTAAGCTCCGGCATCGCTGCTGCTGAGGAAAACAAGTCTTATCTGTACTAAAGTGTAAAGTAATCTCTGTTTCATACACTGTGAGAGAAAAACAAAAGACTATATTCAATCAGAGCTCAGGTTGCAAACACACCTCGATGGGGAAAGTTGTGTAATTAGGAGTGGTGACACATCGCAAAGCTAGAAAAACACAAACAAGTTATTAGCTGGCGAAACCCGCCACGACTCCTCAACTCTACAGGAAGGAGTTACTCTGAATCAGGTTCCTCATGGAAAATATGGGTTACTGCGTGTCACACTGCCTGCTCGGTTTAAACACTGTAACACGTAGCGTTTTGTTTTTCCGGCTTAACTCGTCTGTACTGAGAATTCACTGTCTGCTCTCTATGTGCGTTTTCATATTAAAGATGGATATTTGACTGATTCCTTGTGGTGGTGGTGAGTGGATCTTTGGGCTCGAACAAACCTGAAACAGTCAGAAGATCAAACGAACGCTTTCACTTGATCGAGGGAATAACTTCCTCTCTACCAGGTTATTTATGTCCGGATGACGGAGGAGACGGTGAGGTCTTATTAAAAGTTATTTACCCTGGCAAGAGCTGACAAACGCAGGCGGCGAGGAGAGGGTGGGGGGGGTCATGCACTTGACGACTTTCTCTCCCACAAGCCCTGCAGGGGATAATAAAGGCCAACTGCCAACCAGACACAGGCTGTGTGTGGATGTGTGTGTGTGTTTTGACTCATTAAGGCAGGAGATGTCTGTACAGCTGGAGAATTCAGCAGAAGGAACCTGGAATCTCTGCAAGGTGAATGAGAATTTCCATCTGAGCACACTACAGATCCCACACCAATGTTTTTTTCTTGCTGTTGTTGTTTTTGTGGGTGGAGAAGGGGTCATTTCGGTGAAGGGCTGCTTCTAACCTGGAGGAAGTCTAAATTAAAAGTTGGCTTTATCATTTAGTCATGGTAGACTTGGTCAAGCTGTCGTGTTTAAGATTAAAATAAGAATCAGAATGAGGAAGAAAGGAGATGTTCTGTAAAATACCTTGATTGATTGACTTACTGAGTATCACTGCTGAGGAAGGTTTCCATCACCTTGTTGGATCATCACACCAAGAATGAAGGCAGGTCTGAAGGTAAAAGTGAATCCAATAGTAACAGCAAGGTAAACCTGATGAAGTGGCCAGTGTAAATACTACAATGAATATTTCCTGATCTAAATCACCACCTCACAGTGACATGAAAGCATTAACAAATCTCATCTTAAAACAATTTGCTGCTTTATTGAGCATCTCAACTTGATTTAAGGCTCATCGCTGACAAAATGTACCGACCGCATAACATCCTTCCCTGCGGAGGTGAAGTCATTACAGTGCATCATCAGCAGAGGGCAGCAGAGACATTCCCTACAGCGCAGCCACAAAAAGTCTGATCAGTCATTTCTCTGGAACTCACGCTCACTTTATTGTTCTTCAATGCTTGTATCTGATGTCACATGCAGGAGAAACTTCTGTAGAATGACGTGGATGGGAGTCAACAACATTTTTTCAAACAAGTTTTCGTTTTTTTATTGTGCATTTTTATAATGGATTCTATACTAATTCAATCAGCTCAGCATCTGTTATTATCACTTTAATACACCAATGATGCTTTCTAGAGATTCATAAGAGCTTCTCTATTAAAAAGAGAAGGAGGGGAAAAATTCCCCGTTTGGTTTGAATTTTTCAAAAATTGTTTTTCTTTTTCAAAAAAAGTGTGAATTTAACAGTGAGTGTGTGGTCTAGGTGGAAGAGCTGCTGCAGGTGGAGCAATAAGATAGCATGTCCTGCTGTTACTCCGTCCACATCCACACAGCCATTAACAAATAAATAAATAAAGTAAAATAAATAAATAAAAACTGCAAACCCCCTCTTTTGCTTATTCTTTCCCCCCCTTTTTTTCCTTTTTTTTTTTTTTACCAGTGAAAGGATAAAGCCTGTTGCTAGGCAGGCAGTGCGACAGTTGCCATGGGAACGCTTGCAGACATAGCTAGAAGGGGGGTAAAAATGTTGGGTTAGGGTGGGGTAACGGATGGGTAGTAAAAATGAGCGATGCAGACACAGAGAAACTCAGTGTCTTTTTTTTTTTGAAGCGGGGGGAGGGGGATCCGAGTTCACGGCCAATGCCTTTGCTGCCTCAGCTCCTCTCCTGCTGCTGAAAGAGGAAACAAAGAGGTGCAGAGGAATTGGGAACTATCAAACAGAACCAAGGGTTCACGGTCAAGGCTGCCTGCTGATAATGAGGGATAACAGAAACTATGAAAAAACAGCTGTAGAGACTTTACATCTGTAAACAGTGTGATAAGTAGGTACAATTTCATAAATCATTTACTAAAATCATTATTCTAAAAGGCCTTTACCTGTTCTAAATATCAATTACTCAAACATTTAACCTCATAAATGCTCATCTAAATGTCTGGGTTTCTGAAAATAAACACTGTGTGCAGCCTTGGAGACAAAAGGGGTTCATGGACACATCTGCAGCAGAAGTCCGTCTTTATGACGCTCCACTCAGGCACTGTTAGGATATTTTAATCACTGTGGATGATGCACTTTACTGTGAGACAAAGGCAGGATGGAAAGCAACATCTACCCGGACCTGATTCTTCCAGAGTCGGAACTAAAGCCTGAGACTGTCCTGGAGCGAGTCTGATCCTCGGATCCAGCTCCCTGCATGCCTTCGTCATTGAAATTGAAAACTCAACAGTTTGAGCAGGATGAAATCAACAAACTGGACCCCGTTCTTCGGTTATTTTTTCTACGCTCCATCCCTGCTCACGTGGCACACGTTTCCTCTTTTTATGAATCAAAACATGCCTTTTAGTCGTGGTTCAAGCAGAACTGGTTTCACTGCAACACTCAGAGCTCTGTACAGATTCTCCATGCGGAGAAACTCTGAGAACCACGTACAATTTTCTGTTATGATTAATCAATTTTTTTGTGTTCACGCATGTCTGATAATGACATAATGGCCCGTAGTTTGCCCTGGGGTATTTAAAACAGATTTCCTGTATTATTGTAGAGACATATTTTTGGTTACTGGTGAGGAGGGCAAGAGGTTTTCAATACTAATAAACAATGTTTCAAAAAACATGAATGTTTACTCCATTTGATTCACAAAGATCTGGCATGCAGTTAAGGAACAAAATGGTGCTCCTGGTGTAATCTGGTTATTGAATTATCTTTACGGATATCATAATGACATTGTCATTTGTTCATGAATCAATTCGAATGTAATGGCTGCTTCAGTAAAAAGAAATTCAACAAACATGCTTGTTATTGTGGAAAATCGGGAGCAAACAAAACCTGGATTCACCCTATATTTTAAAAGCTACATTATCTATTTGTGGAAAGGACATCTGCAGTCATTAAGAGGCCAAAAATAAAAAAAATAAAAATTTTACTTAGTTTAACTTAATAAAACCCATTACAGTTCAGTTAGGGCTGGGCAATAAATCAAGGCTAAAATTAGATCTGGATTGAATCAACACGTCTTCAGAACACCCCAGTCCGTTTCTTTATGTAATTTATCTAAAACAGAGCAAATAGCATGTTAAAGGGATACTGTGCAACTTCAGACCCAAACATCAGCCTAATGTGAGTAATGATGGATGAGTCCTGGGATCAATATACAACATTTGTGTTAGCATTTCGAAGTGGCTGCTCTCTTCAGGAACCAGACATTGTAACTTCATGGTAGCGGATTCGGCACCCATGGGATCATGTGACCTGCATCAATTTACTTTTCCATGTCTTCTTGCAGCGTTAATTCAGAACAACAGCAGAAAGTCCTGAGGAGCTACAGAATGTTACATCTGAGTCTAAATGCGGCTACATGAAGTTAATCGGCCAAAGCTAACATGACTCTAAACCTTTCTGCACCAGTAATGAAGGTTTTTATGCAATAAATCATTTCCTGTAAAACTAGTAACACAACGATTACTAACTGGCTGCTTTAGTTTTATGGTTTTCAGACGATGTATTGTCCCATGAGCTACGGCCTAATGCTGAAGTTTCCATAACAACCAGGAGATAAATGGATCATATACTGTATAACTGACAGCACTCAGTCACATCCCTCCATTAATAGGACCCGATCCTTTAGTGGTGAAAAATTCCTGAATCCAAATTCCAAGACAGGATGGAAACAGTTTCATTTAAGAATGCCGTGTGGCCAGCCTAAAGTCAGGATCAGCTCCCTCTAGTGGCCAGAAGTTATACCGTATCCATTTAATAAACTTAAATATTAAAGTTCAAATTCAAATGTGTAACAGAGATAGCTTAGTAGCCCATGTGCATCAGAGCATCACTGATAACGTAGCTCTAAACTGGTTTATTTAGAGCATAGAAAACCCCAACGGAGGGAAAAAATTTTATTTTCTTATTTCAAATTGTAGCTTATGGAAGGACACTGACCAGAAACATCAGAGAGCTGAGTCTAGATGTAGAGAGTTATGAATTCTGAAACTCAACTCATGCTTTTCTCCCTGAACTTTCAAAGCTGTTAACAAAAAAGGTCCCACCAGATTAGAAATAGAGAACTGGTTTGGAGTCATTAAAAACAAACAATAACAGATTAATGCAATGAACAAACTTGAACTTTTGTTGGTGAACACAGAAACAAGAGGCACTACTAATTTCTGTCACCCTACTGACTTTATAGAATGCAATCAGACAGGAAGCGCTGTGCATATATGGTCACCATGGCGACAGGAGGAGGGAACGAGTAGGCGCAGAACGACTGGAATTAACTTAAATGGTAAGTTTGGTTTTTTGCAACCTTGACCTATGTTCTAGCATGAAATACGATCATTTACTCACCCAGACAGTTTTGTTGTAACTCGAACTCCTTCGGGAGATATTTAGATCCACTCGCGATCACTGTACATCCAATATAATGGGAGTGAATGGGGCCAGCTCACGCAGCCTCTAAATACGGCAATTTCTGCCACAAAACTCCTTCATTTCATCAATGTTTTGTTATGAAATACTGGTCTGATCCCTCTGTGAGCTCCAATTGGCTTGGAGTTGTGTTTTTGTGGTGATCCGTC
>JBBBVT010000022.1:4858640-4878223 GCA_037177035.1 Craterocephalus eyresii | reverse complement strand
TGAAAGAGACAAAAAGCTTAGTCAATGATTAACTAATCATTAGTCCCCTATTCGTTCCTCATTAGTCCCTGAGTAGTCAAGCTAATTTTGTGGCCCTTATTGTAAAGTGTTACCACAAAATCTTTTTGCATCTGTGTTCATGACCTGTTTCTGGATGTGTTTCCACTGTGTGATTGGTCTCTTTCTCTTTTTCCTTTTTTTAAAAAATGTCTGCTACCCTTATTATGTGTACCACAAGCTTTCATCTGTCTCATAGCCCGGTCCGTCCCTCTCCTGGGCCAGTCTCCTCCCCCTCTCCGCTCCCTGCAGCTCCTCTCCTGCCACAGGATTTGAAGGCGAGGAGAGAGGGAGGGGGCAGAGCCAAGAGAGAGAAACAAAAAACGTGACTAGGCACCCAAAGCGTCCTGTTATGCAACAACTGACCTACTAACATACATTTAGAGACTCTGAGCGAGAAGGAGAGAGCGAGAGGAGGAAATAGAGAAAAAAATAGAGGAAGGGAGGGCGGAATTGAAGCGAACATGACACTAGCAGCGCACCAAAACAAGCCACTGTGTTCACGCTCTTACATGTACCTGCGCCTGACAGGGGAGCTGCTGTTTCAGATACGAGTGTAAGAGAGAAAAGCAAAGGAGCGACCACCGATGGGAAACGCGGATTGTTGGAAAACAATAGAACTGTGCGCGGACTCTTTGGATTCTCTTTTATTAAATAAAAAAAAGGTAAGACTTCTTGAATAGTGTCATTAAACTATAGTTTGTGTATGTTGTGTGTGGAGTCTCAGTGGGTGTTTGTTTTGGTGCTTTGGGAGCGACCGCTTCAATGTCAAGACAAGACAGCTTCCCACCTCCATGGAGCTAATTGGGGGGGTTTCTGTGTGTGAGAAAAAGGGGGTATGTGGGTGGCCTGAGGTTATGGGATTGCTTCAAGGAAGAAAAAAAAAGCAGAAGTTAGGGCTGCAGCGGAAACACGCAGGCGATTGTTCATTAACAGGTGTAGGACTGAACGAAGATGTTTAGTACCAAAATAAGCTGAATCTGTTCATGTCAAACACCTGATTTCTTTACACATTGCGATCATACGACCATGTAAATGTTTTATAATATTTTGAACAGAACATTAGCTGTACCAGTTATCACAAAAGCCTGTTCGCTTATTATTGCTTTATAAGGTAATTGTAATAGCCTTTTTAACTTAACGTTAGAAATATAGCCCGAGTTAACAGCAGTTATAATTATTGAGGTAGTAGAACTAATAATACCACCAGTGGTAATGTAGGTTGAGTGGTGGTCCACCATTTAACCTATTTTTGAGTTTCCTAATTGTTAGTTATAACATAAATAGACTGGGGTTTATATGTGGTTATCTGAGCCGCACGCGCTGTCTTTCGGGTTAGTAGGCTAGTCCATGCAGTCAAGTGGAGGAGAGAGAAAAAAATCCCACGCAGGCTCCGAGGACACACTTCTCCTGGTCACGTGTAGCAGCTCTTTGTAAAGGTTAACGCGGCTGTACAGCCCTCTGAGTTAACCCTTTAGTAGTCAACGGCACGCTGAAGGAGCACAAACACAACCCGACACGCGCACCGTCGAGAAAATGATCGCCACTTTTTTTTTTTTTTTTTACCTGGTTCCACCCTCTTTTTGTTTACAACCTGAGCTCGGACTGATGGCAGCCACATGCGGGGTAGCGGATGTGGAATAGCCTAAAGGCGAAGGTGAGGTGCGGGTCGGAACATCTGGATCAAGACGGGGGCATCAGATCAGTGTGTCAGCATTCCTGATTACCTATGCAAACAGCCTTTATTACTGGATATATGTATATGTTTTAGGCGTTTTTTGAGTACGCGGATGAATTTCATGGCACAATTGGAGTCGCCTCGGATGACTGAGGATCCGATTAAATATGCATGAACACGATTTGTCAGACAGCGCAACAAAGGGGAAACATATTGCTCACAATGTGTTGCTCGCTCGATGAGATTTATTTATGCATTTCTTTTAGAATCTTCTTGTCCGAACAATAAACTACAGGATGGCCCGATACTGAACCAGCAACCCCCCCCCCCCTGGCTGCAGAACTCTTGTTGTTTAACATTGTTAATTGCTGGCGGATTGCCAGCTTGTTATTAGCTATATGAGCTGTTTGTTTCTGTGTTTTGGAAAAGAAACCGCATCTGGGTTTCACTTTTCATGAAGACTTGAATCTTATATCAAAGCTCCACGTGGGGATCAAATAGCACTACACCTCTTGCAGGTTTCCACTCCAGCTATGGCATGCATTATAGAGCATCCACAAGCAAGATTAGACCGTTGTAAAGCGTCTTCAAATGACTGATGCTTGACTTTTACGCTCTGACTTTTTTATTAGCCGTCCGTGCACCCGGAGCTATAGGAATCACAGTTTACAGGTTGCATAATAAATAAATAAAATAATCAAAATGGATTAAAGAATGGAGCAGATTATGCAATAGGCGGAAACCTTGAGTCTGCGGCTATGTGCTGGGCTCTGCTGCGGAGCGGCCGCTGCCAATTGGTTTGCGTGCCACACTGGGTCTCTATGCCAGCCATGAATGTAGGTCA
Organism: Craterocephalus eyresii; assembly: GCA_037177035.1. NCBI lineage: Eukaryota > Metazoa > Chordata > Actinopteri > Atheriniformes > Atherinidae > Craterocephalus > Craterocephalus eyresii. Next base: position 4,875,644 of record JBBBVT010000022.1, on the reverse strand, counting down.
CATCAGTCCCGTGGGGCTGAGGGGGGTGCGCTGATGACAAAAAAAAGGCAGAATCAGAACCATAGCTGAATAAATTATTGCCCCCTCCCCAGCCACAACAAAGAAGCGAAGGCGGCCATGCAAAAATAGAACAATGTAAACAATTTTGATTTTAGGTACTAAATCATTCAAGTTTAGCTGACATATCGGTTGTGTGTGGGATTAAATGGTTTATTAGAGCCATGTTCAGCTTTGCTAAATAAAATAAAAAATGTAGGTGAGATGCTTGTGGTCAGGAGCGCAGCACCGGTTCCATCCTGTCCTACTTTACGGCCTCTTGACTTTCTCGGGGTTTCCTGGCACATGTAAGATGATGAAAGATGAGGGCCTTGCTTTGTTATCGTCCTGCGGTCTGGAGCCAGCAGAAACGCGAATTACAGCATTTAGTAGGGCAGGAGAGCGCATGTGACTGGCGCAACACATGGACTCAGTCACTCTCCCTTTTTTTTCCTTTCTGAGGGAAGGGTGATGATATGGTCTGTTCATGGAACAAGGATCCAACTTGGACAGGGTCTCCGCCCTCGTCTTGTTAGATTCTTTCCCTCCCTCCTTCTTTCTTTGACATTTTTTTCTTGGAAAGATTTGTATTTCAAGCACACCCCAAGTTTTGCACCACACGCCGCAAACCCCACACTTAAAGGTGGGGCTTGGGTTTCATCATTCTCCTCGTCTGTGGAGGATGTGCCCTTTTCTCTCCTTTTATGTCCGACACGCTCCCTGTTTCCTGAAACGGCCCGCTGGAAAACACGTGGCGGCTGGTTTTTTTGAACCCGGGCCACCTCTTCCAAAGCCTGTCGCCACATTTAGACTCCTGCGGTGTGGGGCCCTGCGGCGGTATGAGGGGGGGCGAGTTGGGATTCTTTTACTGTGCTATCATTCCACAAGTGCCACAGAGACCAAGCGATGACACGTGAAGTGTTCATGATAAACGGAAAGAGTAATCTAGGTCAAGGGAATGCGTGAACGGGAGCTGAATTTGTATACTGGAAAAGAGTGCTGCACTGCCTGCTTTTTGCAGCCCTCCTTTAAGAATCCTCAGTGTTAAACCTGAGTGAAATGTTGAGGAAGTGTAAAGGCCTACAGTTAGTTAATGAAACACCAAAGGTCATTGGCGTGGAACAGAGATACGGAATATACGCACTCTATGACGTCAATTTATCCTCCTATTTTTGTTACGGAACCTTGTTTTTCACCATCTGTGTGTGACCACGTCAAGCCACTGGTTTAGAAGGAGAGAATGTCTGATATGATTGGCTATGACTGTCCCCCCCTGTTTTTTGTTGCTATGGGTGACATATTTCTTGTATTGATGCACTCTTGCAAGCGTCAGTGCCCCCCACCCCAGCCTACCCTACACTCACACACACATCCTACCAAGCAACAGTATAATCTCATCTCAGTCCCTTTTCTTTGTTTCAACTCTCGCTCACATTAATTCCCTCCACTTCTTAGTCTCCGCTCTGCTCGCGCACACCTTTGTTGATGTTCTAGTGCTCTAATTCCTCACACTTTTTTCTTCTTTCTTTTCTCCCTATCGTTTTTGGAGTCCTCCCTTTTTTTCCTCCTTCTCTCCGCCGCTCGACCTGACATATTACAGCTGGGCGTACAGTGGAGAGGGAGCAAGACTTGTGTTTACGGAGCGCGGCCGGTCCCCAGTTTCTGGGTCAGTGGGACACGCAGGAAAAACTCTCTCTCCTCGTCCGCGCTCCGCTCTTGTGCCCAGCAAGCACATGTCAAAGGCTCACGAGGATGACCTTAAACGGTTTAGAGAGGAAAAAAAGGCTCCTCCAGACTGCACAGCTTTATTTTGAAACGAGTAACTCGTGAATGTAACACTTTTTCTAAGAACTGATCCAGTTTTCCTTAGGAGAAATTCAGTAATCAAGCAAACTTGTAACTTGCTGTAGAGCCACAAAGTAATTTATTTACCCAGGATCAAGGATGAAATCTATTTTCATTCCGAGGAATTACATAATAGCGTCAGATCCAAGGGAGGAGCAGAGTAAAACTGATGCAAACACCTTGGCAGATTATGAGATTACAGATTCAGACAGTAAAATAGTGCTCATGCACTTTAACCCGGGAGTGCTGTTGTTGAGTAACAGGCGTTTACAGCAGCTGGTTAAGAACATGGGATTGCTGTACTTTGCTTCACAGAACTAAAAAACTTCTCACGTGTCTTCAGTCCTGCACTTTTCCAGCCCTTTCAACTGGAGACAACAAGAACATAAAACCACATCTTCATAGCCTGATCTATTTCTCTTTCAGGACTAGTTGCATGTCCAAATCTGATGCGATTGTAATTCGTTTTTTGCTTTGTACTAGTCTTGAAAACAAGCATGAAACATATTAAAGATTTGACCTAGATTATGCTTCTCCACGGGAATCAAAAAAAGGTAAAAGGAGGTCAAATTTCATTGAGAGTTTCCCTCAGCATAGCCAATGTTATCCACATCATATTGATATGTTACGTTTGAACAAATTATGCCAATGTACTATGACAGAAGTTACTACTTTTGAATCACATTTAACCCTATAATGCCTTATGTATCATATTTGATGCAGTCTTTGAGATCTTTTGTATGACTCTATGGCAAAAACTAGGCTAAATCAGCCCCTAGTTAATACAGTGATAATACAACAATGCTCCATGATAATTTTGACATATCAAATCATGCATTAAAAGTGTATTTCTTCATTTAAAACAAAAATTGTCAAAGGGTGCAATAAAGACTTCAGATTTTTTTGTTATTCAATTGGGGAGAAGATGAGAAATTTTGATTTTCTCCCCAACTTTTGGCCGGCGGGTCAAGCCTTTAAAAATTTGAATAAGAAAATTTTGAGAAAAAATTGTTTGACCTGTGATTGAGATGGTTTATTTGAATCTTACATGAAGATGCAAAAGTTGAACGTCAAAGATGCATCTTCTAATTTTTATTGATGAGACAATTTTGACGGTGTCCAAAAGGGAAAACTTTGGAAAAGTGTCCTAGTAGTCTGGAAATAGTTTGGAAACTCAGCAAAAAATGAGAAACAACACAGAGTTTCAGCCAGGGAGAGATAAACTTTGAGCAAGCGGCATGAAATCTACATCCAAACTTTTCCTGTTTCTGGGCTTTTATGCTACATAGCAGGCTTAAAACTGAGATGGTGTCCCACTTAAAAGACATGTTTCTGACTCAGTGATCTATCTAAGAAAAACAGACTGAGTTCCTTTTTCATGTACAACATTATAGATGACTGACAGATAGCATCTTATCTGGTCCAGACAAACAGTAAATGAATGATTATGCTTCTAATTTTAGTTTGTCATTATGGGTATGCTGATGTTTGGATTAAATTACTATAAACATGCTGCTTCTGGTACACTTTCCTTTTCCTCTTAGTTTTATTTTTAGTACCGGGAGATATGTTGGTAAATATAGCCTTCCAGCTCACTGGTTATATTTCCAATGTTGGTATGACTATTAAAAGATATGGGAAGTAAATTGTGGGTTGTTACTAATACTTAGCTAAGAAAATACAATGTATTCATATGTTAGGATGAAAAAGTCCCCCATATATACAAAGAAACCCCAGATTCATCAGTAGTTGTCTGAGATGATTGAATCATGAGATGTTGAGAGATTCCCAGAACATTCCCAGACATGATATGATATCACAGATATTCCCTATAATTATATCTTCCTTGTTTTTGTTTTTGTTTCCTTTTAATTTGTTGCAGTTTGGTCAACTACTGCTGAATTACAATCACCAGCAGTGTGACCTACTTTACCACTCTCTGGTCAAACTACACTCTCACATTTATTCTCTTCAAATCAGTTAAGAGAAAAGTGTCTGATTTGCACGTAAAGATTACTCAGAATTCGTTTCCAGTGATTTGGATCCAGCTCTCTTCTTACACATTCATCTCTTTTGGTTCAGCTCCCTTAAAAATCCCAATGTCCCAAATGGCTTACTCTAGTATCACCGAGACCTTCTTCTTTAGCCTAATTTGGCCCTTATGTCGGTTAGCATTTCTTATTTAGTTTTTTCCATAAAAGATTTATTTCATATATATTTACGCATATAAATTTATTTATTTTAAAGTACATACATGACTCTAGGTTAATTTATTTCTACACTTTTCTGTGATGAATACTGTTGGTGTTCCTGGCCTGTATCACTTCAACTGACCCTCCTTCCTTCCTGTCACACAATGGTTTGTGTAAAGAGATGCCTGTTAGTTTTATTAGAAGGAGACACCAAAAGTACACATTTCCATTGTTTTAAGGCCTTCTGAGCCCTCACTGTTAGTTAGCCGACGTCCCACCCCCCGCCTCTCTTCTTTCTGGGGGCCCCTGACCTATATTTATCAATGCCCCACCTCCCAGCTGCCCCCACACCTCCAAATCTCTCACCAGAGTCTCAGCTTCTTTATCCTTGACCTGCATTAGCAGATGCCTTTGTCTGCCTTATCTGCTCACTGTGCATTATTGATTTGGCATTGAGTTGTTTTGGCTAAGACTGCTGCCACATTCCTTTGCGCATGAACGCACTGGGTCAGGGTGGGGGTGGCAGTGTATGAGCAGTGTGTTTGTGGATGGGGATTTTCTGGGTGGAAAACCATTCTCCTTTTTTCCTATTTGAAGGGGAAATGCTTTAAAACTGATCCAGAGAACCCCCACAAGCTCTGGGACTGACTCACCCTTTCCTCTGTCTGGCTCAAATAGTCATCAGGCAGGGAAAACAAAAGAGCTAATCCTTGTACAATCTAGTTTTCATGCTCTCAGCATGCCTCAGACTGATGTAATTTCAGTGGTGTTATGCTCTTTATTTTGTGTGAGCGCTCCCCTCATCTGCACTGTGTGCAGTTTATAATTACCCTTCTCGGCTTTGCTTTCGGCTGCCATAAAAATGTGAGCGCAGATCTTTCAACATGTCTTACAGATGGCTTTTTAAGTCCTGGGTGACGAAATGAAATGAGTCGTCGGCCTTGCAATGAACTCATTGCCCACATTACATCACAAAAGCCAACATCAACATGCCAGGAAAAGGGTCAGGGGTCGTAGGCTGCAGACGGATCGGATCAATAGCAGGGCCAAAAGGTCAGACACTGAGGTTTAGCGACTACTCAGCGGTTGCCAGGGGTGACGGAGTCAGCAAAGGCCAGACGCTTTACTTGCTTAGAAATGTATCTCTGATTGGTATTCAAGCTAAAATAGAAAGAGTGCAAGTCTTACACTAGAATTCTTAGTGAAACGGCAGCAATCTGAGTAAATTAACATATCTTTTTTCTTTTTTTGTCCCTGCAGCCTTTCATCTTGCTGTCAACTGCAGAGGGAAGAGAGAGAGAGAGAGAGGCTCCCCAAGAGACTGACATGCTGAGGTAGACGGGCCGACCTACATCTTGCTGTTCACGTGGAGATCTGGGACACTTCTCTGCCAGCTTAGCACACTGTTCTGTTCTCAAGCTCAGCCTCTAACAACCAACAGAAGCCAGAGAAGAAGAAAGAAGAATCTGATCCATTGGACTCTAAAAGTGGATAAATGAGGGTTTCTAATGTTGAGCTTCAAATCTTCTTTATCTTTTTCGCTTACTTGGACACATGAGTCCCCTTCTTGTATAACTAAGCCAAACCTGCAATAAAAATAACCCACGAGCTGTGGAAGGTGAGGCGTTTTCATCACAACCCCAACATTTTCAAACTGGCTATCAACATACAAGGATGGAAAATCTGACGTCAGCCCTCAAAACATTGAACAAAAACTCAGGGAATAACCTCAGCTGCCTTGAGACCTACAACAACTATGAAGAGACTTCTATTCAGGGGTCGCCGGGTCGCATGGGGCGTCTCATCAAACCCAAGCCCAACGTCACCTGCAGGCGGAAGCGCGAGTTCATATCTGATGAGAAAAAGGACGCTTCATACTGGGAGAAACGGCGCAAGAACAACGAGGCCGCCAAGCGCTCTCGCGAGAAGCGACGTCTCAATGACATGGTTTTGGAAAACCGCGTCATCGCACTGAACGACGAGAACGTGAGGCTCAAGACGGAGCTGCTTCAGCTGAAGTTGCGCTTCGGCCTGATAAGCACAGCGTCCTACATCGAAAAGAGCCAACAAATCGGCGTGAGCAACAATTCGGGAAACGGGGGCTCTTCCTCGTCCTCCTCTTCTAGTCAGTACTACTCCAGTGGTTACTCCAGTGGTTCTCAGGTGATGATGAACTCTGATTCCTCTGAAACAGAGCAGTCTGGACGAAGTGAAAGCCACAGGCAGCTGGTGAAGTACTCCCCACGCGGCTCCCTCTCAGACATGTCCGATGGCTCGTCACGGGACAGTCCAGAGCCCATCCCTTTTGAGATCAAACAGGAGGGGGACAGGCTAGAGATGGACATTGACAACGGCACAACCACCCAGATTATGTTCAACATCCACCGTGGGCTGGCTTCTGTACCCACTCACCACCAGATCCAGCAACATCAAGAGATGGATGCTGCATATCACAGCCAGCAGCAACAACACCATCTAATGCAGCAGCAATCGCAGCCCCATCAGGAGCCTGTTACCCCCATCAAAGCTGCCCCTCACCCACCTGCTGCCCAGAGGAGTGTCATTCTGTACGGCGCCAGCAGTACCTCCTACCCGGTGGACACCTTGGCCAGGTCCCAGGAAGTCGATCTGCAGCCAGCCCCGAAGCAAAGCAGCAGCAGCCCGATGTTTGTCGGCCAGCTGCCGCAGTCCATCACTGAGACCTCCACAGAGACTCTGGCCGAGGTGACGAAGCAGCTGGAGAGGAAGACGTTGAACTCCCCTTCATATGAGCTGTCGGACAGCTGTAACGAGGCCAAAGAGAGACAGGTGTACAGAGTGTGCCAACTTCCCCAGCAGGAGAATGATTCGTCTGAGGAATTCCTCAGCGAACAAGCAGAGGGGCTCAACCACTCCCACCTGTACCACCATCTCCAGCAGCGTCACCAGTCATACCTCAGTGCTCAAGAAGAGGAGCCACCTGTTCTTAGTTATGAAGGCGAGCACAGGAACAAGGCATACTATCAAGGCCAACTGGTCTCTTCTAACAAGTACACTGCATCGAGCGAAGGGGATCCCAGCAGCCCCGATAAGGAGGCTTCCACGGATGACGACGAGTCCCCTTCTTTGGGCTTCCACAACCAACATCTTTCAGCCATCCTCCAGCCGGCTTCGCTTCTGAACCAGTACCAAGGCTGCTCCCAAGCCCAAGGATGGGATCCTCAGGGGGAGGTGCGGGGAACGGCGCTGCCACACAAACTCAGACTCAAACACCGGGCTATGAGCACCGGCAGCAGTAGTGGTGGCAACTGCTCCGGCCAGGAGTCGCCAACCACTCCTCCCTCAGCAACGCCGCCTCCTCTCCCCCAGCATCCCTACTTGTCCCTCTCGCCACCGCAGAACATTAATCGAGAGGGTCCGAGTGGGGACGGGAAGAAAAAGGAGACCGGTGGACGACGAAACAAGAGGCGAGATTAAATGACATTCTTCTAAGAACTACCCTGCCATCATGCCTTTGCCCTACAATCCGATCACCTCCTATAAGCCCTTGGGACAGCAAACTGGGCTTTTTCTACACCCCCTACCCCCCCAGTGTCACCCAATGGCTGGACATATTGTAGGGCTGTATCATATTTGTGTATAATGTACAGATTTGTCATTTCTTACATCCTCTCCATACTTAGAGAAGCACTTTTGTTTATATGATGAGAGGAGGAATGGAACCAGTTTTTCTACTTAATTGTCATTCAACAATATCCAGCAGCTTACAGCAGTGAAAGCACATTTTGATAACTCACACAAAGGAATGTAGAAGAAAAATGAAATCAATCAAGCTTTATCTATAGAATAAATTTGGTACATATCCAGCTGTAATAAGCATACACATGTATGGCTCTCTGCCTTAACTTAAATCAAATGCAAACATATTCTGGGGTTATCCCCTCGACCAAAGAAACACCTCCAACACTACAGATACGTTCCATACCTCTTCCCAGACCCTACCTCTACCACCCTGACTCTCTTCAACCAACCATCTCCTTTATCTCACAAAAGATCGCCATCATCTTTATTTTTTAAGCACTTGGTTTGTATATAACTGTGATATATGCATATATGTATCTATCATAAACTTCTATTTTACAAAAAAAAATTTGAATACAAATTCAACAAAAGATGCAACAAACTGGATTCTGAAAGCGACCGCCCCATGACAAATCACGATGACAATACAGCTACATTGTCTACCGTTGCTACAGGACCCCATTCAAATGAAACATCTCTATCTTGATTGTTAAGCTTTGGCATTAATTATTACTTAATGCTCAGTTTACGCAGAAGTGGCCGTCCAGTTCGGAGCGCCAGCAGCACTGAATGGAGAACAAGTTGTTCCCTGAGGCGGTGGCCTCATTAAAAATGTCTCGATTTTTAAACCTTTAAACCAACCTTTAAATATTTGGTGGAATTCACCAGCTGCAGGCTAAAAGCCTTTAGTTTATTTGAGCTTTATCAACCCTATCTTGTTGTTGTCACCATTCACTGGCCCCGTGTATTTATTTCCCTTCCCTTCAACATGCTTGTCACTGCAAAAAAAAAAAGAAAGAAAGAAAGAAAAAAGAAAAGAAAAGCCCACAGGAACATAGACAGAATGTGTACAGACCTTTTTAGACACATGTTACAGCCTAGAGTTTGAACTGTAATGTTGGCATGGTATGCCTGGGAGCAAATGGCAGGAGGGATTTAGTCACATTAAAGTAAACATACTACGGTGCACTGAGAACAGGAACTCCTCATGTGTGAAGATCTAACCAAGGAGCCCTGCATAGCTACTGTTTATGGTTTCTTAGTGTGACCAAGCATAGCCTTTGAGGCTAAGGATGGTCAAAGTTCATACTAATACAACCTTTTTGCCGGCCCTTCAATTGGAGTTTCATTAAAGCCTCATTTATGCTCTACATTATATACCGACAGAGACTTTTCCCCCGTCTTATTTCGTGCCTATTTTAGCCTATTTTTAAGGAGCTTGGAGATGCGTAGCCAGACGTAGCAAATCAAGCAAAACCACTGGAAACTGCAGGGGACAGTGTTGTGCAGTGTAGCTCACCCGCGACTGGGGAAAGGAACAAAGAAGAAGAAGCCCTTTTGTAGCCACACAGACCACTACCATCTACTGTGCTCCTTTTTTAATGTCTTTTTCTGAGAATGTACATTATAATGATCTTGTCCACCGTCCACAGTCGTCTGCAACCGACGTCAAAACTCAGTTAACTCGATGTTTTTAGTAACAACCATGTAAATGAAAAGAATGATGGGTATATGTGGACACTGATGTTTCCCAAACATTTGAAACAGGCATACCTATATGTAATTTTGCTATCGTATAACATTGATGTCAGGACTCTTACGTGAACTTTGCACTGTCCTCTAGTGGATGTATTTTCTTACAATCATGCAAATGTAAAAGACACTTGGGAGTACGTTTGATAGACGTAAAATTATATATTTCGAACGTAAATGGAGCATAAACGAGGCTTTAAAAGTGTCTTTCAAGGGTTGTTCACCCCCCTTTCATCTCCGTCTCATTGGTAGTTCTGCTACTGGGTTGTGATGACTTGCCTTCACTGGATTCTAGTTTTTATGTCTATGTACCATGTTGGACTTTTTGGTGCTTGTGTATAAATGTAAAGTTTCACAAACACTGTAACGTTTGTTTTATTGCTTTTATATCCTCTTTTTAGTCAAGGTGATGTTCTGTTTTCCTCCGTACTGTCTTTCCTCCTACTGACTGTGACATGACAATGTGTATTTGCCTCATTCCTCCTCCCACTCCCCACTTTTTCAGTGTGTATTAATCAGTAATGTTTGTGGTTTTTTGCTGATGGTTTTTAAAAAAACTTTAGAAAAAATAAATAAACAGGCAAAGATAGTGTGGTGTTTTAGAGATGGGTGGTGGTTGTTCTGGCTGGTCATTACCATCTCTTTGGACAAGAATATGTATCTTAAGACACTAATGTTCATTGTGGAAGATGGGAGCATTTCAAGAAAAGAATAAAAAAAACAAGGTTGACCTGTTTACATATCAAGAAAACATGTTTTTGGCTTTTTTTGTGTGTGTTATAGTCTTGTATATATAGTCTTATATATATGGTCTGTTTCATTAAAATAGCAGCCATTTATCCTGTAATTGGGGGCTGACAGTGAACTGAGCTATTTTCATCGACTGTCAACAAACTGACAGTCTGACTCGTCCTAATATAATCTGAGATAATGAGCTATAAACCTTATGCCAAAATCACCAGTTAGGTAACACATTACTCAGTGACTGACATAAGAGAATGAGTCATGATTGCCAAGGAAACTAAATGAATTAACCGAACACGACAGATGCATAAAAAGTTGAAGCTTTTTTACTCCAAAATTTCCTAAAAGTCCGTTTCTTTATCTGTTATGTTAGACAAAGACATGTCACTTGTTCCTGAAGAACTTTCCGACTTTTTCTTAGAAACTCAAGGCTTCAGAGAAGTCAGACCGTAACAGGGCACACCCTGTTTTCACCGAGGAGAGATAACCTTGTATGGTGCTCACCGCTCCCAATGGGTAACTTGTTCTTTTTTGGCATCGGAGGCTAATCTGCACTGAGAGAAACACTGCAGTGACATACTGACACACTTTGCTCAGATGGGCTCGAAAACTCGCTTGCAAGCTTGTCTGATGTAACACTGGCCTACTTCTACCAGCTTACTGCATGAAAACATCATCTAACGCTGCATTTTGCTGGTTTTTTTTTTTTACATAGGCTTTTGTGAAAGCACAAAACTTTCTGTTATTTTGAGTCAGTTTTACACATTTTTCATTCCCCTTTGGTTTGACAGACTACAACCTTGAGTTAACTCAAAAAGGGACTTTGAAAGCAAAGAAAAAAATCTGCCGGGGGATTACCTGTGGTATGTTTCTAAGAGTGTGAGCAGGTGTTTCCCACCAAAATCCTGCATATTTATAGCAGAGGAGCAAAACAGAGCAAAGTAGATGTGAACTGAGTGAGTCAGCTTTATGTGATGGGCCAGGACAAAGCTAGGACAGAGCCAGTCTGAGCCTCTGACTGATGCAAGCAGCTCAACTGTCCTGCCAACCTCCTGACCGAGTCGCCCAGCATTCTTTGTATTAACACAGAAAAGCGTGTTGGGTAATCCTGTTTAAGTCCAGGTTCATGGGGGACACATGAAACCCCTTCTGAAAACAAAGCATGTGAGGGGAGGAGCTCCAACAGCTCCTGCATAAACTATTGCACACTTAAGTCAATATTAACTGATTAGACTGAGACAATTTGATGATTATCTTTTTCCAGTACTGTAAAATTAATTAAGATATTGTAATATCAATATCATACAATGTAGCTGCCCCAAAAGGACATGAACGGGCCTCATTTATTCCCACACAACCAGAATGAGGTCATTTTCATAACAGCATAAAGGGCAAAGGGAGGAGCAGCGTTCGGGGGTGAAGGAGGAGGGAGGAGAGTTAACCAAGGGCACCAACTTCATCTTAGGCTGCAAACAAAGCACCTCTTTGAGGCTGACACATCAGTGCCCTTAACAATGCTCTCAGTCAAACACAGGCAAGAACATGCTCCAGCACTCCTAATAAAAGTGCATCCCTATATTCAAAGAAAGATACTTGGATCCCTGTAGGATTTAATTCTCTGTTAATGCGGCATTTTCTTCTAAAAGATCCCCCTCTGGCTCCGACCGGCCCGTGGGATAGTACCAAGGTGACGTTTTCTCTCTGCAAGCACAGCAAAGTTTGGAGTTGCTTTCTACTGCGTCCCATGTTTTCCTAATTTGACTCGAGCGGTTGCTGCGCCGGCGCTTACATAAACAGGTCAGGAGGAAAGTAGGTCACCGTGCGCGAGACGGAGGGGAAAGGAGAGGAGCGCGACCGTTACGGTTCCATCCGCGTCACCTGGGTTTGTCTCTGGCAGCAGCGACGCTTCTGGCAAACAGAGCAGAAACTCTCATGTTACCTGCTTCTCCTTCGTGGCCCGGAGGGGAGAAAAGGGGGTTAGTGGAGCAGGTGGAGGGGAGGAGGGGGGGTGGTAAAGAGAAAATGCCCGACCCTGTGATTGTAGAAAAACTGGTTTGCTTCCAAAATGACACAGAAATGCTTCAAAGGTATTTTTGTAGCAGGCTCCAGTGTGACTGCACAGCCAGGTTAAGACCAGAGGAAGAATCCCCCCTAACCCCCCTCATCTCCCCCCAAAGCACAGCTGCAACCACAAAACTGCGCTTCTCCTGCACGTAAGCCGCCGTTACAGCAGGTCAAACATAAAGTGCACGTGTTGCATATGAGCTGCATGAAGGGATGATGGATTGGTTGACCCGGCTGTTAGCATGACCCATATAAGGCTGAGGGCATCCTTCAGCCTCCATTAAGGTTTATAGGACATGGCCTTTATACACACAGAGAAAAACATTGTTTCTTCTAAGAAAGAAAAAAAAAGTTTTCCTGGAAAGGAATCCTACTGTGCAAGTCGACTTGGACAAAAACTGTGAATGTTGTGAAACCAGTAGCTGAAGGCTCGGAGCCTCAGCGGCGCAGCATGGCGAGCCGTCCGCAGAGAAGCAGCAAAGATGTGAGGAAATATGTCAAACGCTGACATGAGGCGAGGTGTTCGGTGCTTTGTGTAGTCGTTCACCCACATTCAAACTGGTCTGAAGCGGCTGCTGCAGTGAACAGGGACAGGGAGTGGCCCGGACCAGATTTAGCTTCTGGCTCACTCGTAACAGCTTCCCCTCCCCACATCAGAGTCTCTGGGTCATGCATGCTCACACATACCTGCAAAACGGATCCTGCTGCAGTTTGTTGTTTTTTTTGGTGTGTATTCACTCCTTGTTATTCGGGTGTGTGTGTAATGTTCCCCGCCTGAGGTAAAGCAAAAGATTTCCATGAATTTGCATGGGCAACATTTGTGTGGTGAACATTCTTACAATCCTTTCCATCCTGATTTAATCTCTCAAACATCATGTCAGTTACTTCTTCCCACCTACACCTGCAGTGCAGAGGGATCCCCACTTATATCGCGCCTCCAAAGCAGAGCAGAGTGCAAATGCAGCAGTGTGTCAGCTGGCGTGCGGCGAGCCACCCGGGTGAGAGTTTTATCTGCAACAGCAGGCTCTGCCAGCTCCTATTAGAGCAGACGGAAAGCAGTCTGGAGGGAGAACCTGAGTAAGAAAGGAGAGGCAGGTGAAAGCTTGTGGATTCAAGAGGACAGTGGGACCGTTTGGCGGGGAATCAAGTGAGTGAACGATGAAGCGAGGCCGAGAGGTTGCAAGAGAGGGAGTGGGAAAACAAAGAGCCGGCTTTGTTATTTTCCTCATGGGCTTCCTTCCTGTCCGCCAACAAAGACAGCCACCAACTGCAGCTACAGGAGGAGAACAAAAACAAAACAAAACAGTAAAAATCTGCCCGCCGCGACCTTGCTCCCTAACAAAAACACCAGCCGCACCTGCACATCCTTTCCAAAAACAACTTGCTCAACACACAGAAGTGATGTAACAAGTGCGGACAGCACAAATACCACTGATGGTGTCCCTGCCAGCTCCGCCGCAGCAGACCCGCTTTCCCAGAGAAACTCAGCTGGAGGTGACTGATCTCATGCATAGAGAGCAGTGAGGCAAACGCGTCCACGAATTCCACCGTTAATCAAGAATTCATTGTACATACGGAGCTTCGAAAAGGCCTCTGTTGTGCAATGCTTGACTGAAGAGATGTGAAAGGCTGATCCAGTTACGTCAGCGATCCAGTATCAAACTCTGTCATTTCTAAAGGTCAAAACAATGAATCAATGATTGAAACTATGCGGTGGGAAGAGTTTGTTTAGATTTCTCCAGTGCAAGTAAACTGAGGGCCGATGCTGGTGTTTATATGGTCATTAATCTTTGGTGTGCCGTGAGCTGGGGAAGATCTGGACTGAGTTCTGACAAGAACAGTCAAAACAAATTGTTTCTGTTTCGCATTGCATGTGTTAGAAAGCATCTTCTACTGAATACAAAGCTTTTCTTTATCTCCCCTGCAGTCACAAGGAAAAGAAAGTACAATGCCTTTAATTCAGAGAAGTCAAAATACTGAAGCACAGTGTGAAAAAGTACATCCCCCTTCATTAATTGCTGCTTTGGAGCATTGAGGTATGGTGTTACATGATGCCAAGGAGGAAAGACACCAGCATTGATCTTGGTGTCTGTCCATCAAACTGAGAAGAGTTATTAGGACATTTCAAAGCTGTTTTTAGTTCATCTTTCTTTACAGTGAGAAAGTTAGGAAGGAATTTAAACAGATGAAAATCTAAGAGGTACATCTCAAACTGCAGGTGTGTCTTAATTCAGGGTCTGGACACTTCAAAATGGGTATTCATCACACAGTATGTCAATTCAAAAGCCTGCTAGTTGATTTAAAAGCTAATCATAGAGTGAAAATATGGAAAATTATAGTTATTACATTTATTTTCTGTAGGAAGATGTAAGCATTAAGAGAAAAGTAGATATGTTACACACTGATCCCCGTGTCACACCTCAAAACAACTAACTTGCCTTTCTGTGGAACTTTTTTTTATTTTTCAAACAAATATGTCCACTTGGTGATCCAGATTAGTAATGAAAAGATATTTTATTGATTACATCTCTCTAATGTGACCACAGTTATCACTGCTGTGGATGTGAGTTTGTGTTACACAAAGGAAAACAATCATTTTCTTTCTTAGTATTGTGGTCATGTAGACACCCCAAGACCGCCACCATTGCAAAAAAAAAAAGTTTTAGTCACCAAGTTGAGGACGTGCACTGTGAAGGAAGTCAAGACTGCATTGGTGCTGGGAATGTAACACCTGAGGACATTTACTCTCTTCAGCGACGGTTTTTCCAGTTTAACATCCAGTAGACCGATTCCTTTCTGACAGGAGTGGCCCTCATCCTTAAGATGCTGAATCTGTACCTGAAAAGCTGGCTTTCTTATGCTGAGTCATGTGTTTATGGGGTGGTTCTTTGTTTCCTCCTATAGTTCTCCTGTATGCACACCCCTGGCTGTGAGACAACACTCTGCTTGTGTTTGGGTGTTTCATTCTTTGGGTGAGGGTGATGTTGGGTTTCAAATGCCCTTTTTTACATGGGTCACGTGTGAGACTGTCAGTCATGCAGCAACAAAGAATCTACAACAAAATGACTCAAAATCGCATTTAGCTAAGGTTGTGTTTACCCACTTTAATATTGTTGGCATGGCCAAACGATTTGTCACATTACAAACTGAGGGGGAACGTGTCCATGTAATGCAATAAAAAGCCATGAAACAAGAAGAAAAACAGAGTCATCGCTAATGTGAGGCCCGGAACGAGTGGGCTGCTTCTAAATGAGGGTGGAACCAGAAAGAATCATAAACAACGCAGCTAATCTCATCTAAATATTGACTTGATAGCTAGCAAATGTTACATGGCACACAGTTTGGTGAACTGTTTACTGGTAATAATGAGGGCAACAATACCATGGAAGTAAGCAGAGTGAAGTGCAGTCACTAGCTTGTTTGTGCTACAACAGACACAGTCATAGTTAAAGCCTTTCCTTTAAAGTGCTACTCATAAAAACATTGGCGTTCTGATGAAAATCTTTGGAGCTCAGTTTAATTTTTTACTTTGTCTGCTAGCTAGCTTCTCAGACATCTTAAGTCATTAATAGTGTGATAACTCTGTGGAATGTATGACACAACGCTGGACAGCCTGCTGCCTGGACTTAGTTGAGTAACATACAGCTCCCGGAGTTACTTTCTGTACGGACACAGAGAGCGAGGAATGTTTATTTTGATTTCAGATGGCTGGGTGTTAGGGCAATGAAGTGTGTGTGCGTTTTTGCACTCAGACAGTGTGTGTATGTGTCTGCATGTAAGTAATAGGAGGGCTCAATCACAGCAAATTACCCTCACTTGCCTTGCCTCTGTTTTTGTTTTCAACTCCCCATCCATGACTGGAAATTAGGTCAATAGTCACATGTGCTTTGTTCCAGCCAGTAGAGCAGAGACAGTCCAGAAAAAAGAAAAGTATCGCAGGTTTCTCAGTTCTGTAACTATGTTTTAAACACAAGCGTTTTGACCTCCATCACCCGAAACATAGAGGGATTCTTTTACGCAGAGCCGTATGGACTTGGCAGTTGGCCATGTGTTACGCTGACTGTTGACTTTGGAAGGAGTCCAGCCGCAGTGACCTTGTGGAAAGTCACCATCGCAGGTGCTGAAGTGAATGTGCATAGGCTAAACGCCTGATATGAGTGTTTACAGGGAGCGGCAGGAACGAGGAAACAAAGAGCAAAACAATACGTGTCATAAAGATAAAGGACCCTGCTGACAGGAGAGTTAGCGCTCGTCTTCAGCTCAGACTTGTAGCTCAGACTTGTGGCTCAGACTGAAACATGATGACTCCACAGCGAATATTTGAAATAAGCGAGCAGATTTGTTCCCTCACAAAACAGCACAGAGGTGCCAAGATGCAGAACAGCACGTTCGCTGCGCTCTTTGACGTGCTGACAACCAAAATTTTCTCGTTGGGCCAGAGGCTAAACATTAATGTGTTAAGACCAGGTGCAACATACAGTACTCGTGCTGATACTGCAGCAGCTTTTGGCTTTAGGTTTTAAGGCTTTGAAAGGGCAGCTTATACTTCTTTTGGTTTAAATTAAATATTCTTTAACTTATGGCTTTTTCACATGGCGCGCTCGGGCCGTGCCCGGGATCGATCACTCCTGAGTTGTGTTCACATGCCAGTGCTTGAACCAGGCTCGGGCACGCTCGGTAATGTCGGCGCCAGAACACTAGGTGGCAGTGTTGAGGAAACTTGGCTGATAGATAACAACCGAGGAAGAAGCAAAGCCTTACGTCTTCAGCACAGTATATCAATAACAAAGCGAACTCGTCTTGTTACTTA
>JBBBVT010000022.1:4808526-4824197 GCA_037177035.1 Craterocephalus eyresii | reverse complement strand
ATCGGCTCTTTTTATCCGTTTTTTCGTTTTTATTTGTAAATGGAAAAACGGATAAACGACGGTTTTTCCGTTTTTTTTGTTTTTGACTTGAAAGGAAAAAACGAACTGCCTGAATATACACGGACCTCCATCAGGACCATGCAGGCGTTCATCAGAGAAGAAAACTTTTAGAAAATTTGATTTCATATAGGCCTATTTCTGATGCACTGCAAATGTTGATTGAAAGTGGTACTGAGGTGTCCTGTCTGGACACGTTCAGCAGCAGCTTCAGATCCCTGCTTGCCGTTCATCTTTCTAACAGCTGCTCTCTGAATATGATGTTCACCTGACGTCAAGGCTCTGTGACATGTCCACAACTGAAAAAAAATGTTTTTATATCTGAAGCACACTCACATTTTTAACAGTACAATGATCTGACTCAAATTTTCATGAAAATTAATGTTTTTTAATTACTTTCACAAAGCATGACACAATTTCAGACTTTTTATTTGCAGGAAGAAAGAAGATTAAAGTGACTTTGAACATAGCATGGTTGTTGGTCTAAATCTTTACTGGGATTTTCACACACAACCATCTCTAGGGTTTACTCGGAATGGTCTCAAGAAGAGAAAATATCCAGCCACCACATCTCAGTCCAGTATTCCACCTTTGGGATGTCTATGAACGAGAGATTCTCATCATGGATGCAGCAGTCGTGTGATGCTGTCATGTAAATATGGAGCAAAACCTCGGAGGATTGTTTCCATCACCTTATTGGATCTATGATTATAAGGATGAAGGAGGTTCTGGAGGAAATTTTGGGTCCATCTCAGTCCCGGAAGCTGGGCCTAATAAAGTGACCTGTGTGTTTGGTAACCTATGTTTCAGTTCTCAGTGATTTGCTCTGTGACTCAAACATGAAACATTTGTAGAGTATCATGATTCATTAATACAGAACAAACACACAGTTCAAAGATTTAAACTGGAAATCATTGTTGTATGTTCTGCTGGAAGTCAGGTAAATGATTTAAAGTTGTAAATTATTACAAAAAATGTCATGCAATTTACTGCTGTGGTTTTAAAAAAACAAGCAGAAATGCTGAATAAAATATCATTGAATTAAAAACCTAGAAGAGATTCTACATGTGTTGCAGATTATTATTCAGAATATTAATGATCCCGGGGAGGAATCTGTCCTTTAATCGACTGGTTGGCGTAATTTGATGATCTGGATGTTCTTCCAGATGGGAGCAACTTGAACGAATGATCAGAATACGAGCAGCAGAGCAACCAGTACGGCTCGCTGATGTGTTTCTGGTCTCAGATACTGAATCACTGGCTGTCATTGAAGTTGTCTTTTAAAGCGGGGCCTGAGTGCGTGGAGTTTGCATGTTCTCCCTGTGTATGCGTGGTCTCTCTCCAGCTTCCTCCAACAGTCCAGACATGTTGGGTTTTTATTGTTCACTCTAAATTCTCCTGTAGAGAACTTGGTCTAATGAATGGCTCCAGTTTCCCCACAACCCTGAAATGGAATAAGCAGAATAGAAAACAGAAGGTTTTGATTGCATAGTGGTTACTGGTTTCTGTGTTTTTTTCATGTTTAGCTCCTTTTCCCTTTGTCTCTACCCCCTCGTCTTCCATTGTCAGGTCCAAAATTTTCCTGTAGGTCAACAATAACCTCATTTAAAATGAACATACTTTATTTTCACGAGGAGCCCTATTCCCACAAAGCTTCATTTACACTTCACACATAAAATTTTCTTCCTAGGAAAGAGAATTTATTCTGCTCATCACAGACCAAGTTATATTCTTCAGAGGTTTAAAATAATACCATCAGCATGCATTGAGTGTCTTGGTGCTTTTGAGTGTGAACTATATTTTTAAAAAAGGCCGAAGTCCAGAAAAACTTGAAAAGTTTTATTAGGAGGTTGTTAATACAGTGCGGTAATGCGTATTAAATTATAGTTAAAAACAGTTTATTTACTTTTATTTTAAACATTTTCAAAAAATCAAAAGAGTGAACAAACATCAGCTTTTTTACAGGACAAGACATATGAAGAGGAAAGTGGCGCCATGCTTCAGACTGTGCAGAGAAGAGAGTTTTTCAGGACGCAGCACTCAGAAATGTTGCTTCTCCTGAAAAAAAGTCATCCGTGCCCTCGAGGAAAGCTCTTGAATCTCACTTTGGAGTGAGAAAACTTGTGATTTACCTTGTGTGTCTACAATACTGCCTTTTTTTGCCATAACTCCCTGAAGCTTAATCAAATAAACTGATTTTAATCTACCATCTTGGCCTCGGCTGACGTCACTGAAATGATTCCACCTGCATGATCAACCGGTCGGGACTTCAGCCGAACTCTTTCCGCTTTACAAGTCAACACGTTCGTTTCGATACAATTTAAATGAGCTTTGGCGGCCAGCATCTCAAATATTATCCACATTCATGAGGAAATAAGACATTTTAAAAACATTTAAAAACATGAGTGGGAGATGTTTTCAAACCACAGAGGGTAGGCAGGTTTGTTCTTTGCTCCCTTCCTGTCCAGACAACCAAACAACGAGTCAGTAAGACGTGCGAATCAAGTTAAGGTGCCGTTAAAGTGAATCACAGTGAAATAAATAGAAAACATTTAAAAAATCCTAACAAATCAAAATAACACTGAAAATACAAACAAGTCACCCTTATTTATGTCTCATTTACATACAGCAGTCACGTGCAAACGTTCGATCCATCGCCACCTCTGCAGCCGCCCTCATCATCATCATCATCATCATCATCATCAGGAATGCCTCCCTTCCAGTCAGGGCTGCTGCTCCAAACTCAGCGGGTACGCAAAGTTCCACATTCCCCGCATCTCTCAGGTGGCACCAGGACAAAAAGCAGCGACTGCTCTGTATTTAACCCAGCAGCACGCTCCCATCCCTTTTTAAAAAGATCCGCAGCTTATTAATGGCGCCCGGCTGGGTGGGAAAAGGGCCCTCCACTTCCACACGTCCATGGCTCAGATGTCAACACGTGTGGCTGGCTGGGTCTGCTGCGTGTCCACCTGGCAGCTCACAGCAGGGCGATAAATCAGTGCTGACCAACACCACTGGGAAGGGAAAGGCTGTTTCTGTTATTCGCTCATTGGTGGGATTCAAAGTCAGTTTATTCCGAAAGGAAAAAATTTGATCCGGAGTTTTTAAGCTCCAAAAGTTTCTCCCGAGAGGAGCGTCCATCTTTGTAAAGTGCTTTGGCAAAATCTTGTCCGTTTCCACAGAAACATCCAACTTCCACGTCTCCGTGTCTTTCTGTCGGACGGAGCAGCAAGGCTTAAAAAGGAAGAGGCCGTTTCCCTGGAAACACTCAGTTCATGGCTTTAAGCGCTTTACTTTGTGAACCGTCCCAGACTGGAGGTGGCCGTCAGCGGTTTCTTCTGCCCTGTGCGATACTGGCGCAGAACAAAGTCGAAGTTAGCCGTGGTGGACATGGCGTAGAAGACGTTGGCCTTGTCCGGGATGAGCAGCTCTGAGAACAGAAAGCACAGCATGATCGGTCAAACGCGGCGCCACCTTTCCTCACCTTTCAGCCGATTTGTTTCTCACACTGTTCTGACCTCTTTCCTGCGAGATGACCTGCGTCAGGGTGAACTCCTCTCCGTTCATTTGCTCAAGGTGATGCTTCTCTAAAGCCCTCTGAATCACCTGAGCAGTTTTGTCCTGGCTGGTGAGCTGTGAAGGAGAAAGAACAACAGCTTAAAGAAGGAGGAAGTCTTGTTGCACCGCTTTAGCGTCTCTTGACAACAAACTCACCAGGATGCTTTTGTACATGTTGCCGTTGTTGTGGCCCAGGTCCACGCTGACCCTGACGATGCAGCAGTCGGCCACCTGCCGGTTGTACACGGGCAGCGAGGTCATGGAGACGGAGCGCTTGTGCTGGGAGGCTGGAGGCGGCTTCGGCCGTGTACCGCCGCCGGACGAGGAGGAGGAGGAAGCGGAGCAAAGATTCGTGCTGCAGTCGGAGGAAGAGCTGGACGGAGTCGGGGAGTCCGGAGAGGACGTTGCCGGGGAGCACGGCGAGGATGAGGAGGAGGACAGGGAGGAGGAAGAGAAGGCCTCGGATACGTTGTTGCAAGAGCTGTGAAAGGACTGCAGACGAGAAGGAAAGAGAAAACGCTGATGAGCACGGATCAGCTGCAGAGACACCATGAAACGGAAAACACTGCAGCATTTCAGGCTCAGCTGAGGTCACGCTCAGTTGAGATTCCACTGGGGAGGAACTCACTGCAGTTTCGATGGTCCTCCACAATGTTACGTAACGCTCCCATTTTATTTCTCATTAGAAATGCTTGGGTGGTTTGTTTTTACAGCTTAAAAGGCAACCGTGTGCGTTTAAAAAGGAACAAACAGGGCTTTTCCAAACACAGTGACGGTCTTTGTAAGAAGCTGAATCCCCCGTTTTCAGCACAACAGAGAACAAAAAGAGCAGAAAATGGATGAGATAATGGAGGAGATGCAGTCACACAAACAAAAACGCCTTTCTCCTCGATTTCAAGTGTCCTCTTACTCCTGAAAACCAAGTTACTGGCTGGAACATTGGATCCAGTCCGTTTTGTGTAAACAGACACCACAAGCGGGTGCCAATAGATCTTATTATCATTATTAAATCAGATTTTGGAAAAAGAAGTAAACGTACAAACAAATATGTCCATCACCAGCATGTTTAAAAGCTTCACTGACACCGTTACACTGATGCATCTCACAGCTGTGTGCGCAACAAGCATCCTTTAGCTGTGGTTTATGGTCATTTGGAGAAATGTAGAAAAATAAATACCTGAAACAGTTTGCAGTGGGGACATTTATTTTTCATCTGTGCTCTACAACTCTGAAAAAAACACTTATTTCCCCCAAACATTGATGCTAGGATGTAGGCTATGAGCCAAATGGAGGGAAAAGACGAGAAAGTTAAGCTACGGTGAGATCGCCGGCAGATAAAATTGGACTAGGTCAGCGTGCTGATGAGGACACGGCAGTATTAAGTTGTTAGGAAGGGATGGCGTGTGATCGAACACGTAGAACTGAGAAGAAATGTCTCTGTATCCCAGATATTCAAACCCTGGCCATTAATTTCCATCCATGTCATTTTCACTATTCAGTTATTTCCCCCTCAAGTTACAATGCAGAAATACACAATTTTAGCTTGGAGATTCATAAAAGTAATACCCAATTAAATGATAGACTGAACAAATTGCACTGATGTTAGCAACATGCTAAGTCGCACACATGATGCTTGTGCTTATTTCTCATAAAACAACTGCAAGTTATGAAAATGTAACAATAATCCATTGTCTAAAAGTGTGACTTCCACCATGGTTCTTCATCCCAGACTGAATCAGGAGACACTAACATGGCATGTAACAAAAAGTGGTGAGGGCAAAACTACCTGCAGTCTGATGGAACAGGCCAAGTTCGGGGAGGAGAGATCCTCTATCTCAGATCCACTGGATCCAGACGATGAAACGCTGATCTGGTCAGCTGGGACATTTTTGGCTCCATCGCTTGTCCGAAGACTGAAAATACAGATTTAGTTTGAGAGCAAACGCACACACCATGCGCACTACTAGTCAAATATGTGCAGCTGAAAACTAAATGACACTTTGTTTTTTGTTCTGTTTTTTTTTTTAAAAGAAAGGTTAAATCATCTGATTCACTTAGTCTGGAGACCAAATTTTATAACACTGTTACTTCCAGCTGTGTTTACAGAGGTAAACAGCCGTGTTCAGATCTGTGGACTTAGTCAAATGTGTGCGTGTTGGAATATGCAAACTGGACCAACGCAGCCTGATACTCACAAGGATAGTTTCTTTGTGAGTGAGCGATGGCTCCATGAGGGCGGTGAGCATAAATCCACCGGAGGCTCCAGCTGTCTCGACAGTTCATAGCTGCAACAAGAAAGAGAGCTCTGCAAACCTCGCTGACCGACCAAAAAAATCTTGTTGATTTAGTCTCTAGATTTTTAAATCAGAATAACCAGAAAGGTTTCTGCTTGTCATCTGAAGGCCTCACATGTATTTGCCTTCTCTGAAAGTTATAAAACTTTTAGATTACATAACCACACGTATTACTTTCAGCTGGCCTTCCTTTGCTTGTGATCTTATCATGTGCTCTGAAGAAAAAGAAAAGAAAAACTTTGGTTCACCTCTCCTGATCAGTGAACAGTTTGTGTCCCTGCAGCCAGGCAGCGATTCTGGGGTGATGGGGGAGGCTGTACTGCGAACAGGATGCTTGCAATAGACGGATCTGTGAAAGGACATCAAACTCCTGTAGAAAGAGAGGAACAATGATTGAAATGCAGTGAAAAATATCCTCCCTGCTCCATTAAAATAATTGCATACCCATCTTGAAACAAAATGTAGTGCTTATGTTAATGTTTAAAAAGGAAGATGTCCTATATCTACTGTACACACCCAGCCAACATCTCTAAATGCTAAACACCTTTGGACCTTTTATTTGATTGTTATGGACCAAAAAAGTCAAATACAAAAGAGAAGAACCATTTAAAAGATGATATAAGAGGAACCACTTACCCTCCTCCTCTTCTCAAAGTTTATGAGGCCACCCTGTCAAAAAAGGGTGGACGGTTAATACCTCAATTTATTGCACACATTCAATTAGAAAAAATACTGACAGTACACAAAAGAAGAAGACAAGTGTAGCTGAAGAATAGCATAAATGTGATTTAAAGATCTGATGCCAACAACACATCATGAACATCCAATGCAGAATATGCCTAAGCCTTTGCATGACTGACAGAAGTTTCAAATACAGTTATACCCTCTTCAAATGTCTCCAATTTGTCCATGAAATTTAAATTAACTATTATTTTTGGCAGTCATGAATAAGAAAATTCAGACAGTAATTCTGAAACAAGCTTTGCTTATCAGATCACAGGCGACCAGGCAGAAAACTATGCATTAGCTTTGCAAAAAAGCACTAGCTTATACTATTTTTATGCAAGGAAAGTTTATGCAACTAATGTTTGCATGTGTGATCTTAGTGGATTATGCATTCACCAACACAGAAGCCATAGGCAATCCTATACAGGATCATTTTGCAGCCTGTTTATGACCCACGCGTATCACACCCATTGAATAACAGCACAGTACAGTAGCCTGCTACAGCTACAGTAGTATAGCTGTATGGGTGGAATACTGGCAAGAAAGATAAACTACTGGAAATTAATTCAACAAAAGAAATGATTAATAACAAAATAAATAACCACACTGGAAATTTTGGGAGTTCTTACAGCAAATAACCAAGAAAACTCTTTGCTCAAACACAAAGTTAAGCTAACCTGGAAGCTAGCTTACTAATTATCGATGTAGATCAGTCAGTCAAACAAATATTCAACAAAATAGTAACTATATTTCATTCTTACAAGTAACGCACAATAATAACAAATTCTCATCAATTTTGTTTTACTTATTTCATTAATCAGTATTAGAAGTAGGCAATAAAGTATATTAGCATTAACATTAGCAAAAGTTCTCAAAATAGTCTTTTATTTGAGACTGAGGGTTTTTTTTATTATTAAGTGTTTGTACTCTACTCATAAATATCTGCAGTCGATTCCAGTCAACTTTTTTCAACAAAATTCAAATATATGTGCCAATTTCCTGTAGCTATGCTTCGTAAGTGTTAGAAGTGTTCATGTGACTGTGATGTACCTTCACAGTGTCTGGCAGAGCGGTGTCCAACATGGTGAGGACTGTTAGATAGGTACCCAGGTAAGGAACTACTCCATTTGAGGTACTCTGCAAACACAACATGACACACAGGTTACAGATGTAGCTACTGTAATTTCTTAGCAAACAAACCTTTTTTTCTTCCTCTTTTCCCATTTTTGTCTTTAGACACAGTGGAACACGACAATTCACACAAGGTGCAACCCAGTCAGCAGCACTGTGGCCTCAAATTTCAGCCCAGGAGAATGTGCATATGACTCATAAAAAGACCCCAGTCTGGTCTATTATTACTGTCCTATAATGATGGGGACCTGAGGCCATTTGAAACCAGCTAAGCTCTAAGTGAAGCTAAAGATAGGGTTGGCTCTCAGCCATGCCAGAGATGCTCCACCCGCACCCAGGGAAAATCCAGCCTGGAGGTGGAGAACATGAGAAGGCCTTCACATGAGCCTTTGGTCTCACCTGAAAATTACGTCAACATTAAAATCTTCTTGCTGTGTTGGACACGGCGGTGTGGGGCACTGGCTTTAAAACTTGTTTCAACCTTTTCCAGAAAGCTTACCATCTGCCTGGGGAGTTGACACCTCTTGAGTATCTTTGGAGAAATGTTATCCACAGTTACTTGGCCTCCATCCTGTTGGAGATGGGGTTATATTCAGTTACATGTGAGCCCTTGCAGGTAAACATTCAGTCTGTGAAATAGCTTATTAAAAAGATGCATTGTATACAAATATCAGCTACATCAACTTCCACCATTAAACGTGTTTTCTGTTTGTGATCTTTTAAAAAGAGAGAGAAGCTAATTCCAAGCTGATGAGGGCAAGTATGCTTTTAAGTTCATGAGAAAGAGCCTCCTTCATAAAGGCCTCTAGCTTTTCTGAAAAGAGAAATCTTTGCCGAGCAGTAAATACAAGCTGTGAGGTTGTTGTGTACGAAATGTTCTGGTGAAGGGTTGATTTTAGATTCCATTCATTAGAATTGGACAAAAGGCGCCTCTGATGCAGATGCCTTAAGATGACTTCACTGAGGGGAGGGAAGAAAAGAAAAAGGGAACACAATGTGCTTGAGGCCTCTTGTTTGCCATTAACACTTTGCCAAGCATTTTAGTAACTATTAACTCAAGAAACAATCTTTTTAATGATTAAAGACAGAAAATTCACACTCAAGAGGCCAATCATTTCCAGCATGTAACGCAATCTTTCCACTATGTTCTTCATGTCAACTTCTCTGTTCACAGTTAAGAAAGTTTTTCCACCTGAGATTTCTGATGGGAAAATGAGCAAAACCTTCAATTAAAATCTAATGTCCTGCTAATGGTAATTAAATGTAGCCAATTACTTCTTTTTTTTGTATACCAGGAAAAACAACAAAATCTGGTTTCCTTGTACTTCTTTGTTTAATGAAAAACGTTTTTATATTGGCCAATACCATGAAAATATCTACACTAACCTCTTACCCACCTTTTATGCTAACTTCCTTGCAAATTTGTAACCTCATTGCCAGCTTGTATGCCAACTTCTTTACTAGCTTGCATGCTAACTCTTTGCCAGCTAACCTTTTCGCCAGCTACAATTGTTGGACTGTGGCTGCCAAGTTAGAAATATAACTTGTGCCTTATCATACAGAAATCAAATATGGTTCAGTTTCTCACAAAAGGAGCCATTGTGTTCGACCTAATTTTCTTTTGTAATATTTCTCTTAGGAGCCCTTTTCAGGTAAGAAATTAAATCATCTTAAATAAAAAAGGAAACCCTTGACCTGGATGACACCCTGTCCCAGGAGCAATCTATTGTTCCATAAAGGTTTTTATTGACAAATGGGTCAAACTGAACAAACAGGGTTTCTTTCTCACCTCCAGCAGGAGCTCTCTGTTGGCTAGAACGCAGTTCTCATCGGGGAAGGTCTCACAGAGGTTGTCAAACGTGGCCATACCGTCTCTGCAAAAAGAACAAAAACAACATGAAGTAGCCTACAATCACAGCCATTTGATCAAAAGTGATACTTTGACCATTTAACTCTCATAGACAGTAATTAGTGTTGAAAATTAACATATCACTGCGCGGAAGCGGCAAACACCACACAGAGAAGCTTATTCTTTTAGTCCAACGTTCATGACCTGAACCAGAATACGGGTCGTCACCCAACAGCCATACATTTGCTGACTTGCTGCATCACAGTCACTGAATTGCCCTCCAGGAGGGTTCAATGTCCTCATTAAAAGGACGATTATGTAGAAAAACCATAAAAACACGAGCAGAGGAATGTGGCCTTTGAAACGGCAGCGATCCGTCCCACACCTGCTGACTGCGGCCCAGGTCTTCCTCAGCCTGTAAACGGCGTTAGACTGCAGGGCAGACAGGATCGCTTTGAGCGACGAGAAGTTATTCAACCCGCGACAATCCTGCGAAAGAAGCAACTACATTATAAAGTATTCCAGTAGATGGCTTTTTGTTTATTCTTATAAGGCTTCATGATGTTTCCAGACATCTTTAATGCATCTGCACCGACCTGCGCCACTTTGATCCACTTCTCTATGATCCGAGCCCTCTGCGCCGGCGATGTGGACACCTGGCGGGACGAGACGCGAGCAGAGTCTGCAGGCTGGCAGAGCAGCGACACGATCACCAGGTTGGTGACGGCGTTGAACTGCGTGATGGTGGCTCGGATGGTGGGAGACATGTTCGCCTTCTTGTCTCGTTGAGACCACACACAGCCCAAACACTGGTAGGGCACCACTTTGACAAAAAGAGCCTGAAATGTGAAGAAAAAAAAACATTGTCAGTGCGGCTTAAGGCATCAGGGTGTTACAAGTCTGACTGAACGTACCGAGTCCATTCGAGTGAGCTGCTCAGCGATGGCTGCAGCAGAGAAACTCATGAAGCCGCTCTGATCTGGAGAGGTCTCACATCCCGAGTCTTCATCGCTACTTCCCTCCCCTTCTTCTCCAGGATTTGCTGCAGAGGAACTAACTTCTGGAGAAGAACAGCGGGGATCCAGAGTTTTAACAACACTGATTCTGTTACAGTGAACAAATGCTGAGTCATTAAAAAGGTCACCTTCTCTCTGGAAGCTCTTGAGCAGCGCCTCAGCTTGTCCAGCCAGCGAGCAGAAGTTGGGCTGACTGCGCACGGCGTCGTGCACAGCAGAGCTGATCCTCAGGTGATCCAACAGGAGCCTGAGCGCCAGGTGCAGCGGCGGGTCCCTGAAATCCTCGCTGTAGTCATCTAACCACGTCTGGACAAAGGCCAACAGAGGGCTGAGGAGGCAGCGGAAGACTCGTTATTCTTTCACTGTTTAAATGACAAAATGTATGTTTCACCCGTTTCTAAACTGAGAATTTGATCCATTTACCTCCTGCAGTATTCAGATTTGTACAGGTCTGCAGAAGCACTGTCTCTGAAATCATAAAATACAGAATTAAAAAAGTTAAAAAAAAGAACAGCCTGTTTTTTGTTGTTTTTTTTAAAAACGGTTATTTTATAATTATTATTTGTAGAACTAAACCTGACCTCAAATCCTGCCAGCCACAGTCTAAAGAGCTCTGTGAGTGTAATTGTTGTTGTTGAAAGCCTGCAGATAATGAGCACCTGCCCGGGTGATTATCATGACATCAAAGCTAGCATTTATCACTGGACACACGGAATGAAAAGATTATACAACAGAGTGACTTTGACGAAGAGGGGGGGGGGGGGTAAGTTGCTTTCCAAGAATGATGCAGATTAAAAAGACGTCACACGGTGGATCTACAACTTTCTTTATCTGAGGGGTGGAAACTGCAGTGAAGACACGGATATGCTGGTTGGTTTTGTCCGTGTGTGATGGAGTTTTCACCACTTTTTCCACTGACAGCTTCTCTAAGAATAGCCAATTTCCTTTATGTTTTTATCACAGCTGACACTTTCCACAGTACTTATCAGAACCAGTTCACAAAGAAATTGGTCCTAAACATCCACGGATTGCTTTTTCTGTGCAAACACCACCTGACAGGAGTGTCCTCCAGCAGTATCGCTGCTGCATGAATTTTAAAAACTTTCTCACATGTGATGTGCATTTTTTGGGGGGGGGATCCTAACATAGTCTGTGAACACCATCATATTTCAGCTTTTTCACAGTGTGTGGTGTTAAAAAAAGCAAAACTAAAAATCACCAAAAAAAAACTCAATATCGAAGAATCGCAAGAATCACAATTTAAATCCAATATGAAGAATCAGGAGGAAAGCACACGGTTGCAGCCTTGCTCTTCAGACCAAGTCGACGCCAAACACATGACAGTCGCTGAGACGTTGATCGTACGTTGTGGTATTGTATACCCACCACTATTTTAATTCATTCTTCAGATGAAGGAGTAAATATTGCACGGTTTTTCTAACATGCCCTGCGCCGTACCTCTGGAAGAGCAGGTCTATGAGCTGCGTGCTGCTGGTGAAGGTCCTGTAGGTGGAGAGGAAGATCCTGCTGTAGTCCTGCTCCTGGCTGCTGCCGCTGAGCAGGTGATCCACCAGCAGCTCCAGAGTGGCGGCCTTCAGACGCCGCACCTTGCAGGTCCGGTACTGGACGAAGGCGGAGCAGGGGCTCGTCTCATCGGGCTTCGGGGACGAAGGGACGGGCTCCCTCCTCAAAGTGATCCCGTACACCACGCCGCCATCCACCTCCTCGCCCCACTCCTGCACCGGGTTCTGGGAACAGGAGAAATGGAGCGATATTGGTCAGACGTACGGATACCGATGACATTCTGTTAGTGGTTACAACAGCGGGGTTGGAGGTCGAGTCAGAAAAAAAAGCAAAAAATAGTGACAAAAGCATGATGGTCCAGCAGCCGGGCGAATCTACACACAAACAAGTGACTAAAGAAGCCACTAAGACTCGTGCTTATGAAGCGCAGCATCATTCCACGCCTGTACGCAGCGCACAAACAGGTTTGTTTGCAATAATAATAATGATGATGGTACTAACAAGCTGACAAGTGTCTGTCTCTCCTGAACGATGGAACCGATCTGCAGCCGCATTCCCATGAAAAACAAATGTTACGCAACTTTTCCTGCACCACAGAAACCAGAACTCTAAGAAGTGTTTGTGGACAAATAAGGGATTTTCATGAGGTCTGGACATCAAAAGGAACACACAATCGGGTGATAATTCAGCAGCTGTGGTGACCTTAATGAGACGTTTGTCATGTATTTAAACAGGCCGGGCCTTGTTTGATCTCATAGAGCTTTTGAATCCTTTTTTAATAGCCCAACTTCTCCAGAGCGTTCAACAGCCCTCCACATGACAGAGAAACCGGCTTTATCTGACATGAATGCTGAGCTGAGCTCCTCGATCGGGTTTTAACAAGACAGCAGCTGGGGCGCATAATATCTGATATCATGCAAATACATAAATAAATCTTTCATAATACGCCTCCCTGTTTGATCATGTCATTTAACCCCCATGACCCACTTTAGAGCAAGAGTCCACTAGTTCCTGTTCCAAATGTAAAATATAACCAGAGGTGTTGACAGCAGCTCCTGCATGACTTGAATTCACCTGAATTTCATGCAAATGGCTCATGAAGGCATCTTTCCTGACTCCCTGCTGCAGAAGAAAATGATAAATCAGATGACAACCATCCTGCTTATTAAAATAAACAAAATAAGAGCACTTGCACGCTCTTTATGGAAATGATTATTCAAATATAATTTCATCGTAAAGATGAAGATCGGCTTTGGCTGCTGAAACCGGTCATCTAACAATCCTCCATTGTCTTTCCAAGACGTTGGAATCATGCATGGTGTCAGTGTCATCAGAGTTGGGGTGTACAAAGCTCTAAAGAAAGCCCAATCTGGACAGAAGAAGAGCATTTATAGACACTTAGTGTGAGGAGTGGTGAGCCTGTAGAGGAGGCAGTGAGCGCTGACACACACATGCTTCAAAGTTGGATTTTAAATCACCTGCAGCCTGAATTTAAGACACTCCTGAGTTCATTTCACACCCCAATCAGACTAATTTAAAGATTTGTATCTCTTTTATAGTAGTAGGAAACATATATGTGTGTATGAAACAGATTTATTCAATATAAAAACCAATGAAAGAGTATAGAGACCTCCATAAAAACTCCCATCTGTGTGAATCTGTGGGTGTGAGCCCCTCTGAAGCTTTATTATTCCATGAGTAGAAAATGTGTTCAGCTCAGACTCACCATGGTTAGCTCCCATTTTCCCATCTTGTCTGGTTTAAGAAGTGTTGCTCTCCATCTCAGCAGGAACTGGTCTCAAGGTTAATTCCCACGCTTTTTCCTAGCTCTTATTCAAAAAAGCAATCTTATGGTTGCATCTTGATTTAAATCTAAAAATTCCTTTTAAATTCTCTGCTCCGGAACTACATTCACGCGCACGTATATCTTTATTTTCTTTTAAAAACGCTACAGTTCTTGCTACATCTTGTCTTTTGTGTCTAAGTGCGACGGTTTATCCCCGCGAGGCAGCTGGAGTCGGAGAGAGCTGATCTGTTTGAACGTGCCCGGACTGGAGACGGAGCGCAAGCACCGATACCAGCTGGGAGCTCTCCTCTGGGACAGGGAGGTGTCTGAAACCAGTTTGGTTTTATAGTGGGAGGCGACTCGTGGTGTGACAGGAGGTGTGTCCGTGACGGTGTGAGCGCTTCAACTGCTTCAAAGACCATTTGAAAGAATGTTTTGCAGACATGCAAGCTTAGGCTACCGTCAAAAGTCTTACCAGGAGTCCGCCTGTGGTGAAAAGATATGTGCAAATAAACTTCTTATTCTTTATAATTTGTCACATTTTATTTTGAAGTGGTTTTGAGCTATATTCTTCCAATATCAACACTGTTTATTTATTTTTGAGCCACTTAACTGACCAATGACCAATCAGGCATAAGAAAAGGCTCCTAATGCAAGTGGCGAACTTATACATGGGTGTTTCAGTTCTTTTTAAAGACTTTGCTTTTTTGACTCGGTTCCCTTTCTCGCTGACATGGATAGTGTTCTGTCCAAACCTGCTACCTTGTAGAAAGTGCTACCCCAGGTTGTATTTGATCTGTGCTGCTCTATCAGAACAGACGCCTGTATCGTTAGTAATATTCACGTTTTTTTTAAAGATCACATACTTGTGGCTTCAGATGGGTAGGATGTAATGTTTGAACACCATACATGAAGCTGGTTGTTTTGAACTGGATGTTGAATTTAAACAGAAAAGGTTGGTTTGAAACCAGAAAAGTCATTTACAGGAACCAAAATCTAGAAACAACCAAGAACTTAAAGGAATACTACTCGTAGAAATAAGAGCAACACTCAGATACTGGAATATTTCATTTTACATAAAATCTGAATGTGACTGTTTTATGATGCCTGGTAACCAATTTAAATTTTTATAGTCTAGAGTTATGTAAATACGTGTTGACGTACTTACGCCTTACGAAATTCGGTCAGTCCTTCGGTCTAAATATATTATTTATTTTGGGAAACGTAGGGTAATGGAGCCTGATGATATCCGGTTTCAGCGTCAGACCACCAAGCTGTTTATGTTTACTTCTATGGAATATCTACAGTCCTCCCACTTTAGTTAAACTGGTGGGAATGTGGGCCATTTTGTCAAGTTTCTGAGACTCCAGAACAGGGTCTGCCTGAAAACACTAGTTAGGGAGCCAAGCCATACAGCTCTCAGATGGCCCTTCATTTAGTACCACCCAGAGCTTCTATTTGAGCCTAATCCAACAGTTATGATTGATTTGTGTGTTAGTGAGCATTTCTTTTTTCTGAGTTTTTATAAAAGCCTTTCATGACCGAAAAAACAACAAAAAACAGTTGCACTAAAATTTTACACTTGGCACCCCATACCCCGCCCCCACCCTTCTTTCACATAATGGTCAGGTCCTTTTTAGACCTTCTGTGTGACTGGCCTCATTTTTTGCAACAAAGAATTGTCCTTAATAGTCTGTTTCACAATGGTGTGCCTGTAACTTAACAGGCAA
>JBBBVT010000022.1:4792630-4808426 GCA_037177035.1 Craterocephalus eyresii | reverse complement strand
ATATTTTATCTTCAGGAGTTAACCCATATAAGTCTGTCAGATTACACGTTTTCAAAGCACCATAACTAAAAAACTAAAGCTCTGCTGTTAACTTCATTATGAAGTGGAGATTTTAAAGTCTCAAAGTTATTTTTTGTAAAATTAAAACTGAAGCTATATTCATATTGAATTGGACTGTATAAAAATTAAATGTGTGTTAAAGGGGGTTTGATGGGAAATTCAGGCTTCACGTTCTCATCATTAATTAATTTAGTCAATCTGTTCTGGTGGGAATTGTTATTATTAGAACAATAGAAACTGCCAGAAAAGTCAGAATAAAACTAATTCAACCGATTATTCATTTATTTACTGAGTAATGGTTTAGCAATAGAGTGAATGACGGTTCAGGGTTCAGTGTGCAATAAGATCCTTTTAACTCAGTTCTAAGTAAACACTTAATCAGTATGACCCTTGACTTAAAGTTGGCCCACTGTTCACTTGTGCTTGACAGTCTTGAGCAAAACTTTCCATACAAGCAGAACCATATATCAATTTAGACTGAACAATCATAAAGACTATTTAAAAATCCACTTTTATGTCTTATATTATTGCTAATATTGATATTCACACCAAATTTATGAACTGCTGTTCATGTGGAAGCCGCTGTTAAAAAGCCGAATAAAGTTTATCTGAAAATATGCAAGACATTTCTTTCTAGTCATTATTGAATTTTGTACTTAAAAATGTAACTATTGCTAAGCACTAGTTGTCCAATTAAAATATTTATTTCTGTTTTATCTTTAAATACAGATTAATCACTGCATTTGTTAATCTCAGATGTGCTGGAAGACGCAACTCAGCATTTTATAATGTAACATGATACAATTATACCAGATACATTTTGATCTATGGCATGATAATGCCGAAATATGATCACATCTCTGACCCGTGCATTAGCATTAGGCTAAAAGCCAAGTTATTATAAAGTACACTTGGCAAAGGGACTGTTTAGTTATTAAACAAATTTGGACTTTTGACTTCATTTTCATACATATACATCTGAAAAATCACATTAAATTGAATATACATCCCACTGGCATGTTTTTATTTGTGGTATAAATGAATATGGACATTTTTTTTGTTGTTTGTTTCATGTTATTGATTTAGTTGACCTGAATTTGACTGTAAGCTGCTTAGTAAAGGAATCCTTTTTTCCTAATTAATAGGGGCATATATGACAAGATATGTTCATTCTGTGCCCTTTACACATGGGAGATTGTCATGATTGTAGCATTTAATTGGATGTTCTGAGTTATTTTCAAACATTGTCCAATGAACTTGAACTTGGATGTGAAAAATTACCTTGTTTCAGGTCTTTTTGTTTTCTTTGTCACACTGTCATGACTTTTAAGGCTACAGCTAACCAACATTATCAAGCGACTGTAACATGATGCAAAAACTACATTACTGTCATTATTGAACCTGTCGTTGATGTCTGACTAATGTTTAGTCACATTCATCAATTTCAACACACATCCTTCAGCCGACATTCCCATGTACCTTCCAAAAACTAGCACAGCTTGAGATGACATTTCATGAATGTTGGCTGTAAAAGTAAAAAAATACACACTAATATATGCATAGATTTTATTTACTTATAAGCCATCTTACAAATCTTGCAATTTTTACATATTTACACAAAAACTACACTTTTGTGTGCAGATCCTTGATAATCTTTGGATTAAACTAATCTGAAGAGACATTTATAATAATAATGCTCCGTTCAGCCCTTATAAATCCCCTTTAGCTGAACTTAAACATAAATATTAATGGCAGGTTAATGATAAGTAGAGGTGGTGCTGTTGCAATGATCCTGGTTATTACCCAACACAATAAATAGTGAAAATGATTCAGATCACCACACCCAGAACGGTTTGTTACTGTGTTGTGTGGATTAGAGCAGAATCTTAATCAACAAGGACACGTGAATATCATTTGCTGGTTGTTTCAGAGCTATACAGACCTATAGTTGCATATGTGTGTTTGTCACCCAGGCGTTCACTAAATAAAGAGCATGTGATTTTCTTTTTTTTTGTTTTTTTGCCTTTTTCAGCTGGAAGAAAAAAGGAAAACAATACATCTGTTGATTCAGTGTAAAAATGGCATCTTTCACAGAAAAGTTGAGCTTGTTTTCTTTTTCTTGGAATAACTGGTGTCATGGAGGTCACGCTGCAGCGATGTAGCCTAAAACATAAACACCCAGTCGCCCAGACTGCGTCAGGGCCTCATTAAAGGAAGATTTTCACGGCTTCAGCAGGAGCAGTAAACTGATAATCTGAGCAACGATCAACTTCATAACAGCTTCAGTCCGTTTAAGGACATGATTCACACATTGGTGGCCCCATCGGACAGCTGTGGCCTTCACTAGAGCTGGTGTCGTCATCTTCAGGCCGTCCTAACCTTTTCAGTCTGTTATGGGACAAACTGAGATGACAGCCACTGAAATCCATGAGAATTATGCAAATGTGCTACAACCCCAATTCCAAAAACCCTGTGAGCTGTGTATAATATGAAAACATTGTTTTCATCATTTCATGGAAAATTAAGCTTATTTTGAATGTGATGGAAATTATATGTCTTTAAAAAGCTTGGAAAAAAGGCTGGAAAAGTAATCAGATAAATTAAAACTGGAGGAGCATCTGAGAACTGACTGAGGTCACTGGCAATAGCTTAGTAACATGACTAAAAGAGCATTTAGAGACGTAAAAATGGGCAGAGGCTCACCAGTCTGCAACAAACTGAGTCTAAAAATTGTGGAACAGTTTAAGAAAATGTTCTTTGAGTGAAAATTGTGAAGATCTCACAATCTAAAATCTTTAATATCGTCAACAGATTGGGAGAGAATATCTGGGATGGGTTGCATTGCATTGTTTTCTATATGGAATCTCTTTCTCTCTCTTTTTACGTCTACATTCCCGAATATTTTCTGATCTTTTTCTGTCCCCTCCAGTCATGTCCAGCAATAGTATGCTGGACCAGCAGGTAAAAAAAAACCAAAAAAAAACAGAGAAAATTCCAACCCAGTTTTCCAGCCTGTGCAACAGGATTCTGTGATCTATAGTATCAAAGGCAGCACTGAGATCCAGCAGAACCAGGACTGAAACTTGACCAGAATCAGTGTTCACCTAATGTTGTTTAACACTTTGACCAGAGCTGTTTCAGGTCTGTGATGATGTCTGAAGCCTGACTGGAATTTATCCAGATCTTCATTTTCATATAAAAGTCATTTAACTGGTTGGATACAACTTTCTTAATGATCTTGGATATAAAGGAGAGGTAAGAGACTGGTCTGTAGTTGTTCATTATAGAGGCGTCTAGAGTCCTTTTCTTTAGAAGGGACTTAATTGTAGCTCTCTTTAATGACTTGGGGAAAATGGCTGATGCCAGGCAGATGTACAGTCCGTTCGCCATGTTAATAGAAGAGGAGATGCAACAAGATGCTGAACATCACCCTAATGCTAGTTTTTACAAACTCAAATTGACAGAATATTTTCCATGAAATGATAAAATGTCTCCAGTTTCAGAATCTCACACGTTGTCGGTGTTCTCCTGAGAATGAAATACAGGTTGATGAGATTTCCAAATCATTCCTTTTTTTCTTTATTTACATTTCACACAGGGCTGTGATGTTTTTGGAACTGGGGTTGTCATTTTAGAGAAAAGTATTTCTTCCTAATGCACAATGAAAACATGTTTACACATCTAGCCCGCCTACCTTCCTTTGCCACCCACCGCATTTATATGGAATTTCAAGAGGAAGAGATGAGTCAGAGATAGAAAATCTGCCATTCCTGTGAGCTGACCTTCAGATTCTGTTATCAGAACAGTGTCAAGCATCACTGTGGGGACAGTCATGTGCTTTTCCTCTCTTGTGTTTTTATTCATGTATCCATGCCTGTGTTCTATGATATGAAAAGAAAACACACTTGGACCTGTCATCAAGATAATGGTCCCAAAGCGGGATGTTTAAGTGTTTAAGTTCACCCAGATTCAGTCGTGCTGAGAAGGCAGTGTGTCTTCTTTCATGTAGATATGAATGTGAGATGAGTATGTAGCAGCACAACCTGTTTTCTTGTTACGCAGCTAGTCTGAATGCCATCATATGGTCTGACATTTGATCTGTGAACAGCTCAGTGCCTCTAAGAAATGACTGTTTAGTCATGTAGTGGCAGGAGCGATCAGTCAAATAAGAGAAACGATGCAACAAGCAATAAGAAAACGTGCAGCAGAATTAACAGCATGGTCTGATGTTGTATTGGTTAAACCTACACTCATCTTCCACTTAGTAGATCTTGTTCTCCTGTTTGTTCAAATATCTGGTCAGCCAATCTCATGGCAGCAGCTTAACACACCTAGTCATGTACAGTTATCCACAGCCACCACATCACAGTCCAGTATTCCACCTTTGGGATGTGATGGAACGGGAGATTCTCATCATGGATGTGCAGCAACTGTGTGATGCTGTTAATATGGAGCAAAACTGCTGAGGAATGTTTCCATCAGTGTTGGATGTATTCCCCTCAGACAAGGCACTACGTGGTCAAAACCAGCTTCTTTCACCAAAATAATGCCAGATTCAGATTCTTCACTCTTTGACTGAGACACCTTTTGACATCTTTTGAAGTCCGATCATTCGCTGCCAAAGATGTTAAAAGACGTTTTTAAATGTTTTTTAAAGGAAGGCGGAGTTAGCGGGACACTCTAGCGTAGAAAAGTTTGAGTTGCAGCACTTTGGTGAAAGAGAGTCCTGCTCAATGAAAGACAGTTTTAATGCTCACAGCATATATACAAATCACACATGTATCTGACAAAGGAAGCCATTATATTTTTTAAATGATCTGGCAACACTTAAAATGATCTTCTGACCCTTGTGGTGGTCCCGACCCCCAGTTTGGGAACCACCACCTTAAAATATAAATGAAAAACCAAGATCAGATTTGAGCAGAGGTGCAGACAACCATCGTGACAGTGAGGTCATCCTCTGTCTGGGGACCGTGATTATGCAAATTCCACTGCATAGCTGCACATATTCCACAGTAAACTAGAGGTGGGGCAATCTTTACAACTTTTTCAGCTCTGCTTATCTGACAGCATCGTTTGTAATTGTGCAACGCACCAGTGTCATACGTCCTGTCATGTCTGAAGTCATGTGAACGTCAGTCAGGGATGCCAGTCAACTTTTCGATGCTTACAGCGATTGGGCTAAAAGACATCTTGTCACATCATATGGATCAGAGGACATAAGAGGTGGCAGTCAGTCCGTCTGCATCTCAATTAGAAAAACAAACTAAATCCATAAATTTAAAGTATCTGAACTCTGGAATTCAAAGACGTTCAAGGTAGGCTGACGCACAAAATGTAACAGATGTGAGGAATGCAGACAGACGCTTCTTTATCAAAAGGACACATGAGACAAATACCCTTTGAAGGGCTCAGCGTTCGCCAGCCTCATGACAGGCACATTTAGGAATAACCAGTATGTTTACCGGGAGTATGTACGCTGAAAAGCTGCTGAATTTAATCTAAAGTTGCTGACTGTTGAGCCTCAGTCTGCATGTTTTTGTTTTATTTCTTCTGTGATTGCAGGCTTTAATCTTTGCCAAATTATGACTTATTCTCAGATTTTTGGGTGATTGTGAATCAGCTGTGTGCATCCTCGTGTGTTCATGCAACAACACTCCAGAGTCCAGCTTTTTTAAACCAGCCAGTCAGCAGCAGGCGTTCAGGTCAGCTTCAGTTTATGTCTTGTCTGTCAGAGGTGAAAGAAGCATTCAGAGCAGCGTAGACCAGGCTATATGCAGGTATACAGAGTATAACCACTTTTTTTCCAGTGAGCATTGGGTATACCCACCCAAAAAGTCACTTTGATAGAGATCCAAGTAGAAAACATGTAACGTACATGCTGCTTGCTTTATCCAACAGCCTCAGAATACAAATTAAAAGAAAAATTCCATAAAATGTGGAGCCATCTTTCTACATGTAAGATGAACAGTTACTTTCTACAGTACATGATACAGGGGGTGGGGGGGCATCTCAAAATTAGTTTCATCATCCTTCATCTTGGAGGTACACTTTTACCAGAATAGTTCAATTAGTGGGTGCAGATGGCTGTATATTGGTTAGACCAAATTATACAGCTCAATTTTTTTTTTACCTCAGTAATGAAGTTTCATGAATACTACTATAATTACTAATTATTTTCATAGATCAGTGGGAAAAAGGGAGTTAAGTTAGCGAGCGCCAGTGTTGCTGGACCAGCGGGAATTTCTGACTCATTTATTGCATTTAAATGTACATTTACATTTAACTTCAGGATGCCGACGATCTGAAATATGTGAGATGCAGATCATCACTGCAGCCACGTTTGGCCTTTATTTTCTCTTTTGAATGCGATTGTTTTCATGCAGGATTCTAGTTTGTTGGATTCCATTTTCTCCATCTGTTGAAAATAACCCGCTGAAACCATTTTATAGAAAACTATGTTTTATTTGAAAACATTTTAATTCCAAAATACAAGAAGTCCAAAGTTAAATCCTGTACATCAATATAAATGATATTGTGCTTTTGTTTGTTATATTTCTGTCTGAACGGAAACCAATAAAAGTTGCATCGGAGGTTTTGAGCTGGAATCTAAAATGTAGAAAAAGCCTTAAACAAAACGACTGGCTGGCAGCATACGGGGCGTTATGGCTTTGGTAACAATAAAGATTACATATTAAAAATATAAAAGCGCAACGATAAACAAACTTCAACAATCTGCATGTACCTTCATGTAACATTTCAATATTGTAAAGAACATGCTTTAACCAATCTTTAAATCTAAAGTAAAACATTAAAACATTAAGAAACATGCTCAAAACCGCAATTCATCTAAAATATTTAAAAACCTCTAAAGTAAAAAACTCAAGGGTCCGTATCTCAACTAAAATAACAAAAAATAGAAGCAGTATGAGAAAGGAGGAGCTGTTAAGATGGACCAAAGAGCTGAACCGTTTACCAGACCAGCTCCCCTCGCCACTCTACTGGTCCGTCTTGTTCTTCTTGTTCAGGATTTTGCGAAGGTTCTCAGGCATCAGGTAGGGCCTCTCGGGACTACCGTCATTCCTCTCCAGATCCTCCACTGGGAGAGAAATACCATTAAAAAAGGAAAAGCATTAGATTTAAAAAAGTAGCCAGAGTTACCAGACAGATGATTTGTAGTCATTAGAAAATCTTCAAGACAAAAACTTCAGTTTTATAGAAAACAAAGACGTTCAGCTTTAATGAAAGAGTTCAGACACTTCAATCAGCATGCATTCACGGATTTTACTGAAAACTTGCTGCTAAACATTCTTCTTTGTAAAGTGTTCATAAATGCAAACATACACAAGTATAACTTCAGATACAGAGCAAAATTCCTGAATTTCTATGATTCCTCAGTTACACAGACTAATCTAATATGGCTTAGTGTGAGCATTAAAGTGCTTACTGAGCAGAATCTGGACAGGTAAGATGGTCATGTGACATTAACTGTAAACAATCTGATGTATGTAAAATGTCAGGTGCTAAATGACCAACTGTAACACTGTAAATGAGGCACATGACAGGCTTTGAGTTTATACTGGCTACTGGCAGTGGGAGGAACTGGATTACAAAAATAAAAGAAAAAAAAGGCAACAACTGAGAGTAGCTGCACCAGTTCCCCTCAGAATAAAATCGCTCATCCAGCATCCAGATATTTACCTGAGCAGCTAAACATCTTCACTAAATCGTAACACATTTCAACATCATGCAACAAATCACACACACGTACCATCATCCTACAAACACCATGGTAACGTTTGGTTGACCACATCCTGAACCACATCCCCTCACTTATAAAAACCATTTCTAATGGAGACAAGGAAGTTTCATGATGACTTTCAGATGAACTTGGCTAGTTAAATCAGAGCTAACTTAATGTTAGCTAAATCTAAATGAAGCTGTTCCTTCATCACAAAAAAACCTCATAAAATATAGATTTAAGCAGAAACTAAATAAAGTTGCCATTATCTGATAGTTAAATAATAAACTAAAAGCCTTGTGTGATTCTAAGTTATCCACATGCTGCCGTTTTCCTCCAGTACAGAATTGATCAT
The DNA here is from genome assembly GCA_037177035.1 of Craterocephalus eyresii. Classification (NCBI taxonomy): domain Eukaryota; kingdom Metazoa; phylum Chordata; class Actinopteri; order Atheriniformes; family Atherinidae; genus Craterocephalus; species Craterocephalus eyresii. The sequence goes on along the minus strand of JBBBVT010000022.1, from coordinate 4,800,270 downwards.
TTTTCAAATCCCTGATCAAAGTTATCTGCCACTTCTGATTCTCTGTGGGATAAAAACACTGTAACCGCTAATATATTTAAAATTAGATGATTTTTTTGTAAGATGATGCAATTATCAAGAACACAAAGAATAAAGAATGAAAAAAAAAAATATGTATATATATATTCTATGAGAACAAATCAACGAGTCATGGTTACGTAAAGCGTCAAATTCTCAAAGGCCTTTTCAGGCTATTTGTTGCATTGATACATCTGGCAAAAACAGAAACATGTACATCAGACTTTGCTCGTATTTATAAACGCTTAAATATTATGATGGAAGAAAAAAAAACTGCTTAAACGAAAGTCTCAATAATTCAACCAACTTCATTTGGTTGATTTCCTATAATTTTGGTTAGATTAACACATTTTAAACTATAGAAGGCTAACAAAACACACACAATCATCTCTCATGTGACTTGTGGGAATATATCCACAGCAGCCTAGATTAACTGTGGGAGTGGTTTAGGGTGAGGTCAACATATTTCCTTGTTTTAATGGACACAGAAAAGGTCAACAATCAGAGCTCCAGCTACCAAAGCTAATTAGTGCAGAGCAGCGATCCATCTTTTCTAATAGCTGGGAGCTTTTCCAATCTGATCATAATGAACTGGACTGCATGTTTAAAAAGTACATTTAGAACTTTACAAATAAAGCTGGAGCAAATCTCTTCCCCTTTAAGGCTAAATGTCTAGTTGTGAAACAAACTAAAAGTGATTTCCTACTTGGTAAAAAAAGAAAAAAGCTTTTCTCTACAGAGAAACGCCAAAAGAACAACAAGATGGATTTTTTGTGCCACTGAGTGAAAAAGTCCTCGTCTCTAAGCGTCATCGTCTTTAGTCTGCGGTCTGATCAGGTCATCTTCAGCGCCCTGTTGCTGGGCAGAGGACGCAGACGGATCCTCGGCTTTGTCCTTCCACAGGATCTCACGAAGACTGGACGACATGTAATACGGCCTGGCCGCTGAGCCGTCGTTGCGCTCCAGGTCTTCACCTTATTGTGTGTTTGTTGTGTTAATGGGTGGAACGGAAGATTAGTATGAAACAAATAAAGAGAAATCAAGGTAAAAGGTGGCAAAAAGGGGAAAGGAGGGGAAATTGGGAGGTGGTGAATTGTGCGAAGTGAGAAAAAGGGAAACAAGAGAGAAAAAGAGAGGAAGTCAAATAGCAAGCAAGCAAAAAGCACCAACAGGCAATGCAGTCGTTGAAAGTTAAAGCTCATCCCAGCGCTCACTCATCAGGTAACAGAGGCTTTTCAGCAGTTCAGAATTAGAGACAGCCCAAAACCAAAGGAGCAGAGTCAGAAAAGGCTTGTTCACGTTGATGTCTTCAACATTTTTACATCATCTCTCTTCTACACGTCACAAACGGGACAATGTGGAGGGAAAAAGGCTGGAGGAAGCTGGACTTACAGAAGCACAGGAATAGCGTGTCCACACACATGGCGTACACGCTGAAGAACCCATGGGCGATCAGGTACGCGCCGATCACCACCGTCTGATGGGAAAACAAGTTTCATTTACACACACAGAGGTTAAAAAAGGAAAACTGACAGAATAAATCTACAATACTGGTTCCAATCAGACAGTAGCTACTCTGACATGCACAAATATTTACTCTATCCAACTGGAAACAGTCTGATCAAATATTCCAGCCGACACATTTACATGGACGCTGGATAAAATGATCCGGTCAGCTGTTTGTTTACAGTATATGCTTGACAGATTCAATACATTCGCAACCTTTCTGGACATGCACAGGGCTGCTAGTTCAGGAAAAATGAGGTTTTTTTAATTTTGAAACTTTTGACAGTCAAAAAGCCAGATAATCCTGAAACTCAGTTTTCAACTAAAATGTTGTATCCGTCACAGCCCTGTTCTGTTATGTTGCCGGCATTGTTGACACCCGTAAACTTCAAACCCGCATGACGTGGTTCAGCCTTTCGCAGAGACAACATCCATCTGGAACCGACCAGAGTGTTCACATGGTTATTTTTTCCTGATGATTCGATCGTGAAAAGGCTTCACCGCCCTTCTCAATTGTAAACTCCGATTCTTCCAATCGAGATCACTCAGCTGAGGTGTTGCATGATACATATATGTTCTGATTGAACATTCGATCGGATCAAAAGTGCTCCATGTAAACACAGCCACTGAGTAGTACAGTATTATGTGCTCTCAGATATAATTATTCAATAGAAAACAAATGAATATATTAAATAAAATGGGGACGGTAAAATATTACAAAATTAAAGCAGCTCACCAGGATGGGCACCCAGTAGTAGTGCAGGTTGGGAGCCGTATCCTCAAACGCCTTCACTCGCCCCGAGAAGAAGAAGAAGGCAAAGACTCCTGTGGATGAAAACAAATCCATCATGATCTCATTTTTCCATCATTTCGGGTAGTCAGCAGTGAAATTCTGCTGTAAAACTTCCAGGCTTAATTTAAAAAACTACTGCTCTGACTCCACACTCATGATGAATGAGCAAGTTTTAATTCATAAACCATAAAGATCAAATAATCTCCCACTGAAACAATAAAGCCAAATACTGCATCCAGGTAATCATCACTGATGAATGGGAGCGTCAACATATGCAGATATAAGTCAGAATTGATTTATATAAAAATATTACAAGTGCTTTTTACACAGTCTAACCGTAAGACTAATACGAAATACTCACCCACGAGACCAACGATGAGTAGTTTGCCCAAAAATAAAAGGAAATCTGTCACTTTATCCAAGACGGCAACTCTGAGGGATTAAAGGCTTAATTAGATTCTGAATGAAATCATAAAAAAACAACACTACAGCTCAGCCATGAGAAAACTCACCTGATTATGTTCCTCATGAGGAGGAGGAAGGCATCTCTGGCAGATTTGCAAAAGTTTTTGCCGTATATCGCCACCTAGAGGCCAAATTCATACATTACATCACCGGTAGAAGTGGAGACATTTTCAACCAAAGGTATAACACAAATGAATAAAAATAACCGATTTTTAACTGACAGTCTGCTCAAAAAGGTTATAGGCAAAACAAAAGCGAATAAATGACAGAAGAGTGTATTTATGAAAAAGTGATTGTGAATGAAGTGAGTTTGTAGCTGTGAAGTTATTTTCATTCATCCGTCACTGCATCCGGAAAAGCAAACCAACCATAATGTAGGCGTTCCGGTTCAGGAACTTGATGAACTTCTCCAGACACCAGAAGCAGCACTTCAGGCAGCACAAGAGGAATTTGGCAAACTTGTTTTGGGCCCCTGTGAATGACAGCAGAAGTCAAATATTCCAATAAAACCAAACATCTATTAGATGAGATTTCCTTCAGATACACGCTGGGGGTCATTGGTGTGGCTGACCTTTCAGCTTGTGGTCCAGATACTCCAACAGAACCCTGATGATCTGAATGATTGAGAGGATGAGGGAGCCGAACGCCAGAGTTCCTGTGTGATACCTGAACAAGATTCAAGTCATTCTCAGTCAGCTGAGAGACAGACTAAACACAAATCAGTGATGAAAGACTTCACACCTGAGAGCTCTCCCCAGGGAGGCAAACACGGGGAAGGCAGGGATGTCCGCTGGTTTCTGAACAGCCCAGTAGTAAGAGGCGAAAGCACCGGCTAAGGTCATCTGTCCCAGAGCTGTGACGAAGTTGGCGCACCAGAAGAAGAGGAAGACGTTGTAGAACTGCAGGCCGATCAGGTATTTGTGGTAAATGGTTTCTCCGCCGTAGAAGGCAAAAAGGCACTCCGAGTCGGGGCACTGCGCTTTCATGGGACTGCTGGAGTAGTTCTGAACAGAAACCCAGAGAGAGATTTAATAGTCAATGAGGGAAATGCAGACATGACGATTATACAAAGTGACAGAAGAGAACTTACAGCTGGGCTACAAGTTGCTCTCGAGTGCTCACAATCCGTCTCGTTGAACACTTTGTAGACCGGTTCGTTAGAAGTAGACAAGAAACTGGTCTTTTCTGTCAAGGTCTACAATCAGCAAAACCGTGTCTTTGTATATTCAAATCCTTCTCCATGATTATAACCAAAAATTATGAAGACTAAATGAGTTTTTTTTTTTTTTTTTTTAGATTGCCATGTTGCATGTAGACCTTTTTTTGGCTCGTTTTATTTTCAACATGCAGAAATTATGGTTTTTGCATGAAAAGCATTTTATAATTAAAATTTTTGGATACATAAGGAAAAACGTTTGTAGAAATGTAATTAATGTCTTCGCAGAAAATTAACAGTAAGGACACTTCTATATAAATCCCAAAACGGGAATTCTGAACTTCCATAGTAATTTTAATTTTGCATTTATGGCATGACACCACAGAAATTAATCGCCTGAATTGGTAGCAACTAACTGGTTTAATCTTGTCCAAGATCAGTAGCTAAGATTCATATCCAGCATAATTTCTATTCCCAGTAAAACACAGATTACAGTGAGTAGTTGTGGCTCCCCATGCTCAAACAAAACATCCATTAAGAAACTAAAGCAATGTCAAACATAAGAGGAAGAAACTAGCCTCTGATGACTCCACATTTGTTCAGTTTTGGAAAGAACTCTTATTCCCAAAATGCAATTCAATAATAAACAGCTAAAAATACAGTGTAAAGCTATGACGGAAAATCCTTCAGATTTTTAGTTTAGGCCTTTTTTCCATGAACTTTTCTCAATGTTTACAATTTTCCTTCTTTTTCTGACAGACTCCATGTGGGAAGTGCAGCTGCAGAATAAATAGTGAAGTAAGAAATTAATCTAAACCAGCAGTAACACAGGCTCCATCTGATAATAAATATTCTTTACATGGACTTTACAGTCTGAAGGCTGAAGCTGGGGTTGGATTATATCACCCTCTGCTGAATGATGATGATATTTTCTCAGTAATCTATGAAAACCACTTTGACCAACTCGAAAACACAATGGTGCCACAGAAACAGGTTTTTTTTTTTTAAAGCAGAAAAGATGATGATGAGCCTTCTTCATGAACCAGGCATAAAATCTCTCTACTTGTGTTTATAAGAGTGAGAGGAAAGGATACACAGCAGTTACAGCCCAGTAGGCAATGACCATGATCAGGAGGAGGAAAGTGAAGAGCGGGTAGAAAAGGGAACTCATCACATGTCCGACGGCTCTGCAAACAGGACAAAGAAGATTTCCGGATCAGATCAATCCAACTTTTATCAGCTCGTTACTCCATTTCCCACACCCTCATGCTCTGACTTGCTGGCTTCTTTAATGAGAGCGATGGCGATGAGGATCCTCTTCCTGAGGAAGATCAGCAGCAAGATGATGACAACTTCCACGACGGCCAGGATGATCACTAAAAGCGAGAGAGGTAATCAGAGTTGTTTTCTAGCTTATCTGGGTCAGAGAGCATGTTGCAGGTTGGGTTTGTACTGACAGAAGGCCAGCCAGGTCTGTCTGATCTGCAGGTAGACAGAGAAGTCTGTCTGGAAGCCCAGGTCCTGGATGGTAACATTAGCGCCTGGTTCTCCTTTAAGGGAAGCGTACTCCATGTAGCAGTGGAAAATACCTAAAAACAGAAACACAAACAAGGTTTTTAATGTTCTTTTAATCAAGAATTGGGAAGTAAAGGGGTAAAAGTAGACATCTGTGACTCCTGAAATATGGTAATTTCTAATCAAACGCACCGAGGGTGATTCTGGTAGGACTAAAGTTGCAGCTCCACAAAGGCTGCAAGTCCCGAGTTTCCCCAGTAGTTTCTTGCATATGAACTTAACAACTTCGTAAAGATTGTGAACTTAGGCTCTTACCGTATCCAATCACCGCTATCACCATGGCGATAATGACCCAGATCATGATTCCAGCCGTGAAACGCAGGAGGACGATGAAGACTAGGCTGACGAGCATGGCGATAACCAAGCCTCTGCAGAGAGTTCAGTTTGAGTCACGCAGACTAGATGCAAATCAACAGGAGCCACGAGGATTATTCACTCACATGATGATCCAGTACCAGGACCGCGTGTAATCCTCAAAGATCTTCATCACCACCTGACGAGCCTCAATAACCAGGGTGGCGTTCCTGTGGAAAGGCGCCCATGTATTTATCCGACCCCACAGAGAGAAGCTGCTCGGTCATGACTGCTGTGATGCAGCAGCGTGAGGTCGATGCGTTTACTCACTTTACTCCGTCCACAAGATCCTTGGCGTCTTTCTGCTTTCCGTCTTCATCTTCAAACGTAGTTTTGTTTCCTAGGGTTATCACACCACCTTTAATGCCCAAATCTGGGAAGCACCTGCGAGTGACTGGAGGACAGCAGGAAAAGAAATTCCACCATTACAAACCAGCTGGTCCTTAAATTAAAACCGTAGCTGAACAACACAGGACTTCTTTCAGCATCTCATTGGATTAAGAAGCTCAGTAAAGACGAGTCACTTTTTGGCTGCATCTCTCATCATTGTGGAGGAACTTTGGTCCACTTTTCTTTACAGCACTGCTTCAGTTTAAGTTTGTGGACAGTTCTTTCCTGCTCTCTGAACAGCACACTAGCCAGTTTAAGGTCTGGCCTCTGGTTTATGTCAGCATCTCGATTCTTTTCAGACCTTATGTTTCAGATCTGCAGCTGTGTTTGGGTTCGGGATCATCATTTCGTTTCATGGCCCTCTTCCAGCCATGCTTTTAGCTGCCTAACACTTGACTCCAGAATCCTTTGGTATTCAGGTGAATCCGTAATCCATAGATGTCATGGGGGGTATTCCACAAAGCGGGTTTACTGGTACAGCTAGCCATGTTAACCTAGACTAAGTGGTAATCTCGGGTTTTCCAATCAAACGACTAATCTAAATGACTAAATGCAGAAACATGCTGTGGAGTTTGCCCGGTAGGGAGCAGTTTTTGTTCAGGCTGTGACCAGCTTACTGTACCTGCAGCATAATGACCTGAGGGAAAGTCACTGTTTTAATTAAAGCATATGAAAAGGCACGTTTTCACTAGTTTCTGTTTTTTGCTGCATTTCTGTCTGGCTACATGTTTTATTGGCTGAAAAGAGAAACTCTTTTTTGTAAAGCCTCATCATTCAGACATTTTGTCCTATGTCTCCATGATTTTTTATCTTCTGTTTTTAGCTGACTTTTCCATTTCCAGGTTCGCCCGTGTGATCCGGTGTTTTACTTTATCTGATGTCAACCCCCCTGCATTTCCCTCACCACAGGCTGTCCAGGTTGATACTCATGGTGAGCTCCTCCATAGGGACGAGGGTTGTTGTAGCCTACCTGAACCGGTCTTCTTTCCATCCAACGTCCAATTATTGGCTGTGAAATATACCCTTATAGTTTACCCTTAATGGCGATATTTCGTCAATGAAAATTAACACTGGCTACAGGAGCATCTTTTCTCAGATGCAGATGAGACATTCTCAGCAGTCTGAAGAAGACTCATCCGTTTTTGCTTTAACTTGGACCCAGCTCGGGGGCAAACAGGTTACATCTGGTTATTATATAACCTAGCGACACCTTTAGCATTATGCATGGTCTTTGCTGGAAACCCTCCGCTAAGCGTCCCAGTGGACGGTGTATGGTGTAAGATAGCTGTCAATTAGAATTTGTGTGCACAAAACCACAACCGTGCATAATCATATAAAGTTGTG
>JBBBVT010000022.1:4738033-4748130 GCA_037177035.1 Craterocephalus eyresii | reverse complement strand
ACCACATACTATACCACGTAGAAAACCATTTTTCTTAGAAAGATTAAAATAATATCAGGTATAGTTCCTTTAAGAACCAAGATGCGCAGAGGAGGTCAAAATCATGAGAAGAAAAAAAAAATCTATTCATATAAATATTGTTGTTTGACAATTTTCAAATAGAAATTCTGTTTAAAAAAATAAATTTTTTTTTAAGGATTATTAAAAAGAAATAAAAATTCAATTTTTTTTGTTATTTTTACTTTTTATTTTTAACTTGTCCAGTATTATTGCGGCAATTGATGGTTTCTGTGTGTGACAAGGAAATCAGCTTCCCAGGAAAAGCTTTTTGTCCTCATTTAAAAGCTTCACTTTCAGCTAGTTCAACATTTGCTGCTGCAGAAAACTTACAAACTGACTCACAGGTTATGTGCATTTATAATATGTACTATGTACTATGATTTGAACTAGAATTTAATAACAAGGGTCTCTCACACCCCAACCTCTACTCCTGCAAGACAAAGAAAAGTGTTTGTCTAGTGTGACAAAAAAGAGCCAAACTGGAGTCTGACGGCCTCAGGAGTAAAATCAGAGTCACCATGGGAACAGCTTTGATAAATGGAGGAACTCCGATTCACTCTGGGAATAAAACGGGACCCTCAGCTGCTTTCTGCTTACTAAGAAGCTAAATTTGATGTATAACGGAAATCAGGATACGGATTACTGCAATGCTACGTTTTTTGCACTGACTACTAACCCTACCGTTAGCATACAAGCAATAAAGGCTTTTGGCTCAGACTGAGTACAGTTCAGGTAAACAAAGACCAATGTAGTCAAACCTGCCCATGTGTGTGTAAATAAAGCTACAACTTGTGCTAAAACTAAGAAAGAAAAACGGTAAAATCCAGTAATTGCAATTTAAATCAAATTGGGAACCATAAAATTGTTAAAGACTGAAATCGTGAAGCCAATTTTGCAGCATTTCAGCCACAACCTTAATGATTTATTCCACATCTATGTTAAATACAACTTAATTTCCATCCCGTTCCCTGTTTCGGGATTATCGGCGTGCACGGATCTCACCTGCTGTGCCAGCTTGTACAGCATCCGCGCGCTGACTGCCGTCGTGTGAGTGCGCAGGATGTTCTTCTGAGCCTCCTCGATCTTCCAGTCGTACTTGTACCTGAAAGGCAGCGGGACGGTGAATCAGCGGGTTGGTGAGGAAGCGGCGGGGAGCCTTTTATGGCGTCTCACCCCTGTGAGCCGTAGCCTCCCTCTGAGTGGACCTTCCTCACCCTCTCCAGGTAGTCTGGGGGGAACTGGGTGGCGAGCGCCGGATCTGAAAGATGCCGTTCTGACTGACTGATCACATGACTTTATGAACCTGCAGACGCACACGGACTCGGGCTCACCGGACAGGAAGAAGGTGTCGTGCTGGTCCCTGGCCGGGTGCTGCTGCGGCTGGAAGAGCGAGTCGAAGTTCCAGAAGGAGCTTTCTATGAAGTTGTTGGTCGGCATCTCGGTGAAGCTGCGGAGGAGGAGAGTTTGTGTTGCTTGTAAGGAGTGAGACATCTGTCGCGTAAATTATCGTTCTGCTTCCCGCCGGCTTACCCCATCTCCAGGAAGATCTGCCTGAACTGAGACCGCACCTTCATCAGCGGGTGCAGGTGGCCGCAGTCCGGGGCCACGCCCATGGCCTCGAAGTTGTAGGGTTTAAACCTCTTCTCCTTCCAGCTGCCGCTAACACAAAGTAGAGCAAAGAAGCGCAGTTTAGACCCCCCCTCCTCCCAGAGCTGCAGGTTACAACCACCTAACATTTGCTGCACATTTTAATCTGCAGCTGGGACGAATGAGAACATCAAGTTTGGACAAAGGCCGCAGCAGTTTTGACTTTTTTGGGGCATGGGAAGGCGGAACATCTGGAAGCTGCTTTTAGCTAAATCCCCTCTGTGATAAGCCTTCATGTAGACCTGAGCAGCAACTCTTTCCCTGGTTTTCGTGTCCTTTTAAAGCCTCGCCCTCAGCATGATGAGCTGCGTCACCGGTTCATAGCAGTTAAAAGTTCAGACACGTGGAACAAGTCGCTCTGCTGTCCTGCTCTGCCTTTAGGAGCGAGTCCACATCTTTGGACTTTTCCCCTTTTGTGGGCAGATGTTTGTCTGCGTCCTCAGTCTGAGACCTGCATGCTGCCACGGGCCGACAGAGGAGGCCAGACAGGACGCTTTGCTGTCATTTACTAAGGCTGCAACAATACACAAAAGCCAAGGGTTCGATACTTCAGTCCCATGGTCCCAAATGTTTTCAGTACAACAAATACGTTTTTTTTTTTGACTTGTGATTTATTTAAATTAATTACAAATATTTGTTTAAACTCAAAAGTACAGTTTTTAAATTAAATCTTATTGAAACAGTAGAATATTAAATAAATAAAATAAATGTTTCTGTATATAAATATATAGGTCTGTCCAAAACAAAGCCAATAAATAAATGAATAAATATTTCTGTCAGTCAATTAAAATTTTTAATCACTATTAATCGCATGAGGGTTAAAGTTAACTTGTGATCAGTTACATATCAATTGCATTATTAAAAAAAATACTTTATTTTTATCTGTTTTATTTCATATCTTTCAAAAGGATATTTGTCATGATCCAATGCTCATGTAAGCTGTTAGGAAGTCGATAAAGAGGGGAAAACTGATAATAAATCCTGATTTGTTTAGTTTTTTAATGTTGTAGCTGTCTTTATGTGAGGTATACTATGAGAGTTGTGATTTCCCAGCTACCATGAATGCATCACAGTGCTGCAAAGCATTCTGACTGAAAACGCAAGTTTAAGTTTCGTTTCTTTTCTCGCAATCACAACTCACCACATGGAGCCTGGTGTTTAGCTGGCGAGCACGCCTGAACAAGCAGCATGGAAGAAACGTGTGCAACAAGTCTGTTTTTTTTCCTGTCTAAATAGATCCGGTGTGACGTCGTAGTTTTCTAACTTGACGAGTGGTTTGCAAAATCATGGAAAAAAATCAACATAGGGCTGGCCCATATGGAACAAGCGTTAATCCTGCGATAAAAAAATCATGCCATTAAACTATATTTCAGTTAAAAGCATTAATGACCCGTTTAACTTACAGCACTAAAATAAAGCTTTGTTGTCCTTCTGAATGGCAGGGTCATAAAAATCATAAAACAGCACCGAGAAGTGTGACTGAATGGACTTTTCAGATTTCTCATGGATATTGTGATGTTCTGGAGGCTGAATCTGTCTGCTGCTACACTGGAGTCTGGAATTACAGGCACTGCTTAGAAAACACTTAGAAAACGAGGAACACTCAGTTATGAAGTGATCAGCAGTCTTTGTGACTGTCTGAACGAGGAGTTCTGCACCAGTGCTTCAGCTGCACCGCAGTGGTCACAGACCGGCTGCATACGCTAAATGTGGTCAGGGGTGCGAGTCGTAATCTGTCAAGCTGACTGATGGCTTTCAGATACAGTTCAATATATATTCATGTATTCACTGCACCAATATAATTTACAAACTGTGTTAGCTTATAAATGAATGAATCAACAAGCAAACTCACGTGGCAATCATCTCCGGGGTGAGCTCTGTCTCCTGTTTGGTCACAGTGGTGCTGAAGGAGCTTCCCTTCGTGATCCAGTAAGACTTTACTGTCCTGTAAAAACAAATGAAAACTTTAGACATCCATAGCAGCAGCGAAGGGTTCAAGAGACAATTTAAAAAAGGGAATAAGTCTAATAACATGAAACAAAGTTATCAGTCAGTACATGAACAAATAAGTGAGTTACTATTTAAAAAATCATAAAAATCAAATACAGATGAGAATACAGAATAAAAACATTAAAAATAGAAAAGTAAAAACATCTAAATAAATGTAAACTAAATGTATTTTTAATCGTTAAAAATTGAAATCGTTAATTTCATCCACAGAAATGCCACAGATGAGACCGCTTGGCACACTGAAATCAGATTATATTATAATATTATTACATTTCTGCACTAATAAGTTGACCCCGGAGCCATTTCTTTTCCATTTGCTGCTACAGTCACAGCAGAGCTGAGGTGTGCCGGGATTAAACTGACATGAACTGCGCACATTAACCACCAGCAAAACCTCTCTAATGACATGAGAATATAAAAATGTGTGTATGTGTGTGTGTGTGTGAGCACTGCAGGGTGTGTTAATGTGCGTCCATGAGAAGGTTTCACTCACAGCAGATCTAAATATTGAATCTTCTCTGACAGGAAAGAGGGCCCCTGAGATGACCCCTGTTTGGTTAAATCAGCTGAATTCTGACGTCCAGAGTAAGAGGATTGCACTGAGAAACACAGTGAGCTACAAATCCACCGAATATTTCAGTCGCCTCAAACCAAAATCCACATGTTCTCCTCATGTTGACCTGCACCTTCTTCCACTCATTATGTCGTAATGATAATCTGCTCTCCAGACGAGGAGGCGGCTGTCATGTTCGCCTGATAAAGTCCTGAAAGCAGCCGAGTGAAACTCCAGGTTTATATTTATGAATCAGTTTTAAATCTGGCAGCATCTTCAGAGTTAAACCAGGTTTAGAGCATTTAAACTTCATGTATGCGTCAGGATTAAATTTTCTGTCAAATAGCTGATTATCAACAGTCTCAGAAACATCTATAAACTCGTGCCGCTGTCCAGCTGTGCATGCAGCAGAGCCTCTTAACGTAAGCCACTTTGGCCTTCTTTTTCTCAGAAGTCGCTCAGAAATATTGGCAGTGGAAAGTTGAAGCTTTTTTTGGGCTTGTTGCCTGTTTGGGGCGGCTCCAGATGATCAGTTTTTCCAGTTTCACTTACATAATTTGCTCCCGCCGGGAGCAGAATTCATCCCGAGGCTTAGCTGCTCGCCACACGCAGGGGTGACGGAGGGTCACCGAGGTAAATTAAGCTCTGCTAACAACGCTGAGGAGTTTTTGGAGGAGATCCAGATGAAAAACTGAGTTTAAAGACAGGAATCAGCTGAAAGTGGACTCATTAAAACCTGGAAGCAGCAGGCTGATAAACAGCATCCGTGTTCACCTTGTAGATTTAAGTGACTTTGAACATAGCAAGGCTGCCGGTCTGTCTATTTACTGGCATTTTCACGCCCAATCATTTCTAGGGTTTACTGGGAATGGTCTGAAGAAGAGAAAATAACCAGTGATCAGCAGTTGTCTGAACCAGAATGTTTTGTTGGCAGACTGGTTGAATCGAGGTCTGCAGAACATCATCTCTGAACACACAACACGTCCGGCCTCTAAGCAGACGGGCTCCAGCAGCAGAAGAACACACCGGGATTGTTCCTCCTGTCAGCTAAGAACAGGAAACTGAGGCTAAATTCACACAGATTCACCAGAACTGGACAATAAAAGATGGAGGATGTTGTATGGTCTGATGTTCAGATGCTAGGCTCAGAGTTTGATGTGGGTGTAATGATGTGGGGGATTTAAAATTTTCTGGTTACTTAGACCCAGCATGACATGGTTTAACCATCTCAGGCCTCTACATCCTTCAATATGAGGGGGGAACTTTGTTCTTGCTCTCGAGGGTTGGGAGTAGACAAGATGTGAAAGCGTGTAGGGGGACGTAGTGACTTCCTGTTACGAGGATGAATGAACAACTTTAACTAACAGCTGATCGAGGTGGAGAGAAAGTACAGAAATGTTTCCAACAAACGGTAAATAAAGACACGGATACAGCTGTGTGCAGTCCTGCACTTTCAACGACAAATATTCACGTAAAATAAAAAATAAGCGGGTCAACCGGCTCGTTGCTCACAGAGAGACAGACGAGTCCCCTGCAGTAACCCCGGCCTCGTTTCACCTGCTGCTTCTCATGGAGTATGAAATGCCAAAAAGAACTTTTTTCTCGCTGTTGCGGCCTCGAGAACAAGAACAAATTTCTCGCTTCTCGCAGAGGATGGAAGATACGAGTAACAAGCTCGCTTTCTGAGCACAGTGGAGCATCTTCTGATGCTGCTTCCAGCAGGATGATGCTCCATGTCACAAAGCTCAGATCAGTGAGTCCACTGGACTCCGACGGCCTCCACAGCCACAACATCTCAGTCCAGTTTTCCAGCTTTGGGATCTGGTGGAACGGGAGATTCTACAGGAACATTGTGGTGATAAAGGTTTGCACTCGGTTTCTTAGAAGATAGTTGCTTTTGTTGGCCTATTTATATAAATGCAGCTACTTGTTTATGTATTACTCTGGTATTTTAATAGGAGGAGATTTAAGTGTACATCAAAATGTGCAAATCTCGATCACGTTTCATCTCTTTGTTTGTTTTTTTTCTTTCTCTCTGTCATCATGATATAAACGGAGTGCAGACCGAGGGGATTAATCCTGAGCTTAATGACTTAAAGCTGAGCTGCATCACAAGGCTGACACCGTGTCTGATGAAATAAAATGTGTGGGTCAGACGTCGCTGATCCACAACAAACCCTCTGCTGCCACCTGATGGACGACGGCGGCTCATCACTCACACTTCACACAGCAGCTTCCTCTTCTTCAGCTCGTTCTTCTCCTTCTCCGCCAGTTCAGAGGAGTCTCCTTTCTGCAGCAGCTGCAGCTTCTCTCTGACCTGGTCTTCGATGCTCTCCATCTGACGGCAAAAATGCAACCACACACACAAACACACACGCAAACACATGGTAATGAGAACCAAACCAATAGAAACCATGTGAGCTCTGTGTTTACGAACACGTACAGTTCTGAATATCCTGGGGCCTCCCTCGTGGGTCTTGTCCACTCGGATCCACTTGTTGGACATGGCCTTGCTGAAGCCGATCTTCCCAAAGGACAGTTTCTACGGGAACAGGATGGACCATTAGCAAAATCATAAAGGTTCAAAATAATCTGATACCAACTCTAATCCAAGAATTTCCTTTAAAACTGAAACAAAACAAACAGATCAGGTGATGCACTAAAGGAAACTATTAGGATTCTTTGTTTTCATGAAGGCACACATATAAACAAATTCTTGTTTTCTGACTGGGTTCCAAAGCCAGTGATGTGTTGTTAATCACTCAATTGCTCATAAAATTATCTTATGACGATCTGTTGTTATCAAACTGGAACTCAGCATCTGTTTATATCAATCTGAAATGATAGATCGACTGGGATCATTAAAGCAAACGAAGGGTTTCCAATAATACAAGTTACCTCAAACGTACGTTGAAAGCAACAGAGAAACTTAATGGAATAGATGGAGAAGAAAAGATTAACTTCAATAAACAGTCAAATTAATGAATCTCAGCAGAGTCAGAGGAAACATATTAATTTATCAGTAATATTAAACGATGGATGTTTGGGACTTCTGTAAAAGCAGCATTTAGATGCCTGTAAGCTAAGCTTTCTAGTAGGGATTCATAGAAAATAGCAGAAACATAAACAGCAGAAAGCTCCCAGTCAGCCTCCAGTTTACCTGACCAGTCCCACCAGTACACTCACCATGAGCTCGCTCTGCGGCAGGCCCTCCAGGGGGATGGAGTTGAAGACCCGGGCTTCATGGCTACCCTGCTCGGAGATCTCACGGCCCTCCTCCGTCAGCTCCCAGTGCTTGGAGGAGCGCAGCTCGGCGGAGATGATCTACACAAACGTCAACAAACCACCTGTCACATCCCTGCGCGCGAGCTGTGCGTTTTATTCACAGCCGACACTCGGACAACGCATTCATCTCATCCGCCTCATGGGACGGTGTTTTACTTCACTGCAGCTGTGAAACGAGCCCTCCGTCCAGTTATCATCCCTTTACACCTGACCTCATTGCATCAGTCACGTCAAGCGGTGACCATGACAGCCCAACTTCCGCTGACGCTACGCCCGCGAGACTCACGTCGCCAAGCGCCTGCAGGCTCTTCACGGCCCCCACGATGATCTGGTGGTCCAACCCGAGGCTGCTCGCCAAGCCCAGGCTGTCCACGCCGCCGTCCGCCTTCTCAATCCGCTGTAGGAGCGTCTCCACCGTGCCGGTGTCCGCCATGCTGGAGCCGTGCGAACCCCGAAAGAGAGCGGATGTGACGTCAGATCCTCGGACGCTGTGTTTGGGTGGTGAGACTATCGCGAGACTACACAAGACTACCGCCAGATTAAAATTAATGAATGAAATGAAAAAATGAAATGAAAAATACTTAATTAATACTCTGTAATCATTATTATTCATTGATTCAGGCATTCCTATATATCCTATCTATTTGTTAACAAATGTTAAAGATTTTGTTTTCCATAGTCATAACATTTCTAAGGTTAGTTAAGGTTTTTTCATCTAAATAGACCGGACCGGCAGTATGAATGTGAAATAAATGCATAACAATTATAATTTCAAATGAAAAAATCAAATAAAAAAAAAGAAAAAAATAGCCAGGTATCTTCAATACCAAAACAATATCTTGCCATCTGAAGAATATATCTAGAATAAGGAGACAGATGTCTCAACAAGTAGAATCTGCATTTAGTTTTAATGCTACTTATATCTGGAACGAACTACCTGAAAACAAGAAATCTGATCAAACTTTAGTTCTTTTAGATTACGCCCTAAAGCTTTCAATTAAGAGAGGGAAACATTTTCTTGGATACATGCATTCATGATGTATTTACTGTTGATAGGGACGGATTAATGCACAGGCTAACCTAGGATACAGCCTAGGAGCCCCACGTGTCTATTGGGCCCCTATTGGCCAGAAGACCTTTAACCTAACCCCTCTGTTTGCTCATTATAAAAATAGCAAAAACAAAGCTGCTAATTGGCTGAAGGACCACAGATCCCCCTTAACTCATTCACCAAGAAATATTAGTGATCATCAGTCTCGACTCACTGCAGCCTACAGAGACCAGAAAAAGGTGCTCTGAGCTGGCTATACTGGTTTTTATTTTTGGTTTTATTCTGGTACAGTGTCCTTCCGTCTGCCTGCATGTTGTCATTTCCTCAGTCAGATATTCTAATGCATAGGTTTTCACACCTGAGATTGGGATCCCATTGAGGGTCAGGAGATAATTTGCAGGGGCGGGGGTCACTCGATTATTGTAAGAAAAAAAACATGTGGGTATTGCATCATGGCTGTTAATTGAAGCCATGAATACAGAGACAAATATGTGAAATGAGAATCTTACTTGAGTAAATTAATGCATAAACAAGAATTGTTACACAGGCATGTCAGCTAGAAAAACAGATTTAGCGCATATCCTGTAAAGATCACTTCATCCTTCGTCTTTCTGTTTAAAAGAGGAGGATGCTGCAGGACGACCCATCAGCTATATCAGATAATAGGGTGGTGTGAACATGTTATCTTTGGGGTCGTGGCTTAAATAAGTTTTGGAATATGGGGGGCCCCACTCACAAAATTAGCCTAGAGGCCAATGATAACCTTAATCCACCACTGACTGATGTCTGTATGTTTTAAGTCCCTGTATGTATCCTCTTGTCTGTTTCTCCTGATCAAGCAGAGCGCTTTGGACTGCTTTATGTCACAGTGGAGCTTTACTAATAAACTCCCTGTTTAAGATTCCTGCTGCTTCGAACATATTCATTTAGACTGGTTTGACAAGCTTACATCATTATATTCATATTTAGAACCTAAAGCAAATAATCTTAAGCTTGAAATGTACAAACTTCAAGATTAATAGATTTCTACTTTATTACATCCTGCAATCTAAGTATGAACTATGTAATTAATGTTTTTTGGTTTAGTTATACACCAGTAGTAGGGGTGCCACAACAAATGAAATTGTATCAAATTGTTCAATTCGGGTGAACTGAACCGTGAGCACGATATCGAACAACTCAAACAATACATGAACTTGTCCTCTGGGCCCAGTTGTTCAAAAGATTTAATGCGGATAAAAGTTATCTGGATTGTATCCATCCATCCATCCATTATCTTACGCTTATCCATGGTCGGGTCGCGGGGGCAGCAGCCTAAACAGGGAAGCCCAGACTTCCCTCTCCCCGGCCACATCAGCCAGCTCATCCGGGGGGATCCCAAGACGCTCCCAGGCCAGCTGAGAGATATAATCCCTCCAGCGTGTCCTGGGCCGACCCCGAGGTCTCCTCCCGGTGGGACATGACCGGAACACCTCCCGAGGGAGGCGTCCA
>JBBBVT010000022.1:4718135-4729450 GCA_037177035.1 Craterocephalus eyresii | reverse complement strand
ACACACACACACACACACACACACACACACACACACACACACACACACACACACACACACACACACACACTTCTGAATGTGCATCCTGGCAAATACCAGAAGTAGATCCTCGGCCACTACTGCTCAAAACTTAGCAGCCAAGTTCAGACTGTTCGCGGCTCTTTCAGGTGCGTTTGGACTCTTGTGGAGATTAGCGTGACAACATGCATGGTTCTTATTTACAATGTGCAGCAGGGCTGTCGTACGCCCCCTCCTGCATCTAAACACACTTACAGGCTGAACCCATGAACTGCAGCCTTCACCAGGCCTCGCACAGAAACTCATCAATAGCAAGTTTTTTTCTTTTTTTTAAAAACAAAACAACAGAACCCATCAACCAATAGATAAAAACAAGTCGCATCACTCAGATTTTAAATGGCGTAAAAAACAAACAGCTTGGTATTGCGGAGGCTTTGCTTGGCTGAGCGGTGGAAGGATATGACTGATGCTGCGACTGCCTGTTTTCCCAAAGACATCCATATCATCTGTAATTAGGGATGCAAATAATTAATCGATTATTAATTAATCGTTGATAAGAAATTACTTAATTAAAATAAATTAATTGCAATTAATTGTTTTGAGCCTGTAACTCCTTGAGAGCCTGTATAAGGGCGCGTTTGACGCCTGAAGACCCCGATGCACATGCAGCAACACTACAAACTGTCCTCTAACCATGGACATAATAATTTAATATATTAATTCAAATTTATAATACTAATACTACTAATAATGATATCTTTGTTTGCACTGTTCCATGTGTAAATATGTTGTTCCTTGCTATTAAGAATACATTAAGGAAATTGATTTGCATTTTCGTAAAATTTCAAAGGGAAATTCAGCGTCTCAGAAAAATTTCCTCTTATTAATCGATCATCGATCGATAAGACAAACAGCTATCAATTAATGAATTACTGGATAATTTGCATCCCTTTCTGTGATACTATTAAGTGATATTTTTGAAAAATATTGTGATATTTCTTTGACAATATTGCCCGTACTATGTCGGACATGGTTCTTAAAGACACGAGAAGCACCTTCCTGCATCTGTTCGTGTTAATTAACTTGCTGCAGGCTGAAATGTCATCCATGCAGAAATTACCTCCTGCTCAGTTCAATCCTGGAAGTCTGAAAAAGCATGCACATACCTGCCATGAGGATTCCTGAAGCCAGACACTCTAAAACTCTGCGCAGAGCCTCTCCTGCTCCCATGGGCCGGTTTCCTGTGCCAATCGCTTTCTCGCTGATCAGCTCCAGTGGCTGCAGTGCAGAAAAAGGAAAGTCTCTTTGTCTCAGAAGGCAACGTTTAACCACCAGCCCTGACAGATTTAGGTTAAATACGCTCAACAGCACAGATCTCCGACTCACCCAGCCACGAAGCGGGGCCCACGTGGGGACGCGGGCACACAGGTCTCTTAGTATCCGGATGACAATGACACAGGAGCGCAGCCCGTTAGCTCTGGCCTGGAAACACAAGCAGGGAGGGGTGGGGGAGGGGAGGGGAGGTACGAGGTAGACGAGCGGCTTTAGTAAAAAAAACGTAACAGCAGCATGGGACAAGCAAAACCAAACATCCAAAGCAAAAGGAAATCAATTAAATGAAACCACACAGACTATAAACAGCTTAGCTTTGTCATTATGGAAAAATCCAAAAATATTAGATGGTCGCTTTGCAGGAAGACGTTATTTCTGATCGTTCACATTCAGCCAAAAGGATCGATGGTAAAAGTTATCAGACGTTAATCATTTCTGTTTGAGGGGGAAACCATGCATGTGACTTAAAGATCAGGAGACGAGGAGAGAAGAAAGCCACTTCAAAAATAAAATCAGCTTCCATGTGAGAAACAACACAGCTAATTTTAAAGAGGGTGTGCTCGTGTGGGTCGTCATTGGAAGGACTTGTTACGTTAGTGGTAAAAAGGGATTTCAATATAAAAAGACTCGAGGTGCAATATTCCAGTTTACTCTGTGACACACGGTAAGGAAAAACAAAACAAAAAAATAAAAACAGCCATAGAATAGGAAAGGTTTGAGGCAACACACTCTACACTCAGAAGCTGCAGAGATGGAGTGCCGGATGTTATGGTGAAAGCCAAAGATGAGATAGACAACAGTACTATGAATTATCAGAAGATGGCCAACAACAAGGAACAGTTCGTCTCAAGATACTAAATGAGGCAGAAAGTGCGCTACAGGTAGCTTCATATGAGAAGATAATAACTCATTCACGGTAGGGCTGAGCGATATATGGAACTTCCAGTTATTTCCATATCATTTTACATGAGATAATGGCTTAGATCAAATTGCTTTTCTTTATTAGAATTACACAAAAATGGCCTTGAGTTGCCCGTTTCTCCTTTCCATCATAATAAAACAACCTGAGTTGGAGCAAAACCAACCACTTGGTGGTCAATCAATTAAATAAATAAAAGTTAATCTGTTCTAATAGGAGGTGTTGTGAAGGTAAATATCTCAGGAATCCATCAGCTAGAGCTGGACGATTATGGAAAAAATAATAATCGCAGTTATTTTGATTGATATTGAAATCAAGATTAATGTACACAATTATTCATTGATTTTAAAAAAATGGTTTATTGAACCACCAAAACCCAACCTCATATATAACTTTTTCAAAAAACAACTGGAAATTAATTAGAAAGGAGTAAAATAATATAATAAAATAATAAATGCAATAAAAAATGAATACCCAGCCTATATGCATTCCTGTTACATACATGTGACATTAATCATGTTTCTTCGATTACAGGGTTTTTATGATTGGGAGAAGGCAATATTGTGATCACGACTAAAATTTGATTAATTGTCCAGCCCTACCATCAGCTGATGTTGATGATTGACATCTCTAACATTAATCAGTCAGATTTGAAGGACAGCACTCAAATTCACCTTTGTAGATCCAAATTGAAGTATAAGATAGTAAACCGTAGGAGGAGTGAATACTTCACAATAAAAATCCTACCAGGACCGTGATTCATGTCAAACAAAGGCAGTCGTACTAGAGCACATTAACAGAGCTCGAATAAAAATTTTAACCAAAAAAACAGAGAGTAAGAGTTGATTTATATAAAAATAATATTGAGTATGGCTTGTGATCCATATCGCCCAGCCCTAATTCACAGCATTACTGACAGTTTAGAAATATTGCACCCAGACACATGCTGTATTAGTCCCAGACTCGGATTGATTGGGAGTTAGACAAGTGATGGACTAAATGAGGAAAGTAGGAAAACTCAATGACTAAAAGCAACTATTTTCTTTTTCAGTAAATGTTACTGCTATAGCACCTGTGAAGTGAGCAAAGCAACTGTACTGCAGTGTGATGACAAACGTTTCTCAAAAAACAAACAGGTCATCGAGTAATACTACAAGAAGTACACCTCAAAAGAGGAGAAACAAGTAAATAAAAACAAAACAAAAAATCACAAGGAACTCGTAAATTAAATTTAAAAAGAAACAAACAGCATAAAAACCAAACTCAAGGCTACTTCTGTTTTAGAGACAAATAAAGACAAGATTCAAACCTGGAACCACTTAGCGTGGCGTAGAGATGCCAAGGCAGTTAGGCATTTCTGCCTGTCCAGAACATCCGGGGGATCGTTGACTGAAAGCGTTTCTATTGGCAGGTGGAATAAGAAGACAAGGTACAGTTTGACCAAGGGGAGTTCTGTCAGCCGGCCAGGGGGAACACAGGCAGCCTTCCCAAAGCACAGGCGGCCAGGGGGAAGGGGAGGGGACCCCTCCACTGGAGAACCACCAAACACTCAGCCTCCCAGTTAATGTGGTTTTAAAACGGACCCACTAACAAAAACTACGCTTGGAACTCATTGTAGCCTACTTGCTCTTATGGGCTTGAAAGCAACTTAGAGAAAAATATATTTATCCAAAAAAAAGAAAGAAAAAAAAAGTCTGTTTTTATCTGCTGAGGGACTGCTAGATGTAAAAATTTGGAGGTTGTCTCCATAACTGCATTATTTAAAGAGCTGCTTTAGCTACAGAGCCCTGAAGAAAAAAAAAAAAAAAGGTCCACTGGCGTAAACTGGAAGCAGAGCCCCTCCCCTTTGCCCCTATACTGGGTACGCTGCACTTTGCCCCTTCCGAGACAGAGAGCGGCCAGTTGGTCAAAGGTCCAGCGTCCCTAAAAATTGACAAACTAGAAGGCTTGACAGAGAGAATCAGAATTGGAACCACAGGCAGAAATTATCAGAAGCACAAAAGGTGGGTATCAAAACAAGTCCACACTGCAGCAAAACTGATGGCTTAAAAAAGTGTAAAAAGACCCAAACTGGGCATCAAAGTTAGCGCTGAGCTACAGATAAGGTCAAGGCTGATATCGAGATCCTTACGCTTGTTGGAAGCTCTCAGAAAAAGAAAAAAAAGGGAACAGTAAAACTTAGTTTCTGCAATGAAGCGAGCTGATTTGGATCATACATGGTCAAGCAGCCCCATGGCTGCAGGGTTTAAGGACATACAGGCCGGATTGAAACGCCCCTTGTCATTATCTGTAACCCGGGGCCTTTTCCTGCTGGGGAACATCCGAGGCCGTCGTCAGCCCACTGCTGGTTCTGACAACCCAAAGCACTTTCGTCGGGTTTTTTTTTTTTTGCTACTCATTTTTGCTGCAATGCAAACCGTTCATCATCAATGATAAAACACATGCAAACACAGTGGTCTCTTGTTTCGTATTTGGTTAAATTCTCAGTAAGCCTTCATTTCACTGGTGACCTGATCTTTAAAGGGGAAGAGAAAACCATGTCTTCAGCAGTCAGTAAGCTACCTGCCCTGTACTGTATATTGGGCCATCAAAAATGTACAATTACATTACATGGAACTACGAGTGTCTAGAGAGCTATAAGCATAGCACAGGTTCATTATGTGATGGTGTCTTCTTATCCCCCTAGCTCCATTGAAGGCCCAATAAACAATAGCTGTCTAATTGCCTGCCTGACCTCCTTGCTGATGGAGGGAGTGGGGGCACTTAAAACATAATGCTGAGGTCCTTGTGTGGGGGGGCTTACCTCCAGCAGCCAGCTTCTCCATCTCTTCACGAACCAAAGGGGACGTGAGGTGAATTGTGAGGGTTAGAGGGGGCTCCTTAGTGTTCTTGATGACGATGCTGGCCTCTTGGATGTTCTGGGTTACAACGTATTTATCCTCTGTAAAAGACTGAAGGCAAAACAGGAGATGTTTGGTCATGTTAACATAGTTACAATAAGACACGCATTACACACTTTAAAGCCAACTAGGGACATAAAGAGTAATACTGGAAAGAATCTGGCGATATATATGATATGATACATTGTGATACTACAGGCCCATTTATGCTCGACGCAGAAGACGAACCGTTTCGTCCTTCTCCTGCATCGGTTTCACGTGTAATTTGGTGCATTTCACATTTGTGACTCGATGCAGATGATGCATCAAAACCACCGGAAACAGCGGTGGCAGAGCTGAGCACACAAAACTCAGAGAAGAAGAAGAGTAACGGGACGGAAAAACTGAAGAAGAATGATCACAAGGAAAAAAAACTAATAATTGTGCTCGTTTTTTAAATGAGGCTGCCCTACTGGTTAAGGCTGGTTTATACTCGGACGGAGCCTCCATGCGGCGGGACCCACTGCGGCTACGCAGACCCTCTGTGTGTTTATACTCCAGCGTAGGGAAACGCGCCAGGTCGCTGGGTTTTTTCCGGCTCTACAGGCAGCAGTAGGCTGGTACCGGTCAATAAACTCCGCCACGCTGAGTTTTTTTAGTGATTCAACATACAAATTTACAATCTACTGATTACATTCAATGATCAGTTTTTAAAAGCAGCTGTTAGATGAGCTGCACAGTCCGATAATTTTCCATGTGAATCATTGGCGTCTCCGTGGATTTTGTGCCACAAATCATCAATGCAGCTGCAGGATCAGTGATGTAAACTGTTGTCAGATCTGGAAAAGTACAGTTTTATTTCACCTTATCCGCGGTTGAAAAGGTATTCAGATATCCGGAAGCTAGTGTCACAATCTGACCAATCACAGGGGAGAACTTCCGTGTCCGCATAGCTAAAGTCAGGTCTGGAAGAGGTGCGCGTCGAGCCTCTGCAGACCTACGCAGAGGCTACGGCGCGCGACTATAAATACACCTTTAGAAACAACGCAGCAGCTGCATTACTCTAGAAACAAAGGTCTGCAAACTTTCGACTGTAGTGAAAGAAAATGCATGAAAATGCATTATGTGAAACATTCCAAATGGGGGGGTGGATATTAGAACATATATTTATAATGTATGTTATGTGTATAATTTTGTTATATTTATGTTATAATTTTATTTTATGCAGTTCAGTCATTCTCACCTTGAGTTGGGTAACAAGGTTGTCAGACACCTTTTTCAGCAGACCGATGGTCGGCTTTTCTTTACAAAGCAGCACCAGCTCTAGATCCAGGTCCCCTTTCAGCAGCAGACCCTTAGCAACCAGGCCCACCCTCATCACCCCACGCAGAGAGCGAGTGGCCTGATCCTTGGGCTCACTTGAACAGCAGATGAAACACAAAGAAAAAAACTGTTAAGAATTGTCCTTTTATCACCGTCTACAAAACGGCCTCCTTGACATTTCCTCACCTTTCCTTATCCGCCTCTGTGCCATCAGGGTCGGTCTTGATTTGAATTCCCTTCTCCTGTTTATCCAACCAGTCAGAGACGGCCTTCAGGGCTCGCTCCGTGTGAGACACCATGTTCTGTACACTTTCCAGCTCCTCCTGAGTTGGGTAGATGGCAGAGTGTTTGGCCATGACATGGCGGTCGTCGTTCATAAAGACGCGCATTGACCGGTGGCGCACTGGAGGAGGCTGCGCGTAAAAAGGAGAGAGGTTGAGAATTAGAGCAGAAATATGCAAGAGGTTCAATGGATTTAATGATGCTCTGCACGACTGAAGCATACAGCAGGAAGTTTTAACACTTCTACGTGACCTGCATAGAACAGATCATAATGATATGCCCGACTTTAATCTGAACAGTTATTTAACTGTCTTTACTAATCCAGTTTTATGTGACACTGAAAAACTGAAAGAAAAGTTCAAAAGCTTCCACATGACTACACCAACACACCTACTTTCTTTTTCACCTACTTACTGGAATTCATTTAGTAATAAAAAGCTAAATAATGGGCCCTTATGTCAGGGCCACACTTCAGAGAGCTGTGATTAAAGTGTTGATGCAGGCAGACTAAAGCAAGTCTAAACGGGCAGCATGTGTTCCTAAAGCCCCGGGCACATTGTTGGCACCAGTCCCCTGACTGAAATTAGACGTGGCACATTTATTTACTCTTAACAGTGATACATGGAATAAAGGCCAGCATGTCCTCTGCCATGCCTGAATGCCTTTTATCTTATCACACAGAGGAAGAAAAGACCTGTTAGAGGAACTATTAAAACATTACCATTTCTGGTCCAGAGAAGGTAGTCACTGCTATGTCAAGTGGATGACAACGTTCAGAAAGTCGTCTTGGTTGGGGATGACAACACTTGGGCCCTTTTCTGAGAGAGGAAAACATTGAAATGTTACTGTGAGGAAAAAATTATACATGGACTGCTTCATGGTATTCCCACAGATATTTAACATGCCTCATTGTTAATAAGCCTGGAATGTTAAAAGTAACACATTTGTGGAAGAGAACCCAATAGCTACGTTTAGGGCTGTCCCGATCCAATACCAGTATCGGTGCCGATACCAAGGATCGGAAAGTATTGGCAAGTATCGGCCTGCAACGAAATATGCCGATACCAGGTGATCAACATTTTCTATCCAGCCCTTTTACCTCAGCACCCTGTACGAGATCTCCCTAGTTCATTTTCTACAGGATTTACTCAGGTTGTTTTTTCTTACAACAGAAATGTTAAATGTGCTGTGTGTCATACAAAGTGTTTACATTTATTTTATATTAACTCATTGGTTAATAATTAATGACTCAATTTTTCTCACACCTTCTGTTGTGGTCTTTATCAGTTACACCTTAAGGTTTAAGGGGAGGTTTGACAAAATATTTTGCTAATAACAAAATGTAAGTATCGGTATCGGATATCGGCCGATACTCAACCCTCTATCGGTATCGGGAAGTGAAAAAGTGGTATCGGGACAGCCCTAGCTACGTTTACATAGACAAAACATTTATTCATCTGATTAGGGCTGAGCTTTATAGAACTTTCTTCTGACCATTTACTTTTATTAATTTCTTTTCCCCTTTAATATGAACTGCAAACGCTGATCTTTGGGCTTCCACAGACATAAGTGGGCTCAACCGTCCCTCCACAGCACAGGTTTTTGTCCTGTTTTTGAGGGTTGCAGTCGTGCTCTTTTTACTGTTTTAACACCAAGGACCATGCTGGAAATAAGTTTTTACTTTTGCATGTTATCCTTTTGATTGTTTTACTGTTCAGAAATCAATCAATCGACAGCACCAACACAGTGAAATTAGCCTGGAATTTAGCAGTGCTGCTAACCGCTGTGAGAAATGCTACATGTTCACTACGAGATGCAGAGACACACATTTTGTATGCAAAAGCCTTCCGTTTTAGAGAAAGGAGGAAAAATCTATTAAAACCAAACACCTGATTTGGTTTAGTTAGACTTTTTACATAAGATGCTCATTTTTCAAATTTGCAGAATTAAAAAATATCCACCACAGTCCAGTGCTGCTTTTCCTGCAACCCATAACTTCCACATGGTTGAAGCATGCCAAGGAACAACACATTCCAGAAACGATAAGGAACTTACACCTGACAAACCCACCTGCCACAAATGCTCTCTATTTAGACTTAGCATGAAATGCAATGATAAATTACCTTTATATGATCTATGTCAATGGTCCCCAACCTTTCTTCCTTGAGGACCCCTTTCATGCAAATACTTTAATTTCATTAGTGAGTTTCTCACAATAAATAATGTTATCTGGCTGAGGTCTGTCTTTCCATGAAGCTTAAGTTACCTTAACAACATATAGCATTGCTTTTATTGTTGGTATATTATGTGGACATTATTCACAATGGTTTGGGGGGAACCACTGATCTATGTAAATATCAACTGCAGTACCAAATCAGACAACAGATTTTTTTGTGTTACCCCAATAGCTGCATTATGCTCATCATTCACCACTTAAAAGGCCATGGTCTTTTTCTCCAGGAGGGAAAAGTACTGCTACCATGTATTCCTTCTCCACACCTGAATCAAATAACTGAATAAGCTCATGTGCAGCTTTCCATTTAGCTCAGCAGGCTGCTAAAGAGCAATTTATATGATTCAGGAGTGCTGGAGAAGGAATACATCTAAAAGTTGCAGGTTTATAGCTCTAGAGGACCAGTAATGTGCACCTCTGCTTATGCCTGTTGGCGGCACACCCACTCCACCTGTGCTTGCCAGCCTCTCTGCACAGAGCCTAACCAGAAATCTACACCAACTGAGAGAATTTCATCTCTCCATGATGCACACATTTTTAAATTATGTAATTTGTAGAGTGCAACTTCACCCCAATTGTCCTCCATGGTCACAATGCCCTGACCAACTTATCAGATGATCAACCCATAAACAAGCACATGGCCTTCAGTTGTATCAACTGAATCCAACAACATGACATCTGAGGGGTTTGGGGATTTTTTTTATTTGGACATTTCTTTTTTTTTATTATTACAATTCTTTGATTAGATTTCTTTCATGTCATAATTGGTGCAAACTGATTCAAATTTTCACAGAGTACAATGTGTCATTTTCATTCATTCCTGTAATCAAGAACAGAGTTAAATGTGTTTATAAAACAGTTGCACCTATTCACTGCTGATATAACAAAGCGTTTGCTAATTCTATTAGCAATTATTAACCAGAGATAACCGAGGCAGGGGTGGAAATAAAACGCCAAGATCAGTCAGATACATTCAGTTAAGGTTATTTTTGGAGAACTGCCTTCTTGCTAAGAAGAACATATTTTAATTTTAACGTTATTAGTTGTTACAAGTCGGTATTAAAGAGCAAGGGGAGTAAATTGGGCGAGACAATAGTCACGTAACAGTCGGCCCGCGTGCCACTTAAAGACGCACCATAGCGAGGACCTTCAAGCTAACATAGTTGAAAATTCAACAATGAAGCTTAATCACACATTCAGGAGATGTTGGTTCTGTGAAAGCAACTAGAACGAAACCAAAAAGCTCAATCGAGGGAATCTACAAGCAGACGCCATTTTAATTCGGCGCAGAGCTGAAAACGGCAGTTAGCTAACTGCCCCGATAAATAATGTTCATCCACTGTTAGCTGCGCTGTTATGACGTACTCACCAAACCGCAAAAGACAACGGTATTGGGAAGCTATTGTTTCACTTAACCGTGTAAATACAAGGGGGTAGCGAATTTTAAAATGAGTTACTGGGCCGGCTGGTTATCAGACACCAAAATGGTCGAGTAGACAAGAGCAAGACCCCATTGAATCCTCAACCACAATTAGCAATAGCAAGTTAGCTGTGCAGAACAAAAGCAAATGGGTGAGCTTCTAATGCACGCAAGACCACGTTGAAATACACCAAAAAAGTTTTTATCAGTATCGTCGCGTTCCCATATACACTAATATTACATCATTAGTATATCAAGGGCTAAAATGAAATGTTTTTTTTATACTCACTGTGATATTGTTACCGAATTACAGCCCGCTCGGCATGCTAGCCTCAAACTCTGCAGCAACAGTGTAAAGAGAAACGCCCACGATCTGTAAAAAGGTTGGCGCTGATTGGAGGACATCTACACGAGACTGCAGTTCTAGCCAATGGAAAACCAGTAAAGCTGAATACTGGGCGTGGCCAATTGTCCAAACGCTTCATGCGGCGCATTTGAAGGTTAACCTTGCATAAATTATCTAAACATTTCTCATTATTAATTGGTTTAATTTGTCTTTTTTCGTTTTTTGTGCCAAAGGAATAATAAAATAACAAGAAATCCCTCCGGTGGACGCAGCACAGAAACTCATATTTGATATAAAGCTGCCTCAAAATGATGAAGATATGAGTGATTTTCTTTGAATTCTGTCCTTCAGACAGTTAAGCCACTTTCACACTGAAATTAGAGCGTCAACGCGGGTTTTTCAAAGCTGAGTTAACCCGCGATCAATCGGTATTTGGCTCCTTTCACATCGCCAAAAAAACGCGCGTCTGATCCTCTGCTGATCCCAATCAGCCGTCGCTCTGCGAGGCTGCAGGGATGATGAACGAGCCTCCAGGAGGCTGAAACTGCTCGGCCTGATTCAGT
>JBBBVT010000022.1:4689082-4702978 GCA_037177035.1 Craterocephalus eyresii | reverse complement strand
GACAGGCAGGGTTCAGTGTCTTGCCCCCTGATGTGCCTATCGGGACTCTAAATGTGTACAGAGCATTAAGTATGTTACAGTATACGTGCTGTTTGAATGTGACATGTAGTGTCAGAGCGCTTTAAGCGGTCACATGACTAGTGCCATATAATACACGTACAGACCATTTACTATATATGCTCACAAAACTTACCCTGTTCATAGCAGGTGGAGATGTGGGCGAGGCCAAATGAACATTTTCATAGATCCTTTAAAATCAATGAAAAAAAAAACCAAACAATTTAATGTTGGAAGAACTTCAGTATTTCCTGTTTTTACCTGAGCAAAGGCAGAGGTTATATTCAACAGTGTTGGTTTGCCTGTTTGTTCTAAAAGTTATGGACATCATGGTTATGGTCAATTCCCAGAATTTTTAAAAAGGATTCTTTATTATTGGGAGACAGGGATAATTTTGGCTTTAGAGTTTCTTTCAAAATGCTCAGAATCATTGGCAAATAAACCCCAAATAAATAAAAAATATGTGGCCGGGCAGAGATCTATTAACACTCTGAGTTATTTTTAAACTGCTGGACTTTGGAAACAAGGTTTTTAGCTGGACTGAAGGTAAAAACATAGCAAACTGTTCCCTGCCTGGCTGCGTGAACACAGGGATAATTCTTTGGCTGACTGGTCAGCCTGCGTGGTTTTCACCTGGGAGGTGGTGAGATCAGTCCCTGCCTGGGCCCTCTTTCCTCCTGCCACATTATATTTCCTCACATTTACTGCATTTCCTCAGAAATGTATAAATGGTCTGATCAGCCTCGTGGTCAACCTTCACCACTGTGCTTCATCCACTATAAACATCACTGTCACACCCTGGAGCTGCAGCTGTGATCACAAATACTTTCCCACTTCTCCGGAAGACTGTCCAGATTCCTGCTGCTCCAGCATGCTGGGATGTATTGTTCCAGGCTACGCTTCAGCCAGGAGAGGCTATCCTCACATTTCAGGACAATCAACTGTTCATGCCGCAGCTTTAAGTTATAAATAGAAGCTGGAGCCGGTCAAGCTCACATCTTAACTTATCAGCCGTATTTTGGCACTTGTTTGTCAAAAGGAGAACAAGATCTTAATTTACTGTCATCTTATGTCAAAACAGTTTAATCTGCAGTAAAGTTATTAAAACAGGCACAATACGGCTCTTTGTTATTGGATGTAGAGCAGCTGTGTGGAAAAATGTCCCTTCTGACAGGCAGTGCAGTGAACTGTGGAGTGGTATGTATGTGTGTGTGTGTGACAGAGCTTTTTTAATCAAATATGGTTTTAAAAAATGTTTGAGAAGCAAATTGTTTAATCTGAGCTGTGCATTTCTTCAGAGTCTGACTTCTGCTTAGGATTTATAGGTAACAAGCATTTTCTACCAGACTCTTCTTCATCACACCAGAACTCAGCGTTCACCGAAAGACGCCCGGGGAGCAGACGGGGCACCAGTGGGTGATGAGCTGATAAAATTCTCAGGAGGCCAGAAGTCAGCCTGCTTTGCAAAGCAAAATAGGAGTAAGGGGGGAGGGGGCGCTGACAATCGGTGCCCCTTATTTTTGTTATATAGCAGCTAAAACAAGCCTTAATAGAGCAAAACATTGTTTATGGCATATCTGCAACATATGATGTCAGGCTGTTTTCTTTATGTGGGAAAGTTTATCTGTTCCTTTCATTACTTTAAAACTTTAACTTTCTCTTCTCTTTTGCACAAGAAAACAAAACAAATAAATGACCGTAGGCAAATAGTTGAGATAAAAGTTAATAATAAAGTAATGACGGTCAAAATTTGAAACAGCAATGGGATAGCACTTCGTTGATATTACATACCCAGACCAATTGGTAGAGACAGTTCAGGCAGGTACATTTCATCAATTCTTTACGAAGATTCAGGATAATCAGTGAAAAGTTTACTCTACAAACTATAAAGCAGGACTACAAAGGGTTAAATAAACCTGTTTTTTCAGCTGTTTAATGTTTACCTGAGGATTTTTCTTAGAAGATTCATTATAAAGTGAAGTAGTTGCCCTGCAAATGATGTTAGTCTCGCTGGACAGATGTTGACTGTAAACTGTAAATGTTAAATATGTAAGATAGTATTTATTTAAGATTATGTATAGAGTGATTTTTTTTAACCTTTTTGCTGCCTTTTGCACCTTATTTGTCATTTGTTATTTGTTATTTATACGTTTCCACCGTGGGTCTGAGAGAGGACTGAAATTTCACATTAGCTGTATGTCTTGCACGTATTTGAAAATAAAGCTGACTTTGACTTTGACAGATGGGAAACCATCTGCATCAAGAAATTATATTTCCTAAATATTCAGCCTTATTGAATTATCTCAAAACCCAAAGAACACCAGCTAGACTGTTCAGGAGGTTTCTGTCCTCATTGCACAGGAATGTGCCCTGGGCCTAAAAGCTATCACAGACAAGCAGAATCAGGGACCCCTGCAGGAAAACCCAGTGCAGAGGCCTCTGTTCAAAATTCCCAGCTTAGTCTGACATTTTTCCTGTTTAAACAGCGTGACACAATTTAAGTGATGCTGGACTCTTGGCTGGATTTTAGTAAAATCATTCTTTACGTTCCTGCTGGAAAACACAGCCCAAGGAAACACCCATGGCTTTATTTGCTGGGAACTTCATGCTTACCCTGTTTTTAAGTCCAGCATTGTATAAATATGCCTGTCGCCTGCTTCGGGCTTCATAAACTCACAGCCCTGAGAATGTGTCAGAGTTTAACACTTAAGATGAATGTTGCTGCCAAATCTTCAGAAACAACAATTCCGATTTACCAGAATGAATGCATGTAAATGTGACCTCCCACTAGCCCTCCATCCCTCCCAGCGCTGTGGTTGTGGGACTTTCGAAGAG
Organism: Craterocephalus eyresii; assembly: GCA_037177035.1. Lineage (NCBI taxonomy): Eukaryota > Metazoa > Chordata > Actinopteri > Atheriniformes > Atherinidae > Craterocephalus > Craterocephalus eyresii. The sequence goes on along the minus strand of JBBBVT010000022.1, from coordinate 4,700,086 downwards.
TTTGGAAGCTTCTGGAGAACATCAGGAAGATATGAAAGAAGTCAGCAGGATGAATGTTTGTGTGACCAAAACATATTTCTGTGGAAAAGCCACCTCTCGGTTCCCATCACTTTTCTTGCTTTGTGTCCTTTTTAGGCCTTAAAGTCTGATTACCAAAACAAACAGAATTTCTGTAGAATTTTCTTCATCTCTCTTTTTTTTATTTGAAATAATAACTAGGACTCTCTCTGATCTTCTATGCAGTATTGAATTAGACTGCATAGTCTTTCATACACCTCAGATATGACATTCAACTCACTGAAGAGGTAATAGATTATTTAGACGATTCTTTGTGGGACTACAAATGTTTAAGTGAACCATTTAAAGGCGGTTGCGGGTGTCATGTTCAGGCACATAGAGCTGTTTTATGTCTTACCTTCAGTTAGAAAATCCTGTAAGAAGACAAAAAATTACTCAGAAGAAATTTAACCTGCACCATGTCTCTATATAATAATTCTCCTTTCCAACATGCCCCCTTCAGCACATTATTGGGCTGAGAGAGGAATGGGAGAGGTAGGGGGAGGAGCTTTGCACAATAGGAGGGGCTATGCAGCAGCAGCCATTTTGGCTCCCCCTCGGTGGCTTCCTCAGGGAATTCATGCTTCCCAAATATATGATCTAAAGCAACTGGAGGGGCATGTGTGTGGGGAAAGAAAGACATGTCAACATGATAAAAGGCCAGAAAAAGTATATTTTGCTGCCCCTTCAAAGTTTGCATTTAGAAAAGAGCAAGAGAAAAAATTTCCATTTGCATACGTTATTTCCCTTTGGATAATAAAATCAGTGTTTCTAACAAATGTTTGTAATGTGTAGGTTTGTAACGATTCACTCAAGCCACGATTCAATTAGATTCTCGATTTTAAGTTCTCCATTTTTTCCCAACAAATTACCGGTAATTTTAGTTATTTTATGGCCAAATGAATTGTATTTTTCTCATATTTGCCTTTTTTCCCTTGTTTAAAACTGTGACCTTCTATTGCCTGTTGTACTAGCAGAAGGTAACACTAAACAAATAATTCTTATAGATATGGAAATGATCATAAATCTTTTTATGAACAAAATAAGTTTTATTAGTTTTGAACGTCATCTGCATTGATTGTGTTGATGCATTCCATGCAAATTGATTTTCCTTTTTTCTACATCGATTGCCATTTAAACCAGTTTGGATTGATTTTAAATTGATTTTTGATGTATCGTTACATCCCTAGTAGGCCTAATGGGATACTATTGTAATGGGAAATAGTCCAAATTTGAAACCGTAACGCAATAAAAAAAATGTTGCATACCCAAACCAGGCTGTAGAGAGACTTTATTTTAACATTCATTGTTTTCACTGAAAAAAACAGCTTAATGACCCAAAAGTTAATGATACAGAAGTGTAAAGCATGATTCAGCTAAATATAATACTCAAAAAGCCCTATTGACTAACAGAAAAAAGAAATTACAAAACCAGTTTGGCTACCAGAATGCTTCTGGATCAAACATGAAGGAGATTTAGGCCGAATCCCAATGTTCCCCGATAAATAATATAAATTATCCGATAAATTGTCTTTTAAATCCTTTAAATAATATACGATGACGCAAAGTATCATTGGATATTCATCTGGCCCTTCCTCGGCGAGTCAGCATCTGATTTCCCTCGTTCTGAAGGGCAGGATTCATACGCCCTACCCCTTGTTATGTACTCTACCCCTACATGCTTTGGAGTATTGGGACATCACTACTCTTCACGGGAACGCGCTAAATGTAGGGGTAGGGCTAAAAAGTAGGGCTAGGGGGTGTATTGGGACAGGGCCTTAGCCTCAGGGAAAAACAGACTACCTTGCCTTTGTGTATATTTCTTTATAAACTCTCAGTGATATATCCTTCTTACTGCTGTGTATAGAAGCATGCATGCTCTCATTCATTCTTACTGACAATTTATCACAAATCAAACCAAAATGAATGTTTTTGGACTGTGGGAGGAAGAAGGAGTGCTGGGAATAAATCTATGCTGCCACAGGTTCTGTTTGTTTTGGGTTTTTTGCTGTTCTAACTAATGAGCATGTATTGTTTGAAACATGTATTGTTTCCAAAAACAAAAGTTCCGTCTGACAGATCTGAAGTTTAGATCTGCAGCAAGAGAATGAAACAATTGCAAAGATTCCTCTGAATACTTGAGGCAATAAAACACAGACAAAGAGAGGAATCTATGGGGCTGCAATTAGAAAACCCATAAAAGATCCTGCTTAGGCCGCTGGGGGGGTGGGGGGAGGTGTTCATTTACACACATGAAATATTCAACACACCAACAAATCAGTCTCCCCTCAGCAAAGACCCGAGATAATGACTGTAAGCATCACAGCGTCTGAGCAACCGGCCATAAACGCTTCGCTGATGGGCGACTTTTAGAGCATCTGCCAGGAAAAAACGGACAAACTCACTGAATCCAGGTGTCCAGGAACAAAAGAGCTTCTTTGTGAGAGTTACTAAGGGGCAACTGATGTTAGCATTTTTATGCATCAGCAATAAATCTAGAAGCCATAAAAATGTAAATACACTGACTGGATGAAACAATGGGAACAGCATGTTGAGTAACAGCTGTCAGTGGATGCTTGTGATCCCGGCAGCGCTGCATGAAACCACCAGCAGACATGATTCCCCACTGGAAATCACTACAGGGGCTCAGGAAAACTTCCAGAAATATATATTTACAAACACAGTTCATCCTGAAATCAAATGTAGTTTAAAAGCTCCATTATGCAGGAAAAAAGCCAGATGTGAACAGGATCCAGATGTGAACAGGATCCAGAAACAGCGCCGTCTTCTCTGGACCGAAGCTCATTTAAAATTCACTGAGGCAAAGTGCAAACTGGATCAAAATGTGAAAATCTGTCTGGAAACCATGGATACTGTGTCCTGCAGAGTAGAGCAGAGGGAGCATCCTGCATCTCTGATGGATGGGCTGAATCAGGGCCTATGGCGTGGGCAGCTTCCACATCTAGGAAGCTCCATCAATGCTGGATAGTACATGCAGGTGTTAGAGCAACATCTGCTCCATCCAGACCTCTTCTCTTTCAGGAAAGGACTCAACATTTCAGCAAAACCACGATGGAGCCCAGACTGATCCATCACAGCAAGAGAACTGCTGCTGCAGCCAGACCTGCAGCTGAACTGAACATCTAGAGCATCAGGATGAAGGTCCAGGACGAGACAGCAGCTGGAATCCTGATCAGACCATAATGGGACAACAGTCCTCTCCTAAAACTCCAGCAGTTGGACTCCTCACTTCCCAGATGTTTACAGACAGTTATGTAAGGATGAGGGGATGCTGAGCTTCACCCTAGAACCAGCTGTTACAGATGTGCTGCTGTCTTCAGAAACAAAAAACAAAACAAAACAAGCTCATACTTTCCAAAAATGATAGAATGTCTCAGTTTCTACAATAATATGTTGTTTATGTTCTATTGGGAATAAAATATGGGGATGAGATTTGCACAGAGCTCGCAGAGCATTTTTATAATTAGAATTCTATGACCGCCCCCCAGCTGCATGTGAAGGTGTCTGACTGTCCGCACCGGGCCGTCTCACCTCGTCCACCTGATCGTGTTGAAAGCTGAGTTAAATACAATGAACTTGACTGTGATCTTCTCCTTGTGTGTGTGGAGATGTCATCCTCCATGGATCAGACTGTGGCGGGTTCAGGTTTAATTGAAGATTGTACTCAATGTCTTTAGCTACAGTAAATGGATCGATGCAGTAGAGCTACTGCTATCCCACCTAAAGCCCAGCTCACAGGCTGGGAGATCGATCCAATCACTGATGGTATCACATTTAAGGCAGGACAGAACCTGAAACACACAACCAGCATTCAACCCTTTGGCATTCCACTGTCGCAGGCAGGACGCCTCAGTGTTCCTGCAAGAATGCAGGAATTCCAGGAGTTTAAAGGAAACAATTTTATCTTAATCTTGTTAAGAAAAATGCTTTTTACCAGATATGTAATGTGGCAAAATATTATTTTAAAAATGACTCGTTGATGTGCATAAGTTGGTGGAAGCAGCTAATGCTAACTAGTTCCTTAACTTTCTGTGATCGGTGGTTTCTGATCATTTCTGATCGAGGGTCTCTCCTACGCGTACCGGACAGATCTTGTTAGCAGAACAGGTACTGATGGGAAAACTGGGATACCTCCACCGGCTGACACTGCACACACAGCAACACAGCCTGAAAGGATCAAAAATGAGGAAAAACGTAAGATTGACCAAAGAAGGAATAATCCTTCAGGTATTTTCAGGTATTACTTTCCTCTTTGAAAACTTTTTTTTCCCAGAGCACGTCCTCGGCTGCTGACTCTACCTCTGGTGGTTTGACCGAATGGACCTCCGTCTCTCTGTTCTGTATATGATACATGATAACATTTACATCGTATTTACAGAGTTTCTTCTGGAGAATCCTGCGTAAGTATGAGATATGAATGCTATCTCATGCATGTGGGGTGGGAGGACGGCGTAAGCGTGTTTCTCACAGGGACAGCAGTTTGGGGGCGGGGCTTACAGTTCAAAATGTTCTCTTTGCTCATGGTTCAGAACCTGGTGAAGCTGCTTTAAATGTGTTTTAATAAGTGGTTCAGCAACTTTTATGCAAATTACCCAAAATGTAAATTTTTAAGTCCATCCAGAATCTGAAAAAAACCTCTGTGGGCATCCTTTTATGACCCTAAGGGTGCCACGCACAGCCCAACAAGTCTGCTCTGCCTCTTGTCTACTGTCCACGCTTAGCTCTGCCTGCATAATCTTCCAGATCTCCATTATATAATTTTGTCTTTCACCAAGTATATCAGCTTAGCTGCTTCCTGGTCCCAGTGAAGTGTGAAATGGCCGCAGCAGAAAAACACACACCACTCATCACCCAATTATTGCATGAATCTAATGGAAACTCCATTAGCGAAAATGAAAAAAAAACTCTTTGAGTATGGAAGAAAGTGAAAAGGTCAGGCTCAGAAAAAAGTGAGCTCGTTTTCGCCGCTCCACCCCCTTCCGACAGGAAATAGTGTTTAATTATCAAGCTTGTGTTGTGTGTGATTATGTAATTACAGTCCTGCAGGGACGGCTGCATCTTCAGAGTAATCAGGGATGTTGATGATGCACAAAGATGTCCACAGAACTGCCCAAAGAGACCAGGAGACGGTTTTAGAGTAGCCACAGATGTGAAAGCAGCACCCGCAGGGACACTCAGAAAACAGCATTTAGAGAAGCTTTAAAGCCTTTGAAGGCAACGCCCTCAGCTCAGCATGGAGCATGCAGTTCCCCACACCCTGGGCCAGGGCTCTGCAACCTGCAGCGCCGGAGCCACACGTGGCTCTTTGGACCTTCCACATCGGCTTTTAATAACAAGTTAGAAATTATTAAGATCCATCTAATAAAGATATTGTGAGAAATTCAAGTTTTAGCAGGTCTTTTCCATTAAATAATTTATTTGAATTTGCACACAATGCCCCTAAAAATACCAGTACTATTGTTTAGATCAATTTTTATGGTCATTAGTTTGGAAACTATGGAATTTTTAAAAGATTCCATAGGTCCTGCATGACCTTTTTTCAAAGGTCATGCAGCTCTAAACAAGTTTTATTCAGCTGGACCAGAGGCACAACTGGCTCTTTGAGTTCAAAAGGTTGTAGAGCTGGTCCAACTATTCGTCTGCCTTTCTTATACTCTTCCACTCTTGTTTCAGGAGAAACGACCAGAGCAACAGAACTACGCAGGCTCAGAGAAACCAGCTGGGGTGTTTTTTAATCCCCAGCTGCTTTAAATTGAACACTGTTTTCTCTGCCGAGTGCCTCACTGATAGATGGTTTTCTTTAGACTTGTGGTTTCCTGCATCAGCTCCAAACTTCAACGCTTTTTAAGGTTCTTCTGCACCAACCTGAGAGTGGGGGATGTCTGGGGCATCTCGTGCTTTTATGCCATTTTCTAACTCTGTTGATGTTGTGTTTTTTCAAGGACAACTTTGAACATGTGGGGAAAAGAAACAGTTTTTATCGACCTTTTAAGCAAAAATCTGAAACTACAAGGGAAACAGTTATTGTTAACGGTGGGGTTATGGAGTGCATCTAAAACCTCAAATTCCTGGAAGTCAGCGTAACAAAGGAGCTCTCAGGATCTTTCAGAGCTCCCCATGATGTAAAAGCAAAACTTTTTTTTGAAGGAACTTTTCTGCACGAGAAAACTTAAACAAGCGCAACCGCCTCCTCCACTGCTGAACCGATAAAGTAACATAACAGAAAAGAAGTCCTGCGGCGGCGGTATGCTGGCTGCACGGAGAACAGCAAAGAAATGCCACGTTTAATGAAAAAGCAAAACTAATACAGTGTGCAGGCTGTATTTTCTAAAGTTACACAAAAAGGCCAGAAATGTTAGCGCAGGACACCGTCTAGCTGGGTCGGTAAAAGTTCATTACGGCTTGAACATCTGTTTGCATCATGGTAATTGACACAACATCTGGCATGAAGGATGCTTTTGTGACATTTGGCATTTCTTTGTAGATGGGCATAGGTTTGATTTTAACTTTGGAAGATGTTTTTGCACTAAAAGATGTTTATTTTCAATAAAGTATTTTTTTTTTGAAAAATTCAACAAGAAAAAGTTATAATCCTGACTATTCTAGTCAGGGATAAATATCAAGATTTCAAGAAAAGTAGAAGGAGAAAACAGTGTCTGAGGACGCCAGAAAGAAAGAGACTGTTAAATTTTGCATCATTTGGCCTTTGAGAAGTTACAGGTTTAGCGCCCCTAGTGGACAAAAGTTACACAGTATCCCTTCAAGCTGTTTTTATGTCGTTATTTAGTTACACTACATTTTTTTCCACTGCCGCAAAACAGTTTACCAGAATTCAGTGTTTATACACAATGACAAAGTATTTTGTGTCTCATGTCTTGAGCGTTTTGCTGCCTTGACTCACCGTCCTGCTCCCACACAAATATTCACATGTATTAAGCAGCAGGTTCAAGACTCTGACCCAGTCTGTTTTGAAGGTGGAGAGTGAAGTGGATGAAAACCTGGACCCCGGCGTAGGAGCCAGCTGGTGAAAGCAAGGACTAAACCGTTTATAGATTCACTGTCAAAGCAAAATAAGCAGTGCTTGAGCCGGAAAATGAGCAAGTCCATGAAAAAGTTAAATACAAAGATGAACAGACAAGAAGGAACACGAATCTGGCGTACAATGGTCTGACCATGAAGAAAGGAAACCTGGCAGATACGAACTGAGAGGACTGATGACAGATGTCAAGCTGGCATGAAACAATATTTAAAGTGAGGGTGAGGCAAAATCATCACGAAAAAGGCCTCCTATTGTTTTTCCTCAGCCCTTTCCCTTGACCTCATTGTAAAACATCATAAGGAAATTCAGAAGCACTTGGAAAAGGAAGCTAAGCTAGGATGCACTGCCGCAATCCAGGATGTTTTACAAATATTCTACAAAAAGTGCTTTACATTTTTCGTTTAATCTAATATTGTCTCAGTGTATATTTACATGATGTTGTAGCCGTTTTTCAATCATTGTGATTTGATTTGATTAGTTTTAGTTTTGTGATGTGATTTGTTTCTGACAGCTCTGTGTTGCACTGAGGAAACAAATTTGACCAGACACTGATGAGACTTGAAGTAAGGGCTGTTTTGATTGGCCTTTGGATCGGACCGCTAAGTTGTAAAAAGGAGAAAATGGATCAGAAGCCACCAGACCTTGGAGCAACTTTTTTTACCTACATGCATTTCGGTTCATTTCTAGAAAAGTGTCATAATAAGCTCCTTTTTTTGTAATGTTCTTGTTTTTACTTTTTGCACTATAATCAGACAAAAGAAGAGATGGTGGATTCAAGACTTTTGCTTTTCGTGCATGTTGAGTACAAAGAACCGTTAGGTCTGCATCCATACATGACCATCAAAGTCTGATAACTCAGGACAACCAGATCCTTGTCAGATCTGATATGGTTACTTTTTGTTCTGTATATTCGCAAAACCCTCATCGACCTTTTCCAGCTCATTATGAGATTTGTTCTGGAGTACGTAGTTATGTAACTGATCAGTTACCCAAGTCTTGGCTTTCAGGGAAAAAATAAGTTAAACAACAGAACTTTTTAAATACTTTCTCCCTTTTTAACAATTTCTTTTTTTGATTTATATTTATTCATCCTATTATTTAACACAATTCAGCTCCAAATCAGATCTTTTGGTGCCAACTTGGATCAAAGACATCCTTTTTTACAGCCATACAGGACCAATATTTTTCTTCTTTTCAGACAAACATCAAACTTTCTTGTTGCTTGTCGATCTTCGGCTACTCCTGATCAGACATCAAAGTAAAGCTAAGCCATTTGAACGGATAAATGTTTAGAAGGAAGAGGCTTCTTAAATATTTTCCTGTTTAAATCAGAAGTCTCTTAGCAGCAGTTACAGTAGCGATATTTCTTTATTTGATAAAAATGTGTTTAAATAATGGTGTTATGGATCACACAGTGTGGATTTTCAAAGTTTAAGAATAAACACAAAATTCTTTGTCCAGTTTTAAACCTCGTAGATATAATACAGTATAATATAAATGCTTGGGAAACATAGACAGCAGAGTGTTAATGATTGGTTACTCCAAAGATTTAAACACGACTGTTCCTGAGATCCTGCAGAAGTGATCAAGCAGTTTTCAGGTTAATGTTTGTAAAGGAAATTAATCTCTGTGGATACCTGAAATCTGTGAATTTGTTTATTGCTGAATTAGATATTAATGCTACATGTATACGGGGAACAGACAGAGGGGTAAAATGAACAAAAGGAAGAAGAGAGAAAGACACAGAAAACTGAAAATAATAATAATGAGGTAAAATCAGGATTGGGAATCACTGGTTTGTTCACAATATGATATCATATCGATACAGTGCTACAGCGATTCAGTGTTTGCCAATATCTTAAATTCAGTCACAATATGATTTTGATTCAATTTGATCTAGGATCCGCCGATCGACATGACACGATATAAAGCAATGTCATGAGTGATTGATCACAATTACTGTATTTCCATTGATCACAAAAAGCAACTAGATAATCATTTAACCTTTCTTTATTCGTGAGCTCTGGCTTTAAAGCTGCAGTCTGCAACTATTATGAAAATAACTGTCATATTTTATAAAACTAAGCTCTTGCATTAACATTGAGTTTAAAAAAATAATAATTTCAGAATAGAAGTGTGTTTGATAACTGGTCATTCTTTCAATTTTTGGCAGATGTTAGGATTTTGGATCGATATCCCTGACTCATTGACCATATGATCGATGTATCGATAATCTATCTATGATCAATAATATATTAATGTATTATCCCACCCCTATCGAGTTGTGTGATCAGCCCCCCCTCACCATGCTCCATAGAAGCAGGAGGACATATTTAACTTCATCTCCTCATCCTCTCTGGTACTGAGATGTTGCTGCGGTTTGCCAATGAAAATTGCAAAACACATGTTGGTGTGGAAACAAAGTTTAGGGAACAGACTAAATACTGAGTAAACAACAATCAGAAAAAAAGAAAAGATCAGAGAAGAAGAAAAAGCCACTCTACTTATTGGCTACTTTCTATGTCTCTGTCTGAGAATCTACGACGTCCCCATGTCATTTACCGTCACCTGTTGTCTAAACTAAACCATGACAACGTAAAGGATGCATGGAGGTATTAAAGTATCTATTTACATACGTAAAGGAAGCATAAATGAGCCTTAAGTTTTGGAAAACTCTTCGTTGCTGCACCTGTCATGATTTCATATTATTTTCACACATTTAGTTGCTTTTCCTTCCAAATGTTACCAAACACTGTGAGTCATTTATTTTTGTACTGGTAATACTTGTCCAGTTCAGTTTCCTGGACTGAGCGATGAGCTGCCAGTGTGCAGAGGGTTAAACCCGAGTCCTGCCTGCGAGATCAAGTTGGCCTTTCACATTTTATGGAAATAAACTCGGCCTGTCCTGCACAGTAAACTTCACTCAGTGACAGAGAACACTGCAGCTCATGCACCAAAAATGTTAATTAGTTGTGCTTTTGCACAGAAACACTGCTTCTTATTTACTCCTGAAAAGTGAGTAAACAGCGGGACTGCTGGAAAACAGCAAATTAAGGGGGCCGAGAAATGAATGAATGCAGTGTTTGTGTCCTGGTCCATCCCTTTGATCAGAATACACCGAACATCTGGCAGATGTGCCATTTCCTCCCCTTTTTAAAAAGGCTGGTAGTCTTCATGCATGTTTATGGGTCATGTCTCCAGGGCAATGCAATCCTGCCAAAGCATATCATTGTTTTGGTGTTTCATGCTTTATCGCGTTATCTCCCTGGGTGTGTTTTGACCAACCTATGCTGCTCATTCCTGAGCTTCAACTCCAGAATCCAAAGCATATCATAGATTGTGGTAAACAAGTAAATGAAGTCAAGTAGAAAGATTTGGCTATTAACTGGAAACTATATGAGGATCTGCAGGAAAGCAAACGGAAGAGAAGCTAATTCAAGAATATTTTGAAGCGACCTCCTCGTTGAGTTTGAGTTTTCCTCTGCAGAGAGGCAGAGATTTATCGTTTGTCCCCACAAACCATCACATTGCCGTCAGATTTAACCTCCTTATCCATGTTACACAGTAAATCAAGCTACCAAAGCGATTTCTTTGTAATTATCTGGTTTATGCTGACCCCATAAATTCTAAGTTATTAGCCCTGGAGTTTACAGCTCCCTTAATAAATGTGAAATGTCCTGTAAATTTTCAGCACGCCCGCTCAGGCAGTTTAACCCGACGCTTTTAGTATTATGTTCACACTGTGGTGTCGGTGTCCTCGCCGGTTTGATATTACATGAGTTTTCACACCCCTGCGTGTCTGTGAGGTGTTTTAAAGGGGAAGTTCGGTATTTTTCAACCTGTACTTATGTTGTAGCATGCTATATGATCATTTACTCACCCAGACA
>JBBBVT010000022.1:4672179-4688982 GCA_037177035.1 Craterocephalus eyresii | reverse complement strand
ACACACACACACACACACACACACACACACACACACACACACACACACACACACACACACACACACACACACAAAGTACAGGTGCAGGCACCCCATCCCACCCACTGGGTCTATAACAATTAAAATTAAGAAGGTTACTGGTGATTTAAGTTTATTTGGTTGTTGATAAAATCATGTGTGGGATCTGGATGAAACCCTTGTGATATAAAGGGGTACTGGCTAAAACGTCCAGTAAGGGTTATTGGTGGAACCACAACATCATTGCAGGGTTCAGTGTGGAACCTGTAGGGGGTTCCGTGTAGAACCTTATATTGATGGTTCTAGGTAGAACCTTTATAAAAGGTTCCCCTGTGAGGACAGGCTGAAGAACCTTAAATGAGAATTTCCCTTTTTTTTAACCTGAGCCTGTTTTCATCTTTCCTTTCATAGATGTGAGTGATAGAGAAAGGAATTTTCAAGATTGCTCCAGTGTTTAGCCGGGCAGGCAGCTAGCAGCACAGCTAATGATAAGTATTGGGCAACTGCCTCCGTGTCTAAGTTTGACCTAAAAACATGCTTATATTCCACACTGAAGTGCTTTGATTGTCTCAACGAGTGTCTCACAACGTACTAGACAGAAATGAACGAAAGTATCTGTCTTAACTGGCGATTGCTATGTTTTGGTGTCTGTGTCCAAATCCTGCAGGATTATCCCGAAATTGTGCGATAACCCGCGTCAAAACACCGGTGGCAGATTCCACAAACTGACACCAAACAATAGCAATCGTCAGGTAATACAGATACTCACATGTATGAAAGATGAAAACAGACTACACTTTTAAAAAAGGCGAAATTCTTCTTCAAGTGTTTATAGTTGGCACTTTTTTTCTAAGAGTGAACTCAAAGTATAAACATGACACTCCAGTGGAATTCTGCACACTTTGGTTGTGGAAGAGAGATGTCCATCAATCATGGAGTCTTTGCACACAAATCTAAGCAACAGAAACTTTTTTTCAGGAATTAGCCAAGCCAAAAAAAGGTGTGAAATATGGATTTGTTTTAAGATGCAGTCATAAAAATGTCCTCTTTTTTTGTTCATGGTGGTTTTTAATACTGGAAGAGCCATTATGTTGTGGTTGGGTCCAGCTGTTATAAATAAGCAGAATCCTAAACAGTGTCAGAAAGTTCAGCAGGAAAATAGAAAAATAAAAACCAAAGTTGAGATGATTTTCCATCGGTCAGTATTACAGTCACATTAGATGGCAAGTATCTGCAGTTGTTTTTAATATCATGGATGTGTCATGCGTACAGAAATCACTCCAGCTGTATTTCTGGGAACTCTTGACTTTGTTTATTTAGCTTACAGGAGGTTTAGTCCCATAGTCATCCAAGCTAGCATTGACTGAGAGTGGCTGGCTTCCCTCACATCAGCTGCTCCTCCTCCTCTTCCTTTTTCACAAAATTTTCAATTTAATATATTTATAAATCACTTCAGAAGCAACACAAAGCGCTTTACTGTACATGGTAAAAACAATCTTCATTTAAAAAAAATTTAAACATTTATACCAAAGTATGTAACAGAAATTTACATGCATACACCTCTATCACACACGCAGGCACACAGCACCCACCCCCCGCAGCCGGCCTGACCTCGATCTAAACAAGCGTGAGCTCCCTGATGACTGTCTCGTAACTGAATTTAATAATAAATAAATAAATAAAAGAGTCAATAAAGATGAAAATGTCAGGTCTGAATGCTGCTGTGTAATAATGTGCAATAATGATTAACTGAATTACTCGTTACTGGTTTCAACTCTGACTTTGTCAATCAAATTCACAAAATACGGCAAGTTAGGGGTGGGTAACAAACTTAATAAGAAGAAAACAAATGTATTTGGGTTCACAGATCTTTAGATCTTTGGAATAAATAGAAGTAAATAAATGAATAGATGTAAAGACACATGCTTTGACTTCAGCTTCATTTTTACATTCATTCATTCATCCATTTTCTGTACCGCTTAATCCAATCCAGGGATGCGGGTGATCTGGAGCCTGTCCCAGCTATTATCAGGCGAGAGGAGAGTCCACCCTGGACAGGACGCCAGTCCATCGCAGGGCAAATTCATTATTCCTAAACATCAAATTCATCATTCTATCTGTCCAGGAACTGGATATCTAGCAAGACGGAGAAAATTGTTGATGGTTTTTCGTTATTCCAAAAAATCTGCAATATTCTTTCAAAACAGTCTTCATCTAGCAAGATATTCAGTTCCTAAACAGATAAAATGAGGTTTGGGAAACAGAAATTGCTGTACTTAGTGGCTGCGCGAGCTGGCCCCGTTCACTCCTTATATTGGATGTACACGAGTGTATCTAAATTTCTCCCGAAGGAGTTCAAGTTACACCAAAACTATCTGGGTGAGTAAATGATTGTATTTAATGCTAGAAAATAGGTCCATGTCATGCACGAGCTTACCATGGAGGCTCCAGTGCCGCTAAGATTTATAGATGGCAATCGTTCAATCGAGTGATGGAGAAATGAGTGTTCAAGATCGCTCCAGTATTTAGCCTGGCAGGCAGCTAGCTTTGGTTGATTTCTCTGCTCTAGTACGTTGTCAGACACCCGAGACACTTTCTCCATCACTCACATGTATGAAAGGAAAGATGAAAACAGACCCCAGGTTCAAAAAAAGCCAAATTTTGCTTCAAGGTTACATAGAGTCCCTTTAAAATATAAAACCTATTATGTATTTCTATTTTGTTTTGAAATTTAACATATTTATTCATTTACAATTTTTTTTCTCTTAACATATCTAAAAAATTCCACATTCATTACAACTTCCAGATCATAATGGATCTAAAACGATCAATAAAACATTCAATCACATTTATCTGGAACTATGAGGTTCCAGCATTTCACTTTACAAATAGCAACTTTTATCATATTCATCCTTCGGGCCAGATTAGACCTCTGGTGGGCAGATTTTGACCCCCAAGCCTTGAACCCCAAACCTCTGTAATATGTCAACAAAATGCAAAAAGAATTTAAGCCTGATTTAATCCAGTATTGATATTAATTTCCAAGAAATGTAGGCAAATTCAGTCCATTCAGTCCAAAGTTATTTAATACCTCATTTGCTTATAAAAAACATTAACCTCAATGTGAGAAACAAGCCAGGAGGGTTTCATGGTGATACCTGTTGTAGCATCTTTTTCTTTTATATTCTAAATGCTGCGGATGTATGTTGGGTCACAGGTTGCTTACGTTCCTCCAGGGAGAGAATTCACTAAACGGGTGCGTACTTGTCTTGAAGGGGTCGCCTTCTCCTTGCTGTGTGTTAACAGCGAAGCTGAACTGAGTCAAAGAAAATTTACTGCAGAACAGCTCCCAACCAACCCAGAATAATCTAACTCATCATTGTTATTATTTTTATGGGAATGGTTTGTTCTAGTAGCCCTGCCGCACACATTGATGTTTTTCAGACAGACCAATGAACGTTAACATTTTCCTCTGCAACAGAGGCTTTTATTTCATGGAAATGACCCTGAGTTTCTCCGTGATTTTGCGGCATATTACAAATTCTCCCTATAAACATAATCTTCTGATTATGTTAACAATGATGGAGCATTTTTCCCTTCATTTGGAGAGTGTCTGTCTGTGAGCTGGCAGAGTTCAAACTCTTCAAAAGTTGTGCAACATTTTCCAGCCCTGATAAGCATCAACAGCTCTGCTCCTGAGGTCTTTTGTTCGTGCAATGATAAAACTTCCACAAACATGTTTTAAGATATCCAACATTGATGGATTGGGAAAAGACAGACAGCCCACTCACACCTGATTGTCATCCAACAAACTGTAAACACCGGGCTGAATTCGCCTTCAGATTCACTGCTGAAGCTTTTGTTACCACGTCATTCTCATTTAGTCTGATTTCATTTATTTTCAAGGCTTCTGGAAACATAACACACTCCTTTGGAAGTTATTTAAACTTTCAGCTTCCTTCTCTGCAAAATATGTTGGTTAAAGTCTGTGAAACATTGGTTTTCCAGACGGAAATCTGATATTCAGGTCATTTTAATAATGTTTCATCTTTTTTATTTCTTGTCTTCAGGCCATTAATAACAAAATCATGATGAAAAGCATGGTGCAAATTTAACAAATTCGATGCATGTGGGTCATGGAAAAACACTTGTCCTCCTGTAGTTGATAAATGACATCATTGGAGAATATTCCTAAGCTGTTTAACCTCGGTTCAGGGAACCAGGGGAAGTGAAAAACAGAGCTAAACACCCAGCCACCAACAATAGTCATTATGTTAGAACAATAAACACTTCAGACACCCACTGAAGCCAGTGCTGTCCTTACGTTCCCAGTTCACTTCATGACTTTCTTGTTTTGTTTGCAGCACAAAAGCTCTGCATTATTAATAGAACCTCTTTATATTTACAAAGACAAACGGGGGCCCGAGTTGTTGCTCGACCGCTCTTTTCTGCGGCCGCTGTGGTGCTGAAAGAAGAATTTTAGAAGCTAAATATTAATGGAAGATTCAGCTTGTGTTGACAGACAATGAAGGAAAGCATGTAGGTTATAAAAAAAAACTAAAGCATATTAGAAAGACCGCAGCCAATAAAATTCTTTTTAATCTATGAAGTAACATCAGCATTCCTTTGGAGTTAGTTTTCTGCCTCCTTCATGAGCGTTAGCTCCAGTAACTGCCCTTCGGTAGTTTTCTGCACAGTAAACACTGCAGCTCTTCCTGAAAATATCCTGTGCAGCTCGAAAACAGGCCAGAAGAGAGATAAGCCTTCAGATAAACAGCCATGCTGTGGGTCTGCAAAACCGCAGCGGTTAGCTGAAAGCTCCTCATCCTAAAATATCTCCATCAGCTATTTTTTTAAATGTTTGAACTCTGTGTTTATTTTTTAACAATCCAGCAGATGTTGAATAAAGCTGGGAAGTTTGTTTTTCATCTCTTCACACAGAGTTGCTGTTAGCTTAATACAGCTGAAACTGAGCTGAATGTGGTCAATCTGCATTCAGACGGGTCTGAACCGATGAACAGATAATTAAACTTATCTAAAAACGGAAAATATGGTGTTGCAGGAAAAGATAACATTTAAAACAGTTCCTGCCAGTCATCTAAACATTTAACACATCTAACATAACACATCTATTGGCCAATCACATGCACACAGACTTAGGCCCAATCACGATGGGCTCTTTGCACAACTTTGCTAATTCCTGATCTGAAAGCAGCTCCTTTGTTTCCTGTCTTTCGTTACCGGACGAACTGATTAATCTATGTGTCTCAGTAACCATGACAGCAGTGGCCACACATACCTGCATTAATCAGTGCCTCCAGTAATTAAAGACATGAATCAAAGGAGCTTCCTTGTAGCACATTCTCTCCCTTTACCCTTTCCTCCCGTTTTGCGCGTTCATGAGAGATGAAGGGGCGTCTCAATTCTCTTTCGGACCGAGGGGAAGGGGTTATGACTAGGGGTGGTGAAAAAAATAGTTTTTAATTAGAATGGAGAATCTTGTTCATCAAGATTCAGAATCTTTTTAAAATTTTCAAGAATCGATTTTTTAAAAGGCTTAAAATTATTAGCTTGACCTACAAAGCTGCTGTTAAGTGACACAAACATGCCAGGTTGGCAAAGTTTAAACCGTTTTTTGATGAAAATGATCAGCTTTCTTTCAACTAATGGAACAATTGCTCAGAGCTGTTTCTGGCTTATAGAGGAACGGAGTTAATCAGCACGTTTTGTTACTAAAAGAAGATTGAATGTGAATTAAGATCGGTTTCAATTGAGAATCGATACAGAATCGAATCGTTAGCCCAAGAATCATGAGTTGCTGCAAGATTCACACCCCTAGCGAATATTCCTTCCAGCGGAGAGTTATCTGATGCAGACTAAATGGCAAAGGGGTTTTACGCTTTCATGCAGGATATAAAAATGGTGCCGAAAGACTTGTACAAAAAAGTTGCATTTTCATAAAGATGTTTAACTGTTGTTGAAAATTTTGCGATAAGGTTGATGTTCACCCATGAGGGCGAAATACGCCGTCTGACCACTCTACGCACATTTTGGGAATAAACGTAATTATGTTGTAATTTGCATAAAGTTTTAATTTGGGGACATTTTATATATTATAACTATAGATGGGAATTTTATTTCTGTGGTTAAAAAGCTGGAAGTCACATCTCTTTTTTCTGTGTGAGCTGTGACGCATGTGTCTTGTAAACAGCGAGCCACGAGCCGACCGGCTTCCTGATTCGGTTCAGATGAGACAGACAGTGGGCCGTCTGAATTGGGCTGAAAACATGAACCTTTCACTCTGTTTAAAGGCGAAGGCGTATTGCTAAGGGGGAGAATTTGGATTAGGCATCATTAATTAGCTGTTGACTGGTTTAAACTGTCTTCTGCATCAAGCCTTTCCGAAGGTAAACTATGACATAATCTTTTTTTTTTCAAGTGGTGTTTCATCCCCGAGTGTGAGGCGCTAGCTAGCACATGAAGGATGTTATTATCTCACTTTTACAGATCATCTGCAGCAACTGTGTTTACAGGGAAGGCCTGACATCTGCTGTGATAACATTCCCTCTCGCTTTTGGATTTACAATGTGACTCTGGGCTCAGTTTTTCCTTTTGTGGTCAGGCTGCGACCCCCCCTCGTTAATCCCCACAGCTGTGAAGCCTCACTGAAGACCGTGTCCTCTGCACCTCCAGCGCATAAAAACTGTCACCAAGGAAAAGACAAAGATCTGCAAGTTCTTTTCGTGTGAGTCAGACTCGGCGTCACATATTTCCTGTTCTGCCTTTTTTAGCGTGGCGTGGCAATACAACAGTCTGGGTGAGAGGATCTCGGCAATGACAAGTAGTAAAAGGCCCCAAACTACCCAAATTTAGCTCTACAAACAGTGTGGCTGTGTGTGTGTGTGTGTCCTGTGAGTCCACAGCCCAAATAACCCAGAAGTTTCTGCATCAACATCCCATCAAGGCAGAGGAAGCGTTGGAAAAATAAACATCCAAATGTGGGGCTGTTAAACTGAAGTAGCTTGTTAGCGTAGCGTTAGCCTCAATCACAGGGCTGGTCGGCCCACCGCTTAGATTCAGGCTGCAGTTATTGGATGGATCGCTATCAAATCAATTACTGACAACATTACAGGAAGATGAACTCTTGCTAAACAGTATAAGACGTTCTCACTATTATATCTATCATGTATACTGTACAATCTGCAAACAAGCACATTAATCCTGCTGCTGTAAGGCCCATTTATGCTTGACGCAGACGCACGGAAACGCAGACGCACGGAAAGTTTCGTCCGTCTTCTGCGTCAATTACACGCGTATTTGGTGTGTTTTCAGGCTCCTTGCACATCTGTCATTCGATGAGAAGACAGAGTAACACCACCAGAAACTGGGGTGTCAGTACTGGGCATAGTTGAGTAGAAACAAACCACAGAAGAAGAAGAGAAATGGGAAGAGGTAAACCATAGAAGAATGAAGACAAGAAAAAAAACATTAGAAGTTGCACAAGCCTTAGAAATAAGGTTTTGCAAGTGTTCAGGTTGTGTTGGTGGTTAGAAACAACTTTATAGCAGCATGTTAGTGCCGTTGACCGATGTCTGACACCAAAGTTGTATCGCAGAGTTAACTATGAACTTAGCACTGCCCCCTAGTGGATGTCAGTCATAGCAACACAAATGACGCAGGGAAGTATGAAGACAGCGACGCAGGAAAACTTATGCAACGGTCGTCCCTATTTATGTCTGTCAGGGAGCATAAACGGGCCTTTTTTCTTACCAACCTGTCTGTGCAGTCTCATACCTCCAGCATGTGTTGTCTCCTGCAACCATGTCTCAGTAAAACACTATCCTGCATGTCAGATATTCCTGCCTTGTCCTTGTTTATACTGCATGCCTGTCAATTATTTGCTAGATCGACCATTAAAAAAAGTCTAATTTTTGTCTTCCTTTCTCTCCATTTTGCTGCTGCTCTTCCTCCTTTGGGGTCTGATTCAGGGCATTATTCAAATCAGGTGCTCCGATATGTAAACAGCTTCCCTGCTGGCGTGGAAACATACATGATTTCCCCAGCGCATCACTAAACCAGCACAGAGAAGGACCAGCTGAAAATCTGAGGAAGACAAAGAGAATTTGTCTGTCTTGACTGTGACAGACCTCTTATGCTGTGGTTTTAATGTAGACTCTGCTTGAGCTGCTGTTTGTTTTGTTTTATCTTGAAAGTGGACTCTACTGCACAAACATTTGAACGTACAAAATAAACAAGTTGAAGTCTGAAATGAAACAGTTATTTTCATTTTTCCTCTGATATGAGCATTTTCTCTGCATATACCCCAAATTCAGGTAAAATTACCTGAAAGTTTTTTCCTTATATTCAACTAGAATTAAGTTCTATATAAATTCAAACAGCTTATCTGATAAGGTTATACCGTTTCTGGTTTGTATGTTTCACTTTTGGTTGAAAACACTCAAAGTAAAGGATGGAGCAGCGGTAATAGTGAGATGAATAAACAGCAATTCTTCATGGTTAGAGCCAAAATATGCTCTTTGAACCTTCCACAATGGCTAAAAAAATGGTAAAGAACCAACTGATATAGATATTGTAATGCAGGTTTTTAAAATAAAATAATTGCATTTAATACCCACACAACATAATGAGACCATAAAATACCAGTAATATTCTTTTAGACCTTTCTTGTCATTAGTTTGGAAACCATGGATTTGAAAGGAAATCCACAAATATCTGCGGTGGAAAATCCCCGTTTTGAAAAGTTTTTTACCTTATTAGAAAACCTGAAAATTTAAACTGTTTTACTAAGAAGACAAATTTGCTCTTGTAAGCTTTTCATACGTTCGTGTAACATTTGCAGCTCTAAAGTTTTTTTTTTGCTAGGCTGAGGGAAAAATTGGTTCTTTGAATGGTGAAGGGTGCAGACCCGTGGCACCATTAGCATTTATTCATTCTGGTACTCATGGTGCGTTCAAGATGTCCTCGGAACTTGTTTGTCTGAGGCAATTTGGCCGGGAGTGGCTTTGTGAACTTGTTTTTTCCAAATGGCTGGTAAATTGCAGAGGACCCTGAGATCCCATATTTCAAGATGACTGCACCCAGTTTGCATCCCTTGTTTATTCTCTCGCTTACATTTTCGGTTTCCTTTACTTTTTTAATGTAAATAATGTAATGTAAATAGAACCACATAGCAGTAGTAGTAGGCTACTCGTTGTTGAATAAAACATTTTTAAAAATGGGAAATGTTGCATAAATATTGTAGTTTATCAAATTAATTGACAGATTAATTTGAATAATTTTACAATTGTTTTATGATTTTCGACTTTAAGTGCGGTATAAACGTACAAACACGCATTCACTGTTTTCCACAGGACAGGAAACGTCGTGACTGAAAGTCTTATTTCAACAGTAGCTCTTGTACTCCGAAAGAGCAACAACACACGCAGCTTTGCTGGAGGGATCCATTTTTTCCGAGTTTTTGCTACTGGAATGTGGTTTACCTCGGAATGACGTCACCAACCCACTTCCACTCGGAATTCCGAGACAACTGGAACGCACCATTAGCTCAAAGCTAATCTCTTACATAGTTTGGATGCCCAGAAGTGTTATATTAATTAATCTATAATCATTAGCTTCTAAATGCAACTGTAGCCAAGCATATTCATCTAAGTTCCGACCCAGTTTGCTTTTAGAGTTGTATTCTTGTTGAATTAATTAAACCGTAATGTGGATACGATCTATATAATTGATTTCTTCCTTAAATGACCCAAATCAAGTGCTATTGTCAGCAAGTGGATAATTGTGTTAAGATCATATCAGCAAGAATAAACAGCCTGAGACTCTTCGTGCCTTTCCCCCAGCTCTGTGACAATTAATTGCAGGAAAGTGCACGTTTTCTCTTTCTTTTTTACCTTATTTATCGTTATCTTATTACTTTATTATATGAGCAGAATTTTCTGACAAGCAGAGAGTGCGGAGCAGGGAAAAGCAATTAGATGTGTCCGTGGGGTATTTCGCAGCTGCAGGCATATAAACAGGCCCGAAATACACGGTGACAGTGCAGCATCATTTCCAATACTGCTGTTATTTTTATTCTTTTCCTGTCTTTGTGTTTAAAATTGAACTGTCCTGTTTAAAATCACATTCATGGCAACTACTGCAGCTCTCTTTGCAACGTCACAAGCCTCCATTACAGAGCCATTAGTTTATGTAATCAGTTGTTCCCTGCAGTTCTCTCAATCTTACAGTTCAGCCCTTCCGCTCTGAGGGGAGGCAGCACACGGTGAAAGTGAAGGAGAGCTTAGCAGCACAAGCTGAACATGTTATTGGCACAAAGCCGGCCAATGAATTTAATTTAAAAAAGGATTTCAGTGTCTTTGAAAACAAAGGATGTTTAATTTTCTTCTCATCCCAAGATGTCGCCTGAAATTCCACTTCTGATTAAAATTAAACATCCTCTGCTTAAGGAAGCACAGTTCTGATCCTCCCTTCACTTCTGCTGTTGAAAAAGGGCAACAGGAGCCTTTAAAAAACATAGACAAGGTACATTTTTTCCCAATTTTTGGAGGCTGAGACGAGCCGAAGCTCAGGAAAGGGAGGAAAGAACGTCTAAAAGCATTACTCACCAGTCTCGCTGACAAAACACACAAACATTTGGAGCTGGAATTTCATCTAAATAAAGTTATATCAAACAGCATTAAATCAGGCAGACGTGATGTCAACAGCCTGATAGAGGCTGCATGAAAATGATGATGATGAGGAGGAAAGATAATTTTGGCAACGGCTGGAATTTGGCTCTGAAAGAAAACAATCACACGAACACAAATGAGTCCAATATAATGAGCAAAGAGTCAGGCACACGCTTACCTCACGACTTTTAATGATCATAATATGGTCATGATTACACCATTACATTATTAACTCAGAGTATCAGTTCATTTTATTTGGGTATGATGCTTTTTAAACAGTGTTTTAAAACTTTTGATTTCACGCCAACATCCAAACGATCAAAAGCTCCTCTACTTTCCCTCAGAACAAAACATTTTAACTAACCGTGCCCGTTGACCATGTGGATTTATCCTTTTAAACAACTGTTGGCCGGAGTTTAGTCAAAAATACTAAAATCTGCTTACAATGTGCAGTAAAATAAATGAGGCTGTGAGTGAGAAGAGAGGTATGTAGAGGAAATTATTGCAAAGCAAACTTCCATTTTCTGTTTCCTAAAAAGATAAAACAAAATCAAATTAAACTAAATAAATGGATAATTGCACAAAAAATTTATACGTGGTTTATTTGAACCTTTGTTTAACAGACACAAGTATAAAGAAAATGATATTCAGCATCTTCACTGACCAACGTCTCTGCATTTACACATATATATCACCTAACGCTGCTGGGAAAAGGTAGGGTGAAAGCCAGAGAAAGAGAAAAGTTTAACAAGTGGGCGACAACAGCTTTATGGAAAAGTTTACAACAAGGTGACAGGTAAGGGTGTCAAGCTTGAGTATAAAAGAAGAATACATCAAAGGCTCAGTTGTTCCAGGCAAGGATGTGTCATGACTCAGCACTTTTCCCAAAACCAAACCAGACAACCTTTCATCAGTTAAAAAACAGCCTCTGCCATTCAGTACTGTGTATTTAATTAAAAACTGCTATAGTTCTACGTATCTAATAGTCCTAGACCTGCGCTGTGGACTGCATGGCAAAGCAAACATTTAATTCCTTCTGAAGCATTTCACTCTTGACATCCTCAGCTTTATACTGCTGATTGTTCATAAAAGAAAGTAAGCTAAGACTCAATTAATCATTTATGCAGCACTTATGTTGATAGCATACAGTAGTAACACGTTAGCATTTATTTACTTTCTGTTGCCATGAACACCACTGTGATTTTACATTGTTACTCTTAAACATTTCTAATATGTTAGTTGAATGTCATTATCAGTGCCTTGGGTCAGTGGGTCCTCAGCTGGAGTCCCCGGTACATGGGTCCCCGAGGCTTTGACTCTTCAGGGCCAGTGTGAATCAAATTAACGGCATGGCCACAGAAATTAATTGACACATATTTGCTTCAGGTTTTTATCATTTAGGTGTTTCATTCATTTTATTAATGAGACATATCTGAGAAACACATAAGTGCAGATGAGTTGACCTTATTTTGGAAAGAAAATGTTGGTAATTATCTTAATTTTGGTTTTATTATGAGAAAAGAGTCAGCTGGAATGCATCATTATGGTGAGAAGCAGCTGATGAAAGCATAAAACTAAGAATGGCATCAGCATGACGGCGGGTGGGAGTCCACAGCTTTTTGCTACTTGCATGAAGGTAGGAACCACTGATAATGTTGCACGGTTGATCTGCGTTACATTTGGTTTAGTTTTCTCAGACAACTTACACCACAAACAAGTTTAAGTCATGTTGAGATGGTTGTTTGAATAAAAAGGAAGAACCAAACTTTCTGATTCTCAGTCTCCTGCCCATGCTGATGGATTCAGCCAGTGGTTATTGGAAAGTGTAGAAGAGCTGATTTTCCTACACATGTTGTCTGCTCTGCTTTTATCAGATGCCGCTTCAGTTGTAGACGGGTTTTATTAGAGCTGCACCACAGTCTGGACCATGAGTCATGACGGAGAGTCTTAATAAGCTGCTTTCCAGTTTAACCATCTGACAAAAGCAACAGCAAAACACGTGATGGAGAGCAGCTTCATTAGGAATATGGCTGTAATAAAATGCACTGGTGCTTTGCTGTTTTACAAAAACATGGAAAAATATGGACCTTTGCAGGTTTCTCAGCTAACCAAGCCACAGATGTAAATGTGATGAGTGATTCAGGAGATCATGTCTTGATGATCAGTATTACTAAATAGGGTCGGGAGTAACTTAGAAAACCATTTTCACTCGACGCAGTCTTCTGATACATTAAGAAATGTAACTTCAAACTGTATGAAATGAAGAGAAAGTCATGAATCAATCTGGGTTCTTATTAAGGAGGCGCAAAGATGGTACGGATGCTCATCGGTTATACATGTCTGAATGTACCAGAGGTGTACAGTGGTAATTTGGGCAAATTGTCCATCAACCCGCTCCTCGAGATGTTGATGTTTTTGCTTCAACATACCAGCTTGCTTACCAAGCATGAGAAGCTGTGGATGATACTACGATGTTTATCTTAGACCGGTTACACAAGCACCTGCAAAAGCCCAAGTCACATGCAAGACTTTTATCTCATCAGCTGTTAATGAGCCTCATAATTTACCTGAACGATCGCTTCACACCTAAACAACCACTTCAGATTTTACTGTTTCTCTTAAGCTCTTCACAGATAGAGTTTAGCATGTTTTTGAATGGCTGCATGTCCGATATAATCATCCCCAGTACAGGTTCCCAGCAGGTGTCCGTTCTTGTTTTATTATGTACACAGACAGCTGCAGGTCTTCCCACGAAGGCCGCCACCATGTCAGATTCACAGATGGCGCCGCGCTGCTGTCCCTTTCATATCATCTCTGAGGCTACAGGTCATGAAAACAAATTCACATAATGACATCAGCTATTAGCAGTGGGATGGTCGCAGATACATGGAGGGCATGCTTTTCGCTTATCTGCATCAATAAGGAGACAGAATCACATCGTTCTGTAGATCATCAGGAGACGGGAAACTCTGCAAGATGTTGACCTTTTCACATTCATGACTCCCCTCAGCTTCAGCTGTGGTAATAACGTGCTTAAACAGCGAGGTGCCAGAGAGCATCGCTCAATTGTTTGCATTCAACTAGTGCTCCACTAGATGGGGGTAATTATTACACACACATGCACTTTAATGTAGCATTTTCTCTTTACGTTCACGCTTTCTATCTTTTGAATAATATTTAGAGTGAATTTAGTTGCATAATAAGTGGTACAAAAAACATTACGAAGGCATATTTCTATTAAGTTAATTTGATCCTGAAATATTTCAACATATGCTCTCATTATCGAACAATTCAATTGTCAAGACTGAAAGAGAGGTCAAAGATAAAACACTGGAAATAAAAACCTCCGTTGTATCTGGCAGACTCTACGAGCTGGCTAAAATTGAGTTATCACAAACTAAAATAAGATAACTGGAGCACAAGACAATCAAGACAAATAATCTAAATCTGGGTCTTATTACATTACAAAAATTAGGAACCAATGGGTGAACTGCATGTCAATCTCTGTGTTACAAGTTATGTAATCACACCCGCAGCTTCTTGTTTTTACCTTCTATTTCCATGCAAATGTAGAGAAGAATCCTTCTGTTCTGTATAGTCTTTTGCTGACAAACTATTTTTATTTAGGATCTTTTTCATTATTGTTTTTAACCTTTGAATCTGTACATTTATTTCTAAAACCAAATGTTAATGTCTCAGAAGTAAAATCCTAAAGAGAAACAAAATCGATCAAATATTAAACTTATTAATTTGACTTTTTTTAATATAGTGTTTGATCTGTCCTTATTTGACCTCAGAAACATTGGCTACGGTTACATGGTGGTTTTTAATTCCGAATTAATAATTCCGAATTAATTAATTCAGAATTAAAATCTTCTCCCTCGGTTTTACATGGAAATATAAATTCCGAACGAGGGCTTATATGGACAACACGTTTTCTTAATTCCGCTTTAAAGCCAGAGGTTGAGAAGCGCCCTGATAGGTTGGAAGCGGGAGTGACGCGACGTACATAAGTACGTCTATCGGAAGTTAAAAACCGCCTCGTTTCTGTCCAACAACAACAGAAGAAAACGTCGTAATAAGAGCCATTTTTGCTTGAATTAGGTTCTGGTTGTGAAGCAGCAGCTATCCGCTAGCATGCCACGTCACTTTCACCTCAACGGACTCGCTTTGAGCCCGTTTGCTTCGGACGGGATGCACTGTGTATGGTTGCCATGGCGACAGGACGAGGGGACAAGCATGCGCAGAACGACAGGAATTAACTACGACCGGAATAAGGGTTTAAATGATAGAAAATGAGAGAGGAATTAACTCATTCGGAAGTGAGAGACGAATAAACCAGCCACTTTATTCCGAATTGAGTTTAATTCCCAACTAAATTTGCATAAGGAATTAAGTGTTTACATGGTCTGTTTAAAGGCCCATTTATGCTTGACGCGGATGACGGATACACACACGCACGGAAAGTTTCGTCCGTCTTCTGCGTCAAATTCCGTGCGTTTTTGGTGCGTTTTCAGGCTCCTTGCGCATCCGTCACTCGACGCAGACGACGGAGTAATACCACCGGAAACCACGGGGTCAGTGTTGAGCATAGTGGAGCAGAAACAAACCAGGGACGAAGAAAAAGATAAACAGGTAGAAGAAAACCATAGAAGAAGAATGAAGACGGGGGGGAAAAAAACATTAGAAGTTGCACAAGCTTTTGAAATAAAGCTCTACATGTGTTCACGGTGTGTTGGTGGTTAGAAACATCTTAATAGCAGCACGTTTGTGCCGCCAATCGATGTTTGAAACTAACGTCATATCGCAGAGTTTATAATAAACTCAGCACTGACGCTTAGCGGAGGTTAGCCGTAGCAACAGAAACGACGCATGGAAACATGAAGGCATGAAGGCATGAAGACGTTTGGAACGGCATCCCTTTTTACGTCAGTCAGGGAGCATAAATGGGCCTTAAAGCGGAATTAACGTTAATTCCGAATTAAAGAGGAATTAAAAGTCCCATGTAAACGTGGCCACTCAGTGAACACACTCGGAGTGTACAAAGAAAAAGTAGAATAAAGTGCTACTCTGATGGACAGAACATTCAAAGTGTTTTACATCAAACAATAAAAGTATTATAACGCTGCAGAGTTACAATTAAAAAAAAACATGAACAAGTTCAAACTTTCAAGCTTCAAAGACACAATGAAGATTTCGTCTTAGATAAAAACTATTCTAATGCAGAAGAGAATAGGTGGGTCATTAAAGGGATACTGAGCAAACGTTGTATAATGACCCCAGAAATCCTCCATCATTACTCACATTAGGCTGATGTTTGTGTGTGAAGTTACACAGGATCCCTTAAACCTGGATCTGAGGCCCAGCCTACACTACAACACTGAGACATTAAAATAACGTTTGGTTGTGTTCTGGTTTACATGGTAACAGAACTTTGGACCAAACTGCAAACCCTGCAGGGTGAGAATTTTACTCGTCAGAGTAAACTGGAACTGGAACGTTTTGGCGCCGATGACGTCTGTAGGAGCCACTTGTTGTTTTGTTTTGTTTAGTTTGTATATTTTGGCTTGTCATCACAGTGGGTGGTATCAAAGACGCGCACCAGGTGTATTAATTGTAGTCACAGGTGATCAGGACGAGTTAATTAGCTTGAGTGCGGGAGTGTCACACAGTTTTTTTTACCGCTTTCACCTTTTCGTTTTTGGCACCGTTATTTTGATTAAAGTCTAAGTTCTTGGACATTATTTTGATAATCAAAATAAACGGGAACTTCACCCAACGTGGACAATGGCTCGCTGGATTGGACTGTTGGAAGCGCGTTATTAACCCTCTCCCCTTACCCAGCTGAGTGACTAAACGCCTTGGTCACTACAAAAGTAAAAAATTTTTGATTCACAGAGAGAAAGAAAAAAGGCGCTCTTCTGGAGTTTTGGAATTATGACGGCGATCTTAAGGCCTTTACACACCTACTCCGAATATTTCGTCCGAATAATTCGCACAGTACTTAAAAAAATCGAATTAATGTAAAGTCATTGGAAACCTTCACATCAGTGACGAAATTCCATCTAGCGATTTTGCGAAGTTTATTTTTTCGGAA
>JBBBVT010000022.1:4658309-4670467 GCA_037177035.1 Craterocephalus eyresii | reverse complement strand
GTTCTTGGACATTATTTTGATAATCAAAATAAACGGGAACTTCACCCAACGTGGACAATGGCTCGCTGGATTGGATTGTTGGAAGCGCGTTATTAACCCTCTCCCCTCACCCAGCTGAGTGACTAAACGCCTTAGTCACTACAACGTCTTAAATGTCATCTTTCACTTGCGCACAAAGACCTCATATAAAGCGCAAAAACAATGGTCGATCTCCGTTGTCTTGTTCTTCTTACCCGATTGTATCTGGTAGATCACTGATGCCGTCAGTGATCAGCCTTATTAGGACACCTGCGTGTGTCGTTGCAAAGTCTTACTGCCCTCTAGAGGCCTGGCATGCACACTACATCGTTTCTGGTCCTGTTTGTTTTTTCTCCTGCATGGAAATAGTTTTCTATCCGCTGCCATGTAAATGCTGATTGCCATGATGTGTGGAAACATTGTGATGTAAACATGTGGGCCAGAGTGTTTCAGCTGATCTTAAGCTTTCTG
Organism: Craterocephalus eyresii; assembly: GCA_037177035.1. Classification (NCBI taxonomy): domain Eukaryota; kingdom Metazoa; phylum Chordata; class Actinopteri; order Atheriniformes; family Atherinidae; genus Craterocephalus; species Craterocephalus eyresii. Next base: position 4,669,978 of record JBBBVT010000022.1, on the reverse strand, counting down.
GCATTTTGTTCCAGACCTGCAGGGGATAAAAGCAAAATGCAACTTCTCCATGTCTGATTCTGACTCTGGGAAATGATAAAAGTTGGATGCAGAGATGATGAATTAGTGGCCATTGGTGAGTGATGATAAGATTGAAGGTACATGTATAAGAAATGGAGGATCATACTAGTTGTGGTAAAAGAACAAGCTTCCATGTGGAAATCTATCACACCAACAAAAGAAGCAAAATCGTAAAGAAGAAGATGGATTTCTTCTTCCATGGCTGGAAAATTGCATCTGGTAATACTGATGCAGTTTGGTTGTGACAGTGAAGGTCCTGTCTATACCTCTGATGGATGATGTGCCATGGCAACTTGGCCACAGGGATATCCATTTGGCTGACTGGTCAGCACACATTACTCAGCTGGGAGGTGGTGGGATTGATCCCTGCCTGGGCCTTCCTTTATACTGCCATAAAGTTATTTGTTTCTGAGGTATTTGAAATTGTTATATCCAGCTTTAAATGACAGTCATTTCTACACAATTTACTTGAAAGCTACAATATGTAAAAAAATGTAAAGCAACTGGCCGTAAAATCATCTTAATATGTCACAGAGAATAATGTTCATACTGTATAACACAGTATGCTCACCAACTACAACAGTACAACCAAAATATTGGCGCTTTAAAAAGTCTTTTGCAGACTGCAAATCATGTTTATGTTTTGAATCATGTTTTGGCATGAGGCATGCCCACCGTTTAACAATTATTGCAGTCAGTAAAACCTCAGCTGCCGAGCAACCCCAGGTTGCCAGTTTACGACTACTGTAGCTATAATGGCGGAGGCAACAAAACTTAAAAAACTTCTCTACGAATCACAGACACACCAATATAAAGTTCAAGGCAGAGCGAGGATCTATACAGGAGCTGAAAACTGAGAGTAATTTAAAAAGAGACCCAGAAGTGGCTACACTTCTCCTAGATAGGTAAGCTAAGGTAAGCTAACGTTAGCATCATTCAGTTCAATTCAACTTTATTTGTATAGCGCCAATTTATAATAAAGTCATCCTAAGGTGCTTCACTGACAATCTGTTTAAGCAATCTGATTGTCATACATTCATATATACAAGCCAAATAATAACAAATAGCCGATGTAAGGAAACCAACAAACTGCATCGAAAAGAGCCTTCGATTAATCCACAGAGTCATCATAGCTTGACAGGGATGGACATTTCCATCGCAGAAACAAATCTCTGAGAACTTTCTATCAAACACAACTGGATTTGGTTATTTGTGCAGGAGGACGTTTAACTTCCCATCCAAGAGGCGTCATCAGTTCATTTTTACATCCTGGTCCGATGCCACGCAGTCAGATTCCAGCAACAGGCTATGACGTTAGCTGGCTTCTCCTTAGCATAATTTCTAACCACAACCACCGTTCAGTATTGACTACAGTGCTTCTTTAGTAGGGCTCTATAAAAGCTATAAATAAATGATTAGCAATCAAACGATGAATTACAGCATAGGATTAATCGCTCGCCCCTAATAGTCGCTGCTCGCCTCGTTGCTGACAGAGAATACACGAACAGCTCTGACCTCGAGTCTGGAGGGGGAGACGGACACGACTCGCCACAGTATTTTGAAGTTGAGAGTAGTAACCGTTTTTGGCCACATTCTTACATTTGGCGCCTTTAAATCTCTTTGCTTTTCCTGGGAGAGACCATCTGACTGGTTTGTAGAGCGAGGGAAAAGCTGAAAAGCCAGCAGCCTTGATTTATGACGATGCACTGACTGATTAAATGAGTTATGAGAGTAGCAGATTTGCTAAAGTTTTGGCGAAGTGTGGTACCTTTAAATGAGACCTTTTCAAACAGGGTTAAAGCTTTTGTAAAAGCAAACAGCCAGTGATATTTTTTCATCAGCAACTGTTTACTGAGGATAATCATGGTCTATAAACACACTATATCAACAATGAGAAATACTTGGTCTGAGCCAAAGTTTCTTCAGCATTCTGCACTGTTAAACTACGCACAGCCATCACAGCTGGTGGTTTTAGGACTTTTACATCATCCTCATAAAATGCAAACAGTTTGGACTGACAAGTGTTATCACCCTTATAGGCACTCAGCAAGATAATGCTCCATCAATACTTTATGCCTGCATACCAAACCATTTCATGGTATCCTGTGCGATACAATACAATTAATGCAGGCATTGAACATCTGCATCAGAAAAGGACGTTGTTTAGGGAAGAAAGTGAAGAAGCACAGTTTTTTATAAATTACAGCACAATGAGAGTCTGGGTTAAAAGTCCTAAAAACATACAGTAAATGAAGAATACAGCAAAAATTTAATCTACTGACATATATATACACACATATATTGATATATATGTGTGTGTATGTATAGAACAGCAGCAGTAGTATAATTCACACAGTTTTTAATATTTTTCGTCATGCTGTTTATGATAAATCGATTACTTTTCCATGCTGCTTTCTGTTGGCTCTCACTGCATCTTGCTTTTCATCGATGCTGTGGGAGCACTCATCCTCTTAATGCATCCCCAGACTTTAGAGAGCAGCCAAACAGATCAATACAGGCTTAGAGGGATGAAAAATATGCTTTCAGACCTCTAAGCCAGGCTCCAACTCACTTCAACCCACCCTGCTGAAAGAAGATGGGCTGGAGTTTTTCAAGGTGAAGATGGCTCAGCCTCATGGTCTGATGAGGTCTTGTGGGTGTTTTGCAGGAAATAAGCCACCAGCGTTTCGGAAGTTTAACAGAAAAGACTTTGAGTTTCTTTTTTTCCTCTGTTGTTTTAGAGAAATGCTTAAACTTTGTAACCTTTCGCATATTGTTGACTTTTAGAGGATATTGCCAGATTTTCTGTTGTTATCCTTTCAAACAACGTACAGTCCGAGCAAAAGTTTCAGTCGCGACTCAGATTTTTGTTTCATCCTTTTGGTGTCACGTTGCCAGCTCAGGGGACTGGTCTGACTGAATACGAATCAGCTGGAGTGATGCGATTGTTTTAACCACTTACATCTATTCAGACAAATTTGACCCGTTTTGACATTAAACAGCAATAAAATACAGCCTGAACATCATTATCTGGGCCAAAATTTGTTGACGTTTCCTAAAGTGACCCCAAAAAAGTACTAAAAATAAACATACTATACATATACTATTGTACTGAAACTAGAGACATTACCATACTGAGGCTGCTTCCAGTCAGATTTGACCCAACTGAAATTAATTTTGCATCTATGAGTTTTGGTCAAATCAATGAACATGTTGGTTTTAGGTATAGTCCAAGTTTTTTTTGTTCTCTTATGGGACAGTGTGGACCGAGTTTATGGGACACCTGGACACCAACCAGTTGTTTCATTAAAAAAGTTGATGTTTTTTGGAATACAGTATTCAGAGATCATTGCATAATATTTATTTTTGTTTGGTTTAGCTGACTTCCTGTCCAGTTACAAGGCTGTAAGAAAACAGTGTTTTTTTGATCCCCTTTAAAACATGGGTGGAAACTAAAACATACACCTGATTAAATTACCATTTATGGTTGAGTTCTGTGCTTCCTTCATCTTATTTTAAAATGAATACCTGCTCTTCTATTGTAAAGAAATATGCAACAAAAACCTACAGCTCGCTATAAGGGCTAAAAAAATTATACAAAATAATCATTAATTGACTGTAATCAACAGGACATGTTGATAAATGTGATTTTAGGAGATATCGCCCAGTCGTAATCATTGACCTGAGGAGCTGCGGAAGGCGTACCTTATTTTTATTTCTGAAAGGTGGCAACCCTAAGGACAGTGTGGAAGAAAACTGATCACAACCCCTCTGATGAAGATGACTGATGAAGAGGAGCAGGCAGCAAAGCAGCTGTTCCTATTTATTCTTCACTTTAGTAAGTACTGTACAGTTTAATCTGTCAGTAAAGCTTACTTCCAAAGAAACCCAAAGAGTCGTCATTGCTTTGTACAGAAATGTTCTTACAGGGAGGAAACTGCTGCTAATAACGTTGCACCAGAGGACTGTGGTCATCAGAAATATCGAGGAGACGACTGCTTCTCAGAAGAAAGATCTCAGGATGGCCAAGACTGTCCACCAAGCACCAGGATCAATTCTGAGTGCAGAGCTTCTCACTGTGAGACGAAAAACATCAAGAAGAGAATTTCTGCAGAAAGAGCAAGGATTGGACTACATTAGACTGGTACATGCTGGATTCTGCAGAGAGACGCAGACAACCGTGAGTCCTGCATCGTACCAACAATGAAGCACCCAGACACTGTAAATGTTCTGCCAGGAAAACACCACCAGGAATAGGGAATGGTATTACTGTAAAACATCCTCTAAGACCAACCTCCAGGCACTTTAGTGGCATTCTTTTTATTTACCAGCCTGATGGATCACCATGTCATAATGCAAAAATGGTAATGATGTGGCTTTTGGATCCGTAGCCTGGAAACTCCTACTTGTGGGTAATTCTCAGAAATGTGGAGTAAAATGGGGTCAACTACAGCTGTTGATAAAGGAAGAATGCACCAGTCAGAAGTTCATATTCGGTTTTCCTGTTTGAACGATGGCTACAGTTACTCTATATGACGTTATTTTTAAACGGGAATTAATTTTTTCGAATAAACAAAAATAAACAAACTTTGCTTCCTGCTTTTTTTCTCATCTACAGCAAAATGGAAAATAATAATAATAAGACAAATAAAACATTTTCATTTGATTTTGATTCTAGTTTTAAAGCAACAGCTGGACACTATCATACCACTTCAATTTCACATATAGTGTTGGTGACAGGATGAGGGAACGAGCATGCGCACAACGACCGCAATGAACTTAAAGTGGAATGAAGGTTTACATGATAGACTCGAGGAATTATTTAACTCGGAATTAAAATGGTAATAAACCAGTAACTTACTTTGGGTTAAAGTTTGTTCGTACACCACACAACTACAATGGTTCTTCATTTTTCTGTACTATAGCTACTCCACAAGAAGCATGAACTTTTTTCCTGTTCTCAAAGCCGTAAGTGCAAAACCGAACTGCCTCAGCTAACACAAGACTGAAGAGCAGCAGCTCCGGGCCAAGCTCTCTCCGTTAGCATTAGCTCCTCATCCCATCTCTGCTTCTTAAGTGAGCTGATTTCAGCTTCTCATTCACTGTGATGTCATTCTTTTGGTCACGAGCCAAATCTCTCAGCCATGGGTAATGGTGAAACAAAAGAGAAATATATTAAAAGTTCTGCCTTTCAGCTCTCTTTCCCAAAATGGACCAGAGCGTTGTCATGGTTACTGCTTGAAAAGTCCCAAAACGTTTGTGAATTCCATCCATCCTTGATTATTCGATCCAGAGAGACTTAAACTGCACCGTATGAGACAATGACTCATTTCCAACTCAAAGGAAGCAAATCCACCATTTTCAATTAATTATAATCCAAATTAATAATGGATTAGTTTCTCTACGTTGCTTATGAGGCAACCAAAGCGCTTTACAGTGAATAAATTATTCATTCTCTTCCCATTCCCTCATGGTGGTTGTAACCTACACATGTAGTCACAGCTGCTCTAAGACAGACAGAAACGTAGCAAACAACCCACAACATCAGCCTCTCCGACCAGGACCGAGCATTAAAACAGCAGCGTCTTACCCAGAAACACAAAGGCTGATTAAAGCGGGATTCAAACCTCCAACTTTCTGGCTATGAACAACCCCCTCTCCCACAAGAACCCCTACCACCACATTAGCCCAGTTTATTATAAATGGGCTCGCTGACTGGGATTTTTCTCCTGCTGGAGTTTTGGTTCTGCATCCGGGTTTGTTACACCTGTTCTTCATCATCCTCATCACGGAGCAGTTAGTCGCCAGTTCTCTGCCAGACTTCCTGCTCCTGCGGTGCGGTAATCTGGTTGTTTCACAGCGCTCCTCTGAGTGAACGTTTCCCATTGAGCAACTTCCTCTGTGTGTTCCAGTAGCTCCCAGTTAGGAAAGTGGTTTACTTAGCTGTGCTTCATGCAAGTTTCCTTCAGTGGTTCACCTTTAAATTCCATCATCAACAATTTTCAGCCACATCGTCTTTCAGTCACTAGATTTCTGAAACGGTATCTTGGATATTCCTTGGATTGATCGACCCAGATTATCACACCTCTCTTTTCCCTCAGAGACTCTTGGTTCACATCAGCAAACCTAACAAATCAGTTCCCAGTTTGTTTGCTCAGAAAAAGTCTTGTTTGTTTGATGAGATGTTAATGTGAAAACCAAACTGATGTGGATCAAAGAATGAAACTCTGGTCCACCTAAAAAAAACAGGTCTGGGTTCATTTCGAGTGACACAATGCAGGTAGAAAAGATTACAACATATGTGGTAGGCCTATAATGACAGGAGAAGAAGCCCTTCTTGTTTGTTGTCTTCTCCTACGCTTATTCTTGATACTGAACCTCAGGAAGGGAAAGGAACACATTATTTAAAGGTTTGGTTTGTTTGATTAAGTGAACTATGAAAAGAAATTCATACTGGCTGAATCCTGAAACCCCCAGTCAAGTTTCCAGTCATGCTGAGTCTAATAAGAAAGTAAAATTTATTTATAAAGCAGATGTCACACAGTAAAACAATTTAAAAGCTGTGTAAAATAGTGGAGTCTGGTGGAAGTAAATGTGAAAATGACCCGACTGCTGGGACTGGACTATCTCCAAGAGTCTATGTTGGGTATCATCTAAGAAAAGCTTCACTCTGCAGGTGTAGTTTCTTCCACAGGTGTAGGTTTTTTCCTCCTGAGATCCATGTTTGCATCATCATGTAATGCAACCACATCACACTCCAGAGGAGTCTACAGCCCTGATTTGGATGTAAAGACATGACGTCAAACGCGATATGTCGCGTTTACAGAGGTGAATATGAACGCTACACATGTCTGCATGAAAGGCGACATGAACATTCAGACTGAGGTGCACCGAAAACTGAAGAGTCTGTTCAATACTTTAGTGCTACACTTCGATATTTTTTCAATATAAAGTATTTTAAGGCCTTTTTAACTTGTACTATTATAAACAACAAATACTTGTTTAAACACTTAAGTACAGTATTTTAATCCAATGTAATTTTCAAAGTGCCGGAATATATTCAGATTTTTCCATTTTCAACTTAATAAAAAGTATCAATAGCAGAAAATATCCAGTTAACAGGATCCCTGCTTCAGCAAATGCATGTCGGAGCTGATCGGTGGATCGGTGGATCGGTGCTCGATGCGATGATGCAGCCTAGGAGGAGCAGTCAAAAGCTTTCAACACTGATCAGACAAGTTCATTCAAGAATGTGTATTGCTTGATACAGTGCTCACGATGTGGTACACACCTGTATTGAACAGTTTGATGCAATTCCATGTTGCACACCTAAAATATGTATAATATAGTAATTCTTTCTGAACGACTCATTTGTGCAAACCTGAACTTCTCTGATGTATGTCACAGGCCGATACAGCTTAATTAACAACTAAAACTTCTGGAATTGCTCATGAAAAGTGATTTTGTAACATGATCCCATGAGGAGATTCATCCTGCGAGAATAGGAGATGACGAAATGTGTTTAGTAAAGTGCTCAGAGTGGTCAACAAGACGAGAGAAGTGCTACACAAAGAGTTTGGCCTGTAAATCCCTGTGGGTGCTCATATATACTGTTGGTAGAGTTTCCACTGGAATAATGGATGTTATTCCCTGAAGTTACCACACTGAGGAGAGCAGGGGGGGAAACCGAGGTCTGATGTTGACCACAGTTTATGCATTATAGACAAATCCTTTCAGATTGCAACACAATCTCCAATGGGTATAATTTATCATCTATCAGTTTTTATTAGTCATCGAGGCCATTTCCTTGTTTACCTTTCTAATCCTCAAACATCAGAAGTTCACACTAACATGGTTTGTTTGTAAAATGAGGTTCACGTTTTTCCCCCAAAATTAATTTCCGCTATGACTTCAGCTTTTTCGCGTCCTCAGACTGGTCTGACCACTGCAGGTCCAGCTCTCGGCTCTGCTTACGATCATGAACAAAACAAGGAGGTATAAATGGGGAGCTTTTTTTCTGGGTCGAGTCTGTTTCAGACTCCAAAGCATCAGCCATAAATATATCTTCTCCCAAAGGAGAAGAAAAGACAAACATTTCACAGGCATGTGAAAAAAGTGATCTTTTCTTCAGGAGTTGAAGCTAAGAGTGACACACAATCCAGCAACACAACTGCGGACATCAATGGAAGTAAAGTCTGAGAATAGAATAAAATTATGGACTTAGTTGTGTTTCCTCTACATCTACTGTACACAGAGATGTTGCCAGAGGTGGTGACCTCACTGAGGAGCTTTATAAGCATCAGAGTGCTGTTTTTCCCTTAGATTTCACTTAAGGGAGCAATCAGTCTGTTGCCATTAAGTCTCTGCAGATAGCTGTGGATATCCTATTGACGTATGCTGGCCAACCCACTTGCACATCCCAAAGTGATGAACGACTTCCTGGAGGATCTTGTCTCGGCCTTTTCTGCTCTGCATCTCTTTATCCTGCAAAGTCATAAAATTCTAATCTGACAGATCAAAGTAAAACTGAGTCTAGAAATAGCTTCTCCTTCCGATGAAAATGTCTGCGAGCTGCTACACAGATCAGACGTCCCCCTTTGCGCTGCTTTCCTCAAAGCTTATGTACACTTTTTCATGGCTGGGGGTTGTCACTGTTTAGAAGCATCCAGTAAATTGTTTTTAGCGTCTCACAAGAAGGAACAAAACAATGTGTGTGTGTGAGTGTGTATTATCTCCGTGTGAAGTTCGCGGAGTATTTACCTGTAGTAAAACATTAATGTGTTTCCTAATATATCAGCATTCAATTCAAAAGCTAATGAATAGTGTTTTTCTGTTCAGGAAGGTACTTCCTACATTAACTGGATGATGAGGCATGACTGAATGCTCTCCATGCAATATTCAGTCTTTCATTCATCTTCTCCTTCATGGAATAATCAACATTTCTGTGTGAAAAACAGGCGAGATAGTCTGGTGTCATAATTCAGCTTTTCCCAAACTTGGGGTCATTGTTTCAGATTAATCAGTTGAAATAGCGTGTTAATTTTTTAACATAATAATGCATAAAGTATTTTTAAATATAAAGTTATTACTCATCATAGTAAAAATCTAAATTTAGTTCTATCTCGATGAGAGAAGCTGATTTTCTGCATTTTCTGAGTGGTTTGTCACAGCTGTAAAAAGCTCTTTATTTTCCTTAGATACTGAAGATACTGATCATATTCATTTTCAATTTTTGGGTCCTTTTTCTTTTTCTTTTTCAAGTGCACTGTAAAATCAAAAAAGTTGGTTTTACTCAAATAAGTACGCAAACATGTTGGCATGCAGGAACGTTGATGTGATCCATGTAAGTTAGAGGTTATGACATGATCTGCAGATGACGGGCTGCACAGAGGCATTGTGGCTCGCACTGCAGCCTTATAGAAAGAAAGTTTGCATGTCCAGGGTGTCCCTGCAATGGATTAGTGACCTATTCATGATGAGCCCTACCCCTCACCTCACCTGCGACCTTGAACTGGATAAGGCCGTTTTAATGAAACTGGGTCCCCGGTTCCACCCTGTGTGCTGTGTGCCGAGTCTATCAGCTGAAATGAAAAATAATCAGTCGATGGCTTGCATTTTTGCGGAGCTATATTGTGATGGTGCAGCTCCTTCAAAACAGTGAAGTGGACCAGCATTATATTTACAACAGCTATTTACAATATAGATACAGCTATATACATGTAGACTTTTGTGCCCGTCTACACCTTATCTACTAGAACACAGAAGCGCAACCCGCAATCCTCTGAGTCAGCCCTCAGTGTGACATCGGCTGATCTGCTTAATTCAGCCTCTGGTTTCCATGCACACTTCACTTTACACGACAATGTTGAGAGAGCAAGACGCAGCATTTGTGTTGCGATCTGGCCTTTCTTGCAAACGACAATCTGTAACGTTTTGAGAACTGGCTTCAGAGTGAGATTTTCTGGCAATGTGGGGTAGCGTGGAGCCGTGTGAACCCAACGTGGAACTCCTGAGTGGGATGGCATCACTGCCCACTGAGACTCTGCAGCCACATGAACAAACTATCAACAACAACATGGTGGATCTCCCTATTCTTTTAGTGCTGCCACATGTTTTCAAGTTATTCGGTCTCTTAAAACAAAACATACTCATCATTCTGCAGGAATGATGTTGTCTTCCTGTTGATAAGGATGTAGTAGGAACAAGTGTAAACATGCGGTGTTTCATTGCAACGTAGTTTTCAGTGCCACCTATAGGCCTGGCATGGTACTACATTTTGTCACTCATTTTGCAGGGTCATATAAGCAGTTTGTTTTCAATACAGTAAAGGGGGGGAAATGCTAATTTGGTTGCAATGTTGTTTTGTAAACTAGCCTTAAGTGGCAGCTACTGTACTGTAAACTCTCTCCAGACAGTATAAACAGTCTTATCTTGACTCCTGTCTAACCTCTTTCTCTTTCTCAGGTTCCCTTTTAAGCTTTTTTTGCTGAATCTGTCACATTCCAAAGGACTGGTTTGTTTACATCCACTTGCTAGAGAGTAACCCATGCGTAATGTGAAACTCAGTATGTGTGCATCCCAGATGAGAGAGTCGTATGGTGTGTTTGCTCAGCAGCGGGATGCTGCTGGACCACAACAGATCTAGAAATACACATAATAGATGTCCCTTTGCCATTAAACGAGTCCGGGAATCAGAGTGTTCAGGTAAGAAAGTTAAAAAATGGGTCTTTATTGTTCATACCAAGAAAATATCTTTGTATTTTTTTTTCCATTTTCTTTGGAAAAAATAAGAAAAATCAATGTTTATTAACAAATGACAGAGATGACAGCTGATAAAAGTGAAACGGTCAAACCTTGAGCCAGCAGAGGGATAACAAACTTTTTTGGTATTACACCCAAAGTTGAAGACATCGCTCACGCAGGTTTATTTCCACAAAATTTTTATGATTCATTGTTGTCACTGAAAATTTTGCTCTATCTAATGATAGTTTAAAGTATTTCGAGGCATACCTGTAAACATATGTTACATTTTTAAGCCTAACTTTATTTTCCATAACTTTAATCATATATACATATAAATACAAGTAACTATGTATTTCTTTAATGGCTGAGACTAAACAGATGCAACTGATGGCAACACAGGAAAGTGATTATTGGGAGTTATATTTGGTTGTCATGCATACAATGAAACATTCATATGAGCCTGTTTTTGCAAAATAATTCCTGTATTACGGGATATTGTCTTTAAAGATCATATTAAAATTACAAGCTCAAAGAAAGTATTATCATCCAACAAATCTATTCACCCAGTGAGATTATGTATGCACCAGATTACTGTCCATCCATAGCTGCTCATACATGTCAACTAAAACCAGAAAGACAGACCAGGGGGGTATTCCAGGTAGGTGGTTGCGAAAATGTAAATGTCGCGTATATTCTATTGATCTCATATTGATTGTGATATTGCATCTTACTTATAAAAAATGCGCAGAATGTAACATTAATTTTAGGTACGGTCAATCAGGAGGGGGGCGTTCATGGAAGCAGTTAAAAATGAAATACAAAAACATCCTTCAAAAAGGAAAAGCATATCTTGCTGGGCTATACCT
>JBBBVT010000022.1:4623551-4639685 GCA_037177035.1 Craterocephalus eyresii | reverse complement strand
CGATACTTTCCGATCCGTGCTTTTTTGTTGGTATCGGCACCGATACCCGATACTGGTATCGGATCGGGACAGCCCTAGTAGAGGTTGAGGTTCAAGATTCTGAATCGTTTCAAAATGTCCAAGAATCTATTTTCAAGACTTTGCTTGACTATCAAAGTTACTGCTTAGTGACAAAGATATGTTCAACTTTGCAAAGTTAGTTTTATTAAAAAATAACCAGTTTTCTTTGATCTAATAAAAAAACTATTCCACAGAGCTTTTTCTGACTTTGAAATTTTTTGGGTTGAGGTTTAAGAGTAAAATATTTAGTCAAAAGTTAAATGAAAAAAGCCAAAATCATTGAATAAGATGTAAAGCATGCAGGTGTATTTCCTCGGCATATGCTGCACCCCTGCATACCTCTGGGCAGGCGGACATTCAGCTCGCTGCGAGCCACCTGTGCTTGAAGTGGGAGGCCGCCACCGAGCCGCGAGAGACTGGGACTGCTGCGACCCAGCCTGATGGGAGCCACCTGTAAACTGGTACCGGCTTCGTCCTCGGTGGTCTTGGAAGAGCCTTGGCTGACCTCGCGGCTCAGCGGTCGCAACAGGCTAACGGCCAAAGAAGAAGACCATTGAGAGGAAGAGGAGGAGGAGGAGGAAGAGTGGGCCTTCTGCAATGAGATGGGGAGGATGTGATCAGAATGTGCCGATGCAGCAAGACGTCTGGTCCTCTGGAAGATGGACCTTGAGCGATGGCGTCAGCGCTGACACGCCCTGGTGTAAACACACACAGCCTCAGGTTATCCTAAACTGAACTGTCTCATATTTAAATATGAAGCCATAACAAGCAAATGCTTAGTTTTGCTTAGCTTAAAAAACTACAAATAAAGGTAGCCTATGCTGACAAAAAAGCTCCACAGGGTTGCTATTTTTTCATTTTATAGCCAAAATAAAATGATTATTGTGGAAAACAAAGTAATACTTATTGTTTTTAGTATTGTAATTTCTCTATTGTAACAAAGCTAAAATCTTATATCGTTGGAAAGCCTGTTTATTTCCCTTTTACAAATGGTTCTTTTTACAGTCTATGGTGAATACTCGATTCTGATTGGCTGCAGGGTGTCTGTGGAAAAGTATTGTAGCTTGATTTTTTTAAATAATTGCACTGGCTCAAATGCTAGTTATAAACGTGGCAACAGAAACTCACAATTTATTTATCACAACGGCAAGACAAAAGACAAAAACGTGAGGGATTTTAGTTTCCTTTAACCTATTTGATGAATTCAGCCATTTTGAAAACTGGAATGCAGCAGAAAAGAACGAGAAAAGAGAAAGAAGAAGAATGAGATGCGAAACAAGGAGGCGACACCGGAGGAATTAAACAATTTAAATGACATTGCCATCCAGGCAACCTTCATCGGCCCGTACAGCTTGACCTTTCCTTTCATACTATCATCTCTACCCCTGTGCGATTCTTTAAAACTAAATTTCATATCATCCTCTGGACACACACAAGCAGTAAGAGGTGCACTTGCCCAATGAAATGACACTTTGTGTCACCGAAAATATCATTAAACAGTCATCTCTCTTTACTCCAATAGGTTCAGTGGCCAAAGCCGGTTACCTTGGCAACGCTACCCAACATGCGATATTAAATAGTCCAGTTTCCCGCTTCTTGTGAGAAATGTAACAATTTCAACTGTAAAAACCAACACTCACGTTTTTTTTACCCGTGAATCAGGTTAAAGGTGACGCTGGCTGGAGACTGTGTGGGACCAAGAGAGCCTGCCACACTCACACCTTTTGGAGCTGCCAGTTTATTAGACCAGAGATCCATAAACATATAGAGGACTTATGTGGAAAAAATGTTCCCTTTCAGCTTGGAGCCTTTACCTGGGTGACATAAAGTATGAAAACTGGCACACCTTGGACAGAAAACTAGTGAAAATACTCCTGGATGCAAGCAGAAAAGCTATCACAAGGCGTGGTTAATGGTGGAAGCACCTAGTATGAATGAATGGATTAATATTTTACATGATATCTACTGCATGTGATGGAAAAGATGCCTTCTGCTCTCAAAAAGCAAGTTTTACCAAGTGTGGTGAAAGCAGAAGCCTGTTAGATCAGATTTCATCTGAATCCATTTAACATGCAATTATTTTCCTCCTTTTGTATCTCTTTATCTCTTTCTTTCTTTTAAGGAGAAAGAAGAGAAAATTAACTTGTTTGCTTTTTCAGTCCATTATCCTCCCATTTTGTTTGAGTTTGAAATATCAGGTAAGCTCTTGGTTCATATTTCATAGGTTTGTTTAAACTTAATTACTCTTTAATAACCTGTAGAGAGAAACAGCGACTTTGTTAGAGCATTTGTGGAGATGACGCTGTCCGGATTGTCGGATTGACATATGAATAATTGATTTAATATTTATTTCGTAAGTGACCATGGTATAAGTGGGATAATGTCCTTCCAGGTGTCCATTATCAGACATGAAGGGATGATGCCGGAGAAACCGTCCTTCGCTTTGTGTCAGACAGTTCACACCTCCACATCCTCCATTAACTTCTGATAGCAAACCTCGTCTGGCATTATCCCTTATTTAATCCCACAGCTGTGTAACCAAGCTGGAGATCAGAATGAGGAAGAGGAACCAGGACGCTACGCCACTGAGGCCCCCGGTTTTTATATGAAGTAAGTGTTAAATTGTCAATATGTCTCGTCTCTTCAGACTACAATCATCCAAACCAATGAACACACCACAAAAGCCAATAACAGAACAAGCTCTTTGGCACAAGCAGAGAAGACTTGGCAAGTTTTTTTTATAGTACCACCCACATGCTAAACTCTGCTGCTCATCCCACAAATGTGCTTCTCTTTAAATCTGGCAACAAGGCTTTCCAACAAAGTCAGATTAAATGCCAAAAAACATTGTTATAACGAGAAAATAATTACCAGACACAATTCATCTTACTTTTTTTGCCAAGTGTAAAACTCCTTAATTAGTCTGAAAATAAATAAATAAATAAAACTGCGTCTCCTCAAATGTTAATGAATTATTCAGTCTAAAGTTTTCAATCCGTTCAGGTCAGAAACCAGATATAGCACACTCAACTTTAGATAAAACTGAGTGTTTTCTGGGCTAAAAAGGGAGAAACTAAATACTGGACATTCCACTTAACGGCAACAAATCTCAAGAACGTTACTCACAACACACACACACACATTGTGAAGAGGCTGGCTTTTGCAGGAGGACAATGAGCCCTAGCAGACCTCGAAATCCACCATGATAAAGCAGCACAAGCTTTTAGAGAGCCCTCCACAATCTCACTGACCCAAATATCATAGAAAATCTGACATGCAGAGTATGCAGCTCAGCCAAAATGTCTCAAAATGAAAGAACTGAGCCAGAACATTTTTAACAACAGACAGATCCGGCTGGAAAAAAACCCTCCTAAAGGGGAGTTATTAGACAGCATGGTGCACAGACCTCAACAGAGACTATTAGGCTGTTTTATGTATGCTTGTGAAATTAAAGCGAACAGTCTAGCTGGGTTTTTATTTACTTCACTTCAGAAATCAAAACAAGGGTCGTGATAAAAACTGACCCATTTGCAACAATAATATGTAATAGCTCATCAGCTCTGTAATTCACTGCTTTGACAGCTAAAACAGCAGGTAATCATGGCGACTGGTTGGAATGAGCTGGTATTTGGGTTTTACACATGTCTCCAAAGCAGCTGTTTGTGGGTGTTTATCCAAAAACATAAACATAAAGGCTTGGTGGCATTATAATAACGCATATTTTCTAATAAATGGACTTTTTATTGTGTGAAAGTACAATATGCGTTAGTTGGGGTGAGCACAATGAAAACAATAAGCAGATATGCAGCTAAGCTATTCTCAGCTCCACCACAGAAATGTACCTCATAAAGTAAAGACCAAGATATTTTACTTGAATTTTAAAAAAGCAGCCAGAAGCTGAGCTGGATGGAAACAGAACAAAGACAAGTACACGCCTCGTTAATTAGATGTGAACAAGTCATCAAGGTTTTTAGCATTTACCCCACAATTAACTGAAGCTGAGCCCCCTCTCCTCTGTTAACATGTGAATTTATCATTCCTATTAATAGAGAGGCGACATCATACGTTTCCCAGCATAGTTCCACCCAACCTCACAGTGAGCAGATGTCTGATCAGCTAGAAACAATCCACTAAAGAGGCTGCGAGGGGTTTTGGCTCTTTTGTAAAAGTACATCTACATAACCTGAGATGATCTTAAAATGTATTCCTCTTCACTTATCTCATGTCATCATCTCTTTTTTAAAATCATTACTGCACATTCATGCTTCCATTTGTAAATATATTATACTTTACTATGAACTGTAATCAACTACTTATCTTTAGGCTGAAACCAAAAGTCTACAGAGAACAATCAAAGGTATAATAAGGATTATATTAATTACTGAATCTTTTGTTATAAAAATGCTAGATAATAAATAACCAAACGTGTCATGTGTCATATGCCATGCCCAATAATTAACAGCTATACTTGGCATTAATTAATCTGCTCATTATCTACTCAGGAGGAAAATAACAACAAGCTAAAGCACAGCATCTTAAGCGAGTTAAAACTAATAGCGCAACTTGCAGGTTATGTATTTTTATTTTCATGTATTTTTTGAGGCATAAATGTAGAAATCCAGAAGAATAAAATAAATTTGGATTCTGAGCCATGCGACTAAAAAAGCAGCATGTCATTTTACATCATGTAAGTTGGAAACAGCAGAGAAAATAAAGAAATTTCCTTCATTTCATCAATGAAGAACATATTTGGACCTAAAAAAAGTGTTTTAGAGTCCAAAGTTCCCAGACATAAGAAAATAATTAAGCTTGAGGAGCGAGCTTTCCTGCCTGGTGTCATTATGTGCAGGCGAAGAGAAGGGACTTCACTAATGAGCGTGGGGGAAAACTTTTTTATTTATATATATCTTTTGTTTCTAATTCTGACAATTCTCACGTTGTTAAAAAGTGTATAACTTTTTTTTTTTTTATTCAATAGCCATTCCAACATGTGTATACATTCTGTGATGTTTACCATTAACCCTTTTGAGTGAAACTGTTTCAATTTTACTGTTCACCATTAAAAAGAGCCCAGATGTTGCCCAAGATAAGAAGCACCACAGAATTGCTTCATGGAAATGTTAAGCGTAGTAAATGTAAAGAAAAGCTATTTCTTCTTTAAAAATGCCACCTAACATCAAATACATAAATAAAATAAACATAAAACTACTAGAAAAGTCATTTTGTTTATCATGTATATGTTAAGGACAAAGCGAGTCAGTAGAAGTGCTAGCAACTGTAAGCTAACATTAGCAATCATTAGCTAAGTGTTCTCGTTTTCCTAACCAAACTATTTCATCTCGGATACTGACATGACTGTAGCTCATAAATATAAGACTGTGGTTTGTTTTAAAAAACGTTGGATCCAGATTTCTATCATAGTAAGCCTAGCTTGGCTGTGCTCCCTCATGTTTTTCACTACAAAACTAAAGAAGTGTTTAAATAAACAACACTCAAGTAACTCCAATGTTATTGTGGCACATAAATAAACATATTTTCTTAAATGTAGTTCACAGTAAATGCTATTGTATTTAAATCAACTGAGCTTTAGGTTGTATTTTAATCAAAGCTAACAATTATGTATTGTTTGTTTAATCAATTGTATTGATTAATCAATCAGTGGTTAATTATTTTAAATATAAGTATTCGGTCCTTAAATTCAGGTGTGCAAGCCCAATGCCAAATGTTTAGTTGGGTTTACCTCCCTGGGATAAGAAAAAATCATTAATGATACAAGGACATTTAAAAGGTAATCTGCTCTGTATGTGTGTCACATCATAGCTCAGGGAAAAAGGTGTGACAGTGACGCAAATGCACCAGAAACTAAAGCAGGCGGGGTGAAAAGAAAGAGAGAGAACAAAAAAACATACATTTTCTTCCATCAACAGCTTGCCATAATTTGTCTGAAGATGAAACATAAGCTCTCAGGCACTCTGGTTTCTATGGCAACTATCAAGTCAATAGCCGACTTGTTCTGGCATCTGTCCCCACAGTGATTTTTACAGAGTGTAAAAGACACAGGATCTACAGTTCGGCTCGAAGCTGCGAGACAACACGTCAGAAGCTATCCAAGACACAAAATGTCTGTCAAGCCACCAGCTGAGGCCTTGTTAGATCTCAAAGCGTGACGCCTGTTTACAGGCACTGTGAAGAGAACAAAAGGTAGCTCAGTGGGTTCTGATCCTCTACTGTATAGTTGTTTAGCCTTAGCGGGAGGTTCACATCCTTCGGCTGATAGCTTCCATTTTTATGGTGAGCAAATAAAGCCCATTCACATCGGTAACAGGATTTGATGACAAGTCAGAGGCCTAAAATTGAACCCATGCAGCTCCTTCCATTCAGGAAAAACACACACTGATCTCAGACGCTACTCTGTTGCACATTACCAACCACCAACAAACTCCTCACCTTCTTGAGGGCAGAGCGGTTACCCTGCATGTAGCTACGGTGCATCTCCAACACCTTCTGCGGCCTGCTGCGAATCCAAGCGCTAAGCGTCTCGATAGGCGATCCATTTACGGACCACTCAGTTACACCAAACTGTCTCAGGTGGGCTCGCGCATGGCTGGCTAAAGCCTTTCGATTCTCAAAGTAGAAGCCGCACAGTTCACAGCTGGGGTCTGGAAAACACAGGGTAGGAGTAAACAGAGGTCTTTATTAGGGATGTGAATCTTACAGCAACTCACTAATCAATTCGATTCCGATTCTTGGGGTAACGATTCGATTCTGTATCGATTCAAACTGATCTTAATTCAAATTCAATCCTCTTTAATAAAAAAACATGCTGATTTACTCTGTTCCTCTATAAGCCAGAAACAGCTCTGAGGAATTGTTTCATTAGTTGAAAGAAAACTGATACTTTTCATCAAAAAACGGTTTAAACTTTGCTAACATGGCAAAGTTTAACATGTCTTTGTCGCTTAGCAGCAGCTTTGAAAGTCGAACTAATCATTTTTAGTCTTTTAAAAAATCGATTGTTGGAAATTTTGAAACGATTCTGAATCTTGATGAACAAGAATGGCGATTCCGATTAAGAACAATTTTTTTTCACCACCCCAAGTATTTATTGCAAATAAATGACCAGGATGAGACGGATTTAGCTCCTACAACTCACCCTGGTGTACCGGCTTGTCCGGTGACGGTTTTCTTTTGAGGGAGAAGTCCTGTGGAAGGGGTGAGAAAGTCTTAAGCCGAAGCGGTGATGAGTGGGCGGTCTCCATGGACTTGGCCTCTTCTGATAAAGGCCTCTTCCCCAAAGGAGACATCCTGAAAAACTTCCCTGTAGATAAGGTCGAAGAAGAGCCCCCCAAACCAAGTTTCTGGTACCTTGACCCCGACTGCAGCAAACTGAGTGGAGATTTATGAAATTTTGAGGACTGGTAACCCAAAACACCCAAACCCTCCGAGCCTCTGGCACCGCTAGAGTTTTCCCATGAGGGACTGTTGGCTCCTTGGCTTGACTCTTTCTTCACTCCGTGGTCCGAATGAGAGGAACCCCCTACCCCTCTCTTGTGCATGACTTCCCTCAGAGTGTCAATAGGCGAGCCATTGACGGACCACTCCGTGATACCCATCTGACGTAGATGGGAGCGTGCGTGGCTCGAGAGGCCTTTACGATTCTCAAAGTATTCCCCACAGAACTCACAGCGGATGTCTCTGGTGGGCTCCACCTCATGGGCCATCGCTAAAGAGACAGGGAGGTAAGAGAAACTGTATCAAAACACAGATTTATTCTACTTGAAGTACATTTTATTAAGGAATAACAAAACTCAAGATACCCAGGTTGAGGGGGAACACATTGTCAGAGCTGCTCCAGCCAGAGTTGAGAGACTCAGATGAAAAACCTCCAGATCTGCCCACCATTACCGGAGAAGTTACCTCCAGCTGCACCGGTTCGGGCTTCAGCTTCAGAATCAGGCCACTCGAAGACGTCGGAGGAGCCGAGCTTGATTTGGATGCCGCGGATTGAGGTGGACTGGAGGGGCGGGCGAAGGCGAAGGGTAGGCGACCCAGGAAGGTGGTCGAAGGAGACGAGGAAGGCAACAGAGGAGAACGAGGGGGTCCTGGAGAGGACGGAGGTGGAGTTTTGAGAGGCTTTAGAGGAAGGGCGCAAGGCAGGCCACGCCTTGTGATGACCTCCCGCAGGGTGTCGATGGGGGAACCGTTGACTGACCACTCGGTGATGCCCATCTGGCGCAAATGGGAGCGAGCGTGGCTGGAAAGTCCCTTGCGGTTCTCAAAGTACTCGCCGCAGAATTCACAGCCTATTTCCTTTGGAGGTTCATCTAAGAAATCACAAGAAAATGAACTTCTTAGAATTATGTTAAACATAAAAAGGCCTAAACTTTTTATACGTTTCCTGTTTTATCTCAGTGATTGACCATGTTTCACTCACTGTGTGGTAGGGCCATGAGTTCCCCACTACTGAGACGGAAGACCTGCATGGAAGAGGCCTTGAGACGCTTGGCAGGTGGGCCGGATAAAGACGAGGCAGAGGAAGAGGTAGCTTTGGATGTTGACCCACCCCCAGCTGTGGTCACCTTGTAGAGGAGCGATGAAGAGGAAGAGGAGGAGAGTGTCAGCAGCGGTTGCTTTGGGGAAGGAAGCGTTGTGGCAAGGCCTCGTGGTTCTGCGTGGCCGTCGAGCTGCAACGTACTGGCTTTGTGCTTGAAGTCATCAGAGTCAATGATCTGGTCCAGGAGGTCGATGGGAGAGCCTTTGGACTCTGAGTACTCCACGCCAAAGTGTCGCAGGTGGGCTCGCGCGTGACTGGATAACCCTTTTCGGGTCTCAAACCAGGCGCCACATAGCTGACAAACGATGTCCTTATCGGGATCTACGTCTAGCGCTGGAAGTGGAGAGAAGTCAAATGAACTGAGAAACACAAGGACAATGAAGAGCGAGCAGATATAAGGTTTCAGCCAAGGGAGCGACACTTACTGAGGTTGAGAGGTGCGTCGCTCTCCTGCGGCGCCCAGAGCGGTTTGGCTGATGCAATGGCGGAAGAGGCCGAGAGGTTGGGGGTCAAGCTTTTTATTCCCCCAGCCTTGTGCTCCGGGGAGCGCAAGGGGGAAGACACAGGCAGTAGAGAGGAAATGGGGGCTTTCTTCACTACTGAGGAAGGGGAGCCAGAGTGCGACAGAGCTGGAGAGGCACCGGAGGAAGGTGTGGACGTAGGGGAGGAAGATGGCAGCGGGACGGCTTTTGCTGCTTTGGCAAGGATGGCGAGAGGGATGGGCTTCTCGTCTAAGTCCATGTCGTCCTGCTCCTCATCTTTCAAGGGATCAGACGGACAGTGGTTGAGCAGCTCCAGATGCGATGGGCTTAGTTTGCCGTCTATGTCGTGCTCCTTAGCGATTTGGTAGAGGAGGTCTATGGGGGCCCCGCTGCTCTCCGAGACGGCGATGCCCAGCTGGCGCAGGTGAGAGCGGGCGTGGCTGGAGAGTCCACGCCTGGTCTCAAACTCTGAGTCGCACACCTTGCACTTCAGGTTGTGGACTGCAAAAACAGGGGGAAAAAAACGCACCTGTTTAAACATCCAGGAAAAACTCACAAATGTCAGAAGCTGCTTTTCTGTTACCCGCCAAATATCATGATAAAAATCTGGTAATGAAAACGCATACATGTCCAAAAACCTCACAAATAACGCTAAAGTTTTCACCCTGTCGCAAGGTGGTTTTAAGATGTATCAATAAAAAGGTGTAATGGGAACACTTCTCTCCTTTTCAAATTCACCAGACGTGACGTAGATGGCCACGTGACCAGTTTATTTTAGGTTAAAAAAAAGGCGTAAACAGAGGAGGATATAGAAATTTTATAAAAAATTAAACAGAAAAATATAAATTCCTATGCTTGATAACAAAGGACAGCGAAATGCTCCAAAACATAAAATATTTTGTATCTCCATCATCCCCATAGTGGGGTCTCATGGGATGAGATTTTATAAGAATCACGGCTTAGGCTCGGAACACCATTCAATGGAAACACCGACAAATCGTAGCTGTACTTTAGAAATATCGCCTTCATTCTATGAAAAAACTGTGATGAAAACTCAGCAAACACCACAGTTACAGGTCCTGATCCTGTGTATGCAAACAACAGCAGGTGGCAAATGTTTGCTAGCAGGTCACAGACATCCCATGAGACACGCCAACCCACTTCACCTCGTTGTCTTGAAGTGTGCAGCCACACCGACACAGCTGTGTAAAGCTCCTCTGCCTCTCTGGATCTCCCTCTGGACAGCCTACTCTGCTGCTGCCAAACCTCAGCAGTGACCAGAGGACCTCAGCCGAAGCAAATCCAATACACAGCCAACACTCTGGGGTCAGCATCCGCTGCAACCTCACCCTTAGCGTCTGCATCCTCCTCTGGAGAGAGGCTGTGGGCATTCCCGCTGGAGTTCAAACCATCCAAAACTGAGAGCTGCAGATCATCCTCATCCTCTTCCTCGGCTGCTTCCTCGTCATGACCTGAAAAGAGAGGAAAAGATAATAACAGATAATAAACTACAAGCTAATAAATAAGTCAGCCTTGTTAAACATTCAATGAATAAAGAGTAGTCCTGTGAGCTCATTGCCTCTATTTTTTTCAGTCCGTGCAGCAGCGCATCATAACGTCTTCTGTTAGGAAATGCACAAAAAATATCAAATAATGAATCACTCTCAGGAAAAAAGACTAGTAAGAAAAACGTAAAGTAATAATTACTCTACTGTCTAAAACAAACATTGCAGTCTTGGTTCCCCGCAGTCAGGCATTCCTGGGACAAAAGTGCCATTTTCTGCGACAAATCGCTAAATCAAAAGAGACGTGGAGACAGACAATGCTTTTTGTCTGGTGGGCGGCTCTGCGCTTGTCAGTTCATCTCCTGACTGTAAAAGAGAAGCGATGTGACACCTCGGAGCGCAGCGTTATAAACACTGTATTATTCCTAATACAGACTGCCAAATAATAAGCCGAGTATTTATAGTCTATACAGAGAAAAAACAGAGTGTGAGAGTACAGAGTATGACTTTGTGTCCAGAGGAACCGGCGAAGCGAGCCGAGACTTGCAAGTAAAAAAGTAAGACTTCCGATTATACTTGGTTAATCCGGATAAGTTGCAACAAGATGACCGATTACCGCCACTTTCTGCTGTGCAATGTGTTAGTGTGCCCCCCCAATACCCCTCACGCGCCGTGTTTCGGACAGTTTATTCCACACCATGTATGTTTTCACTTTGAGAGCACAGCGTGTCCTCTATCAAAAATCAAAGCGGAGTTAAAATGGCGAGGATTGGGCAACTGGAGGTAATTTTTTACAGACCCTGCGGAGCTGGGAACGCTTCACGTCACTCCGAGACGCGCGCGAGCTTTTTTTTTTTTACCTATTTATTTTTAATAAAAGCTTGCAAACAGTTAAGAACATTTTTTACAACTGCGAAAACAGAACACCCCCCCCCTTCCTTCTCCTTCTCGAAACAGTAACAATGAGAAGCTTTATGCGCTCCTGACAGACATGTCAGCGGTTACCTGCGCGACATTGATTTTTCTTTCCACGTTTTAACGCGCCCTCGCGCGATAAAGACTTCTTTTTTTCCTTTTTTATGGCCGTAGTCTGGCTACAACGTGACAGAGAAGATGCGGAGCGCCAGACGTGCAGTGCGACGCCGCCGTTGTGAACGCAGAGAGAGGGGAGGGGGCGAGGGGGCTCGCGGTGCTGTGGAATCACAGCGCGCGGTTACTCACCGGTCCGCAGTGCATCGGACTGCCGGCAGCTGAAGCCAGACAGTTTTTCCGCTATTGTTTGGGTCTGCGGGGAGGTGGAAGCAGCCATTTTGCCCCGAAATCCATCGCCAAGCTAAGGCGTGACCAATCGAGCGGTGGAAGCGGAGGTGGGGATAAATGCACCCGAGTGCCACATCTACCGTGGGCATCAAGGGACGCTCTCTGTCCCTCTTTACCCGCCCGTCAGCACACGCACACAAAAGCATCTCTCGCTGAGGATCTCTGCACATATCTTGTTCCTGGATTGACTTAAATGTATTCTTGTTTTTTAAACATTTCTTCTGTCATCTTTTCAGGGTGCAAAGTTCAAACAGAGTCACCAGGTAACACAAACACACACGCTGTCACTTTTTTTCTTTTTTTCCTCTTTTTATATATAAATAAGGAAAACTTACCTTCAAAGTCTTCCTCCTTTTTCCAGCCTTGATGTGACGCTGAAGCCACTTTATCAGGTTCAGAGGCAGACAGAGGCCTTTCACTTGTCTCCCCCTCCAGCTTTACCTCTATAATTCCTTCCTCTGAGTCTCTCTCCGCCTCATCATCATCATCATCATCATCCTCATCCTCATCCTCCAGAGAGCTGCCAGGACTCCTGGGAGGAGCCGTGGGAATTACCAGGTCCGGCCTGCTGGAGAAAAGTTCCCTCAGGATGTGGATCGGCGAGATTGTTACGTCCCAGTTGGTGATGCCGAAGTCTCGCAGATGGGCCCGGGCGTGGCTGGACAGGCCGGCCCGGGTGTCGAAGCCGGCGCTGCAGAACTCGCAGTGCATCACGCTGAAGGTGTCCGGGTCAAAGTTGGCAACTAAGGAAAAGAGGCAGCGCAGGTGGGAGTTTAGCAAAACCAGCTCAGTGATGCCTTTTCTTCAACGTAACGGTCCTGAGCATCTTAATTTATGCAAAAAGGATCCACTGGTCTGTCCCAACTGGTGCTGATGAGGAGTTTTTCAGACAAAAAAAATACCAAAACAGTGTATAGAGCTGTGTGAGGGATGTTGTGATGATTCGTCAACTTGTAAAAAAAAGTTTACACATCAAGACACAACATGGTTAATAGTATTTCTGGGATTAGCAGATTCCGATGACGAGTAATAATCCCTTTCATACATTTAGCTGGTGCTGTTTCCCGTCTGTTTAGATCACTGATAACATCACACAGGTTCTTAGTTTTACAGGTTTCCTTGCAGTTTCAGGGGGAAAAAAGATTTTTCTAAAAATGCAAATCATATTCCTTAATATAAGATTTAGTCTTAACAGCAGCGAACAACGCATTCACAAATGGAACAATGCAAACAAAGATATTATTATTATTATAAGTATTAGTATTATTTTTATTAGTATTACCATTATTATTAGTATTATTATTATTATAATTAATTTAATTTAATATAATAAATTTAATTATTATGTCTACAGTCAGAGGTCAGCTTCTCTTGTGTTCCCGCATGTGCATCAAGGACTTCTGGCATCAAACGAGCCCTCATGTTTGCTGACGGAGAATTACGGGCTCAAAACGATAAATTGAAATTAATTTATTTCAAATGAGTAATTCTCATCAATGATTAATTGATAATCGATTCATTGTTTGCATCCCTATATTGGACAGTTGTTGAAAACTTCCATAAGCTCTTTGTGCTGTTAAAAAAATATGTGATTCTTAGCTCAGATCAGGACGTTTCAGCGAAAGTCTCCATCAGGAAGATGCTTCATGTTCAGAGAGCAGCTGTTAAAAACCCCCTGATGAGCAGCGAGCGGTGTGAGATGTGTGTGGGATCTGATGAGCAGGATACTCCACAGGCTGAATCTGGGCCAACTTCAACCAAGTGATGTGTTCGGCTCATTTGGTATCGCTCAGAGTTGTTATGAAACCTAATTTAGCCGTTATAAACTGTTATATGCTGGGGAGCAATTTTTCATTCAGCCTTTTTATATAAGCTTCATTTTCAGTATTTTTGGGGTAAAATAGTTACGACTTAAAGCAGTGCTTCTCAACGGGGGTGGAACAGCCCCCCAGGAGGCACTCAGAGACAACATCAATGGTCCAGAAGAAAGTGAACACAGGGGAAGCATATTATTAAAAACATGGAATAAAGCACTTCTCTTCTTTTAAATAAATAACTTGGACCTTCATTTGATATTTCCAACTAATGAAAAGTTAAGAAAGTCGACCTTTGTACTTATTTTCAGCTGGATTAAAAGCTTTCACCACAAATCAGAAAAGGTAAGACACACTTCATGAATCTTGTGAATTGTTTGTGGTTCTAATCGTGGCTTGTATGGGTGACAGTGCATGGTAGAGGCTTTTACTTGAGTCATTTTATGGTTACTGGTGTTTCTTATCATGCACATAAACTGTGGGCTTTTCAGGGCCATGCTTAGCTCACTTGGTAAAACTTTTATACAAAATTGGCTAAAGTTCCTCATGTAAGCTGATCCTGGATTCATTTCTATGTAGCTTGTAGTTGAATGTCTCGCCCTCTTCATAAAAGGCTACTAGACCCACATATTCTACCAGTATTACCACAATTATTACAGTCAGTCTGTACAGGAGGAGTGAGGAAACTGGAAATTGTAAACAATGAATGATGGGGGGCAGTAGGGGACGTGGATATTATATACATGGTCACTAGCCCAAACAGAAGGTAGAGAAGCACTGATTTAAATGGACACCGTTCTGACTTCCCACAGTTCTCACGATACTAGCGCAAAAAACAGTCTCTTTCTGGCCTCAGCAGACACCGTTTTCACCATCGTACTTGTTCATCCATCACAAACCTTTCATCAAAGAGGAGGTAAAAGTAGTGCAAAGCGGAGCCTTAAAGCAAAGCGCTCCACGTCACATGATCTCATGAGAGACGTCAAGTTACGCAGTATCCCTTTAAATGAACTGCTGAACACAGATAAGAAGGAAAAAAGTCATTTTTCTTCATGTTCTTGTAATTTAACTTGTCTGTGTTACTCTGTGTACCTGACCTGTACCACGATGGTCCTGACAAAATTTTTCCGAGGGTTAACAGGTTCAATGGATGACAGTTGTTCAACCCAGTAAAATTTTTTTTTTAATTATCTCTGACAAATGCAAGAAATAGTTCTTTCAGACCTACAGTATCTGATGTTTTGAAACTATTAAGCAGAATGATGGAGATCGCAGTGTTTGGTCATCTGTGGTGAATTTGTTAAATTAAATCAGGATTATTATAGAAACCAATTATTTTTCATGATTTAAAAATTATAATAATGTTCATTTGTATTGATTTTTTAGGAGAAATGAACAAAAACATCATAATTTGCAGCACAGCATAGACACCTGTAATCTCCAAGTCAAACCCATCCTGTTGATGTCAGTTTATAGTGACCAACCAAAACTACACAGAACCAAACTTCAACATGTTTTATATTCTATTCAAGGATAAATGAATCGTTTATAGTGGAAACAAGTTCAGATCTGGACTACAACTCTGCCAAAAATGTGTTGCTCTGAACTTGTTGGAGGGCTGATAGTTTTGCAGGCCATCCCTCGCTGTACCCCAGGACACATCTGTCCAAAGAATGTGGACTTATGCAGCCTGCTTTACCCCTAAATGAGGTCTCAGAGGTTGTGTTTAAGAATCTTTCGTCTAAACAGTCTAAACGAAAGATTTTTCAGAGAGAAATCCAACAGGCGTCTGCACATGTCTGATTAAAAAAGCATTGCAGAACAGTTTTTGTTTTCGTCTCTGTTGCATTGAGCTAATGTTGCTCTTACTCAATCTTGGTCTGGCTTTTCTCATGTAATCAGAATAATTTACACAGCCCTGGAAGTTTATGTCATGCTAGTCCTGACCCTGCGGAGCAGGCAACGGCTGCTTTTCTTTGCTTAAAATCCAAATACATCACATCTCCTGTTATCAAGCCAAAGATGCAACAGAGCAAATTGATGAACATTGGCCATGTTAACATGACAGTTATAATTCCTCTTTAAACTGGAATTAAAGTTAATTGCACTTTAAAAAGATGAAAAATGAGCATGTAAACACTTAATTCCTGAAGCAAATCTTAATTCCGACTTAAACTTAATTCCAAATAAAGTGACTGGCTTATTCCATTTTAAATTCTGAATTAGATAATTCCTCTCTTATCTTCTATCATGTAAACCTTCATCCAGCTTTAAGTTAATTCCAGTCGTTCTGCACATGCTAGTACCATCGTCTTGTCATTATGGCCCCTTTTCGACCGACCTGGTTCCAGTGCTGGTTCGGAGCCAGAGCCAGACTTAGCACCGGTTTTTTGGTTTTC
>JBBBVT010000022.1:4577317-4591853 GCA_037177035.1 Craterocephalus eyresii | reverse complement strand
AAGGTCGCTACAGGATCTGAAACACTGGGTGGCGAAATAATATCTACATAGCGGAAACGTCCTCTTATCAAAAGAAACGAAGAAGAAGAAACCGGAACTAGAGCCGCAGCATAGCTGGTTTAGCTCCAAAAAGGTGCGTTTACTCTGAGATTTAATACATCTGTGTATGAAAAGCTAATGAAATTTGATCGTCTAATTTGTGTTTTAGATAGTATATGTTTCCACTACTGGATTCTTCGCAAACAGTTATCTGTAGGTGAAGAATCGGGCTAGCATTTGTAGCTGGATGCTAACAGCTAGCTGTACGTCAGATGTGAAACTGGGCTGCGGTGAGAAAAAATGGGATTAGCTGGTCCTAATGTCAGAATGTACGTGTATATGCAGCATGAAAATATGCTTAAAATTACATGTACCTTAAGTTCTCCAATGAAAGGTAGCCACATTGTGGCGTTAGCCTCAAATGCTAAATCACCAGTTTGCTTTGTTTATGTTTGATCTGCCCTGTAATAATTATTTATTCATTTTGTTAGTTATTAAAGGCCATTGTCTCTGGCTTCCAGGTATGTTCATTGTGTTTCCTGCTACAAACCCCGGCTAGAGAGATGAAATCCCTACGTGGAGGATGTTTGGTTGTATTGAATGAACACCATCACAGAAATGATAAAAGCTCAATTATTTAGCTGTCAAACATTCACAATGTAATATGTAATGTTAGAAATTATATCTACACAAGTAGATTTAAATTAGATTTAAGTAAATATGCGATTTTCAGTTGAAACAAGTGAAACAAGATTAGTCAGCACATTTTTCTGCAACATGTTTGTTTCCAGTCAGTTCTCAGTTGTGTGCAAAATTTGGAGGAAGTACGAACAAAAAGGGACGCTTGTGAAAGAGAAACAAGCAGGACAATGCAAACATCACAAAGGAAAGACAAAAAACATTGAAATAGTAAATGCCCCTTACATAGTACATTTAAAACAATCCCAGTTGTCCAAAGTGCTTTCGAATTTAGAAATGAACACAAATAACATAATAGAAGATTTAAAGCAATTGTTAAGTTCAAATGTGTATAAAAGCCAGTACAAATGAGTAGATTTTATTTAGGGACTTAAAAATAGAAATTATTTGGGCATCTGTAATGTGAAGAGGCAGGCTGTTCAAGGATGTAGGAGCAGCCATGAAAAATGATTCTGTTTGAACTTGAAAAACACAGAAAACCGTAAGCACAGAAACATGATTAATCTTAAACAACAGAAAAGAAAGAAACCAACTGAAGTAAATTGGATTTGCTCACAGAAAACATACATCCTTTTACATCTTGAGGGGAAAGAATGTTAAAATGTGGAATGAAAGTTTTATGTCATATCTGGGTTATCTTTTTCAGGAGTGAGGATTTTCTACTGCTATTGTCAGGATTTTGAAAAAATGTCACTGTGATTGATTAAATATCAAGACTGTAATGTAAAATAGCTGTATGTCACTTTATGACACAAAAAATATGTTTGACTTGTTCTGATTGTACATTGAGGGCTTTAAACTGTTACATATAATCTGCATTATTCACCTGAAAGTAATTACCTCCAATATCTTGTAAAATAAATATATTAATGCAGTTCGATTTCCATTCTTCTGCTTTCAAGAGCTGCTTTGATATTTGTCACGGGGGTAGATTTAATCATTGAAGGGCAAAAATCAAAGTCCACTTTTGTGCACTGCGCAGAGTAATTAAGCTTCCTCTAAAATCAAATACACAAAAACTGTATTAAATATTTAACTTTTCTTGACAGATTTAAATTTCTGTTTGTTATATTGATTTGTAATTTATTAATAATTTCTCCTGGAAGCAGCATGAGATGAATGTGTGTGTGTATCTGATGTCGCTTTCCACAGAAAATGGACACGCGGTTCACTCGAGGGAAGTCCACCATCCTGGAGCGCCCCCTGACCCGACCCAAAACGGAAGTGAGCCTGAGCGCCTTCGCCCTCCTCTTCTCAGAGATGGTGCAGTACTGTCAGAGCCGCGTCTACTCCGTCACCGAGCTGCAGATGCGGCTGGCGGACATGGGCCAGAGCGTGGGCGCCAGCATGCTGGACGTGCTGGTGCTGCGCGAGAAGAACGGGAAGAGGGAGACCAAACTGCTCAACATGCTGCTCTTCATCAAGGTGAGCGGACGTAAATACGGAGGTGGGTGGGTTCGCTCTGCAGCCAGCGCTAACGGCCATCTCCTCCCCTCAGGTCAACGTGTGGAAGTCCCTGTTCGGTAAAGAGGCGGACAAGCTGGAGCAGGCCAACGACGACGACAAGACGTACTACATCATCGAGAAAGATCCGCTCATCAACGTGTACATCTCTGTGCCCAAAGAGAACAGCAGCCTGAACTGCGCCGCCTTCACCGCCGGCATCGTGGAGGCCATCCTCACACACAGCGGCTTCCCCGCCAAGGTCACCGCCCACTGGCACAAGGGTACCACGCTGATGATCAAGTTCAACGAGTCCGTCATCGCCCGGGACAAGGCTCTGGACGGCAGATAAAGACTGAGGGAGGAGGGGAAATGTGCTGAAGACTGCGTCTGGAATCTGAAGACTTTATAAATGTAGAAATATACACTGCCTGGCCAGAAATAAAAGGCACACACTTGTAATGTTTTATGTAGCTTTGATTTCATTGTGTTTGTTTTTTTTTAAAGTTAATGCAAAGTTATAAAAACTAATTTCCATCCAGAGACGCTTTAAACTTTTCTAAAAGCTTCGTATTCTCAGTTCATGCTCCCTGCACCGCTCCCCGATGAATCCAGACTAGTGAAGCTTCTTGTTGCGGCCGCTGCTTTCCATCTCTCGTCCTCACTGGCTGCTGACCTGCAGGGTTCAGGTTCTTGCCCCTCTAACCCTCTCTGCTCAAATAATCTGGTCAGATTTAGGCAGAAATTGAGGAAAATCTCTTGAAGAAAACATGTATGCGTGTTAAAGCAAAGGCACATCCGAACCCTGCTGGTCAAACTAGAGGACCAATAGCTGCAGTGTTTTATTAGCTGCTCTGTATCCTGATGTGTCAGGCAAGATTTTCCTCTGACCACAAGGAACTATATTTACATTCATTTGCTGAGTTGTTTCCAGACTGTTATATGGTTTTTGACCAGGCAATGTACCATAATCATGTTTTATTTTGTTTTTGTCACCATGCTGTAAATAAATGTACATTGTTTGGCTTTAAACTGTAATCTATGGAGAAGTCATTGTCTGCTAACGAAAGGAGGATGGAGGCTAAGCTGAATAACATCCTGCTGATCTCTGTACATTGAATTAAACAAACTGGGTTTTTGTTTTATACCAGTTCAACCACAGATTTCATAGGTTTGGGAAGATGTGATGAACACGAACACTGAGATAATGTCCTCGCTGTTTGTGTGCTGATATGGTTTATCAATGATGTTGCAGTTTGTCTTGTTTCTGTAAATAAGCTTCGGTTTTAATGTGGGAGTTTGTATTCAGCAAATAAAAACGTTTGTCAACGTTTATGATGTTCAGGTTACGTTTTTAGTTCATTCATGCTCTGCCAGCACGCTGTAGCTTCCTACAGTATCCACACTCAGCCCACAGATGCTGTGAGACCAGACGGTTAAATCTTCCTACTGAATAAGAAGTGCTGCGTTTGAGGAATTAAAAAAAGAAATAAACACTAATAATGAAGGGAGAGTTTTTGTTGACATAATTGAGATCTTTTTGAGCAAATTATTTTTGCAAAGGATAAATTGGCATATTCTGCATTAAATAGGATAGAATAAATCTTTATTGTGAGTTTTTTCTTTTTCATGGCTCACCATCACAGCCTTTATGCACACCATGGGTGCGTGAAAGAGAGGCCAATAATATTTTCATGTAAAAACTGCTCAAATTTCTGCGAAAGAACAGTTGGAGTTGTTTTCTATGAGCCAATGGATGTTTGTTTCTGATGTTCATATATTCATAAAAAGCATCGACTTTGGGATTTTTGTTAGCCTTAAACTATGGTGAACCATAAAAATAAACGTACTCTGCCTGGCCAAAGAAAAAAGATCACAAACAGACTAATATTTCCAATTTTAGCTTTGATTATGCAGCATTCAGTGTGGCATTGTTTCCATAAACATCTGCAATGTCACAAGATTCAGTTTCCATCGAGTTTCACATTAATCTATCATTGACAGCCAAGGCCGTAGTATCCCTCAATCCTTCCAGTTTTAGTCAGGTCCTAACCCACTTTGGCTCATTTCTGCATCTCCTCAGATGTTCTCTCTGCTTGACGCGTGCCATTGACTTGAGTCTTGTTCAACATACGATCACATGATGTTTTTCCACATGGGTGTTCAAGGAATGAGAAGCTACTCATTGCATCAGTTGGGGTCAAATAACTTATCGCTAGCTGAAAGATAATCGCCCGTGCAGTAATTATGCAAGAGGAGGCTTGTACCTATTTACCAAGTTAAATCCAGGTGGGAATTTGTTTTCCTGCCAGTGTTTGTGCTGCCAGCAAACCGCAAAGCAAGGGCAAAAGAGCTACGCCCTCATGGAACTAGAACAACTGCAAATCGGAAAATACTTGCATTACTACTTGTATTTTCCGATTTGTACTTGTATTTTTTTAACGTGTACTTGTATTTTTAAATTTTTATTTTCTGATTTGTACTTGTATTTTCTGATCAGCAGACTTAATACGTACTTGTATGATACAAAACATGTACAAGTTACAAACTTGACGATACAAGTCAAAAATGTCCCTGTTCTACTTCCATA
Source organism: Craterocephalus eyresii (assembly GCA_037177035.1). Classification (NCBI taxonomy): domain Eukaryota; kingdom Metazoa; phylum Chordata; class Actinopteri; order Atheriniformes; family Atherinidae; genus Craterocephalus; species Craterocephalus eyresii. Next base: position 4,587,082 of record JBBBVT010000022.1, on the reverse strand, counting down.
CTTCCTTCAATTAAGATACAGTGAATACAGTGTATATACTTGAAGATGGCTATTATTATTATTATTATTATTATTATTATTATTATTATTATGGTTATTTTTACCAATTAAGAAAGTAAAAGGTTTTTTAAAAGAAAAAAAAACAAGCAATACATAAAAAAATGAATAAATCATTTAATGTTCCATTTCCTAACAAATGTATTTCATTAAAACCTGCCCAACTAAAGCAACACTTTTGCATAATTGCAGTATTCTAAACATTAGCATTAAACCAAAAACGTTTTACTCTAAAAAACTGGCTGTAAAGCATCATACACATAAATGAGTTAAATCAAAGTGTCATCCTCAGGGCTGTGGAGCGATTGTGCATCTTATACATGAGATAATTTATAATAATAGTATAAAAAACAGGAGGTCCGTGGCATCAGTGCATCTAAAATCCTCGCAGCATCCCTGGCAGCTCGTTGATCTTCTGGTGGATTTACTCAGCTATCATCATTATAAACAAACCTGGAACAAAAGCAAACGATGTGCCATAAATCATACAGATCAGAGGAAGCCCACTTCTCAGCACGGCGTTTTCTAAGCAGCAGCACGGATTGCGTCTGTCACGTGGTGGCGTCATGTGACTACCAGGAAGATGCGATGTGTTTACCTATGTGTCATCCTTTCTCTGCGACACCCAGCATCCTGTGTCTGCGATGAAATCGGACACGGTAAAATGAGATGAATCCGCCCTGCAGCAGGTAGTTGTGCTGGTTTAGTCCCCGTGTCCATCACCAACATGGCGTCTCCCAGTTACACCTGCAGCCAGGACAACGCCACAGGTCTGTACCAGCTTCGTCCCCACGCAGGAATGGATCTGTGTGATTGATCGTGTCTGTGTTATAAATGCATTTAGAGAGGAAATTATAAAGGAATTATCAGGTTATTTTCGTGAATCTCTTATCATTCATCGATTTATGCACAGGATGATCAAAAGCTAAAGGAATATTACGCAGTTTTATGTTATTGCGATGGGATCTGGTTTGCAACAGGAACGGTTTCATAATAATTTATTTCATTAAGTGTAGTATATTCATATCTATCTATCTATCTATCTATCTATCTATCTATCTATCTATCTATCTATCTATCTATCTATCTATCTATCTATATATCTATTCATTTCAATTTGATTTATGAAGCACTTTTCATGCATAAATGCTTCACATAGAAAAAACAATATTTATTAAAATAAATTTAAAAAACTGTCTTCAGAAACATTCAACATGATATAATCTGAAAAAATTCAAGTTAAAGTAAAAAAAAATTATATCAAAATTATTGTTTGTATCGAAAGAATATCAAATTGTGACACTGAAGTATCGAACCACGTGAATCGTAAATTTTGTGTATTGTTAGATAGATAGATAGATTGATAGATTGATTGATTGCCTTAGAAATAAATGTGGAGATTTGCGTTATGGAAAGAGGAGGATTTAGAGAATTTTGACCAGGTGGCCCACATCTCTGATTTAAAGAAGCCCAGTCCTTAAGTTTAAAAATCTTCCATTAAAAGAAATAAACAGACAACCCAAATCAATAAGGCTTAAAATGAAATTTTTGAAAAAATGTGTAATTTCTTTGTGTTTTTCAGAGAAGGATCGTCTCCTCTACTCCACATCCAGCTATGGGTCCCATGATCTGCGCGGGTGCCCCCGTCCCACGGCTCTGGTGGGCAATGAGCTGCAGCGTCAGCTGGAGGAAGATGAGGAGGAGGAAGAAGCCCTCAGGAGGAAACTCAAGTACTTCTTCATGAGCCCTTGTGACAAATACCATGCGAAGGGACGCAAGCCTTTCAAGCTGGGCCTGCAGCTGCTGAAGATCATCACAGTAACGGTGCAGGTAACCGGCCCGACAGCCAGCTGGGTCACCACATACAGGTGTGTGTTCTGGCTGAAAGCTTGTGTGTGTGTTGTGCCTTTCAGCTGGTGCTGTTTGGACTCAGTAACCAGATGGTCGTGACGTTCAAAGAGGAAAACACAGCAGTTTTCAAGCACCTTTTCCTGAAGGGTTACCAGGACAACGCTCCTCAGGCCGTCCACACGCAGGCGGAGCTCTACGGCCACATCCACTTCGCCATCGAGCAGGTAACGTAGGAAAAGTAACGAGTGTGTGTCATTCAGAGAATTTAAAGCTGTCTGATTTGGTCGTGTGGAAAACTGTTTTATTTCCAAGCAGCCAGACTTTCTTCCAACTCTTTAAAGTAATCTTGAATGATAGTTCATGTGTTTTTTTAAACAGTGTTCAGAGTTTTGCTCCATTTCCACTCATCCGTTCAACCCTTGGACTGTGTTTTTTTGGTGTTGCCTATGAATCAGTCAGGCATTAAAAAGGCAGCTGTCTCAGAGAATGGCCTGTGCTGTCTGCACATAAACAGCTTTCCATCCATTCCAGCTGTGAAAACACCACCAATAACACCTTTTAACCAACATAAAATAGGCTCTTTTTTTTTTTGGCTTCCTTTGAAGTGGCTCCCGAAGATCTGTTAACTGGAAATGTGGCATATCTCAGCATGATCTGCAGTGTGTCCTTAGAAAATGTAGGAAATTAGAGAAGTGGCGGAGAAAAGAACATGTGTCCAAACTACAGCAAATAATATCTGGGAAAATGTCTTTTAAAATGAGAGAAATCAGGCGAAATTGTTCAGTAGATCCACCTGCTGATCCCTGAAGCCTCCTCAGACGGGTCTCCATGTCTAGATGCCATGTTTAAGGAAGGGAAACAAGAGAAAAGGCTGAAGTTTCTCTTATGACACAAGAACTGGACGTAAAATCCGGTGCTACCCAGAGCTTGTGACCATAGGTGAGGGTAGGAACGTATGTCGAACGGTAAATTGAGAGCTTCACCTTTTAAGCTTAAATTCCCTCTTCACCACCACAGACCGAAGCACCGTCTGCATCGAAGCACCGATTCACGGTGTATCAATCTATCCATCCTTCCCTCACCCGCGATTAGAGGTGTCAAGTAGTGAAGTACAATTACTTTGTTACCTTACTTAAATAGAAATTTTGGGTATTTATACTATACTGGAGTAATTATTTTTCAGATGACTTTCTACTTCTTCTTGCTTTTTTTTTCAATTATCTGTACTTTCTCGTCGTTACAGTTTTAAAATGGCCCACTTACTCCTATTTGGCTTGTTATCACTAAAGCAAAAACACGCACAAAAACCCTTATTAATGTTGCTTTTTTTTAACCTGGGGTCTGTTGTCATCTTTCTTTTCATACATGTGATTGATGGAGGAAGGAATTTTCAACATAGCTCCAGTATTTAGCCGGGCAGGCAGCTGCAGCACAGCTAATGATAAGTGTTGGACATTTGGCCCTGCATCTAAGTTTGGACTAAAAACTTGCTTTTTCCCACACTGAAGTGCTCGGATTGTCTCAACGATTGTCTGACAACGTACTAGAGAGGAGAAATGAATGATAGTATCTGTATTACCTGGCGATTGTTATGTTTTGGTGTCTGTGTCCTAATCTCTTGGGATTATCGCGATAACTTGAGTCAAAACACCGGTGGGAGATTCCACTACTGACACCAAACATAGCGATCGCCTGGTAATACAGATACTTTCAATCATTTCTCCTCTCTAGTACGTTGCCCGACACTCATTGAGACTATCAGAGCACTTCAGTGTGGAAAAAAAGCACGTTTTTAGAGCGAACTTAGATGCGGGGCAAGTTGCCCGATACTTATAATTAGCGTTGCTGCTAGCTGCCTGCCCGGCTAAATACTGGAGCAATGTTGAAAACTCATTTCTCCATCAATCACATGTATGAAAGAAAAGATGAAAACAGACCCCAGGTTCAAAAAAAGCAAAATTCTCCTTTTAAGTAGTTTTAAGGCCAATACTTTTACACTTTTACTCTAGTAAAAAGCTTGAGCTGGTACTTAAACTTCTACAGAAGCATTTATAAACCCTGGCAGTTGTACTTCTACTTGACTAATGAATATGAATACTTTTGACACCTATGCCCGAGATACTCCAACTCCTACATTTCCTCCTCCTCCGATTAGAATTTTTTGGGTTTAAAATTTTGGTCACGAGAACCTCAGCAGTGTCTGAAGCCTCCAGGTAAACACAGCAGAGGTTTATGTCTGCGGAACTGTTTATCATAATAAATGCAGAAAGGATGGATAGCTCCTTATCCGACACACAGGGTTATCTAGAAAGCAAAAGCAAAAGCATTGTTTTTCAGCATGATCCTGATCCCAAACACACCGCTAACCCAGCACTAGCACACCTGCGTAGAAGAACACCCAGTGAAACTCTGTCAGAACTCCGCATTGAAGCAGTGGGAGCATCTTAACTCGGACAAGGAAAATATCAGAATGCACCCAAAAAAAAAAAAATCAGGAGATCTAGCGGCTGGATGTGTTTTCACGTTTTCCACCTGTGTTTCCCTCCTCAGTACATGGCTCTGCCTGAGATCGCGCTGGGCCGCTACGCCTATGTGATGGGCATGGGCGTGGAGGGCAGTGCGCTCTCTCTCTGCCAGAGGTTCTACAGTAACGGCACCATCGACCCGCTCAACGATTCCTTCGACATCGACCCCCATGTGAAGACAGGTAGGAGGAGCTTTTTTATTTGAGATGCTTTTTTTATCTGCAGAATAAGCGCTATCAGAGGGGAGTTTTCATTCCGTGTACTTTACTTATCGCAGCACGGAGGCTGTCTGCATGGGAAAGCGGGTATTTGCGTCCAGCTGCTGGTTTGGCTCAGATTGCTGCTGGTTGTGTTTTACAGTAAGGCGGGAAAAGAGTTCAGCTCCATTCAGACTCTCAGAGGAAGTGTGGCATGCATGTGATGTGGAAAAAGGCTGCTAGCCGTGTGGTTTTCAAACATTACTTCTTCATCTGCTTTATTTCAGTTCCTTTATGTTTATTTTCTGGTTGTGTTTTCCAGACTGCATCGGCCTGAATCCCACAACGAACGCTTCTGCTCCAGGAAACAGTGACTACAAGAATTTCACTCTCCAGTTTTACAAGTTAGATTTGGAAGAAATAAACTTATTTTTCCTTTTGAAGTTTTATTATTATTGAATTGTCTGGTTATGTCTTTGTCTTCTGTTTTGTCTCCAGGCTGATCAATGTAACGATCGACTTTCAGCTGAAGGCCATAAACATCCAGACCATCATAAACAATGAAATCCCGGACTGCTATACCTTTGCTATCACAGTGAGATTTCTCTTTATTTCTTTTACAATAAGATCCTGTATCATTGCAGTGCAAAGAGACATGTGCGTGTTCACGATTTTTTCATTTCTCAACATTTCACGAATGTCTCCTTTGTTCATATCATCGGTTATCTGCAAAATTTCATTTGAAAACATGTTTTAATGCAATCCTATTAAAATATTAAAAATTTGCTGTGAATTTTCAACTGGATAAACTTTACCTGGAGCAGTGGTGGGAACCTCGGCCCCCATCTTGCAAGTTCTCCATGCTTTCCTGCTGCATCACACCAGACCAGCCAGTGAGCCACTGTGATTGGCTGCTGGATCCATTTGATTTGATCAAACCGCTGTGTCAAATGCTGCCTCTGCTCCATGTTTGCAATGTTGACAAGTGCTGTCGCGTCACTGCGTTGAGCCTCTTTGAAAAAGCTCAAAATTGATTGGCTCCCACTTTTTTGGAATTTCGGAAAAAATTCTGAAAATCAAGTGCCACTTTCATAAATTAGTATTTTATCTTAGTGTAATCACAATCCTCTCCAAATGAAAGTGTTCTTGGGCTTACAATGAGTTGTTTATTAATACATCGGTGACGGCGTACACAACTAATAGCTGCCATGTTGCATCGCCAGGAAGGTCCAGCAGCTGCTTCATCCTCCAGTTTGCTTCCATCATTTATCATCACTGCTATCTAAAATGGCAGAGATACTAATCTGTTAGCCTACCGTGGAAAAGCTGCGCTGCAGCACAGGATTGCAGTGCCAACAGGTCCACTAATTGTTTTTGACTGCCATGCCTCCCTCTCACAGAGATCAGATCATCTCTGATCATGATAACTCACATGACGACATTAGCTATTAGCATTAGCATGGTAGCAGATACAGGGATGGCATCGCTGGAATTTATCAGCATCAATGAGGAAACACAATAACATTGTTCTGTGGCTCGCTGGAAACTCCAGCCTCTGCAAGATGTTGATGTTTTTACATTTATGACTCCCGACGGCTTCTGTAGTGGTAATAACGGGTATAAACAGCAGTAATTATTACACACTGGAGCTTTAAGCAGTTCAGGCAGATTCATTATAATCCCATTGAACCTAATTCATCATGATCCAGTTCAAACTAGTTTAGTGAGTTCTGTTTGAATCAGATTCAGTTTTTATGCAAATTGATGCGATTTCTTTATTCAAAGTCTTCATCATCCATCCAATTCACTGCAGTTCATTCCCTTTTATTTCAATTCAGACTACTTTATTGCAATTCAGACCAGTTTATTTCATTTCAAACCAGTTTATTTCAGTGCCAACCAGTTAATGAATTGATGGATGATCATTTCTAGTGAGCTTAAAACGTATTCTCAGAAGTCATCCACCACATAAAATGAGACATTAAGAAGAATTTATAACATTTATACATTGTTGTAAAAGAAAATAGAAATGTGAACTGTTTCGACATTAGATGTAATTAGTTTATAACTGCTTATATACTGGTTACTGAATTGGTGAATTGGCATTTTTTTCCCATCTGGGATTCATCAGTATTTTTCCCCTTTTCCAGCAAAAAGCCACATTTCACCATTAACTTTTAATGGATTCAAATAATCCCACTTGGCCCTGTTAATGAAACAGAAATCTATGTGTAAAATATTCATGTAGAATCAAGACTTCTGCATAAAATAGAGCTTTTAACGATGGGAAATATTTCATGAAGCTAATATCCAGGCAAACCTTCAGTTCATAGAGACATTTCATATCCGAAGTTGCTGCAGATTCCACCGTTTCACACCCAGTGGTTGTTTATTTACTCGGCTGTGGTTTGTTGCCTCAGGTCGTCATGGACAACCGGGCCCACAGCGGGAAAGTTAAGATCCGTTTACAGAACCAGGCCTCCATAAGAGAGTGCAAAGACCCCAACGTGTCTGGCCACGGTGAGTGCCTGGTGGGATATTAATTCATTAGTCCACAGATTTTCTGAATTGGCTTTGATCTTTTGTGTCCGTCCTTTTCTGCCAGCGGAAAGCTACGCTCGAGAGTTCTTTGATGTGCTGGTGGCCATCGTCTGCCTGTTGTCTCTGCTGCTGTGCGGCCGCTCCATCCTCAGAGGAATCCTCCTGCAGCACGTAAGAAAACCACACAAACGCCTCCATACTCCTGCTGTTATTTTAGCTTTATGCTTTGGGCTTTGAATTAATGAAATACAGGAGCTACTCGGAAAATTAGAATATGCTGGGAAAGGGCTGCATTTCTGTAACTTGACCTCAATTTGAAATGTACATATACAGACCAATATATTTCAGCTTTTATTTGTTTAGATTTTGCTGATTAGGATTTGCAGCTTCAGAAAACCTCAAATTAAAAAACTCATAAAACTAGAATATTGCTTAATCAATTCAAATCAATTAAAAATGGATTTAAAATTATAAAATGTCAGGCCTCTGAAAGTAAAATCTTGCATTTGTATTTAGTACATAAAATGTATTGGTATCACCTTTTCTAGCATATTCTAATTTGCCGAGTAGTACCTGTAATAACTCATTCATGAAAACCGCAGGAGTACGTGCAGTTTTTCAACCACAAACTGGGCCGCAGTGTGAGCTGGGGAGACAGAATGGAGTTTATCAACGGCTGGTACATCCTGCTCATCATCAGCGACTTGTTCACCATCATCGGCAGCTTCATCAAAATTGGGATCGAGTCCAAGGTAACGGTCACATGGTATCGGGGGAGATTTCCCACTGTTGTTTGAGATGGGAAAAAACAAAAAACAAAGCAAAATCTGACCAGATTAACATCATGTCCTTTCTTTTTTTTCCAACTTTATTTATCAACATTTTACAACCAAAAATACATAGGATAGCAAATATTATACATGCGTACATATACAGACTGACACAGATTATACATAGAAAAAAGGTGAGAAAAAAGGAAGGATATGGTATCAAAACTATTTCTCTTAACCCCCCAGAACAAAACATCACATATACATACACATACAGGAATCATGAATAAATAAAGAAATAATAAAAATTTGAAGTAGAATAATAATATTCTGTAAAAATAAGAGAAATTGTGAAATAAATCAAACCAATAAAAATGTGTAAATAAACAAATAAAAGTAGACATGTAAATAAATGAATTCAGTTACAGGGGGAAAAGAAAAGGAGACAGTTATCCTTAGTCTACATCTCGATCATAAGGAGGATTTGAGGACTTTACAAATGTGTAACGTTGTGTCCGTTCTCATGTAGAGTTTGTCGTCATACGATGTGTGTGGGATCCTGCTGGGAACGTCCACTCTGCTGGTGTGGGTGGGAGTCATCCGCTACCTCAGCTTCTTTCAGAAATACAACGTACGTGGAAACCTCAGACTCAGAGGGAGTCCTTCATTTCAGCCTGAGTTTGGCTGCATCCCGTCTTTTTCTGATCCGGTTCCTCTCTTCTTCTCCCACAGATCTTGATTGTGACTCTAAGAGCTGCTTTTCCAAATGTTATCCGCTTCTGCTGCTGTGCAGCTGCTATTTATTTAGGATACTGCTTCTGTGGATGGATTGTACTTGGACCCTATCACACAAAGGTACTGTGCACACACACCTGCTTTAACCAAGAGTCACTCAGACATGAAGTATAGCCATGTGATAGAGAAAGACGTACACCTTTGAGTCCATCATTATTTAGAAACATTCAAGACCATTTTAAATCTTCCCAGGAATGATGATTTTGGTTAAATGAGACCAAAATGAAGGTGCATGCTTCGAGATAACCGGTCACAGCAAACCGGTCACCACCACCGTACGGCGTGTGCAACGCCGGTCTTGATTCAAATTAAAATTCTGCACATCAACATTGATGCATTGAAAACATTTTTATTCCTTTATTCCTTTTATTCCTTTATTCCTTATTCCTACAACCCAGCCACAATGCAGTCCTGTGGGAATTTAACGTTGATGCTGCACTGGTGAGACTGGTGGTTTACAGATTAATTAGTTTAAATGCTGTAGTGGTAAAATGATCCTTATCCAGATCCACCTCAAAATCTCATCAGTTTTTTTAAATTTCTGATATTTCCTGAAAATTTTATAAAACTCCATCCATCACTTTCTAAGTTATGTTGCTAACAGACAGACGTTGGACTATCCTCCGCTCCTTGGAAGACATAAACAACTGAAAGATGAGATGAAGACATGTTTTATGTCCGGGAATGCAAATTTGGAAGATTAAAATCTTTCAAATTTAGCTGATAATCCTTAAACAACATATTTTCATTGAGATTATTCTGATGTCATTGAGTTTATCGTTGGATTTATTTATGAATGATGACATAGGTTTAGCAAGTAATGGAGGCTAAACTAACATACATGTCTGCAGGACCTCGAAGCTTGATGATGATAACAGTAGTTGACCAAGACAGAGATGAAAAAGAGAAATATGAAGGAAAGTAGCCAGAGCTGCATGACATGGTGATGAAATAGCTAGATTTCTGCTGTCGATTGTTCTTTACTATAAGCTAGGGGTGGGAGGAAAAAAAAAAACGATCCACATAAAT
>JBBBVT010000022.1:4555129-4575509 GCA_037177035.1 Craterocephalus eyresii | reverse complement strand
GTGTCGGAGTGCCTCTTTTCTCTGATCAACGGGGACGACATGTTTGTAACCTTCGCTGAGATGGAGCAAAGCAGCCCACTGGTGTGGATCTTCAGCCAGGTCTACCTGTATACCTTCATCTCGCTCTTCATTTACATGGTGCTATCCCTCTTCATCGCGCTCATCACTGGAGCCTACGACACCATCATGGTACAGTCACTGATCTGGTCCGATTTCAGTCGCTTGTTTATTTTTTAAGCAGCTCAAAGGGTGACAGTTATGTTCAGTAGGGATGTGTCAGTACTGAACAAAGTGCTACTTTAAAAGTACAAATTTGCCATTGTCTCCATTAGGGATGGGCATAATTAATCAACAATTGATTGATCGATTGTTAAGATTTTAATCAATAACATTGTCTTTTAATTGATTAATGGAATGCATCTTTAGACTGTTGCTGAAGCTGTATGTAAGTGCTAGGGGTGCAACAAAATGCATAAAATGTACGGATTGGTTCGATACTTCATTGTTACAGTTCGATATTTTTTTGATACAAAAATTTATTTTAATGTGTTCTTTTTATTAGTTACAAATATTTGTTTAAACACATAATTGTAGTTTCTTAATCCAATGTTTAAATCTTCAAAATAACAGATGGTCTTCAGTTTTTTTCAATCATCAATGTTATAAAAACAATTCATGACAGAAAATATTATGTTAACATGACCCCTGCTTCAGCGATTCATGTTGGAGGCTCTGGCACAGATCCACTGAGATTTCAACCCTGAACGCATCATCAGAGGACGATTTTAAACATTTTGTATTGTTCGATACAGATGATACAGTGCTCAGGCTTCTTTACACACCCCGTATTGAACAATTCGATACAATATGAAGTATTACTTCACCCCTAATAAGTGCATATTTTACAGTGTAACCGCTGTATGATTCCCATTAAACAGCAACCGGAGTCAATCATATTATGATAAAAAATATAAGTCAGGAAACATACTAGGTTTTACCAATTTCAATTCATTTAAATATAGGCTACAAATATTATATTTTAATATAGAAATATTAATGATTAATTGATAAAAAAGCATTAATTCTCTTGATAATTGATTTAAGGCCCAATCTCAATCCTCCCCCTTAGCCCTACCCATTAGCACTTTACCTTAGCCCTTAACCCTACTCTTTAGCCCTACACCTTCCCCTTTAAACAGAGTGTGAAGGCAATGGGCCCCTCTGTCTGTCTAACCTGAACCGTATCAGGAGGCCGGTCTGCTTGACACACCTGTGACACAGAGCTCACAGTACTACACAAAAAAAAGAGCCATAACTTCCAGCTTTATAACCACAGAAATAAAGATTCCATATATCATTATAATATATATAATCTTCCTCAATTAAAACCTTTATGCAAATTATGGCATTGCTTTTTTTAATTTATTAAATATGCGTAGGGCTGTCAGACGACGCATTTTGCCAGCATGGGTAAACATCCACCATATCGTAAAGTTTTTAACAGTTAATCTTTTTTGACGTTGTTATTAACAAAAGTCTGACGAGTCTTTCGGTGCCATGTTTGTTTCCTGCATAAAAGCGTAAAACTCCTCTTACCCCTTGGCCATGAAGTCTGCATCAGAAAACCCTCTGCTAAAAGGAGTATTAACGGCCCTTTGTCTCTCATGAACGTGCAAAGTGGAGGGGAAGGGCTAAGGGGGAGGACTGAGATTTGACCTAAGATAATTTAATCAAATGGCGATCCCTAGTCTCTATGAACTATGTACTATGTTACATAAGAGCTTGTAAATGTTATGTATCATCTAAGTGCTGGTCTTGTTTCTTTGCTCAGGCCCAAACACAGGACCAGGTCCGCATCACAGACCTCCACGCTTTCATCGCGCAGTGCACGGACACGCCCAGTTCTGGCAAGTTCCGCGGGCCTGAGGGCTCTTCATGCTCCTTCCTGTGCTGCTGTGAGTGGTGAGGAGGAGGAGGAGGACATAAAAGATGCACAGGAGCTCTAAGCAGTGTGTGTTTGAGGAGAACGACACTTTAGATTTTTTTCCTATCTTTAAAGCACCATATTTCCACTCCGCTGACAGCTGAGTGCGGTTGCACTTCATTTCCTGACGCTCAGCAGGGATGATAAGCACCTGGAGAATGAACCGACTGACCTTGGATCACTTTGTCCGCCAGTGCCCGTGTTTGAATTTTGCATTTAAATTCGTGCTGGAATAGTAGATTGCACTGCTCAGTCACAAGCCCAATTACCTGCCTCAGCTTTTGTACTGTATGAATAATTTATTGCCTCTTTCTGAAATGTCAGATTGTTGGGCCTTACATGACTAGAACCATAATGCCAGTAAGCACATCCATCACTGTAGACTGGACACAGGGTCCATCAGGAAGAATGAAGGCTTGAGTAATTCACTTTGTACAGGGTTCTTATCAATATTTCATTGTCTACATGGCTAACAATAATTTTTTTGGTGTGCCTCTTGATTATGTAAATATTCAACTTGCGGATCTTATCGGTAGAAGAAGTTTAAGAGTCAGCCAAACCAGATGAGAAAAAGACAAACCATTATCTTGATGTCTGAATACATTCATTCAAGGCTGCTCCTCCACTCCAGCTGATTTGTTGCTCTCGGATCTCTTTGTTCACATCCTCCCACAGCTAAAGGGAGATGATAGCGGCACGAGGAAGGACAAGCCCTGGAGCCAACCAGTTAACCATCAATATGTATGAACTGCTTCTGCATGAGGAGCCAGGTGCATAGAGGAAGCCTTGCTGCACTGGGACATTTTAGGCGTAGGGCGTGGTATTCGACTCTTAACACTAAATGTGGGAAAGGATTATACTTTTTTTTTTTTGGTTGATTATTTATTCAAAAATGTCGCTACTGTTTTACATTCAGTGACTGCAGTTATAGAGCAGACAAAACATCAAAGTTAAAACACATTCTTGATTCCTCTTTAGCTCTCGTGTCCATAAAAATTAGTGGTTAAATGTGTCCAGTTAAACGTGTGTTTTTATTTTAATTTTTCAAGTTATTCCCCGTCAATGTGCATTTCATTCTTGGCTGTATACAATTCAAGGAAATGATGTCAATTCAACCAGAATGCTAACCTGTGAAGCTAAGTAAGGCTAAGCTAAGCTAGTTGTACGTTGGCATTTTATGTGTTTGTTCTATATTATGATTTTATTGTTAATTTCTGTACAACTAGCTCAAAGATTAGCTTAGTTTCTATATGAAATGCATCCTAGCCATTCAGTAAGAGCTAGTCTACAATCACCTGTGTGATGCACATTTTTCAAGTTTTAATTCTGATACTAGCTGACCAAAAATTTGATTCCTTAATTAAATTTAGCTAAACTAGCATCTTAGCTACTAGCTTAGATACAAGCTTAGCTTCCAAGTGAAAGCTTATTTGATTTCTTATAACCTGGTATAATTACCCTTCTCAAAGGGATTAGCTACTGTACAAAAATCTGATTTCTGTTTAGCTTGATTTTTTTTAAAGAGCTAAACTATCTTTAGCTTCTAGGTTAATGCAAGGTTAGCTTTTTATTGAAAGCTAATCTATGGTTTTATCATTAAATATATTAGAATTGCTCTTTATTGAAGGCATAATATTGATAATGGAGACAGCTGGCCGAAAATTTTGATTCCCATCTTACTTTAGTCTTAAACAAATCAGTGCATTGGTTCTGTAGAGTGAGAGTCGTCTGTATTTTATGTTACATAGACGTTGTGTGTGACATACGGTAGCTAATATATTTTGTGTTTTGAGTAATGTTACCTGTGTACACCAGCGCTCTACTCGTGAGTTTAGTTTTTTTTATATAGATGTATAATTTATTGAAACTGAAGCTTTTTAACTTAGATACATAACATTGTTTACAATAACGAAAAAGTAGAAAACGCTTCTTAATGCTTATGTGCACTTATTTATTTGAACTCAATGAAACTGTTACAGCTTAATCTAATTTGAAAAAGCCACATAAAAGTAAAATTTCACGACAGAGAAAAGCACTATTAAATGTAATGCATCCGACTGTGATTCTCCTGATGCCTAACGGAAGGCTTCTTAATGCTGTTATGGCTTTTATGACTGCCGCTCATTGTGTTTGTTTGCTTGCACTTTCTTTGTTGTCTTAATATTTTTTTAAAACACATTTTGAGAATGATTGTAAAAGGAATGATTTTTGTGTGCACAGATTTTTGCCATATTTTCAGTGCAGATGCTGTATTTATGCACATTTCACCTAAATAAACTAGAAGAAACTCAATCAGAGCTGGTTTTATTTGGATGTATCAAAAAATATCATTAAAACAGCAATTTCAAGATTTGATTTCATCCACGTATGTGACCTTTTGAAGACATTTTCAAATTGTTTGTATGGGCATTCTGTAGGAAAATATTGAATAATAACCATAACTGTCTCAAATACTGGGATTCATAAAGGTCAGTCACATGTTTTCACATGTTACAAATCTGCCATAATTCCTTGTCTAATGCAAAACCGAGCTCAGCTCCACATGTCTTTTCTTATGTTTACTTTGCATCAACTCACCACCACAACACACCACTAGAGGGGGGAGCAATCTCTCTGCTGCTACCATCCTGTCACAGGAAATCGATACAATCAAAAACAGTGCAGAAATGATGGGAGGTGGACCACAGGCACTTTTCAGGGTGTGGGGTAAAGCATCACCCACTTCAAAGATTAATAATACTGAGCAAAGCTCTTGACCTTCAAGTTTACCATTATGACACACAGCCATCTCAGCACGAGACAAATGGAAGGAGGAAAATGCACACAGTCATTATGCAAGTAGACACAAGTAAGAGATTAGAAGATCACTCAGAGTTCAAGGCAGGTATGTGCAGACTCAGTCAGTCATACATTTGAGTGGTACAGCTGTCCAATATACTCAGCACGTGCATGCATTATTCACTTAGGGATGCTACCAGGGCTTCCGGGGGAGCACTTAAAGTGACAGAAACTGGCTAAGCTGCTCTGGACATCATCAGGTTTCAGACTAAAGTTCATTAAACCGCCCCGTACTGAAAAGATATTGCGGGGCAGGGCTTTGCAGCTTGCTTGCACTTAGTTATAGTCCCATTCCAGCTGTTATTAATTCCCTAAATCATGTCTGAGTCACTCAAAAAGTGAATGTTAATGTTTTTACAATGAAAAACAGCCTTAAAACTCCATGTATCTGTGCACCTTTTTAATCATTTAGTAAATGTGAGGGCTAAGGAGCAATGGCCCCACTAACATTTCTGCCCGGAAACTGATAGCATCTCGCATTAGCTTGGTTAATTAGCCCTGTGTGGTACCACCTGCTAGCATCCATTCCCTCTGCCAAACCTGCTTCAGTGACTAGCTATAAGTGCATGCCCATCATACAGTCAGTAGTGCATGCTCATTAATTTAGTCCAAGCCCCCTCTTCTGGTAGGTAGCACCCAATGGAGATAGGTGATGCCAACATTTGCTCATTTCGAAATGATACCAATACCTGAAACCGTTTTTCCCCTAAAGGAAAGTCATATGATTGTAGTGTATTCATATCTTTATTGCAAGGGCTATGTATGAAATCTGAATAATTCTCTAGAAGATGAATATTCAAAAGAAATTCTTTTATATATATTATAAAAGTTATATTATAGTAAAATATTGCTGTGAGTAAATAAGAAAATGATAGAAATAAACCTTTTTAAAATGAGGAAAATAATAAGACAACAAATTAACACAAAAATTAATCAAATTTCTTTAATTGAGAGAACATGGGGCCCAAGAACATAAATCAAGTCAGTTTAATGTGAAAATCTATCATGACAAAAACTACAACCATCAGGATCATCATGATATCTGATACCATTATCATGTAAAATGGAAGAATCCTCCAGGAAATGTTTGTGTAAAGTAAAAACATGTGGTATGTTTCATATGAGCACAGCAATATTGTATTATTAAATATTGAATTCAATATTTTGACTGATGGATACCTTCTCTATGTCCCAACGAACCATTAGCCTCTGCTAGCTCCTGGCTAACAATCTCACAGGGCTTCTACTTTTTATTTAGTTTTCCCACAGCACATGCAAAATAAGTCCACAGCCCCGTCACGGAAGTAGTTCTGGTTGGTTCCTACATGTTACAGTGCAAAACCCAGAGGGAATCTGCATCTTGGGAGGCCAAATCATCATTTTGTTCTGTGTGAGCAGGTCTGTCCCACATAGTGCAGAAGAACAAGCAGCATTGTATAAATATGCTCCATTAATGATGTTCCTGTTGACTTCCTTGTGAGAGACTGCAGAGGCATCCTGCATGCTAATGACACTCAGTGCTGGCACGTTTCGTTCCTCAGGGAATCCATGCTGTGCACAGAGCACCAGCTGCATCAACGTGTGCTAACCTGCATCTCACACACATGCACACACACACACGCACACACCCTATTTCTAATATATCTGAGTTATCAGTGTGAAATGTTGTGCACGGTGAGTGTGTCTCTTGAGTATTTGGAGGCCACTTGTGATCATCTACAACAGTGTCTGATTAGTGGGGTGTGTCTCTCAGTGCCAGCTCTCAAATATTCAGACCTGCCTGCCTGGAAATCTGACTCTTCATGCTGGAGTGAGTGTAACACGAGGACAGCAGCCGAGTATCTGCTGCTGGTTCAGTGACAAACTTGTTGAGCAAGGCTTCGGGGAAAGGGTATCAGACTTCCAAGCGGGGGTCAGGTTTTGGAAGTTTGACCGAATCATAGCCTTTTTGTGTATGTCTGGCCCAGCTGCACTGTGAGCCGTGCAGAAAAAAAACAATGAAATAAATAACAGGGGAACTGTGCGCCGGGGTACAGCCCTGCCCGTTCCTGTCTCCACTGCCGCTTACCACTGCCTGTGAGGAAAAAAAAAACACCTTCCTCTCTTTGTTGCGCTCGGCTGACTGTGCCAACACGTCTATCAGCCTCAAGTCAGCAGGCAGCGAACCTCCCAGTGCACAACCTCCCCATCCCAGTCTATTCCATGCCTTTTGTACAGCACACACATCTGGATGCACACAATGTTTAATCTCAGCTATTATGTGATTATTCCTGCAAATATAAACACTCTTATAACCAAGTATAACTACACTTTTCAAGGTATAACGTTTATTGGAAAGATAACTACAAAAATCAGATTAATCTTCTGCTTGATTAAAAACAGAGATAAACTAGCTCCATAGCTTCTAGACCCGTTTTACTAAAAGCTAGAATTGCTCTTTATTGAAGGCATAATATTGATGTTGGAGACAGCTGAGATTCCCATCTTAATTTGGTTTTAAACAAATCTGTGCATTAGTTCTGTAGGGCTCTAGTTACAGTGAGAGTTGTCTGTATTTTATAGACATTATATGTGACATCCAGTAACAAATACTATGAATTAACCTCCAAACAGCATTGTTCAAGAGTAGACAACACTGACAGGAAAAAAATGCTAATTTATTTGGGTTGCATCCATGCACGCCGTGAGATGAGCAGTCTTCAGGTTAGTCTGCTTCAGAGGAACAAACAAAGCCTCTTTCACAGACCTCGTTTTCGCCTCAGACAGGTTTTTCACATTTGTGCAATACTTCTCCAAAAATGAGCCCAAAAAAGAAACACTCCCTGATGTAGGATTTGGGGAGGAGAAAAAGGAAAAAAAGAGGAGATAAGTGCACCACAGGCTTGACATGAAAAGAAGCCCATCCAGAAAAGACCGGTACACAAAAGCCTGGCTCAGGCAGACAGGGGCAGGCGGCCGCTGGGAGCTGAGCATGCAGTGCAGCAGACAGGCAGACCAGCAGACAGGCGGCATGCCCACCCAGACTGGCTCTGATGAAAAGCTCTTACTCTGCAGAGGAGCGCAGCATGCAGGAACAAAAGCTTTTTAGTGCAACATATAGAAAATATTCTATTAAACCAAGAACCATCACATTTATAAAGATGACTGCTCTCTTTTTAGTTAGTAGCTGCTCTCTCTGAACCAAATGGGAGAGGCAGACAGGTGCGCATTTTAAACTTATCAGCTGGAAATGTGTCTTTTTAGACATAAGAAAAGAATTTGCAATCAAATATACAGATTTCAAATCATTCAACAGGTCTGAAATGTGAGTCTGATGCAACAGTAGCACAGAGGGCACACAATGCAGGCGACTGGATGCATGTGGTGCAGCGCAAGTCCACCGTTAAAGTGTGAGTGTGTGCAGTGGAGCATGGAGAATAGAATAAAACAGTTTGAACATTTGAGAAAGGGGTGAAGGGGCCTGGGGGGAGGGCAACAGACAACTGAGAGAAACTCGGACAAGAGAGTAGGGTGACTTGGAAGAGGTGACATCATCCTTAATTTGAATAATCCCCCAGCCCGGGAGGTGATTGGCTGCTGGCAGAGAAAGAACGTTCCACTGCTATTCGCTATTCACTCCTTTCAATTTTGGCATGGCGCGCTGTCTGGCAAATGCTCCGTTCAGGGACACACAGCAAGCTCAAATTTTTGGATTAAAAAAAAAGGCCTATTGGACCCTTTTCTGCCACGACCTCTGTGTACATTTCAAAGGAAGTTTACTGTTCAGGGTGTTTATCTCATTGCGAGCTATTTTTTCTTTTAATTACCTCAGTGTTTGAGGTGTGAGGATGTGCTAAATGTGTGAAAAGAAAACAACTGGGATGAGGGGTAAAGTGCCACCTTGCATATTGCAGCAGTTCTATTTGAGTAAACATAATTAGGCTGTTGGCCCACCTATAAGAGGAGCAAGAAATAACCTACAATGGATTTACAAAACCATGTTTGTCAAGGTTTTCCTATAGATCCATATGTCTTTAAATGGTACCAACACTCAGTAAATCATGTGTCTGGCCTGACTTGTTATGTTGAGCTGAACAACTTTGCTTTGCCAAGGAGGCTTTTAACGGATTAAAGGAAATAAAGCTTTGTGGATATAAGTCTCCCCTTGGTAATTAATAATGATTGATTACTTCTTAACTTGTTTATTAATTCATTACATATTAGGGCTGGTCTTGACAAGGGGTGAAGCGAACACAAGATAAAAGAGTTAGAGAAGAAATAGTAGATGAAGATGCAAGAGATAACCGTATACCGGCCTGCTACACTTGTAAACACACATTTTATGGGTCTCTGTTGGAAAATGAAGCAAAGAACCACGAGGAGCACCTACAGGAAGAAAAACAATCACAACATCAGCAAGAATTATATTATATTATATTAGAGCATGACTGTAACATGGTGATTAAACCTGCAGGACATCCAAGTATTAAGCATATGTGAAGGTGAATGAAGGTGTGCATGTGTGAACGTGTGGATGTCAAGATTACCAATAAATTATTTCAGTCACTTCACATAACGAGGTAGTTTCACTTATGTTGTGAATTGGAGATGGCAAGTATTGTTTTCTCGTGACAACACCTTGTCATTACTGTGTAGTTTGCATATATCACAAAACAACAGGATACACTAAAGGGGATGCATACTGAGTTTTATCTTCTTTCTTCTATTTCTTGATAGTATGAATTTACTAATTTAAACGCAAGCATTGCTAGTTCAATACAACATAGTACTATGATTAACCGACTCCTTTAATCGTCAATGCATCTTCTTTTTCTCAGCAAGCCCATTAGGTGTAAAATAAAATACAACACACGTGAAATTTCCTGGCATAAAACCTAAAGTACTATCTTTTACCATAAAAAATATCATATTTTTAGAGATAATTTTTTAGAGATGTAATTAATTTTAGAGATGTAATAACACGTTCATAAGCGTTGCAATCATAGTTGCAAGAACTACCCAATTAGCTAAATATGACTAATGGTTATTATTAGCTATTTTCTTCTGTATCAGGAAATGTCGTAAATGCAAATGTTGCATTAATTATAATGCTTTACAAACACAATAATATCCAATGTCTGCGGTAGCACCATTTTTTGTTGATACATAAAACGTTTTTATTTCTTTTTTTTATTAACTGACAACATTTGTAATATCCCCGTTTCACTTCCGTTTTTAAAAATGTCTATGTAACTATGGGTTAATCACTGAGTAGTAACAATTCCAACATTTCCAACGTTCCTGAAGGCAGCAGCAGCCCTGTCCTCTGCCTGTCTATCCATCCGTTCGCCGGTCTACTACCGCGCGTGAGTGTCATTCTCCTCCTTTCTTCCTTCCAGGGTGCGCGCATCACTTGTGAAAAACGGCGCTCGAGATCCACAAGTTCATCTGACGTCTCGGCTCTGCCATCCCAGCGTTCTTCTCATCTCCTCCCAGTTTCGTTTTCACCTTCATCCCCACTTTCTTCTTGTTCTGACTCGGAGGATCCAGCCGCGGTGGACTGGCTAACACTGGGCGTAGCTGGAGAGGATTTTGCTAGCACGCCTCTGCACCGTCTGGTAAGGTCAAGATTGTTTTAGCATTAGCTAGCATGCTAAAACGTTAGGAACCAACTGCTGCCTAATTGACGTTAATATTTTTAAAAAGGGACTTAGAACGAATCTAACGGCTGTCGGCAGTTACAGACGTAGACAGTCTAGGTCGCGCTTACACTGCCAGTACTAGTGTTTTCCTATTTTGTGACTAAACAACGCTTTTTAAATGTGTTTTTGTCATTGTGTAAATTAAAACGTCTGTTTAACGTGTAGTAGGGAATGTAAAGACGGTTTCGTTTTACTGTCATGTCACCTTTTTGTCGTTGGAGTGAACGTGATTCCCGTAAAAGGGGCTTGGTGGGGCGGTGGCAGGCTGCACGGCCGTGCAAGCGCTGAAGAGACCTGTTAGCGTAAACTCGCACCAACAATTTATTTATCTGAATGTGCCTTTGTTTCCCCTCAGGAAACGTGTCCCCCTCTTTTGTGTGGCCATTTTGTCTTGCTTTTTCACCCTAAACTTTCTCTTCTCCTCGTCTCCCCTCCTCCATCCTCCATCGTGGATTCCCATTGTTCTGTGATGGGCAAAGTAGTGTGAGAGCTGGGAACTGTTTCTGTCGTTCCGGGAGGAGAAGACGGGGAGATCCCCCCCCCCTCTCCTGCAGATGAATTTGCAGATGCTCTCTTGGTTTTTCCACTTTCACTTGATGAAATACATCTTTGGGGGGTGTTTTGCTGCATGTTAAAGCGGTCACTTCTTCAGATGCTGAAGGGAGAGTTTGTAAAGCTGAGTTGTGCACAGCTGGCATGTAATCAGAGCTGATTAATGTCAACCCCCCCCTCCTCTCCCAAAAGTGATCAGCTATTGTAGTTTAAGGCTGGAAGGGCTCTCTTTAAACTCTTTTTTGGTGCACAAGACAGATTAGATTTCTGACAGAAGAACAATGGGGAAGAGAAGGCACCATTTCAACAAAAGGCCTGGTCCAAAAATCACAGCTGCAAACACCAAGCATTTAAAATCTTTAAAATCTTAATCCTTTGCTCACAAATCCATCCTCTTCCCACGAGGTGGTGCAGGCAGCGACGTAAATTGCTTTTTGTGGTCTCAGTGGGAACTGGCTGACCAATAATACAGTGATCCACCATGATGTTGATGTCACCCTAAATTAAATGGCATCCCAGGGTAGCGAATATGAGCACTTTAAAAGGCTGGCCTGGAGGTTCTCCAACACTCTTAAGTCAGAGGTGGGCAAAGCTAGCAGCAAGTTCCCCTCCCTGCCTCCCCATCGCATGGATGAGCGAATGGCTGACTCACAGTGTTGGTGGATGAGGCAGGGAAATGACAGGCAGGCAGTCTAATGCAATCATGTGAAATCAAATTTAGCTGCCATTAAATGGCGCACTCTGTTTTAATGAAGTTATTCGAGTAGGACTTTGAAAGATTATTAGTTGGAAGACTTGGATTGTTACCAGAGGCGTTCTGCGAGAGGAGACTTTTCGTCAGAAATTAAACCTGAAAAAGGATTAGGATTATTGTAATATGAAAAGGAAAAATGAAAACATGTGCAGTGATTTCCATTTTAATGTATTCGGGTAAAAACTTAAAAATAAGGAAGTGTCTGTTGGATCATTTCCTTATTGTTAAGCAAGGTGTTATATCAAGGTGCTTCTCTTTGTCTTTGCTAGAGGAGTCTGAATCAATGGGTGTCTGAAGTGTCTGCTCCTCACTGCGCTGACAATAGCAGCACATTGCCAGGATGGACATGCTCCCCAATCCAGATATAACTGATTTTATGGCTACTTCTTCTGAAATACCTCTTTAATCAATCAAATAATCCTTGGTATTAGTATACTGATTAAATTGTGTTTCAGTCTCTAACCCTAATTATGACTTGGTCAATATGCATGATATTAGGGAAATGAGATCTAATTGTCGATTATGATAATAATGTGTGATATCTTTACTTTATGTGGTGCTAATCTTAGGATTTCCTATGTAGGACTGCATGTCTTTGGATTATTGACACCTGGGATGTAAAACACAAGTTTCATCACAAGATTTATTGATTCAGAAGAGAGAAAAATTCTGCCATGATATGATTTTGATGAGATTCAGGAGCCAGCGATTTATAAGAGATCATAAAACATGCAGATTAAAACAATCACTTTTATTTATATCGAATCAAAAACAGCAGCGTGAATATTTGAAATGTAATTTTATTCTTGACCTCAGTCAGACATTTAAATGAAAAAAATCCAGCAAAAACAGACTGTTGATAATGACCTTTAAAATGTTTATATCATGTAAAAGAAAACGGAAAGAGTACATTTCCATTTATAGCCATTAAATCAGGATATAGAGGAAACGTTAGTCCTTTTTAGTCTCAAACCAATTTAGTCTGTAAATCTAGTCAGTAACATGCCTCTTTTTTATCATGCAGCTCTAATTATAATTGAATTAATTGACAAGATCACAAATCCATTTTCTTTCTTCAGGTGAACATTACGAAGTGACATTGTGCTCATGTCAACAGTTTCCTATCATTCTAACATACTAATGTCAACGTTTAATGAGCTCAATTTAATTGGAAGCAATTACTCTTTAAATAAAGTAATTCATCTGCATCTGACCCATCAATCATTTACACGCTAAGCATTTTGGTAATTTGAGCCTCTAAAATGTGATAACTTGCCCTTTTGTTGACGTGTGATGAAAAATCGGGGGATCTTTGAGTTATTTGGAGGCTGGTTTTCAGTGCTCTCGCCTTTTTAAACTTTCTCCAGTGACATGGAATGACCTTCCAAGGCCTTATTTTAAGATACTTTAAATTTTAATGTTTTTTTTTTCCTCTGACCTGGTGTCCTGACCTGAGCTGTAGCCCTGGAAAGGGAGCTGATTGTTGCACTAAACAGACCTGTGTGTCAGCCTGCCCTTAGGATAGCGACTGGTGTTGGTGGGTGTGTGACTCAGGCTGAAAATCCCCCTCCCCTTGATCTCTGTGCTTCTCAGCAGTGACAAGGGCAAGTTTGTGCCCCTGGTCATCGTGCTTTTTTCAGCATGCACCCGCAGCCCTCGGCGTCATTAGAAATGACCACCGTCCTCTGTAGCTCGCTTTTTAATCCGTGGAAACAACTGCACAATAGTTTCTTGTCTCGAGATTATCAAAACGCTCACAGAAAACGGTAGGTTTGGCTGGATTTCCTCCTGTCGTCCGGGAGATTGGGGCTTAGAGGAAACGGCCGCGGGCACCACAGTGAGTTTGCACAAAGACGATAAAGCAGAGATAAACTTTGCTGTCGTCTGTGCTCTCAGCCTGGATAGCCGCCACGGTCGGTGGTGGCGCAGTTGTCGGCGCATGCGGTTGGCAACTGGCGATGCAGTTTTGAGGCAGTATTTGCCAGCAGCTGCAGTAATTTGCTGTGTTTGGACACTGAATTCCTCCGGGAGGAGGATGGATAATGGATGTGGTTCAGAGCCCTGTTGCTAGGCTTCTACTCCACTTTTTTTTCTTTTTGTTAAACAGCACAATGGTAGGAGGTGTTTAGTCATTTGATTTTACTCCATTGAGCTCAGTATTATAGTTGTTTTGTCATTGTTGGTTCACAGACGAAATAGTTTTCTTTACAGTGACATTGTCCATGTTTGCCCAGCGGTTGCTGTGGCAGGAGTTGTGTCAAAGCTGCACCATATGCAGCCACATATGGAATGACAGGAATTCATGCCAGACATGAGTGCTGGCACAGCTGCTTGTGTTGGTTTGCTGCTGTGAAGGAATAAATACATAGAATCCTGCTTGTTAGAAGTGGCAAAGGAGGGGTTCACTTAACTTGTGTATTTCTTTATTTTTTTAATCCAGATGTGGCGGGTTTCTCTTCTGGGCCACATGTGTGTTGCGCTCTTTTGTTCTTAGAGAGCTGTTTCCACCAGCCACTGGTCTGGTCAGCAGCCCAACCTGTCCACCGTCCTGCGAGAGATCAGGTTCCATCTGTACCAGCCTTGTTCTCCTTCCAACAGGAGCACTTAATCCTCTTATGGACTCGCTCGTTCCACTTGTACTCGACGTGCGGGCGTCCGTGCGCCACATCCCAGAGAGCGGCGGAGCCACTTGGGCGCATTTCTGCCATCCCGTCCAGATGCTCGAGTTCGGCCTGCCCCCCCATCTCTGTATCCGCTCGATCTGGTGTCATTGATCCAAGCCACCAGCTGGTCCTGGCCTGGCCTGATCTCATTTACCCCCAGAGAGGAGCTTGTTTGTGGGCAGACAGCCCATTATGGAGATGATCCAGCAGCTCTTCAAGTTACAAATTAGCCTTAGTTTCTCTGCTGGGTCTTCTGTCTCACTGCTTGTCTCCCTGTTTTTTTTGTCCCGTTTCCTTTCTTTAAAAAATTTTTTTCGTCATCACTGTCTGCCTTATCTCCCAGGGGAGAGAGCTAACAGCATCAGAGGAACCTGGCCTGCTAACGCACTTCCTCTGCCTGTCTCTATCCATGCCGTGGCCATCTGTGGAGCTGCCTGCCTGCCTGACTCCACACTTTCTCCTGCGCGATCGATATCCACAGAGTTGAGCTTTGCGCTGCCCTGCTGGTCGTCGCTGCAGGCGGTGGAGCCCGGCCAGGCTGTTGCAGGGGGCCATCAAGGTTACACTGGGGCCTTGTTTGTAGTCCGCTGTATCTCTATACTTATTGTTTTGGGGCTGATAGACCCTCTAGCCCTACCTCCCCACAGTATTGTTTAGTTTCTGGGACAAACTGAGGCCTCTATTGCTGCTACATATACCTCCCCTTGTATCCCCGTTGTCTTTCCTCTGCGCCGCTCCCTCTCTCTCTCAGTGTGTCTCTGTAGCATTTGAGGACAGTGGAGGCCGACTGTACAAGATTAGCGTCTCTCTTTGTCCAGGGTTAACGAGCTCTGTCATGTGTTAATCTGCGCGTCCCCGGGGGGCCGGGTTTCCCTCAGCCTGGCCGGACCATGGGAAGCACAGGGTTCAAGTGTTTGTGTGTTTGTTGTATGAATCAGTTTTGACATTTGTCAGAAGGAGGGGTGGGGGTGTGAGCTTCAGAATGAAACTATAACAGCTAATAGCATTAATTGCCCTCTGTGATCGTCATAACAGCCTGTTTTACCCATGAAAAACTAATTTAAACAGAAAAATGATTTGTCTTAGATTTGTTTCTGCCACTTGAGGACGTTGTAACATCTTAGTGTTGGACTGTGAGCAGCCCCAGGATTAGTGCCAGCCTGTCCGATCACATGTTGCAGTGATCCAGGTGACTGTCACACAATCTGCTGCGGTCCCTCACACATGCCAGCAGCCAAGTAAGCCAGGAGACAGATAAAGACTTGCTCCTTCCTGGCAGCGGGCCTTTGTTCAGCTGTACTTTTGTCTTGCTGCACATCGCGGCGGTGCGCTGGAAATCAATGGGTAGAATTGACTAATTGGTTCACCATTAAGGAGTTAAATTCCCAGCTAGCAAAGGAGGATGCAGGTGTCAATGTTTGTTTTTGTTCTTTGTTAAGGTAGGTCCTGATCATTTGTTGAATTGTTTATTCAGTGTTTATGTGTATTTCATACATAGTCTCTGTTGGAAATAAGTGGCCAGTATTTGAACATTTAGAGAAATAAGAGGTCTAACGTTTGTGTCACGCTCTTGTTGTTTGTTTTGCATCTTATAAAACGCAAATGCAATTTGATAGTGTAAACAAGTCGGGACACAAAGTTGCTGGAACCTTGTTAGGAAGGAAGGAAAAATAAAGGTTCAGGGCTCTTCCTCTCTGAGAGGGGAAGGGGAAATTTGTTATCAGACATAAAGTGTTTCTTCCACAGCAGCCAGAGGCTGTTTACTTTTGGTTCACTGGTCTCTTAAATGATTAAGAAATGGTAATTATCTCAAAATAGCATTTCATCAGCCTTATAACTAGTTTTATTGTTCTGTAACAAAGTTGTCATTCAACACATTAGCTGTGGAAACCTCACACATTTTTGGATCTATATTTTGTTTTTTCCCTGTTGGACTCCTTGGTGCTGAAGGGATGAACAAAGGCACTGTTTCCATCGTCTCAGTTTAATCTGAACTAAAAATGCCAAAACCTGGCACAGAGGGAGTTTGAATTGAAGGAAAGAACACTAGTTTTTATTTGTATAAATTATTTAGGCAAAATTTTCAACTAAAAACAAAAATGAGCTAACAGCAAGGCCATAATTTATGCATTTAAATAGGTCATTAAATAAAATGTTTTTGTTTGATTAGGAAAGAAATGTTGCAGCTCTGATAATGTAGCGTTGTGTGTCAGTTTTGTTATTTTTCTCACAGTGTTGTGCAGCAGCTTGATGGATGTTTTCTTCCCTTCTCCTTGTGTTCTGTGGCTGCTTCCTCGCTCTCTCTGCTCGCCCATCCCTCCCCTGGTCTGCAGGGAATGCCACACAGGGCAGCAGGCTTTGTTTGCACTTTGTGTGCTGGACTGAGGCAGATCCTGACCTCAGCTTGGGGGTGTTTGGGAAATGTGCGAGCAACGATTAGCACGGAGTCGATGAAGGCAGCAACTCACAACCACATTTGTCGTGGGGGTTTTCCCCCCCAACGCCTGTATGCACTCATTGTTTCTGCTCCTCCATAGCTGTGCTCATCCTCATCAAGCATCTGTTTGATGAAAATCAGCTCCTCATCTCATGGATGGCTCTCCAGGTCCCCGACAGGCTCAGCAGCACTTCGTACTGTTGTGTGCCGAATCTGAGAAGGAGCTGGTGGCATGTTGAGATCAGACGAGTGTCACAAGGAAGTGGTGGCTGCAGGGCTGCTGGTTGCAAGCTGCACTCAATTTCAAGGGGTTTGTTGTTGAGATTTAATGAGAAATATATAAGATGTATAAATGTGACTAAACCATTTTCTTTCTTTAAACTTCTCCTTATATGGCTGCAGCTTCTGCAGCTGTTGGATTGTTTCTCTGCTTAGATGAGTCTGATCATCGTTTGCCAGTCACTTCCATCCATCTTGTGGCTTCAGTTATCGAGGTCTAAACCTCACCAGCTGTGGCAGAACATCATTTACAAATATGCCTCCCCAGTTAAACTTAGTGGTGATTCCCAATGTATTGTTAAACGACTGTGCTGTTGTAGTTCTGTCTGTGGGATAAACACGTATGATGAATTGTTCTGGGCATAGAAAATGACAGCTAGCAGAAAAAGTGCAGAGTGAACTCTTTCTGCACTCCAGCAGTTTGACACATTAATAAGTTTACTTACATGTGAGATGAAGAGAAGCATAAAATCCTCTCTCTTATTACTCGCAGCTAACATGCACAGCTGAGTTGAGTGACAGTTGCTAAGCCATTTAGCCAGACTACTCTGGGAGTCTATTAGCTGAGGGCACCACTGCTGAAGGGGGAGATTTCTCAGGTGGTTTGGGACTTTTCTTGATGGACTTACGATGTTAGATGTAAACATTAGGTGCATGTAACCTGGGTTGACTTTGCAACTCTGTATAATAAAGCTGCAATATTTGGTCTGAGATAGTTTAGCATAGCAATGATGATACGAATTGTAATATATAAATAAGAAATTCTTTTAAATGGTTTTAAGCTCATGCATTACCAAAGGTCTACTGTCTAATACAGAGTGGGCTGAATGGACAATCTGAGGCTCTGTGCCAGCACGCGGCATCTTGAATGTGACATTTTTCTTCTTATGAAGAGGAGGAGTGATGGGTGGACGTATTTCACCTTATCTGATCTTTTCTGGTCCCTTTTAGAAGGAAAAGTTGTGTCCAATCTAAGTCTCCCTGGCCGGCCCCATGTTGCTGTTGAGTGGTGTGTCAACAAGGCAGCAGTAAATTATTGAAGCAGCTTTGCAGAGTATTGGTGGTACTTGAAGAGATGTGTGTTTAGTGTGTGGTCATTGTGCTATTTCCTTTGGCTATAAAGGAACTTTAAGAAAATAAAAACATACAAAAAACATATTTAGGATGTTCATTTGCTGCATCCGGCTCAGCGAGGGTAGACCAGCGGGCAGAGGATGGACAGTTTGTTAGATCAGGGTCTTGTGTTTGCTACTTGAAAGTGTGTCAATTCCAGGGTCAGAGGCCACCGCATGCTGGTTAAAAATGCCTTTTAAAACGCAGATCTGACAACCCCTCCCTCTCTCCCTCCCCCCTACATCCTGTGGGTTCTCTGCCTAAAGTGAAAGGAAAGTCCTTTCAACCAACTTTACTCCAGATGAGGTCATCTGAAACAGGGGCTCTATCGTCCTCAACAAGCTTACTTTCTTTTTGCATCTTTTCTGGTGTCTAAGCTGCCCTACCCCCCACCACCATCAGCACCGCTTCCTTCCCCCACAATCCCTCCCTTATTTAGCCTCGGCCCCGGGGATAGAAGAAGGCTCTCAGCGCATGTGTGCACACAGTTGCGTATTGTGAAAGCAGAGTTGTCTTTCTCCAGCAGCAGTCCGTACATGCTCTCTGATACTTGTTTGGCTTAAGTAAGAGAACAAAGGGGGGGTGTGGGGGCTTTCATGTCAGTCTTTGTATGGGACAAGGCAAAGAGTTGCGTGTTTTAACTGATAGTGGATGCATTTTGATGTCAGCAAGCATCAGAGTCCTCCAGCAGATCTGACATTAAGTTAACATTTAGCACGATTACTCGCACAGCAGCTTCTTCGTTTGAGTCTGCATTACTGACGCTGCATCATTTAAAAGAAATTTAATCTCAAACTAAAATATTCTGTTGCCCTTTGAGCACAGACTAGCGCTAAATATTCTGGATGTAAGATGGTAATGAGTAGAGATCTCTATATTAGCTAATGTAAATAATAAAAGTATCTGCTTAAAAATGTTCACATTTGCTGAGACAGAATCTGAGAACTATCCACCGTCATTATCCGCTTGGACTGATAATCTTTTATTTGGATATCTGGAATTCCAGGAGTATTGCTGGTTGCTCTTAGAACATAAACCAGCCATTTGTAATTCACTGCGGTGAAATAAAGTCCCTGAACCTTCCCGTCACTCCTGACCCTGTGCTGTAACTGCTGGCTTTTCTTTGCAACATGTGGGCTTCCTTTGTTTTCAGCCACTGTTTAGCTCATCACTGAGGTTTGCAGAGAATTTGGAGTGGGATGCTGCTTGGAAGCTGTTCGCACATGACTTGGACACATTGTGAAGCTGCCCGATACATTACTGCAAAGTCAACTACGCTCAAAACTCACAGGGAGGAAATGTTTATATGGAAAAATCAGCTTGACCTTTATGGTTTTCACTACTTTTCTATAATGCAGCTCTTACCGTAAACCTCATTTCCACCGAGGGTCCTGGTCAGGATGGGAAAGTGTAGTGCAGGTTGGTTTGGGAAACCAGATCTCTGTTGGACTGGGACAGACCGACAGCCCGCAGTTTGCATTCTTTCTTTTTGGCTGTTCCAGCTTTGTTCTTGTTGCTGAGGTGCACAACAGGTGACGATTCCTGCAACCTGCTCCACCCTTTAGGGTCGGATCAGTGTTTGCCCGTGGAAACGCAACGAAATGTCTGTGCTGGACCCCTCGGTGGAAACAGGGCTTTAGATTACTCAGAGTAAACAGTGTTACCTTTTAAGCCAGACAAAAATGCTGTTTGTCCAGTTTTAAGACACATTGCTGTCTTTATGTCAACAGCTGAACCACAGCAAGCAACTCACCAATCTTTTAACACCCCTCCCCCCACCCCCCATTTTGTGGTGTTGTGAAATTTGGGTAAATGACTAAAATCCTGTTTGATCTCGTATAAAGCTGTTTGGAAATGTGACGCAGCTCCAGATTCTTCCCGCTGGAACTGAGAGCCAGATTTGCTGATCGGTTACTGAGACGTTTGTCAGCCTGTCAGAACATGGCCGCTCCCATTGGCCATGTTAACATGGGACTTTTAATTCCTCTTTAAATCGGAATTTACGTTAATTCCGCTTTAAACAGACCATGTAAACACTTAATTCCTTATGCAAATTTAATTCGGAATTAAACTTAATTC
>JBBBVT010000022.1:4521253-4535592 GCA_037177035.1 Craterocephalus eyresii | reverse complement strand
ATTGCGGGAACCGGAACCATTGCGGGAACCAACACTGGAACCAGTGCGGGAACCGGAACCATTGCGGGAACCAACACTGGAACCAGTGCGGGAACCGGAACCATTGCGGGAACTAACACCAGAACCAGTGCGGGAACCGGAACCAGTGCGGGAACCAACACCGGAACCATTGCGGGAACTAACACCGGAACCAGTGCGGGAACCGTCTCCTGAGTTCCCGGCAGACGTCTCCCATCCAGCAGCAAGCGTAGAAGTCGGCGCTGAGCTCCAGCAGGAAGCAGCTTCCGGTGAGCTGATTTCGTACCCAATGGACTCGTTTAAGTTCCCGGAGTCGGACCAGTTGGTTCCATCGCTGGGAACCACGGTCATGTCTCCCCCCTGCTCCCCGCCGGGCCCCGCCTCCCCCCTCAGAGAGCCGCAGCACGCTTCCTCTCTGCTGGACACTGCCTGGGAGCAGAGCCCGGCGCCCAAACTCAGCCCGCTTCAGAGCAGCGTCCAGACGGAGGAGGAGAAGGAAAATGACGGGTTTGCACCGCAGGAGATGCACGAGGAGGAAGAGGAGCAGGAGGAGGAAGATAAGGAGAACCTGCTGATGCCCGCTCCTGCTCAGCCGCAGTCTTTGGGCGCCTGTCCTCCGGGTGGCTTCGCCTTTGGAGAGCTGCTGGTTTCCCCTCATGAAAAGGAGGAGGCGGTGGAGAAGGCCGACCAGGAGATCAATGAGGACATAGATGATGATGATGATGATGATGATGATGAGGAACATAGGAGACTAGGCCAGCCGCTTTCGTCCATGGTGATGGACATGAGCACGTCTCAGCCCTCCGACGACTTCCAAGCGCGGTCCTCGGCTCTCGGCGGTTCGGCCGGTTGGCACGGCGACGACCTGCTCTCTGGGATGGACTCGGAGGACGTGAGCAGCTGCACGAGCAGCCGGCAGCCCGGCGTCTCGG
Organism: Craterocephalus eyresii; assembly: GCA_037177035.1. Classification (NCBI taxonomy): domain Eukaryota; kingdom Metazoa; phylum Chordata; class Actinopteri; order Atheriniformes; family Atherinidae; genus Craterocephalus; species Craterocephalus eyresii. Next base: position 4,534,642 of record JBBBVT010000022.1, on the reverse strand, counting down.
ACCTGAGCAGCACGCTGCACACCGCCATCCTGGAGGGCACCCAGAGCTCCGACGCGCTGGTGGACTGCAGCCTGCGCGGCTCGGAGGGAGACGGGAACCTCATGGGCTCCCCCAACGTGGAGACCTTCGCCAACGAGGAAGAGGAGGAGGAGGAGGATGAGGACGAGCGGGTGGACGACATGGACATGAGCTCGGAGAAAGTGGAGGAGCATCAGAGAGGCTTTCAGGAGGAGGAGGATGAAGACGTGGAGATGCACAGTGAAGGAGTGATGGAGAGCTTCGGGAACGAGGACGACGACCTGAACAAGGAATGTTTGGATAACTTCGCTCATTCCGCCGCCGCCCCCTCCTGGGGTCAGACCAATCCCTTCGCCGACTCCTGGGCTCAGCCCGCCTCGCTTCTGTCCGCCTCTTCCCCGAGCCCCCTGTCGGACCACGGCGCTGCCGAGTCCGAGACGCCCAGCCAGTCCCCCGCCCTGGCATACTTGGACAACAGCGGCCCCTCCTTTGCAGCTCTGGAGGACGTGAAGGATTCGGCTCCCGAGGAGGCTGACGAGCCGCCCGGCGTCCCCGCGGCCGCCATGTCCCAGTCCGGCCCCCTAAGCGGCGCGGCGCCGGCGGCTCACAGCAGCAGCGAGACCAGCACGCCGGAGGAGCTGCAGGACTACGACAGCAGCTCCGGGGTGGAGTCGCGCTCCGACAAGCAGCACACGCCCGTGCCCGCCGCTGTCCAGCCCGACGTGGAGCAGGACCTGGGAATTCACCTGGAGAAAGGAGACGGAGAGGAGGAGGAGGCCGAGACCCTCCCTGCCGACGAGGTTCTAGGAACCGGGCCCCCAACGGCCCCGGCATCCGCCCCGTCCTCCTCCTCCACCTCCGGCGATGAGGCCAGCGACACGGAGGGCGAGATGCAGATCAACGACCCCGAGGCGCCGGCCGGGACGGACGAGAGGGTGGGATTGGAAAGCCCCCCTCCCTCCTGCACCCTGCCCGCCCTGGAGGAGGACGAGGAGGCGGGGGGAGCCGGAGACGGCGAGGAGGACGGAGGCGGCGCCACCCCTCAGTCGGCCAACTCTGTGGCGTCGTACGGCTTCGACTGCACCACGTCCAACTCCAACGCCCACTCCATGGCCGAGAGCTGCGGGAAGAGCCCCGGCATCTTCTCCCTGGAGAACGAGGAGCAGCTCCCGGAGGAGGCCAAGGACCCCTCCCTCATCAAGGAGCTGACCCTCCCGTCAGCCGGCGCCGCGCAGGCCGAGGACCTGCTGGGCAGCCCCGTCAACCTCATGCCTCTGGGCCACGCAGACGGCGGCTACGCCCGACTGGACGACCACCACTACCTGTTCGGAGGAAAGATGGCGGCCGACCATCTGGAGGAAGTCGACCCACTGGAGCCCAGCCAGCACCTCGGGGGCCCGCAGCCCGGAGAGCCCGGCGACAGCCAGCCAGCCTACTACTCCACCATATGCGATAAGACTGATAGTTTTCTGGAAGGTAACGTATAAGCCCCTCCCCCTCTCCCTGGAATGCACCTTCTCCCTGTAAGCCGCCTCCTCCCCCCGTTGTCTGTTTCTCTCCAGTCGGGTTAGATGTGCTAGCAGGAAAAAGGAAGGAGAGCGAAATCGTAGAAGATTTTTAAAAACAAATGAAGGACATGGAAAATATGACTGTAGCAGTTTTTAAATCAAGCTTCTCTCTTTCATACATACGGTTGCGGTCGTGGTTCTGAGTGTTTGGCTTAAAGTCCGTTCCGTTTCTAAGCCACTCCCCCTTTTCTAGCAACATGTTCTTTTTACGTAACACTGCATATTATGTAGCCCCTGCCGGGGTACTGACTGACTGGTCCGATGTGACTGAGCCTTTAAACGGAAAAGGAGAAAAAAAGAAAAAAAACACTGATGGAAGGAAATGGACTCATTGTGTATTTATCCTACTGTTTTTACCGAACAGATGTCAATTTCTTTCTTTTGTTTTGTATTTGCTTATTTGTTCTTTTTGTTCCTGTTTGTTTTTTGTTTTTTTTTTTCATTTTGTTTCTGTTAAACCTGGTCCTCCCTGCCCTGTGTACACACTCTCCATGTTCGGCACCATAGCGATAGTCACATACTCACTTTTGAAAGTTTTATGTTCTTGTTGCAAGACTTTTAGCAATCCAATAAAGGCTAGATATTAACATGGCTGTTTTGCCGTTTACAGGTTTATCGAGGTAGGTGTGGGAGGCTTAGATTTAGGGCTGACCCAAATGCTGTGAAGCTTTGACCGCTCCCATGGAAATTGACATGCAAATTAGTTGATCTAACTTCATCCTTAGAAATCCCGACCAGCAAAAAAAAAAAAAAGGTTTACTTTGTTATTCACTTCCAGTCAAGGATATTAGATCTAAGTATAATTAATCCAGTGTGGATATATAGAAAAACTTATAGAAAAACTTAATATAGATGTCAGAAAAGCTTTGAAGCCTCCATGGATGGTATTTGGGACAGCCCTTGATTAGATTGCAGTTGGTGGTGTTTTTAATGTGTGCTTCAGATTTTCCGCTCTTTACATAGGTCGTTAAGGTATAAAACGTGCAGTCACTTACAGTATGTGTTTCAGGATTTCATTTATAAGCGGATAAACTTCCAGCCTCAGTTAGCTGATTTCGTTTATGTTGCAGAAGAGAACAACTAGTCTAATGTCTGGCGACGCTGCTTTATCCTACATGGCTATCACAGCTCAGCTTTACACTAGGAAACTTTTACAGTGCAGGCTTTTTGGTTGACTATTCCAACAGTATATTGCATGTTTAACTAACAAAAAGACTGTGTACTACCTGAAAGTTGAAACAGTTCTTCAGTAGACTTGTTCAAAGTTAATGGTTCACACTAGGTTACCCTTCAAAATTCCATTAAAACATCATTGTAAGGCATTTTGTTCCTGTTTCTTGCTTTCCCAATGGATCCAGCATGTTTGAATTTATCCTCCTCGTGTTCCAGTTGTGTGTTTTGTATATTTGTGTCTGCAGTTGTATTTCCCCTCGGTGTCTCTCCTCTTCGCCATGGTAATAACTGATAAACAGGGAGGGATGCAACATTGTACAATGGTGTTGTATCTAAAATGGAATTTTGGGCAGTAATCTGACCGGTTTCCCAGCACACATCCCTCACACTTCACTAATGCTGGGGTCATGTACAACCAGTATGCAAACAGAAATACACAAACTGAGCAGAGATGAGCTTAAACTGATGTGTCAAACTCCTCATGATGCCTCTAAACACAACAGGAGTAAGTCCCAGTTGCATTTGGAAGTCAGAAGTTATGATTTCCCATTCAGGAAAATGACCTGGAACTGCAGTAGTAAACAGTTTATCATCTCATCAGTCAGTTCCTGCTGCTAGTGTTCGCCTGTCATGCATCTTACAGGCTGATGATGGTTAGTTGGGTCAACAAAAGTTCTTAAAACACTTACATAAAGTCAAACCTGTTTAACTATATTCAATTCACAACGAGGTCATCCCAAATGACTTTACAGCTGATTCTAGCTGATTTACTGTAGTTTGATTAAAACAGATCCACTTCTGTCCAATTCATAGAAAACAGGCTTTTAACAGGAAGGAAGAACTTCAGATAGAACCAGACTCTGAGGGGCAGCCGTCTGATCTGATTGGTCAGAGACGAGGACAGAAAAAGCACCGTAACTTTTAGCCTGGGAGACCTGCTGTGAGAAGATGAGAAGTACATTTCACAATGCTGATGTTTCAACATGGAAAATAAAAAGCAAAAGGGGGGATGAAGAGGTCAGTGCATCGTGAGATGTCCCGCTCCCTCTTCAGCAGTCTAGGCTTAGAAAAGCTTAAAAGGATGGCTAAGTCTCTTAGTAAGATTCATTAGCAAAAAGGTTAAACCCATTACTGCCTAACCTAACAGTGGAGAGAAAAGTTCATTTTTTAAAATTTGTCTTATTTGGTCCTTTAATAAAATATGCAGCCAAGCCAAGTTTTTTGTCATAAGATGAAGCGGTAGGACAGTAAACTCTGCAAAGTTTGCAGGAATTTAAGGTTCAAGAAGTCCAAACATTTTCATCTTCCTTGTTCCAGCTCAATGAAACCCGACATAGTTACACTCCCATCTCTGGATTAAATTTTTACCAACATCGATTGATGCTCATCAGACTGAACAAGCATGATTCAGGGTTTGGGGCATATTTAATACCCCGTTTACTTTTAATGGCTAGTGATTGTACATTTAACACATATATAAGGACAGAATTCTCCTTTTACACTTTTTACACTGAATAGTCCCTCGTGTTTGTCTCCTTTCTGGATGTTTTTGTACCGTTGCTGCACACATGGCGGCATGTTTCCACGATCAAAGCGGTTCAGCTGCTCTAGAGAGGAGACGTCTCCCAGAAAGGGCTCGTGCTCCGATGCTTCCCTGTGAGGCTCCTGGTGCTCTTGTATCACCTTTTCTTCCTTTTTTTTTTTTTTGGGACCCCTTTCTGTTTGAGTTGCACCTCCTCGTCAGACGTCCTCCTGTTGGTTGCACCCGTTCTGTTTGCATGCATCTGTTACGGATGCTCCAAGTGATCCTCACTGTCTCACAGGAGACGAGAAGTGCCCGGATGAAGATCAGGAGCTTCAAACACGCTCCCGGGAAGACAACTGGAACCAGAACCACGCCGCCTTTCCCGTAGCAAACGGCCACTACTTGGCTTTAGTTCCGGGCAACAGGAGGCCCATCGACCCGGCCCTCGCTGAGCATTTTGCACAGATCGCACCGCCTCTGCCTATGTCCGCCGCCGCCGAGCTGCAGCAGCGCCAGGAGCAGGAGAGGCAGAAGAGGCAGTGGCTGGAGGAGGAGCGCCTCCGGCTGGAGCAGCAGAAGCAGCTGGAGAAGCAGCGCCGGGAGCTGCTCCAGCTGCAGCTGCAGCAGCAGCAGCAGGAGCACCGCCACCGCAGGCAGGTGCTGCAGTGGCAGCTGGAGCTGGAGCACCTGTACCGGATGCAGCAGAAGCAGATCCAGCAGCAGCTCAGGAGGAGCCCCACCGGAGTCATGCTGTCCCCGTCCTCCGGCCTCTGCACCATCTATGAAGCCATGGAAACCAGCGAGGAAGAGGAGGAGGAGGAGGAGGGTGGCGGAGAGCAGAACGGGAACCTGCCGGAGCGGCGCCGGCAGCTGCGCCCCACGCCGCCCCGCGACCTGGAGTGGAACAAGAGGGTGGACATGGTCCAACAGCTCATCAACCAGACCCTGATCCTGTCCGCTGACGGAGGCTGCCCCCCCCTCCTGCTGCTGCCGGTGGGCACCGGGGGCACCCTCAGCCCGCTGGAGAGCAGCGTGTGGCCCTCCCTGCTCCCACAGTTCAGCCCCCCCGCTGCCACGGTCACCGCCGTCAGCAGCTACTCCCCGGAGAGCAGAGGCAGCTCCCCCACCGGGGACTGGACCGTGGTGGAGGTGGAGACCCAGCACTGAGCAGAACAAACATCCGGATGGACATCTGTTCATATGCTGATGCACCAAAACACTTTCAGTTCCCCTGATGACTCTGTTAACCCTACGCACTGAATCTACTGTAAATTCAACCCTACTGGGTCACTAATGATGGAATTTAGGGATGCACGATATATTGGCTTCATCATCGGTATCATTTATATATTATTCAATAATATAAAACCATATATTAAAAAAAATTAAACCAGGCTGATAATAACAACCGATACTTATTTCTAGCTGTTTGCATGTTGGAAGGAGAGCCTGGTTGGCCGTGCTGTGAATGTTTGGATGTGTGACAGTGAAACAGCAGGATGTGATAATACCAACATCATCAATATTGAATCTTTCAAAACCACCATTTTCATTTATCATCTCCACAGGTTCACAAATTAAACTTTAGCTTTCATTTTATACAGAATTTGGTCATCTTAAACTTGAAATATCGGTTATCTGCCATTGCAAAATTAGTATCGAATATCGGTATCGGCCAAACTGTTCATATCAGTGCATCCCTAATAAAATTCCTCCTCAGTAAAGTGCTTAGGATCGCTGTTTTCCTTCCCTTTATGTATCCCTACACCTGCAGACCTGCTGGGCCGACGGCTGGGAGCCAGACTTGCTTTTTCTTCCTGTCCTCTCCTCACAGCATGTTTCCACTCAGACTCTCCAACTGTCTTCCTCTGAAATGCACTTAAACTGCTTCTTCTTCTTCTTCTTCTTCCGTGTTAAAGCGTCTCTTTGTGTCGCTAATAAAGCTGAGACCAAAGCGGCCGCCCTCATGCAGGAGGGGCTGTTAGCTATGACAAATTGCACTTGTTACGTCCTTTGTTCTCTGTGGGCTGATGTTTCTCTGCAGGTAAGTGGCCGTGGTGTTGAATAGATTAATTTACGGTTGTTTATGTCTTAAATCTTGGTGAAATGTGTTTGTCTTTGGTGGGGTCATTTTTAATGTGCCCCCCCCCCCCCCCTTTCCACCTGCAGTCCTTCCAGCCACAAGTCTGTGGTGAGTGTTTTGTGTTCCTGTGACTTCACAACCAGGTTTTGATAGACTCAATAGGACTGTCAGTCATGGAGGAGGAAGGAGGATGAAGAGGAGAAGGGCCTCCTTGTTCAGCAGTAAGGAAGGGCATTGTGGGTGGTGGCGGTGGGGGGGGGGGCGGCATTCCCGGATTGTGGCCTCATTTCCTGGGGCGGCCTGTATTCAGGGAGTCTCCGAGGTTACGGATGATGTCACGATGAGAGAGAAAGGCCGATGCTGAAATGAGACAAAGGAGCGGCCTGGTTGGGCACCGGGGTGGGGTTTGTCGGGTTGGAAGCAGGACGGTGGTCAGCCCACTTTATATATCACCTCATATTAATCTTACCATATTATAAGGAATATTTAATATTTTTCCACCTGTTGTGTGTTATATTAAATTATTTGTGCAATATTATCCCAAAAATATTTGGTATTTGTGTTAAGTAACAGGTTGTCAGAACTTTATATAGATTATGTGTTACTTTAAATGTTGTAGGTGTAGAGGAGGAAAAAAGCACTTTTGTTTGTTTTGTCTGCGCAAGGTGGGCATGGCAGTCTGATGATGATGGAAGTAAAGGAGCAACGCTGCCACCTGTTGGCTGCATGAATCACTAATCACAAGATCGGAACTTATTAGATCTCCTCTCATTCAATATCCATTACGTTTTATTACTGTGACCTCCTGTTAGACAAAAACACTTTTATATGAGGCTTAACAGTTGCGGGAATCCAAAATTATCATGAATTATATTAAATAAAGGATATTTGAGAGCAGATTCTAGTTTTCTAAAGTATTTCTACTGATGTTAAACTGTGCATGATTACATATCCCCTGCTGATGTTCGCTGCTATATTTGATATTAAAGATGTTATCTTTACACAATTGCATGCAAATATAAGAGTGTATCTGTACGTCTGCAGTGCCTCGAGCTCCTTTACACTTCTTTTTTCATATCTTTGCTATGAAATTTTATATATTATGCTTATAATGTGAGACAAGTATATTATTGGTTCTGTGTTTCTCTTTTTTTGTATGGCAGAACGTTTGTGGTGGTGTTTTTGGTATGAATAAAAAATAGCTACTAATAGTATTAAATAAAATGATTAGAACTCTAACACGAGTACTTGTGTATTCATGTTTAAGTGGCAGAATCCAAAGGTTGGGTTGTATATTTAAAAAATAATTAAATAAAAACATTGGAGACCATTAAATCCATCATAATAAAACAGAAAAATCCCCTCCAGAGAGGACAGTCCACCAAAGCTCCGACAGGGTAAGGAGGACATGATCATCGGAGAAGAAACATGGAGAGCAAAGGCAACCCTAAAGGAGCTGAAAAGCTTTATTTGTACAGAATAATTCATGTACAAGACAATTCAGAGTGTTTTACATGAAACATTAAAAACATTACAGCGGGATGAAGATGAAGCTTCACAAAGTAATTAAGCAGGAACAAAAGGAATAAAGACAAAAAAGCTCAACTAGAATAAGAATAGATGCAAGAAATAAAACTTATATAACAATTTTAATAAAATGTGGCAAATAGAAATATCTTAAAATTTACAGTTCCAGCAGACATGCAGCTTTCTGGGAGTTTGTTCCACAGGGGAGGAGCATAAAACCTGACCAGAACAGAAAGTCCTGAGTGTATTTTGGTCCTAAACCATTTAGTGCTTTGTAAACTAACAGCGGGATAATGCTGTTGATTCTTTGACAAACAGGAAACCACTGTAAAGATCTGAGGACTGGTGTAATATGATCCACTTCCTGGTTTTAGAGACAACTGGAGCAGCAGCTTTCTGGACTAAGTGCAGCTGTATTTATCCAGATGAACTGAAACACAAATGGAGTGAATGGATGGAGGAGAGAGAGTAACGGGACACAGACAGGCAGAAATGAAATCAAAATGAAAAAATATTCAGTATCGTAGCGCTCTTGATCTTCAGACTGCTGGAAGGAATGATCTTCAGTAAGAGGCTTGTTCAGGTCCGATGCAAGAAGCGAGCAGTTCCATGTCTTCTTTTTAACAGGGACATGTCCAGGATGACACCAACGCAGGTTAACCAGCACTGCAATTCCACCTCTTTTCAGCTTCCCACTGAGTTGTTTATTTATTGGACAAGCCGCGGACAGACGCATCATAGTCTGGGATGTGTTCATGCAGCCATGTGAAAGATGATGTTCTATCCTTTTCGCTTTGGTACGGAGGCTCCTGTTTCTCTTCCCTGATGGTTGGATGGAAAACATCCTGTGGGAAGATAATGGGTGTCCTTAATCAATAATTCCGATTTGTCCAATTCATTCTAGTTGAGATCATATAAGGGCACTTAATAATTTGTCTATCTATAACAATGTATTACGTGGAATCTTCTTGTTGATTTAGTCCTCCATCTTGAGCATAATGTACATGCGGTAACAGAGGAGAGGAAAATGATCTTTTAACAGGAAAAAACGTCCAGCCAAACCAGTCAGAAAACGGACCAACAAGCACAATAGATGCTTCCTGGCCGTGTTACCAACAATGAAATAGTAGAAACCCAAGTTAATGTCAATAATATTCATGTCATGTTTCTACTGAGGAGGAAAGGATGTTGCATCATGGGATGTCCCACAGCAGTCCAAGCCCACAGCAGCATAAAGTCAACCAAATCAAACAAAAGGTTAGTACTTTTTCTTTTCAAAAAGTAAAGTTTTACACCCAAACTTAACGGTAGGGAGAGTGTATTCATCCCGAACCAAACCTGGGAGCTGGTTCCACAGAGGAGGCGATAACTGAAGGTCCTACCCCCCATTCTGCTCTGTGGACGCCACAAGTAAACCTGCAGTCACACCAGCACAGTTTGGTCCACTTCTACAGGTAGTCTGGTCTGTTTGGAGCAGTGTGGACATGAAATCAGATTCTGGTTTGGACTGAAAAATGGTTTAAAAATTGCGGGTCTCGGTATCTTTGCAAGTGAAATCCAGACCCGTGCGCTGACAGCATGAAAGCAAACCGACTGCACAGGGGAGCAGAGAGGAAGTGAGGCAAAGTAGAAACGTGTTAGACATCTGGCTGCTTCTTTTGTTGTAACTGAACAGATTGTTATAAAAAAGTCATTCATATGGAACTGCCACTAGTGGTTTCTTCTTCCTCTTCTTTTTTATTATTAGGCTGTTATTATCATCAAACCAGTCTGTGACGACTATTCTTTTTCATTTCTTCTGACCTTTCAAAGCCCGACTCTTTTCTTCCTTACTGTATGGAAATCTGACTCAATTTGCACCATGAAAACAAGATGACTCAGAAAAACCAGTTCTGCAGCGCAGAGCTGTCACTGGAAACATTTAGCTCATTAAATACAGAAAAACATCGCATAGAAAAACTTAACCATAACACATTTGCTTTAAAAAAAGGACTCATCGATTAGGGGAATAAAACTAAATAAATTTTGTTAGGAGAACCTCAACTTTTTGCAATGAAAGTCCAGTTTATCACATTTAAAGCAGAGTAATTTTACCATTATTAGTAGTAGTTTCAGTATCAACAGGTTGAAGCAGGGGGGCGCTCCGCTGCCGCAGTGAGATTTTTGTGAATCAAGCTGGAGTAAGTAAGAGGAGTCACAACACCGGAAGAGTGCGGGGGTTTCAAAACAAAATATTACAGTCCTACACAAAGGCAACATCTTTATCATCATCATCAAGTAACATCATAGCAAGTAAAAAAAAAAAAAGTTCCAATGAAAGTGAAAAATGCTCCTTTAAAGTCTTTTCCCGGAGAAAACAAAAAACGGTTTAGGATACAGGGCTTTATTTTATAATCCTCCCCTGGTAAAACAAATCAAAACTAAGCTGAGTTAATATTTATTCTTAAGTCTATAAAACCCTGAAACAACATCAAAATTTCCCTCTGGATAAACTACTTTTCATTTCATTTTTTTGCCCAGCTTTTTCTCAAGATTTAAACAAAAAAATTTGGAATTGCTTTACTCTAAAGTCTTTATTTCCCCTGCCTCTTTCCGGGATTAAAACAAAGAGGGGTTATGATGCATGGCTTATCTATCATTTCTGTTCCCTTTGCTTTCCCAGGAAAAACAAACTAAAAATCCTCATTCTACACAAAACAAACAAAGAGGGATGCGTTTTTCCCCCAGATAAAACAAAAATGGATTAGGATGCGTCATTTTGGGGGTTAGTCAAGTCTTGTCCTCGAGATTTGCCATCGACATGGCATTCAGCTCTGCATGGGCCCAGCAACGAGTCATTACTTTGATTCAGGTGTTGGAGAAGGGACGCATCAAGGGTACAGCGCTGTTCAGAGACAGTCGAGGGGTTTTTGGGAGGCGTTGTTGTTTAGTTTGATGATTGACACTTTGATTTATCAGTCAGTGTGAGGAGAAACAAGGGCGAGTTTACAAATTCACCTAGAAACACCGATGGTACAGAAGGAAGTGAAACCGAAGGTGGCATATGGCAGAAACATGACCTAAAACACCTTTCTTCTTTTAAATAAATAACTTGACCTTATTTGCCATTTCCAACACCTTGATTCATTTCTATTTAGCTTGTAGCTGAATGTCCCCCGTGGTCTTAAAAGGCTACCAGACCTAGAATTTTTTATTTTTTTTTCAAAGTACAGCAATTATCCCAGTCACAATCTGTACATGAGGAAATTGACATGGTAAATTGTACACAATGAACAATGGGGAGCAGTAGGGGAAATGGATATTAGATAGGGGGCATTAGCCCAAAGGTTGAGAAGCACTGATGTACAAGTAAAAGCTACAGGATAGTAGCTGAAGCGTGACCCCAGACTTAAGGCTTTGCAATAGTATTTTCTCTTAAATTAGCTCAGTTCAGTGTTTTTTCTTTCAGGAGTGACTTAATTTGAATGACAGAAAACAAACAAGTTAGGGTAGGCCTACACTGTAAATTATAACTAAAACTAAGAGCGACTAAAGAGTGGAGGGAGGTTTTCTCTGCTGGTTTTATGCTGTAGACCTTACCCGGAAGTGACATCTGTTCTCTCTCGAGGACTTCACGCATGTGCTCCCATCCCTGACAGCATCACTCACACACCGGCTCCCAGCTCTCCGCAGAGCCGAGCAGGAGCGCAGCGCCGTGGGGACGATGGCCTCCGTTTCCTCCTCCAGCGGCCAGCGCGCGCACCTCCGCTGAAGATCCCGGGGGGAGCTTCGGATCTTCCTTCCCCAAGAGTCTAGTCCGGCCTGACGGCGATGAGGGCAAAGCCCCCTCAGCAGCGCTCCCACCGCAGGACCCCCCACACTGCGTGATGCAAACCACAGCCCGGGAGTTGACACCCAGCAGCCGGGAGGTGACGGCGTCCTCTCCCCTCCGGATACCTGTGCACACCTCCGCGCTCTGCCTGCGTGAAACCGGGAACACCCACAACCACTGGGACTGTGTATTTAATGTTGATCCTAGTTAAACGGCGCACTTTATATCCAACCCCCGGAGGAATTTTGCTGGAGTTTCTGCGATGATCCGGCGGCTATAACCCGAGCTTATCGTGGAGAGAAGTCATCTAAAAACCGGTGGACATGATGGCCAATAACAACGAGCTGCACGTGAGTTTCCCAACTTTTCCACGACTTTGGGTTCATGCTTTTTGCTGTGCGTTGTGATGAGAAAGTATAACAGAAACAAACATGTAAACTAAACCACTTCTCAATACAGTCTGATAGGTTTTAAAATTGAGTAGATATAGGCCTATTGATGTTTTGGCCCCATAAATATCTAACATTAATGCTCTAATAAGCGTAATCTGAGCAACATACTGTGGAAAAACATCCTTAGATCAGGAAATTTCATTACAAAGAGGCCGGCTTTTCATGATTTTATGTGTTCTCGGGACTGTTGCCGCAAACAGAAACGCGTTTGATGGATAAAAATAACCACATTTGCTACTACTTTCACTACAGTCATGGCTACAAATTAGATTAGCTAAACTTAATCACGCCGGTTCCCATCTGAGCCTTAGTGCTCGCTCTCAGGTGGAGTCAGCTGGTCACGAGGAGCGATGTGGTGTCAGAGATATCTCTGGTAGGCCTACTCTGGTTTCAGATCAGGGCAGGATGGAGAGGAGGAAGAAAGGTTAAAAATTAAAGGATGAATAGGGCGGCTGTGACAAGTTCAAGCTTTCTGTGTCCATGTTGCTTTCCTGCAGCAAGCAAGTAGCAAATGGAAATATATTTGGAGAAAAAGAAATAAAAATGCCATGTTAAGTGTTTTCCTTTGAAGTTGACTTAGCCACACTCCATCTGTTACAACACACTGAATTGATTGTTGTGAATGACAACGTAATTCTTAGTTGAGTCCGGTGTTTCTTGGAAAGCTGCGACGTCCATGTGGGCGCGAGGCTCAGCACTAACAGCTGATGTGGGCTGTAGAGCCAATAAGTCCTGTAGTGCTCCAACTGTTGCACAGAGAGGCAGGAAAAGTTGTAGTTTCAATCCGTATTAGGGGCTTCAGAGAAATGATTAATTAAATAATAAGCGTTTGAGATGTTTAGATCAAAATACTACAAACATATTACAATAATATCTGTCCTGCCTTTCAAACCATGAACATATAGCTCTTTTCATTGCATGCAGCGAACAGTCCTTTTCATTTCTATCTTTTTTTTTAACTAAGACTTTTACTACAACTCTCAGCTATAGAGCAAATGGGCAACAATTACACTAGAGCTGGGATATCTGGCTCTTTGGAGGGAGCCGGCTCTTTGGGATCCGTTCACTTCAAAGAGCCGTTAAAAAGACTGGCTCGTTTGGCTCCTTATATTTATTCATTTTTAAGAAGCAAGCCATGGGGCTTATTCATTCTATCCTGGAAATAATCATAGGTGAGAATAATGGGGCTGAGATTAGGTCACAATAATATCAAGCTCATATTTCCCACCAAT
>JBBBVT010000022.1:4478737-4512929 GCA_037177035.1 Craterocephalus eyresii | reverse complement strand
CGCTCTGGATATTATATATATATATATATATATATATATATATATATATATAATTTATCTTAGTCATAGCTATGATTGTTTTTCATACAATACCCAAGTGATTTGTTTTTGTTTCACGTGGTTTTAAAGTTTGTGCACTTATTTCACAGTGTATGGTTTAGCAGTTATTGCCTTGGAGCATCACAAGGTGAAGAAACACTTTCAGCCACTTTACAGCTGAGTTTAGCACTTCACTACATCGAAGTCAAGCTGTCCATCTTTTCATGCTGTATCCTACCCTTTGATTTCTTGCTTGTGTTGTTTTCTTCACTCAAATGTAAGCGCTTTGGATAAAAGTGTCTGCTAAATGACTGTAGTAGTAGTTTTGCTTTACAAAGCCACATCACACGCTAGCAACTGGATATCAACACATTGACTGTTTTAGACGCACAGCACGGAGGATTCAGCAAAGGAGCATGAGGCATAACTGCAAGGAAGCAAGGAATAGAAAGAGAGAAACGGACAGAGTGATAGGAAAGACGAGTCAAAATCTAACTAACCTTTACTGGCTGCAGAGACTAAATGCAAAATTCATACCCACTCAACCTTCGTTCAGGGGTACCTCACTGAGAAAAACTGCCTGATTTAAGTAGCTTTCAGGGTTTGTAAATCACTTGATTTAGTTTGACTCCGTCTTTTTGCTGTTGGAAAAATTCAAGGTCCTTTTTTTGTGTGACATGTCAGGACTGAGGCTGCCAACATGATTTGTGCTTTCAGATTGAAGGACTTGGGAAACAACAGAAGCAAGAATAGAGCAGATCCAGTAAATGAACACAATCTGTGTTTTCCATTTGCCCCAAATTTCCACTCAAACAAAATTCCATCCATCCATTCATAGCTGGAAACACTTATTATTTTTTGGGCTGTTTTTCAATTAATTTCATACAAAACGCCTACACATACTGAATAATGATAAGGTGTCATAAGCCTATATGAGTAGCTGGACAAGTCTGTCTCTTTTGACCGCTGTGACCTTATTAATGGCGTCTTGTTTTCGTTAAGAGCTATTATACTGCAATGAAGATAAACCGAACTGTAAACACTTGTGCTGCTTGTGCGTTTCCTCTCTTCCAGTGAGTGCTGTCGTAATCAACAGCATGGCAAAGAGGGATAATCATCTGCATAACAGAATGGACCTCTTATCCTCCTCGGCCCTTCTGCCATAATCATTTTTTAATCTTCCTCGTCCATTACCATCATTCCATTACTCCCCGCGTCCAGCTCCAACCACTTCTTTGTGACCTGCTGGGAGATGTAATGCAGCGTCTACAGTGAAACATGTGTCTGAGGGGGGCACAGATGCGGGGAGGACGACATCTTAATAGCCGCAGATTTAAAAGCATGTGTTTGATTTGCTGGGGAAATCTCTGGCGGACAAGCGCGCAGGATTTACACGACATCCGAGTTTGGATCGGCCCCAAGGATGGGGGATGTAGTAATGAATCAAATCCTGTAGTAGCTCATTCATCTTTCAGGCTGCCCACTTCCGCTGAGATATCAGGGCTGTAAGATGCCGACTTATGGAACGACCATGAAGGAGCGCATCCCAGAGACTCGTTTTACGACTTCTCTGTACTGGGAGAGATGGAAGGGCGTTAACTTGAAAGGAAAGAAGAAAGTGGAGTAGCAGCATAAGTATGGCCCCACATCACGCCCTTAAAGGCAGAGTAAATATTAATATGAAGGTTAAGTGACGTTTTTATTTAGTCATTTTACGTCTCGGATTCTTTATTGCTTAGCTTATAATCTGAGATATCTTCTCCCCCTTTTCTTTATCCTGCACAGAAACTTCCTTTCCGTCTGCCCGAGTCCTGCTTCTGACTATTGAAACGACAAAATTTAAACTAGCTTCAGAGATAAACGCAAATGATGAAGATTATAATCATAAAATATAATTAAAGTTATTTAGCAACAACAAACAAAGCAGCTTTTGTAAATAGAAGCAGATCATAAACAAATATCAGTTCTTCACACATAAGTAAGAGTGTGGCATCTTAGCAGGGTGTGTATTTTACCTGGACGTGGGGGACAGCAGCTTTACAGCAGATGCCATGGATGTCAAAGTTTCCTTGACAATGGCCCTGATTTACAACGATTCTAAAAAGCGAGTGGTAAACAATTTCTACTAAGATCTACTAAGAATGATCGACAACGGGAGCAAACTGACTCATTTAAATGAGGATTTAGGCGGCGCAAATGATTTGCTGTATAGAAGGAGAGGAATAACGGTGGAAACGAAAACAAATGGAGATGGAAATATTAGTCAAAGAGGCTGATAGAAATGTAGCAAAGACAGTCAATATGAACTAAAGGTCTGTAAACTGAGAGGATATTTGGTAAAAAGTAAATGCTGTTAATAAAATAAGAAGAGGGTAAGAAGATGTGGCCTTATGTTAAAAGGGTGGCCAAAAAAACAAACAAAAAAAGCTATAAAACCTCTGCAATTAAAGCATAATTTTGCTTTTTTTTAACCTGGGGTATGTTTTCATGGAAAAGTTTGTTCTTGCTCCTGAACAAAATGACGCCCCTTTGTTCTCGCGGGACATAAATAAGGACACTTCTTGCCACATGGAGCTGACCAAACTTTTTTCTCGATGGTCTCTGAGTGGTGTTGCATGATTGGTCGGACATGTGAGTTGTGCGTAGATAAGGTGTGAAAGCATGTAGGGGGACATAGTGACTTCCTGTTACGAGGATGAATGAACAGCTTTAACTTATAAGAGAAAGTACAGAGACGTTTCCGACACTTGATAAATAAAGACACGGATACAGCCGCGTGCAGAGTCCTGCAATATCAACGACCAATTTTCACGTAAAATTTTAAAAAAGCGGGTCAACCGGCTCATTGCACAGAAAGACATAGACGAGCCCCCCGTAGTAACCCCCGCCTCGTCTCGCCTGCTGCTTCTCGCAGAGTATGAGATGCCGAAAAGAACTTTTTTCTCGCTCTTACGGCCTTGAGAACAAGAACAAGTATGTAGAGGCCTTAAGTTCGCCTTAAGACTTCCCTTTTTTTCACACTGAAGTGCTCTGATATTTCAACAAGTGTCTGACAACGTACTAGAGAGAAGAAATGAAAGAAAGTATCTGTATTACTTGGCGATTGCTCTTTTGGTGTCAGTAGTGGAATGTCCCACCGGTGTTTTGATGCGAGTTATTGTGTGATTTGGACACAGACAACAGGACACAGACTCCTAAACAAGGCGAACGTCAGCTAAATCAGATACTTTCGTTCATTTCTCCTCTCTAGTACGTTGTCGGACACTCGTTGAGACTATCAGAGCACTTCAGTGTGGCAAACAAAGCATGTTTTTAGGGCGAACTTAGATGCAGGTCCAACTGCGCAATACTTACCATTAGCTGTGCTGCTAGCTGCCTGCTCAGCTAAATACTGGAGCGATATTGAACGTTCCTTTCCCCATCACTCACATGTATGAAAGGAAAGATGACAACAGACCCCAGGTTAAAAAAAGAGAAATTCTACTTCAAGGCAAGGGTCGACAGAAGATGTTTCTCAGACCAATATGAAGCAGCAGGTGCAACAGTTTTGCCCGCGCATTCTTATCTGACTGCGACATTTTGATAAATCAGCTGCAGCATGTTTTTGCACCCCTTATCAACGTTGCGCTGGGTAACTGGTAAAAAAAGCTGAAGCAAGTGAGCGAAGAACTGGACGGATAATCAGCGGTAACAGGTCTGATGGAGGGATGGATCGTCCCCAGAACCTGGGAATGTCTGATCAGTGTAGGTCGGAGACAGAAGAAGCAGAAAAACAGATTTAAAAACTTTGAGAAAAAAAACGAACAATGCAACAGTTACAGTCATCCTATAAGCTGCAGTTCATGTCTGTAGTTATACGTTTAGCAGCCTTATGGCAGAGGAAATAAAGGCATTTTCATAGCTTAGGAGTGAAGCTTCTCAACCATCTGTGTTTAAAAATAAGCACATTCAGCTTTCTACAGTTTTTTTTAAGAGCCAGTCTTTCACCTCAAATCTAGTTTTATTTCACATCCGGCTCTGAATGACCTTAATAACATGAATTACCTCCTGTGGCAGAAGCAACCAAACATTCCCATGATGGACCCTCCGCCATGCTTCGCTGGCGTTAGGCTCCTCTCTCTGGTGAGTTTCAGCTTGTTGCCAGAAACAAATGAATCAACT
Organism: Craterocephalus eyresii; assembly: GCA_037177035.1. Classification (NCBI taxonomy): domain Eukaryota; kingdom Metazoa; phylum Chordata; class Actinopteri; order Atheriniformes; family Atherinidae; genus Craterocephalus; species Craterocephalus eyresii. Next base: position 4,508,729 of record JBBBVT010000022.1, on the reverse strand, counting down.
TAGAAACAGCCGTACTTTGATTTCAGAAAGACTGTAACTTATTCTTGAACAGTTTTGCAAGCTTGAGTCTTGTTTTGAAGCGTTTCCCCCAGCGGCAGCTTTTTTTTTTACCTTTCTCAGGAGCTGCTAAGCTCCGTGTGCAGTTTTTATTGCAGGCTGAGACTTCCACTCTACGTAAACATGAAGCTCTTTGGTGCACAGCCTGTTGATCTTATCACAACCTGAACCTTCTTACAAAACATCCATGAAAACATCTTACGCTTATTGTACATTTGTGAGGATATTTAACTAATTTTCCCTTTTTTTCTGAATATGTTCCAACTTCTGACACTAAAATTTCCATGTAGATTTGATGCAGAACTCATAAAGAGCCTCATCAGTTCTCTCTACTTGCTTTACTCCGAAAGTTACATTATTTTCTCCTCTTCAAAATTAATTTTCTCGAGCTTACGCCTGAGAGAGGCAGATTAAGACGATGAACTGCTGAGCTTTTCTCTGTGGGGTTTTACGCTGTCTTACTCCTCGGGCTCCTGAACAGAGCGCCTGTTTGTTGCAGGAACGCTCACAATGGACAAAGCCGGGAACACAAACACACAACTGCTTTACCGAGGCCTCTTGAGAAGATAGACTCTGTCACAAAGATGCCATTCATGCCGATGTGCTCCTCCCCAGCTGTGGAGCGGACACTACTGCAACACACCCTCCACGCAGACGCATACAGATGTGCGCTCAGGGACTCACAAGACCCTCTTTCTCGGCCAGCGTTTAGCACAGCTTCCCTCCTGTTCGTTTGGGCTCGTGCATGTGACGCATCCGTGCTGAGCTCGTACGCGTAGAGCAGCAAAAGCAGATTTGGTAACAGCATTTCTCTGGAATATGAGGGATTTTAGGGATTAACCAGGCAGCAGACACACAGTCCAAGGTACACTGCGTAAGCTGTTAACACAGGGGGACGTTTTTATCATTACACACGATGCACTCGGTAATGCCGGGTTTTAATTTACACTCTATTCGGCTTTTCAATTTGCAAAAATAAAATCATGTATTCTTTGAAAAATGCCTGAGATTCCTGACTTCTGTACCTCGCTGCCCACAATGCTTAAAAGCATTTGCTGCTGTCTCCAGTCTTTGTGCTAATACAGGCTAACCAGTTTCTGGCTGGGGCCTTATATTTAGCAGTCATGTGAGTCGTATCAACCCTCTTGTCTCGGGCCAACATTAAATGTCTAATGTTAAGTAAAGTGAGATGCTGAGCACAATCTCCTGAAACTGGTGCTGTGCTGTGGTGAAACTGGCCCACATCTGCCAGCTCGGTATGCTAACCCCAAGCTAACTCTACAGACTGAACATTGCTCCTGTGGGACAACAAAAATGCAATAATTTGGAATAATTCAGTATTTTTTAATATTGAATATTTTTAACTTTCATTTCATCATGTATTTTATTATTTATTGCCACATTTATTTAAATCTGTGTTTGTTTGCTGTACAGTATAAATGTGGTTGTTTGTAACCTTGTAAAGCAGAACTGCTCACTGAGACCAAAAGAGAAGTTTAAAGGGACATTGTGTAAGAGTTTCTGTTTACCGGCCAAAGCTGGTATCTGGATGTATATATGTGCCATCAGTGTATTATGACCTCTGCAAACTGACACATCCTTGTAAGCAAATAATTTTAGATTTGCTCATGTGTATGACGGATAAGCTGGTATAGCTCCATGATGGTCAGACATCTTGAAACTACAGCAGCTGGTATGGGCCAAATGGCTCCAACATGGAAAAATTCAGCAGCGCAGAGATCCAAAAATGGCAGATGACGTTTTCTCAACGGTCTGACGTTACTGTAAAATGGGAAACCTGTCGAACCTTCGGATGGCCGGTGGATCTGGAAGGAGAAACTGGCCTCGATGGACACAGCACCATTTTTGTATCCCAGTAAAGGCAGCTTATTACGCCTTTCCACCGGCCATTAGCCCGACTTTAATTCCTCATTTATCTATTGAAAATAAATTCATGTGGACATTAATTTTAATAAACGTGGAAAATATGAATGAGTAGTGTAAAAATATATAAATGAATGTTAAAAACAGATAAATATATTCAAGTATGAATTAATGGAATATATAAAAGAGTTACATGTAAAAGATAACTTAAAAGAACAAATATGGCAAACTTGTTAAATTGTTAAATTATCTGGAAAATATTGGATTTTTTAAATATTTATTATTCGTATCTTGTTACCATATAGCAAACAAAGAAATAAACTAACATAGTAATAAATATAAATAAATATAGAGATAGACATTAATGGAACATGTAGTTATGTAATTTTATGAGTAAATAAATTAAATAATTTAATGTATGAACATGATTAATAGATTAAACAAAACTTATAATTGACAGAAAATATATATTGAAAAGTTGAATTAATCTTTTATTTCTATATTTAATCATATGTTGCTGAAAATATTTATTTCTTATTTGGGCATTTGTAGTCCTCCGTAGGTCAGATCTACTCTGTTGACATAACGAGTACCAACACTTCCCTCCTGTAGTCCTTTCAACATCCAGCTGATATTACGTTGCTGTTTTATTCATTAGCAGCCTGTAACACTACATTAGACCTGAGAGTTTGCATGTGTGTGTCTGTGTGTGTTTGCAGTAATGTGGCTGCACATCTCGGTGTATAATTCATGTATTTTATACAGTGTCTGGTACTTTGTTTTATGTGCTGGGCAGAAATGTGTTTCCATAAAGAGGAAGATTAATTGTTCCTCTCAGTGGCCAAACAAATCCCCCCCCCATCCCCCCACTTTAACCCAAATCTGTGAATGTGGCTGTGTGCAGACATGAAGATGTGAGGAGAATTTAAAGCTGTTTTTTTCCTTTCTGCTTTTGAGTCACTTAACAGGCTAAAAAAGCCCTGATAACGAAACTCTGACCTCTGATCTGCACCGTCTGTTTTCCTCTCTGCATCTCTGACTGCGCCCATTTTTCACTGGGTTTGGATCATAGGATCACACGTTGGGAAACTGCAAAGGAAAAAATGAATAAATAAAGCTTATGTCATGGCACTGTTACATCTTCATAGTAATAAACCTGTTTCGTCATCTGCGACTTCCAGGAAATCCAAATCCTGCTTCCAAAAACCTGGTTCCGCCTTCATTCATTAAATAATTCATGTTCATCATATGATCGGAACAATCCGTCTGCCACTGAGTCCCATTATTATTATAGCAGCATGGGTCACGTAGGTGTTGGTGAGTCAGTAAATGAAAGAGAAATAAAGTGTTTCTCCGCAGAGCTTCTACTCTAAAGAAAATGGACTTGATCTCTATTTTTAGATGCAGCTTTGCAAAGTTGAGGCGACGAACCATTAAAACTTAATTGCAGGGGAGGTTTTCTTTCACGCTCCGTCAGGTCTGTGGAGCCTTGTGTCATCCACACACCACACATCTTTTGATATTGGACCATATGTGACGGGTGGAAAATAAGATGAAATGACATAAAACAGAATTCTGATAATCGTGTGTTCTGCTGTTCTGTGTGATATCTGCAGATGATCCGAGTATCTCCTTATAACCCATCACATTCTTTCCCTGTACCTCATAGAGCATAAGTGGGAGTCTGGAGTTAATACTTTAAAAAAATCCCAAGTTTTTCAGTTTTGGAGAAGATATGTTGGAGTTTTTCATAATTAAATTCTCACGTTATGCATCAATATTTGATTTGTCCCAAAGCCCAGAGTTCATCTTTCTCAGCAGAACTTAAAAACCACATCGATGCAGATCATAGGTGAAAATCTCCTTTTAGGACTGCATGATGACAGGTGTAGAGCTAAAATAATCCCCCCTGCTGTGAAAAGCACCACGTTTTTCATGGTGGAGGTGCTTACTTCAGTACTACACCAGACCTTTTGGAGGTGGGGCGGTGGTCTGTTGCTCTTACTGAGGGAATGGGAGATATCCAAATTCTTCCTGTAGATTCAGTACCATTGTTTTAATTATGTCAACATGATAACTATATAGGTATTGATACTTTTTGCCTCTAAAAGTCACCATCGTACAGTGTGCATTAATAGCTTTATAAGAAGGGAAATATGAAATATAATAAAAATCCAGGACATCACTAATTGAAATAAATAATGATGAATTAATCTAAAATGAGACAAAATAAATATTTAAAACTTAAGCAAACGGTTAAACTGTAGATCCATATATTATTCTCTCTTATTAGATTGAAAAATATGATAAATATAATAAAATATCAAATAAATCCCTCACTATCACTAACAGTAACAGCAGCATCTGATAGGCTGCTGTAATCATGTGACACAAAAGGAATACACAGTGGCGTTGTGTGTCATTTTATTGTGTAAAATCAGAAGTGAAAACAAATAGCATATTTGTTCATCCAATGTTAGCTTAACTCGGATTTTAAGCAAAGTCTGTGTCATTGTGTCGAACTTCACCATCTTCTGCAGCTTCATTTCCACTCCTCAACCTTCTCTCAGTCCGACTCATTTCTGGGTCTGCAAACTATGTATTCAGCCTACAAAGGTAACTCTGCAGCAGAGTTACTGTACCTCCGTAGGTGCGCACTTTAAGCTGCGTATTTGTTCGTGAAATGAGATTTCCCATAATGCTCCAGTCTTTTGTTGCCTAACAACTGAACATATTAAAGCATTCTTGTTCTACCTGTTATTTTTTTCAGATAAATGCAATAAAAAAACAAAACAGAAGCAGAAATCTTCACTAAAAGCCATATTTTAAAATTTGCTTCAGTGGCTGACTTTTAAAAAAAATAAAATGCACCTTTTAGAAATCTTCATATGTTATATATTACGAGATTTTAATGTCACGGTTTAACAAACGTAAAGACTCTGTCCATATTTTTTTACATCTCTAAGGTAAAATAAATACTTGTTAGAAAATTTCCCCTTTCCTGCCTGTCATCAGAAATAAGACACGCCTTCTGCTTCTTGTTCAGTGGTGCAGCAGTGAAATATGTCCCCCCTCAAACAGTTTCCTGCTGCAACGTTATTTAGACTATTTTAACCACTTTTTGCATTATAAAGCCAATTCATATTGTAAAGAAAATTAAATAGCACCAAGCATTAATCTCTACATCACACTCTTAGCTGGTGTAGAAACATCAACAACACATAGTTGAGCCTAATTTTGTTGCATGAGCTGCAGTAGAGATGCACATTTCAAGCAGAAATTTATATTCAACATAACGGCACAACTCATAAGTTGATGCCACCGAGTGGTGGAAGTTATGTATTACTAACAGGTGCTAGTTCAAATGATCGTCGCACAAACTATTAGATTTCTTCAAAAATCTGGAAATTGTTGCCGTCCCTTTAAGGGGGTAGTTGAAACTCTTCTACGTAGTTTTTCTTTGGTATTATCACCACAGGCTTGTCAATGGTTATAAACTTAACTTGTGAAAGTAATGAGTCAGACCTGCTCGCTATGTCGCAGATTTAGTGTCTCAGTATGAACATGGACCATCTATATAGAGATTTTGACCTGAAATAAGTCAGGGGTAATAAAAAGAGCTGCATTGCTAACAAGAAGGTTTTTATTAATCCAAACTCTACCATACCGACACAACTTGTAATAAGACCTGAGGTTCACACCTTTCAAGTATTTCTCTAAATATCAAAAGTCATATTGTTACTTCAATATTCAAATGATTTTGTGTATCAGATGTTCTTTTCCTGCTCTATCGATTCTTGGTCTAAATTTTTATCTCTTTTATTTATTTATTACTTTTTTAAAATATTTTTTCTAAAACCTAGATATGCACCTACAGCAGTTAGGAGGGGGGGGGGGGGTGTGTGCCAAGAAAATCTCCTCCACACCATTACATCAGCAGCTGCCTGAAACCACAGCTGTAGCTCAGGTGGAGGAGGTGGAAGGTTCGATTCCCCTGACTGCAGCCCGAAGTGTCCTTGGTCAAGACCCTGAACTCCACCTTGCCTCCTAATGTGTTTACTAAGCACTAAGTATGGTTCAGTGTAAGTGCTACATGAATGTGTGTGTGAATAAAATGTAGTGTCAAAGTGCTTTGAGCGGTCTCATAGTCTGTTTACCATACAAGCAGGATTTATGCACGATTTCATGTTTCAACATGGAGCTGAAATATAGACTCACCAGACCAGAAAACGTTTTCCATCTTCTATCGTCCAGTTCTGGTGAGTCTGTCTGAATTTAGCCTCCTTTCCTGTTCTTAGCTAACAGGAGGGAAACCCGGTGTGGTCCTCTGCTGCCGGAGCTCATCTGCTACAAGGCTGGACGTGTTCAGAGATGATTTTCTACATAACTGGGGTAGAACCAGTGCTAATCTAAGTTCCTGTTGCCTCTATCATCTCCAACCAGTCTGCCCAGTCTCCTCTGACCTCTGACATCAACAAGACATTCTGGTCCAGACAACTGCTGCTCACTGGATATTTTATCTTCTTCAGACCATTCCCAGTGAACCCTAGTTTGGTTGTGTGTGAAAATCCTAGTAAACACTCAGACCAGCAACCATGCTACGTTCAAAATCACTTTAATCTAATTTCTTCCTCATTCTGATGCTCAGATTGAACTTCTGCATATCATCTTCATCATGTCGATATGATTAAATGTGTTGAGTTGCTGCCCTGTGATTGGCTGATCAGCTATATCTATTAACCTGCAATCGGTCATATATACGTAATAAAATGGGGATTACTGCAAGTGTATGTTGTGATTACACATTGAAACGTGACTTGACAGACATTTTAGATTATTTACATCTAATTAAGATAAAGATTCAGTATTTGAGTACTTTCCTTCCTGGATTCAGCATATTTATACACCCAAACATTGTCTAATTAGGTTGAATTCCTTAAATAACAACAAACTCCTGTTTGTTAGATTTAAGTATCCAGTCCAGTCCTAGCTACTGTATGTTTACGGTGTCGGGCTATAACTTTAAGAACTATTAGTGTTCAGTGATCTTAGTTCCTGGTACTGTGGTTAGCACTATCATAACAACTGCATCTATCTCCCAGGTACACTGAGCAGTAGTGTGTGACTGCAGGCATCGCAGCAGCTTCTGGACATTTTTACTGGTTTCAGGTTTTAGTTGGATCATCGTGGAGCAAAAAGGACGACAGCTCGGGTGTTTCTGTGAGGGTGTCGGGGCAGCATGGATGCATGGGGGCTGCTTTCTCTGCAGCCGCCGCTTCCCTTTACACAGCAAGCGACAGCCCCGGCTGCTCGGTAAGGACAGATTTCAGGTTTTAGGGTTTTTTCATCCGTCTGCTTTTCAGCCAGAACAATTGCAACTTGGGTTTTCCAAAAATTGGCTCAACTTGTTATTTCACTTCCTATTCCCCTCCAGCCGAGCAAAGAAGAACTGTTGGTGCTTTCTGCTCTGTTATCAGTCGTGCTGCTTGTATTTCTGTGCTTTCATTGCGTGGAAAGTGCCGGGCGCCAGAGAGGGCCATCTGCTGCACAGCGAGGGCTCCGAGGGTCTGTGGCGCAGCGCTGCTGAGGGTCTGAGGCAGATAAACCCATGACCTGCTGCTCTGTGGCTGACAGGACGAGGACAGAAGTCAGACAGGGATGAGGCTGTTTGTGGTTTGTTAAACGCACCGGAGGGTCCGGGCCCGGCGGTGCTGTCAGTGAGCCATCTCTGCTTGTGGTTAGACGGGGAGACATCCGTTTTTCTGCACCGTTTGTCTTCATATGAAGGAAGATTACATGAAGAAATGAGCTGAAAAGCGGAGTTCATGTTATCAGGAGGCCTGGTTTGGCGTCTGATTGATCACAGGCAGGTTCAGGCTTTTGTTTCAGCTCACATCCCACAGCATGATCGCATTTATTTACCAAAACCCGCATGAACCAGTACAGGCTGCGACGGTCCGTTTAAAAAAACCTGTATGTGTGTCAGCTGCCCGTCTCTCGGCTTTGGAGAGCCAGTCGCAGGAAGCAGCGCGACTGTGATCTCACACACTTGCAAAACCACTCGAATATGTGTGTGTGTGTGTGTGTGTTTGTGTGTGTGTGTGTGTCTGCACAAAGTGCATGACGCCTCCTCTCTATCTGGCAAAGAGCAGAACAGGAAGCAGCGAGGTGGGGTGCAGTGTCTGCCGTTCTCTTTTCCTCTCCTCCGCCTCGCTCATTCGCTCCAGATTTAGCAGCCCGTTTGATTCCTGGCGGGAAGGACATCCTGGATTTTGAGGAGGCAGGAACAGCACGCCGGCTTTTCGATTGGCGCTGAGTGTGTGCGTGGGACCGCGGGGAGGCCCGGCGATGGCCAGCGAGGACACTTTGGAGGACCTAGCAGGGGATCAGCCTGTTGACTCCCCCCCGCCCGCTGAGCAGAGCGATGCGGAGTCTTCGGTAGGAACCCGGCGGCTGGCTATCCCTTCCACGCCACCGCCCTCTCTGCACTTTCTTTCCATCCATAACTATGGCCGTCTCTTTCTGCTCAGCTTCCTCGTTCACTTCCTGTAAACTGCATCTGCTCTCTGAAAGCGAGCCGCTCCTGATCTTTCCGCCCTGCCTGCTGTGGTGATTTCATACCCGCTGTCCTGCACCTCGCTCCCCTGCCTCTTTGTTAGAAAACACCAGGGATTTAGGTGCATTGTGCTGAGCGGGCGTGCGTCAGAGCAAAAACTTCCTGCTGTTCATGCTGTGCGACTGGCTCACAAATGGCCGCTGCTCACGCTAACACTTCCCCGGCCTTCATCACCAACCATGCAGGATGACAAAATAACACCGTTTTGCAGCTTCCTAGCCTTTTTTTTCTTTTTCTGCCACTGTTTCGGTGAGTTGCTGCAGAGTTGGGCTGTGATGTAACGTCGATTTACCTCAGCGGTTAAAATCCTGGCTGCGTGCGGACGGCCTGGCTGCTCGGCCTGGGCCTGACTTATGTAGCGCATTGTGCTGCAGATGGATTATGGCTTTAATGAGAGCAGAGCTGTGGTCCCAGCCTGCTTGTCGCTGGTCGGACACAGAGACCTAAGAAGTCGTAATCAGATCTGCTAAGCTGGATGGCAGCACGAAACAGTGAAAGGCCCCAAGCAGCCTGTCATTATACTCTCGAGGAGGGGGGGGGGGGGGGGGGGCAGTACTTACTGTAGTGTCCAAATATTTGATAGTTTGTGAGTGACACAGAGAAAAATATTCTCATGAGATCTTCTGTCACAACAGTCGATATGTATGTGAAACATGACCATTTTATCGAGTTATGTTCATGAGTTTTTAGGCCTCTTCTTGTAATTGGCGAGCCCATAATGGTAGAAGTTCTGTGTTTGAATCCTTTTGGAGTCAAATTAAAGGTAATCCTAGTGACAAGAGCAGGGCAACACATTGAGATTTTCAGATATATCAAGACTTTGTCACACAAGATATAGAATGAAAGAATATTGTTTATTTTGAGTTAGCTTCTTTTGAGTTCAAACTAACTCTTTTTTTTAGCATTTTGCACAACTGTATCTTTGTTATGGTCATTGAAATTAACACGTTAACTTTAATTTCAATCAATATTTTAATGCACATGTACTTCTGATCCTTAATAAAAGTGGATTTAGCACTCCAAAAAATTTATGTCGAGATATATATCGTATATCGTGATAAAGGGAAAAATTATCGAGATATGAAAATTGGTTCATATCGCCCAGCTCTACTAGTGACATTTGTTAAGATGTGTAAATATCACTATAATGAAAGATGGCACAAATAAAATGAAATTCCGGCTCGCCTATAAAAATCCATCTTTCATGGAAAAGAGCTGCAGCTCTAAACATCGAGGTGTTGTGCTCTGTAGACATAACCTGCTACCAGAGTCTGCCTAATAATTAGCATCTTTATGTCTGATTTTTTTTATTTATTTTGGGAACAATACTACCAGATTATTGATCATATGTTTCCTTATTTTATAATTTAGGCAGTGTTTAATGTTTAATTAACACGTTTATTTTCTGTTAGTGATAACAGACCAAAACTAGGGGCAGAGGTGGATCTAAGGGGTGCGTATGTGTGTGTGTGTGTGTGAGTGAGTGAATGTGAGTGATGTTTTTTAAATTGTTAGTTCTATTTTTTTATGTGAAGCGCTTTGTGTGACTTCTTTGTGTGAAAGGGGCTTTATAAATGACTAAATTTGACTTGCTAGGAGTGAAGTCCTCCATGCGCGGCTCATGCACTCTCTAGTTCAGGGTTTCATGGCTAAAAATGGAAACTATTTCAACTAACAAAACCCAGAACCAGCAAGCAGCTAACATCCATTAAGAGTCAACTTACACTTCATAAACCTGCAGAAACACAGCAGGAGCAGGAAATCTAACGATGACACAGCTACCACTATCGTTTATCTGACAAAGTCAGCAATCAGACAACTAAAAGACAACGTCTGTGCTGTTCATTTTGCCTCCATTGCTTTTGTGATTATCCACAGCACAGAAAGTCTGACACATTTTTTCCTCACAGTCTGCAGCGTCACACTTTTGTTCAGTGAAATGGAAACTATTCAGTGTAGCTCGGCTCAGCTGTGCGGTGAATCATTTCATTAGCCAAACGTTTTAAAGCTCTTTTCATGAAGATGAAAGTGGCACATATCACTTCAAAAAGCCTAAAAGCAAATGGTGGAAAAATAATATGAAGCACTGAAAACAAAGCTTAAAAACCTTCCTCTTCACTGCGCTACAGCTCCAACCTGAACATCAGCAACGTTACAAAACACAAACCTTCATAACAGGTCTGTGAACACAGTATTATACACTATCAGGCAACTTTATTAGTTGCACTCATTCAATACAAATATGTAATCAGCCAATCAGATGACAGAAACTTAGTTGTGTAGACATGAGGAAGAATGGGATTTAAATGACTTTGGACTTTGCATGGTTGGTCTTAGGGCTGGACAATTAATTGAATTTTGATCGTAATTTCCTTTTTGCCCTCTCACAATCATGTAAACAATGTAATCAAAGAAAAACTATTCATGTCTTTTAAGTACTTTAGAGAGTGCTTTATTTTATTTTTTTTCTTTTATTAGTCACTTTTTGCATGATGTTAGATTTGCAAGAGTGCATGTAGATTTTGGAGTTATAGGACGCAAGCTGCAGGGAGTAGAGAACAGAAATGCATACAGACTGGCTATTCATTTTTTTATTGCTATTATTTTAATATATTATTATGTGACTCCTTTTTTGTTTCTAATTTATTTCTGGGTGTTTTAAAAAAAAGCTATACATGAGGTTTAGTTTTGATGGTTTAACAAACACTTTTTATTTTTAAATTAATGAATAATCATGTCTATTAATTGTGATTTCAATATCAATCAAAATAATTTTGATAATTATTTTTTCCATAATCGTCCAGCCCTAGTTGGTCAGTTGGTGAGTATTTCAAAAATGACTCATCTACTGGTTTTGTTGATGTTGGAGGTCAGAGGAGAATGGGCAGACTGGTTAGAGATGATGGAGAGGCAGCAGGAACTGAAGTAACCACTCTGAGCACACAACACCAGCCTCTAAGCAGATGGGCTCCAGCAGCAGAGACCACACCGGCTGTGTTGCTCCTGTCAGCTAACAACAGGAAACTGAGGCTAAATTCATACAGACTCACCAGAACTGGACAATAGAAGATGAAAGATGTTGTCTGGTCTGAGTCTCTGTTTCAGCTCCACGTTCAGATGCTGGGCTCAGAGTTTGGTGGAAACATTAACGCATGGATGCATCCTGTCTTGAATCAACGGCTCGGGCCTCTGCTGGTGGTTTTATGATGTTGTGGGGATTTTATTTGCAGTACACCCAGCCTGCGCGCTCAGGCATTGAGGCTGCCGAACAGTGTTTCAGCTCCCCTCCTCCCATGGACCCCACCCTTACGGTAGCAGCGTGTGGACTCTGCGTTGCTGCATTGATCATTTTAACTCCATAGCCTGACAATATGGCCTCTGCTTCTGACCTGGTAACATTTACTATTTATGAGTAGATTTACTATTTATATACTCGTACCTGCAGTAGCCGTTGTGTGTATTTATGGACTTCTGAATTTTCCTGTCAGTTATTACGATGCACTTTATTTCATTTAGTATGCAGTGGATGGATTCAAATGGAGGATTTTATGGAGGATTCAAATGGATTTTATTGTTAATTAATGATAATCACAATTACAGCTGTTGCTTGCTTACACCCTGAACAGCAGAGCCACCACATCTCAGTCCAGTATTCCAGCTTTGGGATGTGGTGGAACGGGAGATTATCATCATGGATTCAGGAACTGTGTGATGCTGTCATGTCAATATGGAGGAAAATCTCTGAGGATTGTTTCCATCGCCTTGTTGGATCTATGACAGCAGGAATGAAGGGCTGGGAAAGGGAAAAGGGATCTAACTCAGTCCTAGTGAATATAGTAGATCAATTGTAGCATTAAACCTCTTACAGGTGAAAAACAGTAACCATGGCATTGCAGTGGCACTAGTTATGGGTTAAAGATGCTCTGACGAGTCACGCATGTGATATAAAAACAGGCGTATCGATGACTCATATTCCTCCGAGAACAGAAATCAGCCTGAAAATGAGTTTCCTCTTGTTACAGTCCAGCTGTTTCAGATGAAACTTTCATATACATCGGCTCTGTGTTTACTTACTTCTGACCCACCCAGGAGCAGAAGGGCCCCTGATTGATTTTGGTCTGTATTAATGCTGCTCTAATCTGCTGTAATCTGGTTAGTGTGGATCAGTAGGAGAGCTGATGTGAGCACTCGGATCTTTATGCACTTAAACGGCGCTCCTGCTCCGACGCTGCCTTGCAGTCTGAGCTTGGCAAGTTTCACATGTTTTCCCACATCAATCATTGTTATTACAAACCCTGACATCAAAATATGGACACGAGGATTAGGAGAAGTCACAGATGAGCCCCAAATATTTTACTCGATGTTTTATTAAAGTAGAGTAGATAAAGCAGAGGAAAAAACCAGAATAATTTACAACACCTGAAGCAAATACCTGAAAAGGTCTGAATGTGCAGAAGATTAGTGTGCAGCTAAGGGAGAACTTAGAGACGTGAGCAAGTGTTTTACCGAGCTAACGGACAGTAAAAAAACAAGAGAGTTGACAGCCGAAACTGTAAAAATAATAACTGAACTTCCTCAAGAAGATCTTTGAGGGCAGAAAGTGGTAAAAGATGCCGGTGTTACAGTCGGCTGTGTCCTAAGTTTGGAGCGAGTACAAACAAAATTTAAAGGCTGTGATCTGGAAATGTGCAAGTCAACTAAAACATACAGTGTGTTCAGAAATGGAAAAGCAAAGGGTTCTAACACCTGATTATCATTTTGACATGTTAATTAATTGTTTTATTGCACATTAAAGGAGTTATAGCTTTATTCCAGAGGTGTTCTGTAAATGTGTACACGCATAGGCCGCCTCACTTAGACTATGTTGGTCTTTGTTTGCCTGCGCTGCACTCAGCCTAAGCCCGGAATTAGATGCACAGTAAATGAATAAAGCATAGCATAGCTAGCATACGGGTAGCCGAATCCTAAAAAAGGCCGGAAGTCTTTTTTAGCTTGTATGCTAACAGTAGGGTTAGTGTTACATTTAAAAAAACGTAGCATTGAAGTATTACGTTTCCTGTTTTCCTTCAAACATCAGATTTACCTTTTCAGGAAGCAGAAAGCAGCTGAGGGTCCCGTTTTATTCCTAGAGCAGATCGGACGGAGCTCCTCCATTTATCAAAGCTGTTCCCATGGTGACTCTCCTTTTACTCCTGAGGCCGTCAGACTCCAATTTGGCTCTTTTTTGTCACATTAGACAAATTTTTCTTGCAGGCGTTTGTGTTGGTGTGTGAGAGGCACATTTTAATTTGCGCAATGCACCGTTAATGCAGATTTTACTGAACCTGTTTCTCATTGGTTATGAATACACAAGTACCCAAAGCACAGGTCACAGGAGGGACGGTTTACTGGCCTGGAGTGTCTGTCAGCATGCATCAGGATTTAGGACCAGTGGCTCTCACATGAACTGGTGTGTGTGGTCATTTCAGCTCCCAGCGCCGCCGAATCTCTGCTCCACAAAGCATGGAGAAATTAGCTCCCAAAGCGCCGAGCTAGCATCGCAGAGTTTCTATAGAAAGTGCAAAACTGGAAAATTCCCTCTTTTTATAGTGAAAAAAATTTAATTCTGACTTCCCCCTCAATCTAGAGCAGGGGTGGGGAAGATTGGCCCTCATCCTTCAAGTTTTCCATCCATCCCAGCTCCAACACATCTGATTAAAATGAAAGAGCCACTGTGATTGGTTGTTGGGTCAATTTGGTTTAAGTCAGGTGTGTTGGAGTGGTGATGGATGGAAAACCTGCAGGAATGTGGCCCTCAAGGACCCGGGTTCCCCAACCCTGATCTAGAGGTACTGAGATTCTCATCCAGCAGGAAGAAGGTGTGACTGAACTGCAAAGTCACCAATGGAAATGGGGTTTACTTCCAGAAACGCCAAATAAAAACCATCGTTCACACCAGGGCACATTAAAATAACAAGGTTATATTGGACCAAAGAGAGCCATAGACTGTATATGAACGGATGGACGATGCATAGAGTCATGAATCTGCATTGGACATGGAAATGATGCAGGGACTTACATTTGGTGATGGCTGCCTGAAGAAAATAAGCAAATTTACACAATCACTGCTGATTTGGGTTCATTTCAGGCATTTCCAAAGCAATAATATTTACAAGCACAATATTTCATTAATCCAAAAGGAAACAATCTGATCAGAGATTCCAGCTCACATGTGCATGTGGACGCTTTGTTTGTATGTTCACATGAGGGAAAGATTTATGAAGATCATAAGACTTTCCACATACCAGTGCTTCGTAATTCAAAAGAAGATGAAAAATATATGTTTTTTATTTTAAAGCTTTTGACCAGGATGCTCAGTAATCCTTCATTCTTTCTGATTCAAGAAAAAAACATAAACATAGTACATTTTTCAAGTTTTCGCTGAAACTGATGATGTCAGCAGAAACAGCACACACTGCGGAAACCACCAGAATGAGTGTGCACATGCTTATTTCTCCTTGTTGATCCTACTGTGAAAAAGTTTGAACACTCCTGATCAGATTGACATGCTCTCTGATCAGATCAGCCAACATGTTGACATGGCACATTTTTATTCTGCCTGGACGTCTTCCACAGGAAGCGGTGGAAATGGAAAAGGATGGACACTTTTCTCAATCAGCCATTCATTACTTCAGCTGATAAACTTCCTCCATACTTTTTGCCGAGGTTGTGAAATTATCCATCATCGTCTGATATCTGATCCCTTGGGTTGTTTCTCTTTCGACTTAATTCAAATAATGAATCCAATAGACTAGAAAACTAAATGTAACCCTCTTCAGCTCACATTGCATCTTCTTGAATCATCTTATCCTTCCTTCTTCTTCCCAGACTGATCCGGATGGGCTTTCGGTCCTACAGCAGCTCGGTCTGGACCAAAACTCGGACTTCTCGGACTCCAGCGTTCAGCAGCGTCTGGATGAGCACCGCGAGAGAATCCGCAGGGAGATTCGTAAGGAGCTGAAGATCAAGGAAGGCGCGGAGAATCTGCGCAGGGCCACCACAGACAAGAGAAATGCCCAGCAGGTGGACTCGCAGCTCCGCAGCTCAAAGCGCAAGCTGGAGGCTCTGCAGACGCAGCTGCAGGAACTGGATGCACACATCGTTGTCAAAGGCCCTGATGACAACTCAGGTGGGCTGTCAAACTCTTTCAAATATGTGTGACAAAGCCGATTTTTTTCCAGATAACCATGTCTGATTTCTCATGCAGGTACAGATGGATGATCATTGAGCTTCTTCTGTTATAGAATTATTAGCTCTAATTTCATTTCATTTAATTACAGGCTAACTCTGGGGAGAAAATCCATCAAACTGCTGTATTTTCCATAGTTTAGATTCTCCTCTCTCAGCATAATCCAGAAATTGGACGCAATCCGGATTAATTTGACCTGATGTGAATGCATTGACACCCAAAAACATTTCAGAAATACTTCTTACAATATCATCAATACGTTGTATACGCTTTACTGAATGGCCTGGACCATTCAGGATGGTTCTGAACCGAACCGACCTGTGCCATACCCCTCAGTGGAAACGAGGCATAGGAGTCCTAAACCTGCAGTTTCCCCCAAAATTAATCTTTTGACCAAATATCAGCCTAATTTGAGTAATAATGGGGTGACTTCAGTGTCTGACATGTGTCAGCGCTTTGAGGGGGCTGCCCTCTTCAGAAAACAGAAATTATAACTTTGCATTAGCGGATCCGTCTCTGATGGATCATGTGACGTGCCGCTTGCTCCACAGCTATAAAACACAGCATGGGATGTGCTTCATGCTACTTTTTCCTAAAAATTTGTCAAATCTGAACAAAATAAGAAGACAGACATGGTGTCTGAGGAGCCCAGAATTTTGCAATAGTGTCATGTGGCCTGTGGGAAGTTACAGGTTTAGCCACCTAGTGGCCAAAAGTTACACAGTATCCTTTTAACATGCCGATAACTGGCATAATCTGAACTATTTACTTCTCCAAGGACAGTCGATCAATATGAAAACATTCTGTAAGCTTCAGATGTAGTTATGAGGAGGACTTTATGGGCTGAAGTGCCCATAAATCACTTCCATTAGCTACATCTTCTAGCAGAGGGTGGCTCTGATGTAAAAACAAATGCAGCAAAAGCAACCTGACCTTTTACTGTCAATCTGTTCCTGTTGGCAGAAACCACCAAGTCTCCGAGCTCGGTCAACCGGACGTCGACCAATCAGCATCGCATTGCAGCTCTGGAGCGGCAGCTGAACATTGAGCTCAAGGTCAAGCAAGGAGCAGAGAACATGATCCCCATATACGCCAACGGCGGCACAAAGGTTCGTTCCAGACACGAGCATCGGGCAGGAGGCCTCTAGGCATCCATTTTCACCGTTGAGGTCCACTTCATCTCCTCTTTGTAACTCTTTGCAGGACAAGAAGCTCCTCCAGACGGCCCAGCAGATGCTGCAGGACAGCAAGACAAAGATCGACATCATCCGCATGCAGATCCGAAAGGCCATGCAGGCCACGGAGCAATCTGAGGACAACCAAAGTAAATACTGCTCCTGCCTCTGGCCTTTCATCCCCGCTTTCATCCCACCTGTCACCCTTTCAGCTCATAAACACTACATATTTTATGATGCGAGTGGTAACAGATCGATTCTTTTTCAGAACTTCACAGTGTATAGTCTTCCAGTCAAACACACACACACACTCCCAGGCAAGCCGTCCATTACGTCCCTCTCGCCCTTTCAGGCTGGAGGCTTATTGATGCTCCCATATCCTCTTGATGTTGCCCAACATCTAAAAGCCATGGCTCATTTAGCCGAGGTTAGAGAGGAGGCCGGGGCAGGAAGGGAGTGAGACTGAAAAGACTGACTCATGAATGACAACAGAGCTGAAGAAACTGAGTCAGACATGAAACGAAGCTAAGAGCTGCTCACTTCAACCGTAGGGGTTGGCCTGTTTTTTCCTCCACATCATGCTCAAGTAGATATTCATACCTGTGAGCGGAAATATTTCTAATTCGATTACAAACATTTTAAAACCTCCACAATTTTTTTATCCTGTTGCCACATGTCGGTGTCGATCAGAGTCCAGAGTCGGTCCTGGATGGATATTTCTACATGTTGTGGATGTTTTTATCCATCTCAGAAATAGACGTTGTTACGCTCAGATTCCCTGCTGTCTGTTCGCAGTCGGGGCTCTCTTTCCTCACTTAAGATGAAACACTGAATTCTTATGTTTGCAAACAGTAAATAACATCAAGTTAGCAGATTTCAGTAGTTCTCTTTGGTATTAAGATAAGATGAAAGTGAAGAAAAAAGGGGAAATAAAACAGAGGAATGACTCAATCGTTCAGAAATGTGGAGCTCTTTAAATTCTTGGAGCTCTTTAAATTCTAAAATGATAATAATAATAATATTAATAACAATAATAGATTTTATTTGATTCACACTTTTTATTGCTGGAAATCTCAAAGTGCCACAGAGAGCCGTGGTAAGAACCAAAAATAAAATAGAGCAAATAAAAGCTAAAATTCAACAAGTAATCAAGTTTCGCTAAAAACATTTCCGAAACTTACAAAAGGAAATATATAAAGTGTAAAAAGGATAGAGATAAAAGATCAGATTTTTAAATTTCATTAAAAATGTTCTCAAACAGTAATGAAAGATTTTTTCTGTTAAAAACGGGGTCAATAAAATGATAGTTAGAGCATCCATGTAAATTAGGGTTGCATCGATACCGATACCAGTATTGGTATCGTTATCGATACCGCTCTAAAGTACTCCTACTCATACTCGTTAAAGTCGATCAATACCAGGAACTGATTTCAATTTGTTATCCACAATGTTTATTTTCACTTGAAATTTTATTTATGTTGTAATGTTTTTATTTATATTTGAATTTTTTTTTAGTTCACCGTTTGTTGTAAAAAGCAGAGAAGAAAATAAAAACCTGTCTTCCAATCATTGCATTTTATTAGTGTGGTAGAATTATTGGTATCGGTACTCGGTATCAGCAAGTACTCAGATTTAAGTATCCGTATTATCGGTTTTGAAAAAAGTGGTACTGTTGCATCCCTGATGTCATTATTATGATAAGATGTCTCTCTAGGAGTTCCTGGAAAAGGTTCCTGTGGTCAAACTACAGCCAAAGTTCGATTAATACTAATATGACTTAAAAGTCCTGAATATGTCACTAGATAAATGCATGTTGTAGGATTTGAACACTTTGTGGGATGAAAAATGTAGATTGCAACCAACTAAAACGTGGAGAGGAAATGACGATGATGATGTAACAACTTTAATGTTGCACATCGTAACTTAACACAAGATATTTCCAGCTTGCAGCCTCTTTAAATCAACTCACTACATGTTGCTTAATGCTCTGTTCACATGTTATTTACCAACCCTGACACCTCGTCCCAGGTAAGCCGGACCTGTGCGGGATGGAGCTGCGCGTGGAGGAGCTGTGGCATCACTACCGTGTGGAGCACGCCATGGCTGAAGGAGCCAAGAACATGCTGCGACTGCTGGGTGCAGGAAAGGTCCAAGACAAGAAAGCCATGGCTGAGGTCAGAGAAACCAGCAGATATGGTTTAGTTTCAAACGGGTTTGAGGACTGTGAACGCTTAAATATGACCTGAAACCTGTGAGGTGTAACACTGGGTCTTTCATTTGTTGTGGGAAAGGATCCAGTTTTCCAAATCTGAGTGGCAGGAGTATGAAGCTCTGAGTGGATGCACTGTTTTACATGAATGACATGAAAGCAAAGAGTTTTCGGCCAAACTCTGACTCACGCCTGCGCTTTCCTTTGGCTCCTCTTTAGCCGTGATGGACCGGGTGGATGTGACTGGCCAAACTCAGCCACAGAGCCACCAAACAAGGTCCTATTCTGCATTTATTTCAGAATTTGAGCCACCTGTCACCATGGCAACAGCAATAACCCTTGTGAAAGCCAGCCGAAGACATTCGGTCCATACTCGACATGCCAAAACCCAAGTTAGGCCCAGTTTATGACCTTTTAGCCATTTGTGGAGCACAAAACAACTTTTTTGTGTTGTAACTGAGGAAAAAGTGGCCAAAGACGCCTGGAAAGTGTCCAAATCTGTGTTTTATGGTGAAAAAAAAGGAGATTTCTGAGGACCTTGGTGAGAGTTTTTGATCCTGAAACAAATATAAGATGGAGAGGAGACATCTAATGGTGAAGCTGAAGAAGCCTCTGCCTGGAGGCGCTGCTATTTTAACAACATGCTTTGCACAGAGTGTGTTGTGTTCGCCATTATGTTTAGCAGATTGTGCAGCTTCTTCTTTCTGACATCAGTTCCAGAGGCTTCAACACAGTCTTTATATTTACTGTGTAGTGTTTAGCAGGGCTGCAAGGAGAAAGCAACAGATTTACAAAAGTATTCTTTATGGTTAAGCCAACACAGAGGAGTCAAGCAGGAGTACAACATTTGGGTTAAAGCCAAAATAAGAGCCTGACTCTACCCAGGTACGATAGTTTCATGTTTGGGCCGAGTTTGCTAGGTCTGAATGGAGCCATTGATGAAATTACTGTAACTTAACAGAAAGCAAACCGTTGTGCAGAAGAATGGTTAAATTGGATTATGTGTACATTTTCCAATGACCAAGTCAAAGTCCTGACTTTAATTCAAAAGGCTTGTTTTTGAAGATCCTGAGGTGAGCGGTCCACGTGAGGGAATCCACCGACGGCACAAAGACGCAGTTCTTCTGTATGAATGAACTAAAATTCCTCCAAGAGGGTTTGCAGAGTGGATTGATTTATTTGTTGTTTCACCAAGACAACATAAATCATCCTAATATGACATATTGAATAATTTTCCTCAATTTAGAAATGACCTAGTTGTATTTTTTGTTTTGTTTGTTTGACTTGGAGGCTGTAGATTCAGCTTTGCTTGTATCCATGTGGCATCACGTTTAACTTATTAGTGTATGCATTCTATAAACTAGAGACGTGCCTAGCACCAGTGTATGTACCAGATAATGCTCACTTGTACGTTGTTTTTGGTTGTTCCAATCATTCGAGATACTGATCATTCAAGATACTGATGGCTGAACTCCAGATCTCCTCGTGAAGTTATAGAATCAGAAAAGCAAAGCAGAGATTTTCTGAAAAGACATCCGGCAAACCTTTTGTTTAGGACCAAAACAAGCTCATATAATGGAAGACTTTGTATTTATAATTCGATTATAGGGATGTAATGATATTTCGAAAATCGATTTAAAACCTAGTTTAACTGGTTTAAATGGCAATCGATGTGGAAAAAAGGAAAATCGATTCGCATAGAAAGCATTAATGCAATCAATGCAGATGACGTTCAAAACAAATAAAACTTCTTTGTTCATGAAAATTTTTGTGATCCTTTTCATGTCTATAAAAATTATTTCTTCAATGTTAAGCTTTGTTAGTACAGCAGGCAATAGAAGGTCACAGTTTTAAACAAGGAAGAAAAAGGCAAATATGAGAAAAAGAAAATTCATTTGGCCATAAAATAACTAAAATAAATTTTGTTGAAAAGAAAAATCGTAAAAATTGAAAATTGAGAACTTAAAATCGAGAATCAAATCGTGGCTTGAGTGAAACGTTACATCAATACTCGATTAAATAACGTTTTTAACTCAAATTCAAGCTCAAAAAGCCATCACTCCTTACTCATTGCCAAGATTTTTGTTTCTGGGCAAGAACTCAAAAGCAAAATGCTACTTTAGGTAATTTTTACATTTTTGCTTCCTTAATCAGGCTTCTTAGTGATCTGCAAAAATCCGTAGCCATGTTGCAGGAACAACAGAATACAGTTTTGTCATGAAGGGTCTCCAATCCCAGCAGCTTCCATCCGTCCACACAAGAAGATGTTAAACTTAACGCCGGCTTTGTCAGGAAGTCTGAATGTGAGATGTAAGAGAACTGGATTAGTTGCTATTTCTCCACTTCAAACCAGTCAAATCAGGATGTTTGCCATCAGCTGGCTTAACATCATTGTGTGAACCGTAGACTTTTTATTATCTGCACATCAGCCATCTTGGTTCCCTGGAACACCACTAGCCTAAAACAGTCACATGATTGAATACAGCCAATAATCTCTTATTCACATAGTGTTAGAATAAACTATTGTGTATAGATGATGTACCTGTTTATATTAACTAGTCATTACTTTACACATAAAACAGCTTTGAAGGCTGGGAAAAGATGATGAGCGATGATGAAAGATGCAAAGCCAGAAGCCTTGCTCAGCGCGAGCCATTTGTCTTTTAACTTGTCTTTTAATTCTCTTGCTATAATTATATTCTTATACCGTTTCAGTTAAAGAGACAGAAACCAGACGGCATAGTTTTATGAAAAGAGGAGTGGCATCATGTGTTTGTGTTGTGTGTTGTGTGTTTGCATGTGTGTGTGAACGATTACAAATGTGAAAGATGAAAGCATTTGCGATATTGATCTTATGTATTTTACTTTTCTAATATTTGTTTTTACATTGTAAAACACTTTGCAATGCATTATAATGTAGGAAAAGGGCTACACAAAAAAAGTTTAGAGTTTGAGTTTGGGTATATTTGTCCTGCAGGCTCAGTGTGGTCTGAGCGAGGCCTCCCAGCGTCTGGACCTGATCCGGTGCTCTCTGGAGCAGAGGCTGCAGGAGCTGCCGGAGGATCATCCAAAGGCCTGCCTCATCAAGGAGGAGCTGGTGCTGGCCTCCTCCTCGGCCTTCAGCTCCCGCCACAGCACCACGTACGTCCACAACCAGTACAGCACGCTGAGCAAACCGTCCCCGCTCACAGGTCGGTGCAGAAGCAGCGCGCCTCGCTGCAGATCATCACCTCGGCCCAGTTTTCTTTCCCTGAACGTGATCCTCATTATTTATACGCTTTGCTGTCCAGGTACTCTTCAGGTCCGTCTCCTGGGCTGCGTTGGACTGCTGGAGGTGGTGCCGGGGAGGAGCAGGGGGACCCCCGTGGTTCTTCCTTCTTACTCTACTGCAGATGGACGGCCCTCGTTCAAACTGAGCGGCCTCTACAGCCGCAGCACCAGCAGCATGAGCCTGAAGATTCCCAGCAAGAACGAGGAGCTCTCCAGTAAGTCTTTTTCCT
Organism: Craterocephalus eyresii; assembly: GCA_037177035.1. Classification (NCBI taxonomy): domain Eukaryota; kingdom Metazoa; phylum Chordata; class Actinopteri; order Atheriniformes; family Atherinidae; genus Craterocephalus; species Craterocephalus eyresii. Next base: position 4,486,060 of record JBBBVT010000022.1, on the reverse strand, counting down.
GTCTGCCACAGGGACACTGTTGATCCTTTATAACGTTATTAGGTCTGAGAATCTCATCATGGACGTGAAGCAACTGTGTGATACTTTCATGTCAGAATGGAGCAATAAATCTAAAGATTGTTTCCGAAACCTTGTTGGATCTAAAAGGTGAAAAAGGGAAGTTGAAGCCGATGCTGTTACAGGTGGACCTGATGAAGTGGGCAGTGAGTGTGTGCTGCCGGACAGGGAAAGGTCATTGGTAACTGAATACAGATGTGAAACAACCGGGAAGACCGAAAAAAAAAGGAAGGACACCAACGTCAGTAACAAAATCTACGGTAAAAACCAGCGGAGTGGTTAGGAGCTCAGATTATGTGGGAACAGATGATTTCACATCAACAAGAAGCAAATCTTTTCTTCCCTCTGTCCGTGGCCATCTGTCTGTTAATTAGACCCAGTGCAGGTTTTTTGGCTGCAGAAAAAATCAACATTAAGCAGCAACCTCCAGCTTAGAAGAGTGAAGCCTATGCTAAAGTGCCAAAACCTGCAGTTCCCTCCTCCTCCACTAGGAGCTGCTGCAAAACAGAACAATTCCCCATAGACTCCCATGTTAAAGGGACTATACCCGATTTCACGGCTGGCTAGCTTAGTTAGCGATAGCGGTTAGTTTTTTTTTCTTTTGTGTGACGCTTTTTCTCGGCTAAGGGGTTTAACTTTCGTAACTTAATACCGGATCACTATGGGAACGCTATTACTGGCTGATCGGAGTCTGGACGTTCCTGAAAATTAACCTGGCAGAGAGAGCGTCACGCCAAAACTAGCCGGACGTGAAATCGGGTATTGTCCCTTTAAAAAGACCAACTTTACAGCAGAATTAAACATGTTTACAGCCTGTTTCATAAAACACTTTAGGTTTAAAAGGTCAGGTTTACCTTCATGACAACTGTGGGGGGAGTGAAAAAAATTCCAACTTATTCATTTCGATCCTAAAATTTATCATGCTTAGGGACGTGTCCTTTTGATTGACAGGTGCCAGTTACCGGGGAAAAAGATGCACAGAGTAGCACAACCACGGTTTTTAGTCGGCTAACAGTGCCTCGTGTCTTTAGCCCGCCTTCCTCCGCTAGCTGGTTAGCTCCCGTTAGCTCCAGGTTAGCTTTGTTAGCACGTAGCGCAGAGTTTGATGGGTGTCAATCATCCCTCCCAATCCTCACAGCCCTCCTCTCAGGGCCTCCTCGTTTGCCATTTTTGGATTTTCTGGGAGTCACAGCGAGAACCTCCCAATGAGCTTCTTTTCATCTCATCAGAACCCTCTGGGTGTTTTAAGGGTGTTGTAGTTTTAAGGTTCGTCCATTTATTTCACAGTCTATGCTGTGCGTTTACGTGTGTTTTCCAGTGGAGGTGAGTGCGGTGCTGAAGCTGGAGAACACTGTGGTGGGACAGACGGCTTGGAAAATGGTGGGAGAGCAGGCCTGGGACCAGACCTTCACTGTGGAGCTGGAGAGGGTAAGACTGGGCGAACCACTGGGATTCAGGCAGGAAATGCAAATGAGCTGACGGTTGTGTCTGAGTGTCTGAGGATGAGTAAACGTATGAACACAGGAGGCTGTGCAGCCATAATAAATCTGCCTGAAACACATGCTAGGCCTCAGACGGCGTTCCTGAAGAAGCCGTCTGCAGAAGAGCCGTGTTAAAATTTCCTACTGAAATAAATCCTTTGTTCAGTCCAGGGAGATGGAGATAGCGGTGCACTGGAGAGATTACCGCTCCCTCTGCGCTCTGAAGTACCTGAAGCTGGAGGAGTTCCTGGACAACCAGAGACACCAAGTCCAGCTGGAACTGGAGCCCCAGGGGCTGCTACTGGCCGAGGTTCAGGACAGCACACACTCACCACACACACAACGACACGACACGCATTTATAAAACGTAGAGTACGATCAATTATCAGCGCTCACTGCTACTCATGATGTGTTTGCAAACAGTAAAAGGCAGAGGTCCTTGTTTGACCTCAAACATGCGCGCAGTGTGGTCGCAGCTTGTTTAAACATATAATAACATGTATCTGTGTGCGTCAGGTGACCTTCTTTAACCCCGTCATAGAGAGAGGACGGCGGCTCCAGAGGCAGAAGAAGGTCTTTTCTAAACAACATGGTAAATTTTTTTACAGAACTTTTACAGAAAGAAATTGTAGTTTTGAAAACCTGACGATTGTTTTAAAGTCCATCTTTTCCTGAATTATGTTGACAAGTGGATGAATTTCTGAACGATGACCTGGAGCCTTAAAGGCTGCTAAAATGCTGAGTTAGGGGTATTCTATGACACCATCGACCTGTAGGCCAGGAGCAGCGCCTCAGATAATCTGACGTCCAAACAAACACTTGAGGAAGAAATGATACTTCCTTCTCCTCTAAGCTTTTACATTTCAGGAGCATTAAAAAAAAGTGTGAAGACATCAGCAGTGACCTTTGGACAGGGGTCTACAAGCTTCACAATCCAAAGAGCCATTTTACCCTCAGCCTAGCAAAATAAAACCTTTAGAGCTGCAAATGCTACATGAGGTTTTGAAAAGATAACTTATAATTTTTGCTAAATAGCTACAATAAATTAATAAATCAATACATTTTTCACTTTTGAAAAACAACACATTCATTTTTCATTTTAAAATAAAGAAGCTGCATGTTGCAGACCTCTGTCTTAGGAAAACAGTAGTTTTCTGACATTGATCAGGGAAGGTCATAAAAACATTTCTGAACAATTTGGAGTCCATCCTTCTATAGAAAAAGGAATAAAATCACAAGACAGCTGCCAATCTTCCAGTGTTTTTAAAAAAACAAAGCTACACCTCAGACCCTCCAGGACAAGTTAACATGTTAAAAATAATAGTTTATCACATGGAAGGGTTGCAGAAGAGAAAACATGGTGGAGATGTTTGTTCATAATGCTCAGCAACATGTTGGGAGAAAACTAAACATATAATATCAGCATCAACACCCAATCCCAACTTTATCTGGCCCTTTTTGCAGCTCCAGGACATGGAAAGCCTTTAGTCATTGATAGACATACTTCATGGTTGGCTTGAAGTCTAATGTGAGGCCATTCGTCTGGCAGCTACCTGTTATTCCACAGAACACTCATCCCAAAGACTGAAAAACGAGGAAATAGGGTGTGAAATCAAACTGCAGACCTCAGCTTGAATGAAACCACGGTGGGACCTTCGGATAGTTGCAGTGCAGGAGACCTCTGCACATGTTTGGAGGCAGCAATTCTAGCATGTAGCATACCAAAATGATGGATGGAAACCCAGCTAAAAGATTCTACCAGGCAATGCCGACAACACAAAATACAAATCAAACCCCAAGCAGCTATATGCGAGAAAAGAAGTCAGAACTTCACTGTCCACTCTAGAGCTTCTGCTACTTCCTCCACTTCATACAAAAGCAACAAAGAGCCACTGTAGCAGCCAAAGAGATGCTCACTAAAATCACTAAATCCTGTTTTATTTTTGTTGTTTTGTAGTAAAAACTTTATTACAGGCCTGAAAACAGTTTCCATGGAGATGAAGGAGGTTTACAGTGATGTAGTCACTCTCTGTCTGGATGCTCACGGTGTTTCTGAGGAGCATTTTCCTGGATCCTTTCAACCGGCTCAACCAACACTGGCTCATGAGATTTTCACCTGCGTACCACTTCTGTTAAAACATCAGTAAAAGTGTCCAGCTTCACTTTTTTAGCTTCTACTTTTGCACATTTCCTCATCAGACACTGCTGGGTGAATTGGTCTGCCTTCCTCTGTTGTCCTCTGGTCATCAGAGCGTGTATTTACACGAGTTTAACACTTATACACATGAAATCAGGGCGTGTGTTTTATGTGTGAGGGCAACCCAGCAGAGCTTTAAAAGAAGAGTCATATAATATTCATCCATTAAAGTGTGTTTATTTCAGAATATACTTCAGATGAGTTATTTACATCCTGACTGGACATCATCAGTTGAGTAGTTTACTATGTCTGCTTACTTGATGGTTTTATAAGCCAGAGAGGTTATAAAGCTGTTGCTCATAAAGTCTTATTGACTTCTCGTTCTTCCTGGAAGAGGGATTATCGGCATTTCAGGAAATGCATCTGGAAGTCGTGCAGCAGCTCAGCTGGGTTACATGTCTAAAGATGTTTAAATTTTTCATATTTCATTTATTTTTTGTCAGTGTGAACAGAAATGTTTATGCCACACATTCCCTCATGTGTTCCAGGGAAAGCTTTCCTGCGTGCCCGTCAGATGAACGTGGACATCGCTACCTGGGTTCGCCTGCTCAGGAACGCCATTCCCAGCGGGAGCAACACACCTGCTTACACCCCCAGTTTTTCAAGCAACACACTGTCACACACCACAGGGTATGTAAAGGATGTTCGTAAAGGATTAACGTACAACTGAAAGGGCTTCACCCAGACACAGCAAGGCTAAAGCTGAGAAAAGGCAAGATTCTTTTAACACAGGAAATCACTGAATGAGGAATCTTACAGACTGAAAGCAGGATCTAAAAAGTGAGTGTCTTTAAGAAGCACAATTTCACTACATCAAAGTGAGTTGCTACTGGTAACTAATCACTATTAAGGAGCTATTTTATTCTCTTAGAGTCAGACATTTCTATCTACATGCCATGGGGCTACATACATGGCAGCTGGGATGTTTGTACCATTTTTACGTAATTTTTACTACGGTGTCACAGGATGCAATATTGATTTGAACGATTGAGGTGCTCATGCACGATTTTGGTCACTGGGCTGCAAATGCTGCCTCCAACGGCAATAAGACTTTTTTTTTTGGATTCAACAGTAAAAGTAAAAATAATGATTCTTCCTCGTTGTTAGTCTATTTTCAACATGAGGTCTTTGATTTAGCGAAAAAAAAGCCTCATACGCACAATGCCACCGATTGGTAGCTTGACCTTTCACACTGTCAGAGTACCAGTGCTGCTTACTCCCCCTAGTGGTGCCCTCCAGTATCAACCATTGTGGCTCTGCTGGGCCTTCATCCATGGGACCTTAGAATCCAAAAAATATGAATGTAAAACAAAGGAGTGATAATAATTATCCTCTGGTCTCAGTCGTTCTTTGCCCTGGATTCCAGATATGTTGGTGGCAGATTTAAAAGAAAAATTTTCATGCAGTGAGTTTAAAAAACTATTGTGCAATTGTTACGTTAAACGCCAAAGTAAAAACAGAATGATAACAACTACTGTCGCATATGTGACGTCACACACCGGTTCCCCGCTTCTCTCGCCAGTTAAGATCAAGATGCCGTTGTTTTGTACCACAACATTGACATGTGCAGCAGGTGTATCCCAGCCTTAGCTTGAGAGGAGCCAGAGCTGCGGTGTGCAAAGTCGGTCCTCAAGGAGCGCAGTCCTGCAGATTTTCACTGTCTCCCTGCTAAAACTAAAGCTAAATGGACCCATCAGTCTATCAAGTTCTGCACAATAACTCATGAACTTGAGTCAGGTGTGTTTGAGGAGGGACGCATGGAAAACATGCAGGATGGACATCCCTGAGCTACACCTTGAAATAACCATAAAAGAAGACATGTACGCCTGTAGCTCAGTCATCGCTGCACCTGATGCAAATGGATCCACTCAAGAGGTGAAACTTGTTTATATCCGGAGGAATTTGGGCTTTTGTATGCCCATCTTTGCCACTGGGTGTCAGTCATTTCTTCACACTACCTTTAAGTGAAGAGTAAACTAGTTTTTTTAGGCCCCTTTGATGTACTAAATGTGGCATCATTGATGATTCTGGAGTATCGTAACTTACCCATACGGACACATTTATGGACGAGTTTATCTGCTGCTTCATATATAAAGTTGCAAAAGATAATTTTATTTATTCTGGAAATAAAACATGTTGACTTTTCCAAAACTGTCCTAGGCATGATAGGCAACAATAGAAAAAAAACAAAGAAAGAAAAACAAAAACAAGCTAGGAACTCATAAGGTGAGATATCAGAAGGTCCCTGCAGTCACTGCAGACCAAAAGCAACATATGGTAAATGGACTGTGCTTGTATGGTGCTTTTCCAGTCAAGTGACAACTCAAAGGGCTTCGACATGACAAAGCATTTAACCACAAAGTCACACAGCACATATTCAGACAAACTTAGTGCTTGTGTTCGTATTTATGCCACTGATGCACATCTGGATGAAAGGTAGGGTTCAGTGTCTGGCCCAAGGACACTTAGACATGTAGTCAGTGGAATCGACCCGCCAACCTCCTGCTCCTTCCCCCTGAGCCACAACCATCAAACATCGTTAACATGTTTACAACCAACTGAATGCTGATGGTTTGATCTGGAGTTTAGTCATCTGATTGGATAATTGATTTAAATGGGGCCTTTTTTGTTTTAAACCAACAAACACGATGCAGCTCAAACTTTCTGGTTTTATAATTTGGATCATTTAGGAAGTTTAGATTTAGAGACATGCTCAGAGATTTCCTTTTTCCTTACATATTTCATAAGAAGATGTAAAACCAACTAAGTGGCTTGATTCAAATCAGAGTATTGCTGTATTTTTCTAAGTTCCCATGCATCTTATCTCACCGTGCCTCTGCAGCACCTCCTCTGATTGTTACTCTCTGTGTTTGTGTACTGTTTTGCAGAGAAATCTCGGTGGAGAAGCTGAATCTGGACAGCGACTCTCCTCCCAAAGCTGAAGTCAGGAGGGATGTGGTGGATGCACCGGCCCCGTTGGTGAGTGAGATGGATGGAGGCCAAACAGGCTGAGGATGTTCCGATGGGGAAAGTCAGGCTTCTTAAAGCTCTCGTGTTACTGAAGTAGCTCACTTCCAGCCTGCCGCCTCTGTCTTGAGAACAGAGCTCCAGTCATGGTGCTGCAGGGAAATGTGAGACAGGCGGAGCCGGGGCCCGAGACGAATAAGAGGAGACGGGATGGATGAATTAGAAACGGAGATGTCAAATCTCAGGGAGACAGATTTAGTGAGACTTAATCTGATGCTCTAATTTGATCCAAGTGTAAATCTAGATGTTTGAAGAGGATCTAAAGGAGAAGAGGAGAAGACAAAAACAAAAGTCCAGCATTATTTAAGTTTTCATCTCCCACAAAGTTTAGTTAAAAAAAGATTGTTGTTTTGTTAGGGAGCAGCATAAAGATTACTGGTATCGAATGTTTGACGGGAAGAGAGCAGTCGTCTTAAAGCGGCTCTATGCAGCATTATCATCGTCATACAGCAGCTTGGAAGTAAGTATTTAGCTTGACTGACCAGTTCTGATGAAAAAGCGGACATTTCCTCCTCCATCGGGTCTCCCCCTACCAGAAACGGCGCTTGCAGTTTAGCCCAT
>JBBBVT010000022.1:4454925-4467229 GCA_037177035.1 Craterocephalus eyresii | reverse complement strand
TAAGCCCCAGCCTCTTTTTTAAGTTTCTGTGCAAAAACGACATACCCAAAATGAATAGAGTATATCTCTGCATCTACTAGGTCTATTTGAATAATTTTGGTGTCAAAAATGACTGATGTGGGCTTGTAGCAGAGGTTCTCCTGTTTAATTTTATGTGCCATATGACTATATTTCTGCATGATTAGCAGAAATTCTTTATTGCCCCCCGCACGGGGGAGCTTCAAAGCGCTTGAACGGGTTTACCTGATAAGGTGGCTAGTTAATGTGTTTGAAGGACTCTGAACTACAAACTTAGTAGGGGAAGGGGAAAAAATTGATTCACATCAATATTGTGATTTTTTTGTTTCACAATTTTTAAATAGATTTTTCTTGTGTTACAAAAGCTTTTTTTATGTTTTTGTACGTGCAATATAGCAGCATAATGACACTCTGGCTGCTGTGTTGTGCCAAAACGAGCTCACATGTGTAGTGCATGTTTTTTGGGAAGATGTGGCTCCTGATATAGTCTGTATGCATTGTCAGCATTTCACTCTTTCACAGGGTCTGGTGTTACAAAAGCAAACACAATACATACATATCACAAAAATTGGCAATATCGAAGAATACCAAGTATCACAATTTAAATCCAATCGGCACTTAAAGAGCTGTAATAGAATTTAATTGAGAGAAAAGAAATATAAGAAACAATCCTGATTTTCTGAAGATGATAATTGGATGCACAAGATGTTTTAATCTTAAAATTAATTGACAAATAAAAGCATCACATCTTGGTATTGGGGAAGCGATATAATAATTTGTCAAGAATTGTCTTGATTGATCGAGTGATAATTACCATTAAGGAGTTGCAGACTAACTGGTCTTCATTAAAATATTAACACATTTTTATTTATATTTAAAAATGGAGCCGATCATCATCATCATCATTATTTTATAATTTCGTAGGATGTCACAAAGGGCTTCATCACGTCACTTCAGCTCCACGATGCCTTCACTGTCTGAGCTTGGATGGACTGTTTTTGCCTTTCTATTGATCTGGGAGAACCTGGCAGGTACAGTAAGATCACTGGGATGCAGCCGGCCCAGAAATCTCACATCATCTACAAACATGACGTGTTGCATCTGATTTCTGTCTACGGTAAAGGTCTTTAAGGGTCAAATGAAAAAAAAACATTTTCTGGTAATTTCTGGAGAGAATTAACTCAGATACAACAACATCAGAGAGAAAGTTATGATCCTACACAGTCAACTTTCCATAGTAAGATTCATTATATCAGTATTTTGTGGTAAATTTGCACTTCATGATCATATATTTATTCTTCCTAAGCTGAAGGGACTGAGATGGGATGTCCACTGGTTGGCCCGGTGGGGGCACAACACCCTGTTCAGGGTCTGTTGGAGAGGTTTCAGGCAGGCCTGGGCTGCGCTGCAAGAGAGGTCGGCAACAAAGAAACTCATGTTGTTGCATTAAGAAGAGCAACAAAAAGCCCCGGAAACAAGGTAAAATATGCACTTCCATTTGAAAAATTAAAGAAAAGAAAGTCCAGACTGTAAATATTTAAGTCAATTAGAGAAAATTTTCCTGACTGAACCAGAGTTATTGCAATAGATTCATAAATATATGAGGTACAATTAAGTCAAACATCCTCACAGTGTTGCCGACTTGGAAACTTTTTTTCAAACTCCTTTAGTGACTTTTTCCAAAAATAAAAAATAAAAATAAAATAAAAAGTGACTAGTGACAGATCTAGCGACTTTTTCTGGCATTACAAGTGACTTCTGAGATTCCCGGAGACCAACTTAAAGCATTTGCTTTCTTCAGTGAGCAGCGACTCCTGCTTCCCCTCCATCCTTCGTCCATAACCACTCACATTGCTCGGTCCTCACACAGCAGCACCCAGCTCCGGGCTGCAGACGGCTCAGACTGAAAATAAAACATAAAACTGCTGCTGGCTGATCTTACCCTGGCTTACTGATGGATATCAGTGATAATAAGGAAGTACTGGGACAAAAACAGTTAAAAGTATTGCGGCATATTGTAGTTTCTTTATTAATCTAAACTAAAGAAAATATTGATTGAGCAAGTTTTTTGCTGTTCTGGACACATTTAAGGTGTTTTTTTAATTACTTTTTGTCTCTCCCATGACATCACTCCTCTCCACAGTAGCCTGATTATGCAAATTAGGTACTGACATCAATTGGGGACTTCTAGTGACTTTGGGGGCAGACAATAGCTACTCTTCTTACTGAAGAGTTGGCAAAACTGTCCACACATTTCTTTTTCGCCCACAAAAATGAAAATGGAAGGAGTTTGAAATATTATCGAAGATCATCGTCAGTAGATGCAGGTGGTTTTCAGCCTGTGCCATAAACAAACTGTGTGACAGGCTAATGGGATTCTCTACACTATGGGTAATTGCTTCTTCTATCAATAACCCCAACTTGTAATTCCACCTTTACCGCTCCTTCAATTACTTTAAGCAGCCCAGATCAGTCATTTAAATCCATCTATGGAAATTTTTATTCACAATTCTGCTTGTAGACATTTTAAATGATCACTTTAAAGCACATTACCTGTGGGTCTGAGAAGTGAACTCCGTACAGAGTTGGTCTTTCTAATGGCCAGTGGACACAAATTATCTGGTTGAACTGAAACCTGAAAGTAAATAATACTAACTTGTTACCTTCATGAACATGTTTTGAATACGTTTTTCATCACCAGATTTAACTGGAAAACCTGATTCTTAAATAAACGATGGTCAAATTTGGAGAAAAACAGACAAAATGACATATATTTCTGTGATTGAGAAGTTGCATAATTATGACAAATCTCAGTCAAATACAACCATTATTCTGATTTCATTTCTGGAGAAAAAGAGAAATTTGGTGAGACAAGCAGCTTCTAAAATGTTAAATGCATGCTTGAAAAATCTGGAGCAGATCTTGGGTGTGAAAAATATCTTTTCTTTGACTCAAAAATGGAAGTTGAAACGATGAAAATAGAATTTCTATGTATTTTCTTAATGAATTTGGTTTTACACTATTTTTCACTCATATCATATCAGGCTGAGCTTTCTCATCTATTGAATGCATATAAACACTGAGGAACGTCCTGATACCTGAACACATCTGTTCTCTTCTGTCTGCAGGTGACAGTGACGCTGAAGCCTTTGTCGGTGTCCCCTTCCCCTCTCAGAGCAATCCACCTGGTGCTCAGCTCTAAGGTACCAGTAACCTGGTTACTGGAGACAGAACAGCTTTCCCCAAACCTCCCAGTACTGGTGCAGGTCAGTCAGACTTTAGAGATAATTCTCTTTAAGTGAGTGTGCATTTTATGAACTGCCATCTTTTTAACTCTTCATTGTATGGTTTATCCTTATCTGGAAGGTGTCCTCAAACTCCAGCGTTCAGTCGCAGACTCTACGTTTGCATGTCCAGACTGTTCATTCGTTGCCGTCACGCCCCTTTGCGCTGCACCGCTGGGCTCTTAAGCACCATGGCAACCTGTCGTCTCTGATGCACTCATCACGAGGCAATCGTGTCTATGTCGGGCTTGGAGAGGGTGAGCAAGCAGGAAACAATGCTGAGATGAGATGTTGTATTATAAACATTTTAATTCTCATTCTGACCTAAACACATGAACACCAGAATAATGATAGAGCAGTGGTTCACAAACTGGGGGCCAGGACCCAAATGTGGGTCTTGAGATCATTTCAGGGGGGCGCCAGATAATTTTGAAAACTATAAAACCTATTTTTATCAAATAAATTTGGGATTTTTGTCATGGCTGTCAAAGTTGAACCATTAACGAAGACATAAATCTAAATTTAACATCCTAATTCTTAAACACATTAATACATAAATGCACTTTAATGTTCCTTATTTATGAAGACGGACTGTTTTCAGCTTCATATTTAGAGGATCCTGCAGGACGACACATCTAATATATAATTAATAATCATCATTGCAGAAGGGAGGGTCACCAATACCAATATCATTTCAGTGTCATGGATCAAAAAGTTTGGTAACCACTGATCTAGATGGTTAAAAACCTGTTAACGCTTTATCTCATGAGTGAATTTATTTCTTTTTTTCTCAAGAGACATGATTAAAGTTAAAATTGTAGGGACCCTTGAGAAAGATTTAGATAAAGTAAATTGAGTTTAGAGGCATCTTTGTGTCCGTATTACAGACCCAAATCAACCTGACGTTTGCCAGCTGAAGTCCAGGTTCCTCTCTGACAATTACATGACCTCTGACCTGCAGCCGCAAGCAGTGAAGGGATGTAGCCGCACCCCAGGGAGCCCTGAAGTCCATGTGATCAAGCTCCACTGGTGAGAACTTGCAGCGTCAGAGAATCAGAGATCTGACTGATGTGGAAATTGTTTTACCTTAGAATAATTTGTTTTCACCCTTCTTCTCTTCCAGCTGCCAGCAGGGGACGGTGGTTGTCTCTCTTGTGCCCCCAGTGGCCATCGCAGCGCCACATAATGTTGTTCTGATCCTCAGCAGCTCAGTGCCGGTCAGCTGGACTGTCGCTGCTCGCGGAGTCCGGGGACACGTCCACATCCATGTATGGACCCCAGCCCTCATCTCCTAACACCAGTCCAAGAATTGCTTTGACTCATACTACAACTCTGTCTTCTTTTGTACTTTTTTTGACGAGATGTTTGTTTTCCAAGAATTTATAACTTTTGTGTATTTCTTCCTCTTTTCCCACTAGTCCTCCAACAGTGTGTCCCAGCCGTCTCCACCTGAGCCTGGACTAAAGCTGTCCGACACACTTGACCCTGACTTATCAACCATATCTGGTCTGCTTGTCTGGGCAGAGGAAAACGGCTACAAGGTGACCTCATACACGGAGTCGAGCTTGGCCAATCGCGTCATGATCCACCTGGCAGATGGTCGGAAAGGTCAGGGTCCCATGTGGGTCTGTCACTGTGTTAAGTACAGGATTTATCTACTTTTGTATGTTTTTTCCCTCTTTTTTTAAGCTTACGGGTTGATAATGAAAGAGAAAAAAACATCCAAATCAATTCATCAGCAACTGCTTTTATTTCCACTGAAAAATGAGAGGAAACAAAAAGATAGCTTACAGTAATTTTGATTTTACGACTGATATTGTGCAGACTCGGCACAGCATTTGCATTTATTTTATGATTCCAATGATTTTTAGCTAAATCACAGTAGCAAAAATTAACAGTACCCATTTTGTATGACTACAGTGTTCATGTAAATCTAAGGATTTTTGAATTATCGGTCCCGGTAAGAAAAAAAAGGTGTCTACTTCCTGCTAAAGCTAACTGCTCCCAACCGCAGGGACCTGCTGCTAACAGCTGCTATTAGCAGGTGGACTTATAGGTCTAGATTAGCTCATTCAAATTACAATGAAAGAAACATTTTCCGTTTGTTCAGTCTGTTGCTCCACTCCAGTCATTTGTCCTGACTCCACTGTTTCTTCCACAGACAAGGCTGCAGCGATGAACTCTCTGGTGATGAGGCCTCTCCAGGCGGAGCAGAGCAGACTCAGGCAGTGGCTGAACTCCAGGGAAGGAAAAGAGAGTTTCACAGTGAAATGTGAGGGGGGGCTGCTCAGTGTCACAGTGGACCAACAAAGCCTGCAGGTCTGCTTCATACCTATACTGTGAAAAGTGTTGAAATAAATAAAGATGAATAATATTTTGACACAAAGTATGCAAAATTCTACACTTGAATGTCATTCTTTCTTTACTAACTCTCATTTATCTGTCCTTCAGTAGCTAGTTGGCAGCAAATTTATGTTTGTCAATGTTAGCACACAAGTAAGGATTTTACTGAAACCCTGCATAAAGACAATAAAGAGCAACTTTCCAGATCTACAGAAAAGTTTTCAGACCAATCGGCAGGAAATTCACGAACATCCACTTTAAACTCCAGCAGGTTCTTTCCTTTCCTGACTGGTGCTGATAACCAGACTTATCAGACTATCAGCTTACTCGCATCAGATAAGTCTGGGTTCCCAGTAGACAGACGTTTATCTGCCTGGTGGCAGACAAGCTTCCAGTTATCTGTCAGACACTTAACAAACCCAAGCAGAGGTCTACACCTGAAGCTTTCCTTCACTCCGCTCACTGAAACTAAGTTAATGTTAAGTTAAATGTCCTGACATCGGTTCTCTTCCTCAGAGCTTGTTGGTGCCGGTCGCTGCCATGACGCTGCAGGATCAGAGATGCCAGGCTCTGTTCAACGGGAGCCATTTCCTGTTGGCGTTACCAGTCATTTTCTGCAGAACGGAAGCTGTGCTGGTGGGAGAGCCCAGAGGGGTGCAGTACAAAAACACGGTGAGAAAAGAACTTTAAAAATATATATTTATGTCATAAAGTCAACTTCATTCCCACCTGATTTTGCTTGTCTTTAGAAGTTTAAAAACAAACATCAATATCACAGATCATACTTTACTAAGCAGAAGAGCCAGAGAGCAAAGTCAGGACAAAACAAGCTCGTCATTTAGTGAGAAAACCTCAAAGAAATCTGATCATTTCCATGTTTTTATCAGGTTAGTAAACTCATTTTCCTGATGTCTGTTCTCCTTAATGTTGTTCCAAGCAGTGGTGTAGTGCTCCATGGAGAGGTGGATATACTCTCGCCTTTTTAAATCCCAAATAACAGCATTACATGTAAGATTTGTCACATAGTTTCTGATACATGATCCTATGATTGCAAAATCTCACGTTTATGTGGGCCCCAGCAGTAACAAAGCCAGTTGTACATTTGTGAGGACATTCATCCACCTCTGCGTTTGACTCATCAATTCTCATGCCTAATTCAGAGTTAGTGTGTAGGCTGGGTCATGGATTCACAATACTTGAGAAAAAAAGGACAAGGCTTGCAGAAAAAAAGAAATGGTGCGCATCGTAGGGTTTTAGAAGTGGGTATACCCAATGCTGACTGGAAAATAAATGGATATCCTCCTCATACCTGCCTATGAGGAGTATATTCCTTCCAGTGGAATAGAGAAAATGGCAAAAAATCTAGACCCAAAAAAGCAAAAAACTTGGCTTCAACATGTTACCGAGAGATCAGAACTCGCTATTGGTAAAATAAACCGTTCATTTCTCAACATAACATTGTTGCTCTGGGACATAAAGCGATTCATCTCATGTGGTAATCCTCCGTATTATGTACCTTTATATACATCTGCATGAACACTGATCAAAAACAGGAAATTAATAGATTAGAATAATATTTGTCAGAAAATTAGCAATTATATATTTTTAATAAATGAAGAATAGTCATGGGATGATTATTTTACATAATTTTGAGGTAAAAATAATAATAATAATAATAATAAAACCCATGACCCAAAAAAATTACCCAAAAAGACACAGATAATTGATTATTTTAGGGCTGAAGCAGAATGCCTGGGACAAAATATTAATTCACCAAACTACCAAAATATATGGAGACACTAAATCAAAAAAACACTTTAAACTTCTGACCAGCGGTCAACTTCTGAACGCTGCCGTACAAACTGTTTATGAGACACGAGTGTTTTTTCAGTACTGCTTCATCTCCTTAAATGAAGCAGAGCTTGCCCGTATCAGATAATTATATAAAAAGCCACCTGCTGCATAATGAATGCTGTAAATGGAGCAGTGGTGTAATCTGGCTGATCTCTGAGTGACTCGTGACCCGTGTCAACATGACCAGAACATGGCCAAGTCCACGCCTAAAAGCTGCAAAGAGGCAAATTAAGTGAGAGTCTCAGTTAAGAGACGAGAAATGGGAAGAGAAGATAAAAGAAGAAGATTACATAAAAGAAGGAAAAAAAGATATACAGTATGAGGGTGATATTTTTAAACAATGAGCTAAGATTACAGTCATGTGAAAAAGTTCCTCATCTTACAACTGTAATGCTTGATCAGGACATTTTTAAGAGTCTTACTAGGGAATTACAATATCAGATGAAAAACTCACGACTTCTTAAAAGATACCATTAATTTAGCTAAAGCCCAATCAAAATATAAAAGCATTATGTTAAAAACTCTCTCACTGTTTTCATTGATGCCTGTTGCAGCAAATTAAAAAAAAAAACACTTCCCGCCTTTTTAAAAAATTGTATCTCATGTAATCTATTGATTTATTCTATTTAATTGCTTTTAACTCTTATTTGATTTTTTATATTTAGGCATTAAGGGATTTTTATATTTAGGCATTAAGGGATGAAAAGGATAAGTAGCATTTTTTTTCCATCATACGAGCATCTCTTTAAAGATGGCAGAATGCAATAATAATAAGTTTGCCCGTTTGTAGCAGTGGGGTATGCATTAATATAATGCTAAGGAGGAAATACATCAGCAATCACCTTAGAGAAGAAAGTGTTTCTGCCCATCAGTTTAGGTCATGCAGCTATTTCTGCTCTGATTCCATAACAGAGCCAAAGTAAAGCTGATTTTATTTTCATTTATTCTGTTTCACTACTGATTTTTATTTTTTTGCAGTTCCTCTCATTCCCACAAGTCCAATCTTTTATATGTTGGGACTGAAAATTAGATTTGTGTATGTCTGACTAGTTTCAAATGTGGACAAAATGTAGAAAGAAGAAAATTCAAAATCATATTTAAAAAATACTCATGATTCTCTTGACATTTTTAACTTTATTCATTTTTTCAATTTTAGCTCATTTCAGTTTAGTGTTAGCGTGTGAATACATTTGTTTATGAATGGATGATATGTCCAGAGAATATTAAGCTAGCTTGGATCCAATGACTCAGGTTAGCTAGTCCAGACTAAATATGGAGAAGAAGCATTTAGGTGTTCACACCTTTAAACCCAGGTTAAAAACATTTCTCTTCCCTGCAAAACATCTTCCTTTTACATATCTAGACTGTTACTTGCTTTCAATCCATTTAATTTCATTATTTCATATGATAATTTTATTCTAATCTTATTTCTTTATTACTTAGTCATTTCATTTCTTCCTCTGCAGCAGGGTAGGGGTTGCAGAATTGTGACTCCAGATATGAAAAAATCTTAAAAATCCTGAACAGAAAATGATTTTAAGAGTAATTTAACACTTTAAAAAGAACAACAATTGAGTTTACCAATCCAGTAAAAAGGGTAAAAAGCAGGTAAAAAGCAGTTCTTGGCCATTTAAAACAAAGAGTATACTTGCTTTGTTTTCTCAACCAGCTCCACTCTTAATGAAATTGTTCACACACTTGCTTGTCCTCTACACCTGTTACCAGTAGATTCCACTATGAGGCACGTTGCAACTCAGACTTGGTAGAACTTTCAAATTTTTTGGGTATAAACAAAATGCTAAACATGGTTACAGTGGAGGTTAGTTTTTTAGTTTTAGATTACAACAGAAAAGCCAGACGAGAGCAGATCTCTGCCAAGCGTTATTTACCAGTTAAAGCTCTAATGACACAGCAATCATTTTCTCCCCACAGTAAAAGTCTTAGAAAACGCCTGGATCCCGACAGAGACCCGGATCACTCCTTATTGTAATCACTTCTTCTTCCATCTCTGAAATTTCCCCCAAATTTTATTGAACTCCGTCCGTTAACTTTATTATTTAGACTATCCGATGTGCTTAATACATGGTGACAACAGCATCGGTAAGTTAGATGGTGCGTAAGGCCCCTAAACGACGAACACTGCCTCTACAGGTTACAGCTTGTGAATGCTTGAAGCTAATTTCTGAGGAGATGCAGAAACAAAACATGCGATGAAGCCATGATAGTATGCATGATAAAAGCAGGAATATTCAGTTCAGTTTCAGTTTATTCACACAAAGACATAAGGAAAGTACAAATAAGTACTTTTACAAAAAAAAGATTATTGGTGTGAAATGGGCCTCCCCACAGATGCTACTTAAAGATTAGAAGGGGCTTGTAGAAGGGGGCTCAGTTAGCCTAATGTAGTGTTACTCAGACTTTCAGGGAACAAAAACATAAAGCGTGGTGAATCTAAACTAAAAGTGAGAAGGAAAGATGTGGATGAGGCTAATTTCATGTTTATATTTACTTTATACTCATTATAAGAAGTGTTATTATTCTTAACGCGTGCTCTTCGGTTGCATCGGCGGGTTTTGCTCTTCCTCCTCTGTCCAGGTGTTACTGTGGCGGGACGAAGCTCAGACGGCCGTGCCGCTCAGTGAGACAGAGATGTCCAAAAGCCCTCTCAGCATACCTGTGAGATATCTTTACAGTTTAACATTTTTCATTCGTCATATGATGCTCCACACCTGTATTCTGTTTTTTTCTCTCTCAGATTAGCTGCTTTTTTGCCGTTTCCACACATCGCGCTGCCACTGCCGATAACGGGACCCTTCCTCTGATCGGACGATTCCCCAGGGGTCTACCACACGGCCCGGACTCCGGTCCAGAAATGAGCCCCCTCCCAAATCACAGGCACAGATCTGGACCTGCTCTCGCTTTGAAGCTTTCTGTCACTGAGAGCTACGAGCAGACCTGCTACGGGCCTTGTGTCATCTCTGCTGACCACAGCGTCTACGTTGAGGTCTGCGTTTGAGGCTTCCTCACTTCTTTGGTTTGAATTCTATCTCTTAACTCGAATAAACCTTAAAAAATTTTCTTTTCTTGCGTGTTCCTCCGCAGATTTCAGCCAAAGTGCTCCTCGCCGACGCCGTTCAAGTGACGTCGTGTTTTGTGTCTCCTCAGTCTGACCCCAAAAAATCTCCTGTGTGGACTGTGATAAGCAACGGCTGCTGCTCAGACCCATCGCTGACCCTCGTCACAAACACAAAAGAGCAATTAGAAGAAGAAAATGAAGGTAGAGGTCAACTGGAAGAAGAAAACACTGAGGTGGAGAGAAATGAGCACAGAGAAATGAAACATTTGGCTGAAAGTTGGACAAGTGGAAGGAAACATCCTATAAGGTTTAGTTTCATCCTGCGGCCAGTTTTTAACGACTCCATGCAGTTCCTTCACTGCAGTGTTCGCCTGTGTGTGTCTGACTCAACCAATGAGGAACCCATGAGGCAAGTAGTGAGGGATGACTGCCAGGGCGGGATACATATTCCTCAACTTGGATCTAGATCACCCAGTGATCAGGTACAAAACACATCACATCATACCACTTCCTGTAGAAAGCAAAGCACCATGTAGGACAGTGGGACGGTAGATCATTATGTGTATTTATATGTGCTCAGTTCCTTTTAAATCAGTATCATATATAGATGCTTTGCAGGGAAATGAATCCTGAGCTGTTAACGCCAATTTGGTGGATAACAGTTTTCTACAGTAACTTCATTACAATCAGGGTATATTGTTAAAAAAAAGGTAATTCAATTGGGAAAATGATGATGCCCACATAATAACTACACAGACTAAACAGCATCCAGCATGCAGTCAGATTCTATTATCATGAAAACATTAGCAATTGGCTTCACATTGATAGCACTGTTACTTTAGTAGATATTCACAAAAATCACTTTTTCAGTAATGGAGGTTTTCTTCTGGATCTAGCTCCATATATATGTCTTGAAGGTAAATTTAATTTGATTGCTACTATTTATTTTCCACAGTATCTTGGTAATAGATTCAGCTTAACTTCCTTGGTGGATGTAATGCATGTGTCATATTGAAAACAAACAAACAAAAAATAACACAGCACTTTCTGTGGAAATTTACCCCAATCTCATCTCGATCTTTCTTCCTTGTCACACCCCAAATATTTGAGAAATCACAATAAAATTCGGATTCTGGATCTGATCTGGATCAATCTGGGTGATGTGATAGTGAGCCATCCCCTTAATCAGTGTCTCTAGTTTCATGAACATCAGTCTGCAATCAATGGAAATATTGAAGAACCGAATTTTCAATGATTTCAGGGTTTCTTTGAGATCTTCACCCAAATCTAATCGATTGTTCCCTGTATCATTTCCAAACTATCGTGATGGTTTCATCGTAATCTGTCCATAACTTTTTGAATCATGTTGCATGCAGACAAACATATAAACGCTGGCAAATATATGAACTCCTTGATGGAGGTTATGAAGAGCTCATTCACTAATTGTGCTCTGCAGTGCTTCATCTGCAGCTATTGGGTACACCTGTTCAAGAAAATGGATTTAAGTCACTTTGAATGCGGCATGGTTGTTAGCTTTGAATTGTCTTGGACCTGAAAAGCACTATATAAATAAACTTGCCTTGCCTCGCCTCGCCTTGCCTTGCCTTGCCTTGGCTTGCCTTGCCTTGCCTTGCCTTGCCTTGCCTCGCCTCGCCTTGCCTTGCCTTGCCTTGGCTTGCCTTGCCTTGCCTTGCCTTGCCTTGCCTTGCCTTGCCTTGCCTTGCCTTGC
>JBBBVT010000022.1:4432037-4442166 GCA_037177035.1 Craterocephalus eyresii | reverse complement strand
CCGGTACCTCCGCAGTTGGATCCGGAAGCTGTCTTAATATTTCCGCCCCCCGCCCCTGTAAATAAATTTAATGAATTAGCAAATATTTTACATTTAGAAATATCTGTGTTGTTTTTTTTGGTTTTTTTTGTTTTTTTTTTTACTGTATCCTCATTGAGACTACACCAAAATATCTTAATTTAGATGCAATCTACAGTGAATTTAGGCAACGTGAAACAGAAAATCGCAAAATCGTGCCGGCGGATCAACAGTGCGGAGAAAAACCAGGTCCTGACCACTCCTAAAGGCAGATTTTCTCTTATTGACGTAACTTTAGGTTTAACCCGGGATTTTCCGTCCTACGATGCTGGTTAATTTCTGATCGGGGTGTATCACTTATGCTGGACGCTTAACTTGGTCCGGACCAGGTTAAGATCTGGAGAAGAGATCAGAGAGAAGTGCCATCCTTCTGACCAAGTCTGTTAAACTCCACCGGGGCTGCATCTCAAATAATAAGGTTAATGATAATTCTCACATAAAATTACAGAAGCAGGATTTTATAGAACAAATTCTCGCGCTGTCACAGAATTAAAATTCCAACATAAACGCGCTCACGCAGCTCGCTGAGCCGCAGAGAAGTCATGAAGCTAGAAACAGTCATAGGACGCAAAACTCTCCACGTTATTTTATTAACTGCCAGTGACTGCGGGTGTTATTTTTTATTTAACTCCACTCAAGGTAAAACTACCCCGATCTCGCCAGAATATAGCCAATATTTTTTAATCCTTGGATAATTATCCGGAGGGTCCATCACCTAGTTCATCACTTTTCACTTGCCGAATCCGCCCCCACTCTGCGATCCGGCACCTCCCAGGTGTCGGTGTTCTTTAGATGAGTAGATGTGCGGTGTGATGTGGTCTTTTGTAATCTGTCCTGCATGCAAGTGACTGCAACTATACGTGAAAGCACGTGTGACCTCACACATAGACATGTGAAAACAAGATGGAAGGTTTGTGACCAAAGAGGCCTTCATCTGAGATACAAGCATGAACTGATTGAAGAAGGAGGACAGATCAGGAAATTTCCCTCCACTGAACAGAGCCTGAGCGATGAAGTTAACAACATTCACATGTACATACAGGAAGCCTGAGAACTTTCTTTTAAACCAGTGAATAAATTTGATGTACAAAAATACTTTAAAACACATCCTTTGAGGCCAAAGTTGTGGCCTCAGTAACTAAAGACAACATTTTTTATAAAGCACTTTACAACAGTAAAAACTGAA
The DNA here is from genome assembly GCA_037177035.1 of Craterocephalus eyresii. NCBI lineage: Eukaryota > Metazoa > Chordata > Actinopteri > Atheriniformes > Atherinidae > Craterocephalus > Craterocephalus eyresii. Next base: position 4,440,902 of record JBBBVT010000022.1, on the reverse strand, counting down.
CAAAGTGCCAAATCTTGTGCATCCAGTTGTACTACAGATTAGTGGAGTCGTTTGTGTCTATCCTGGTAAACTTGATCTTTCCTGCAGCGTTTCATTCATTAAAATGTCTGAGAAACAACACAGTGCAGCTGACTGATTTTAAAAGTGAACCTTTACAGATGTTGATAGTTAAGTGAACTATTTAGTAATTGGGGATGTAGAGGGATGGAGGTGACAGATTAATGGACAACAGAGGTGGCGGTATAACTTCTGCAGGTAAGGGAATAGGATTTAGAATAAGGATGAAGCAGAGGTGAAAATAAAACTGAAGTTTTCCTGTTGATCTCACCTGTCTGTCTCAACCTCCCTGAGTCGTCTTTGAGCCAAATTGCTCTTTTTTTTACATTAATTAATTTTTGTTTACGAATCGGACCCTTAAACTGGTGGACATCAGCATGTGAAAAGATCCAAGTGGATCTAAGATAAGGCTGCGAGGTAAGGATATGCTGCTAGGAATTCAATTAATTTCTGATTTACTTTTTTATGATCAGCTCTATTTTCAACTCAGATACTTGTATCTTAATAATATTCCAAGCAAAATTAATCCATTATACAGTATAATCTAAAATCTTTTTTTTTTTTTTTTTTTAATAATAATAATCCAAAATCTTTTTCCTTTGTCTTATTCTATACTATGTGGTTTGCATGGCCATAGTCCCCATGACCTTTACACTTAGAAAAAATGAAGAGAAGACTGTAGAATTGTAAATAGTTCAGATATAATACAGTAAGAATAGTAAATGGTCTCAGTCTAAAACAGCAAACGCTGACTTTTGGTTTTATATTCCTATGAATCAGAAACGGCTCGGGCAGGTTTATCCACACAAATTTTCAGCTGCGCATGTGAGAACCACTTGAATGTTGAGGCTCAAAGGAAGAAGGCGGCACAGTTAAAAGGCACTGAGCAGAACATTTCCTCTCAGTCCTATGACTCATTAGAAATACATGGTGATGTACTTCTTAACAGAGACGATCATTTCTGCTTGTATCCTCCCTTTTTCCTCTCCAAATTTCGCTGTGACCTTTGTGCCATCCAAATGTTCGGCTCTTTCAGCAGAACCGAAACTTTCAGAGATGATGCAGCACTTTTCCACAGGACTGTGTGGAGGCGTTCGGATTTGTGTGATGACCTAATAACCTGATAGTGTTGCATGCATAGATTACTGAACACAACCCCTCTCAGTGAGTTTGTGCATATAGCTTCCCAGTACTCGGAAACTGGTGTTTTTATTCGTCTAAACTGGTTACCAACCTCAGCTTGTGGGCTTTCGTAAAACTTGGTGCATATGCAGCATGTCTGAGGAAGAGTGATGGCGTGGAAGTCTGGGGTAGGGCTCATAAAAGCGACTTACATCCATTCAGAAGAGAGCAATCAACATAGTAAACAATGTGGAGGGAAATACATTAGTTCCAAAAGCAAATAAAATAGATTCATTTCATACCTGGAGTAGATAAATTTACTTCCATGAAACATTAGAGATGTTGAAAGACTCTTTTGTTCTGTTTTGCATGTTTGTTTTATGTTGTGTTTGAATTAAATAAATTAATAGATAAATAAATAAACAAAGTACTCAGCAGCAAACTGAAGAAAAAAGGATTCAGCTTTTTAGGGAGTTATATGTGACATAAAACTAGATTTAAATCCAGTAATTCTTAATTTTATTTTAGTCTTATCTATGTCATACTAATGTGTGACCTAAAAGGTATTAGAGTTATTTTCATGTAATGACCGCTGAAACTAGATAATGACCGCTTTAATGGATGTTAACGGCCCATGGCCTTTTTCTTATATAAAGCTGACTGTCTTTGCATTTAGATTTGGACAAGCTGACTGGATCTTCTGCACTGCTGTCGCTTGTTTGGCCGATTCTACCGTCTCCAACCCAGGATTGGTGCCTCCACTTCCTCTACAGCTGATCCTCATCTTCGTCATCCTCACTATCCGTATTTAAGCTGCAGGTTAGACTTGACCACAGCATCTATGTGTAACCACCAGCCTGCGGTTTGCGTCTGCTATAATAGACTAGAGTAGTTAGAACTCTGTTTTGTGGACTGAGACTTTATTGAACCACTTAGAAATCTTTGTTTTGTGGATTGTTTTATTGATTAGAAATCTTAGTCTCCAACTATTTTTCTTTTGTTTGACTTGGATTTTGTTAAGTTCTATTTTCAGTTGTTGCGCTTGTTTTAACCCTTTCATCGTCACACTTGTCTGTACATAAATACTTTTAATGACAAATTTGTTTGCGGAATTTAATGTTCACAATCCCCTTTATCTAAATGAGCTGGGGGTTTGCACCATTAATGGGGGCTTGTCCAGGTATATTTTTCTTTTTCAACTGCTTAACCTAATATTACTCTGCAGTGCAAGTAGTCCAGTCACTTAGGCCTACAGAAATTGAGTGCTTAGTGACAAACTGTGGTAGAAAAAAGATGACTTCTGAATTAATTTTAGCATCTATGGTGAGCGTGGGAATTTTGAACTTTGGATATAGGCCGAGTTGGCTTCACCCTCTCCAAATTGCAAAAAAAAAAAAGAGAAGATCAGTGGCGAGACGTGTAAACGGCTAACAGAGGAGCAAAAAGATGAAGCCGGTGCTAGCTGGCGTGATTCAACAGACAAATGTTGCTAAGCAAATTCCTCAACTGTGGGGAACTATTTGACTCTTAGCACAAATCACCAATAAATTATTTGGCCCTTGTGAAAGTGGAAGATGTTCACTTTAATTTCAGATGTTGCAAGTAATTGTATAATGAGAAGGATAAGAGACCTCAGCCTTTTATTTCCTGATAATAACCTGTGTTTTATACATTATCCCTTACTTGACGCTTTTTAAGGCATTCTAAGTGTTTTACATTGGGTCCATTGTTAATTCCCACCTTCTCCTCCACATGGTGGTGATAAGCTATTGCCTCGTTTCCACTGAGCGGATTGGTACGGGTCGGTTCGCTATTTCTAGCGTTTCCATTGTGGAACCGTCCCATTAAACCGACCCGTTCAGAACCATTTTTGGGCCCCTCAGTCGAAAAAGGAGCGGTACAGTTTGGGCGGAGCTGCTGGCGTCATGCAATACCACGCATTGATTCCTTGGCAGAAACAAAAACAAAACAACTCACAAAGCAGCGCGACACAAACACCGGTCAGTCCATGCTGGAAAGTAAACAATAAAAGATTAATCCAAACATCAGTAGGGTCTGGTCAGCTCTGGAGATTTAACATTTACTCCCACATTTGGAGTTGAAGTCACGTTAAATCAGCAGGATGTAGCGGTAAGGAATTAAAACGTTTATAGAGACATAGCTCATGTTGTTTTTGCTTTACGTGTGAAGGAATGAAGGACACCTAAGGACAACATTTTGAGAGAATGGGATTCAAACCATCAACCTTCCAATCACTGGAGGACCCACTCTACTGCCTGAGACACTGATGCTCAAAACCCAGTAACTCAGTTAACCCAGATACTGAAACATGTTGTGTTTCTATCAGGCTGGGTGGGGTTACTTCAAAACTCACCGTATTGACCCCAAAGGCTCATGGGAGAAGCTTATTTAACAGAACTTTTGCCGTTTCCTCAGTGATGAAGCCCCTACCGACAGCTGTTTCAGCATGCATCTTGCATCCTAACAACTGCCAGTAGAGATTCAACTTTCACCAAATGTTAACACTTAAAACCAAGTTAGAAACATTTCTTCTCTCATGCATGAAATTGGCTTATCTTACTTTCAATTGAATTACGGATTTAGACTTTTGTTATTTTTTGCTTCCTTTTACTACTTTCAATGCTTCTTTTCTCCATCTGTAATGCTTTCAGTGTTATATGAAGCACTAGAACAACAAAAATTTGCCTGCTGCCTGTGAGCTCTCTCTGGATAATAAAAACAGTCTTTTCAGGACTAGTCTTATCTTTTAATCCGTCTCTTTTCCCCCCCTTTCTTTTCCACTCATCTTCTGATAATGTCTTCCTGCATTTGTGAAATTAGTCATGGTGACCATTCACAACAGCCAGCGTGTATCTACATACGAGTATGCTAATATGTGGCGTAATGCCCAAATAGATGTCACTGTGCCATCAAAAGAGTCTGAAACGCTGACTTTTATGGTCATAAAGTTATGGAGTTGGTCTTTATGTTAACGTCTCAACAATATTGTTTGTATATCTATCTATGTATATGTCACGGGCCGGGAAAGGTCCGTTAAAATCCGATACCGGGCGCTGCTGGAAGGATGGAGACAGGAGGGCAGTATTAAAGAGTCCATAAATGTTTTCTTAAAAAGCTTAAAACCATAAAAATCATAAAAATAATAAAAACTCTAAAACAACTAAAAGTCCTAAAAATCCTTAAAAAGGGCACGTTAAAAAGGGGCTCGGTGTTGTGTTTCGGCGGTCCTTCTCCTCCGGGGGCTGGGTCTGCTGGCCTAACCTGTACAAACTAGTGTGGTTTAGGGGAATGGGATTCCATGCAAATTTCTAGTAAACTCAACTAATTCAGAATTACAGATGTACCCAATAATATATCTGAATATGGGTGGGATTTCAACCTTTTGAACTCTCTGAATGTGACATACCTGAAAATGATGCAAAACAAAAGGATGACTCATTGGTGATAAATGAACTGAATATAGAAAAGCTATTGCTTTACAAGAATCTGAAGTTTCTGGCATTTGAGAAAAAATACTAACATTAAAAATTATTTTTACTCTCGGTTGCAACACATTTAAATAGCTGCATGTTAAGGCATGGTTTTAAGCACTAAACTTTATGCAGCCTTCAATGCAAAACGAGCAAAAAACCACTGTTCATCATAATCTGACAATCTGAATTAGTCTGAATCAGATTACGACGTATTGGTAGAATTTAAGGGTTTGGAAGGCAGCCACAAGGAAGACTCTCAAGTTCACTCAGAAAAAGTACCAGTGATTTCACAACTGATTAACTTAAAGTCTGTTTTCTTAAAAATGTACATGGCAGTGAACATTTTGTTACTACAGAGGTGACAGCCATAAAAAAAACAGATATACCACCAAACACTTTGCTGATTTAAATGTAAATTACTATTATAATGAAGGTAAACAACTAACAGCTAAAGTAATGGAGTCCAAATCTGACTTCAGATTGAATAAAATCTTTGAGGACCATAAAAGAAATGAAGCCAACACTTTACTCGGTGTGGCTAAAATTTTATAGGCATCATATTTTACTCCTTATGTGAAAAACATGAGGTGGAGACGAGTTTCTCTTGACGTGCATGAAGACAGGCATGTCGGAGCATTGTGGTTGATGTGGTTGGGGGCTTGGAAACATCTCCCGGGGGCTGCTGAGGAGAAGCGACGAGCGGCGTGCAAGGAACCGAGACGGGCTGGTGGGTTCGGTGGGTTTTTGTCTCACTTGCTTTGGGGGGGTTCAGGGGCTTCTTTGCACCCTGATGGTGGCTGAAAAATATCTTTCTAGGAACCTGAAACTTGAGGTGGCAAGAAAGAAGTGTGAGTTTAATCAAAAGCTCATTTGCTTTTGCTCTGCTGAGTTTTTCAGTCTCACTATTTTTTGACAAATCAAATGTGTTAGAGGTTTAAGTGAAAAACAGGTAAGTAACCCCCCAAAAAGAGATTATTCTTATCCTACATGTTTCCAATGACGACCAAAATACCACTAGGCTATAAACAAGCACTCTGATTTAGATTTATCTATTTTTTTCTCTTAGAAGTTCCTCAACTTAATAGAAGTGGAATTTTAGAAAAGCAAAAAGACAAGAAGATAAACAATAGAAATTAGCTAGCTGTAAAAGTTAGCTCTTTTAAGCTGCATTACAGTTAGCATGTGCTAGCAGCCCATGACAATTTTTATGTTAGTTGCAATAGCCTACAGTTAGCTGGGAACTGTTAAAGCTAAACATACATTTCCAAACATGGAGACCTAAAAAGGAAGTAAATGAAATAAACTCTATTAAAAGTTTAAATGAAACTTTGTTTACTTTCTGTTTGTTGTTTGCCCAAAGAGTTAGCAAAACTAACACTAACCCACAACATTTTTTTAAAGATGGTGCTCTGGCAGGAGAGAATTTACACAGTGTTTCCTGAAGATTATTAAATGAATGATAAATGTTTAATTAAAAGCAATAAAAAGGCTTCTTTTTATTGATTGAATAGTTGTGAATAAATTGCAGTGTTGCCGTGGCAGTGGGCCGATCTGCTGTGAGGTTATAAACAGAATGGGTGCGGTCACTAACTGGAAGTCAAGCATCAAAGAAAACATCAGAAACAAAAGCAGGGGTTTTGACCAAATGAAACAGAAAAACATCGGCTTGCCATGGTTCTCCTTTAGAAACTGAAACCGTAGATTACTGATGTGACGAGAAAATTATGTTTGCAGCAGAATTTATTCTTGGTTCTATTTTACATGATGTGTGTCGATGCAATTTCATTTTACATCAACAATTTCTCACGAATTTTGTGGATGTTACATGTGAAAACTAGAAAATTTAGCTAAAAAGTACTGCTTAGTGCTACACCAACACTGCATACAGATATGCAGTAACAACTATCTCAATGTGCTTGTGGTGCATGTCAGGTAAACAACATCTAATGACATCACTGCCTCTTATAAATCATTATCAAAGAGCAAAAGAAACAGACAGAAATTATCGCATTATCTGGCTGCCTAAGGGTCAGACCACAGTCTTTGCGCTCTGATGTTTATCTGTGTAGCTCTGTGGCTGCTGGTTAACAGAGGTTTCAGTCATGGGACGCAACAAATACAGTGCAGTGCCACTTTCTCACGGCTTCTTTCGGCCCTTCTTTACCCCCACCCACCCATTACACAGTCATTTGCTCACAGTTCTTCAACTTTCTCTGGCTTTAGTTGACAAAGGAGCAGAGGTTACAGTCAGTGCAGGGTTTTCTGTTCTCTTTTATGCCAGAGAAAGAAAGAAGAAGAGCTTGGTGTGATCACATTGGTGATTTGTAGAAGCGCTTCGTGTGGTAACAAAATGGACAGAGGCTTGAGAATACAAACTGTTCTGTTGTACATGGCGTGCAAACAAAAAATCTATATTTACGACAGCCATGGGAACTGTGGTCTCCTGCTCACAATATCACAACAGGGACCAGAATCATGTATAAAAGTAAAGCCACAATGCTGTCAAGTACGCTCGTACCACCCACTAAACAGGAAACAAGAATTTGCTGAGGTATTTCTCTTTAGATGTTACAGCTTATCACATCCTCCCACTCATTTCAATCAATTGCCGTCAGATTGAAAACATCACAGATTCAGATTAAGCCCCAAACTATGATGTTTTCCGTCTGCCATTCCAAGAAATTTCTGAAGCAAAAGAGGTCAGAGGTCAATGTAGGTTCATCTTCAAAAATCCAGTTGCAACATTTGAGCATGAACGATGAAGTTACAAAAAGGTGAGAGGGTGTGAGAAAAGTAAAATGACATGGTACCCAAGACAGCTGCTACCCACATCTTCATATATACAGAAAGGAAAGCTGAAAAGCATGTGTTGCTTTGATAATGATGTGCAGCCTACAACAAGCTGTAGCGGGCTTCACGCTGCAGTGTGCTTCCTCCTGAAATGGCACGACGTATGGTGCACAGTGCAGCTCTGAGATGGGAAAGTACTGCAGATCAGAGCCTCTTCTGTGACAACCACACACACTTGGTCAGCATGTGGTGTATTCTTCCTGCCCTGCCCTACATTACCCCACAGGGACAAGTAAAGTCTCTTTGATCTACAGTCAAAGAGCCAAACTCTCATTTAGTTTTAAAATGGTAGATTAAAATGTGGAAGGAATTATTTTACAAAAATTATGATTTGTGAAACCCCCCATTGTTTTTGTGAATAAAAAAGTTACTTTGTAACATTTCTGGTATCTTGAGCAGTTTTGACCCGATCCTGTTCAAAAAGCCAACTTAGACTAGTCAAATCTGGTCCAAATTATTCTACAGAGACGCAAATTCTTAAAAATACTGTTCAAATGTGAAGTGCTATTTATCTATCTGTGGAAAAATCTGAAAATAAACCTGGAGACATGGCATAGTGCTGTCAATTGACCCCTATAAAATCAAAAGTATCATTTTTGATTCAGTTTCTGAGACATTTTGCATCATTTTATGGTAGAAACTTTGCCCCAAACCAGGTTTAAACATGATTCATGCATTCAGTCCCCTAATGAATACTAGAAAGCAGCAGTTTAAACTATGATAATTTCAATCTCAGTGACTAAGGTGGTAGGGCGGGTCATTCAGTAATGTGAAGGGTGGTGGTTCAACTCCCACTCCCACCTCAGTTACCTGTCGTGCCCTTGGGCTAGACACCTTAGCCTCCTTGCCTCCAGTGGTGGCACCGCTGGTAAAACTCAATTGTAAGTTGCTTTTGATAAAAGCGTCAACTACATGACAACGTAATGTAATGATCTATAATAAAAACTAAATATTTTCCAAAAAACATTTTGTTAAAGGGGCAAATAAAGACTTCAGAATTAAAAACTTAAAAACTGGACTTTTTTTGTCTGGCTTTAAAAGGTTAAATAAGCCCACCATAAGTTTCAGAAAATTTGGTTGAAACCTGTTTTAGACTACCAGAATGAATGCACAGTCCTAAGTGTGAGACTGGAGGTGGGAAAGTGTTGATCCGGGCTGCATGGAGAAGGGAATGTGTAATTTATGCATTTACATAATTCAAAACCAATCAAATTTCATAAAGCATTTCATACAACATGCAGCCCAAAGAGCTCTACATGACAAAAGTCGTACCGTACCGTACCGTACCGTACCGTCCTCTTCCGCTTATCCGGGGTCGGGTCGCGGGGGCAGCAGCCTAAGC
>JBBBVT010000022.1:4381230-4417592 GCA_037177035.1 Craterocephalus eyresii | reverse complement strand
ATGATGTGAGCTTTGTGACATGGAGCATCATCCTGCTGGAAGCAGCATCAGAAGATGCTCCACTGGGCTCAGACAGGGATGGACATGCTCAGCAGTGATACTCAGCTAAGGACATGTTGGCACTAAGAGGGGGCCAAAGTGTGCTGAGAAAATATTCCCCACACCAGCAGGAACTGTTGAATATGGGAGGATGAATCCATGCTTTTCATGTTTCCACCAAATCCTGAGCCCAGCATCTGAACATGGAGCTGAAACCGAGACTCATCAGAGCAGACAACATCATCCATCTTCAATTGTCCAGTTCTGGTGAGTCTGTGTGAATTTAGCCTCAGTTTCCTGTTCTTAGCTGACAGGAGGGAAACCCGGTGTGTTCTTCTGCTGCTGGAGTCCATCTGCTACAAGGCTGGACGTGTTGCGTGTTCAGAGATGATGTTCTGCATCCATAGCTTGTCTTCCCGTTGCCTTTATTTTATCTCCAACCAGTCTGCCAAGTCTCCTCTGACCTCTGACATCAACAAGACATCATGGTCCAACAACTGCTGCTCGCTTAATATTTCCTCTTCCTCAGACCATCCCCAGTAAACCCTAGAGTTGTATATGAAATGTGTGTGAAAATCCCAGTAAACACCAACAACTATGCCACGTTCAAAGTCACTCAAATCACATTTCTTCCTGGTCCTGGTGATCAGTCTGAACTTCATGAAGTCATTTTCACCATGTCTATATGACTAAATGTGTGCAGTTGCTGCCAAGTGATTGGCTGATCAGATATTTGCATCAACAATGAATCTACCTCGAAAATTACACGTTGGTGTCAATGGGATCATCCATATAAATAAAGGTTAAATAGATAAAATGAATGAATGTATCTAATACAGTGGCTGGTGAGAATACTTATAAAATGTTTTCATACTTTGTTAAATGCAATAACTAATGCTGTTTACTGTAAGAGTCAATGTCTCATGATATGAATAAATATTGAAATGAAATATAAAATTATTTACATAACAGTGAAACTTTCCATTAAACCCTCTTTTATCTTTCAGGTCTACTTGGCTCAGACAATATTCAAACTTGTGACGGCAACACTGATTATGAGTTACACCATCCCTCTTCTCAGCTCGCTCTCCTTCAGCCACATCTGTCACCCTGAGGAGAGAGCACTGGTGGGCTATGCCACCTTCGAATGCATCCATGTGCTCTCATCACTGCTGCACAAACTACTGGTGGCCTACGTGACCCTGCTGGGACTGTATGGCCTGCTTAACTTTTACACCCTCAGCTGGATTTTTCACAGGTCAGGATCATTGCAAGTGGATAAAATTTTTAAGCTGAATTTATTGACATTTCTACAGAACCCCCGGGGGTTTTTTTTCTTTAGTGTTGACTTGCAATACTTTTGAAATTTGCGAGGGAATACAAAAATATTGCATGCTAACCCTAAAGGAAAAAAAATCACCCATGTCCCCTGGGTTCTGTAAATTTTCACATCAACAATACAAAAAAACGTACACTCACTGCCCGTTTTATCTTGCCAGTACCATGTTGAACCCCTTGAACCCTTTAAAGACCATATCAAAAGAAACTTGGGAAAAAGTAATTTTTTAAAGATCCTTGAACAAAATTTGGAAAAAAAACAGTTAATCTTGGGTATAGTTTCCATTATTACTGTGTGACATAACAAAATTGTTGTCTTTTACTTTTGCGCTTCCTGGTATCCATAATGAGGCAGAAGACAAGTAACCTGCAGAGTCTATCTCTATATGATGCTTCATGTTTCTGCCATGTAATTGGCTGAATAAATATTAGCTTTGTTTAGATATAACCAAAGAAAACATTACAAGTTTCAAACTTATATTTGCACAGTGCTGAATCATGAATTGTATCCTTAATTACAAATTCAAATAAGTTGAGATTGCTGTCATAGTTTAATGCATTGTCTTTCGAATGACCAAAAAGTTCCGTAATGCACCATTTATGCCTTCTCGAGGACATCTTATACTTCTGATATTTTACAAAGATGTCATTTCAGGCTCTGATTGTTAAAAGGACCTTTAAACACAATAAATCCCATGAGCTTGAACATTCCAGACGTTTTTCAGTAGGATTAGAGAGTAATTCTTTGTTCTGTGTGATACATTTCTAATTCTGTGTTGGGGGTTGTGTTTTTTACCTACCCAGCTGTCTTAAGGAATACTCATTCCACTCTTTGAAGGAGTTGTGGTCCCTAAGAGACGTCCCTGACCTGACAAACGACCTGGCCTTCCTGATTCACATGCTGGACCAGTACGACCCTTTGCTGGTCCAGCGTCTCTCCGTCTTTTTGTCCCCGGTCAGTGAGAGCAGGCTGCTGGAGGAAAGCTTGGAGAGGCGGTGGGGGGAGGAAACACTGCAAGCCATGACTAGCGTGGATGCGGACGGCCGCACTAGACTCCAGCTGGTGGCCCTGCCTCGCCTTCCTCCTGCCCTCTTCACCCTCAGCCAGCTTCAGCTCCTCAAACTGGAGCTAATCACCGATGCAAGGTTCACAGCGCGGGTGGCGAACATGACCTCGCTCAGGTGAGTTCATTCAAACTCTTTCTTTTTCCACCTTTAAGGTCCATTTATGCTCCACTACACACTTGAGACGGAGTGGAGACATTTGTTTAGAGACATTTATGCTCAACGCAATGAGGGATACGCAGACGCACACACAGTTTCGCTGTCTTCTGCTTCAAGTTTTGTCAGTTTGTCAAGTTTTCAGGCTCCTTGCGCATTCGTCAAGAAAAACATTAGACGTTGCACAAGCTTTAGAAATAAAGCTTAGCAAGTGTTCCGGTTGTGTTGGTGGTTAGAAACAACTTTATAGCAGCATGTTAGTGCCTGCAACTTGCTTTATGAACTCAGCACTGCCCCCTAGTGGAGGTTAACCATAGCAACATAAAAGACGCATGGCAGTATGAGGATAGCGATGCAAGAGAACATTTGTAACGCACGTCCCCATTTACATCTGTTAGAGAGTCTTTACAAACGTTTTCATGCGTCGCTCTCCTCATACTTTCATGTGTCTTTTATGTTGCCACCACTAGGGGGCAGTGCTGCGTTTATAGTTAACTCCACGATACAACATTAGTGTCAGGCACCGGTTGGCGGCACTAACGTGCTGCTATAAAGTTGTTTCTAACCACCAACACACCGTGAGCACTTGCAGTCTTATTTCAAACGCTTGTGCAACTTCTACTGTTTTTGTCCTCATTCCCGTTCCTCTTTTTCTTCTTCTTTGGTTGGTTTTGCTCAACACTGCCACCATGGTTTCATTGGTATTTCTCCATCTTCTATGTTCAGCGACGGATGCGCAAGGAGCCTGAAAACACACCAAATACTCGCATAGTTAACGCAGAAAACTGACAAAACTGTCCGTGCTTCTACGTAGCCGTCATCTGCATTGAGCATAAATGGCCCTTTATTCTAGATTCTTATTGGGTTTTCTCTCCACCAACAGGGAGCTCCACCTCTACCACTGCACAGCTGCTGTGGATCCCGGTGCCCTTGCAGTTCTCCAGGAGCGTCTGGAGGTCCTCCAGGTCACCTTTACTCAGGCATCAGAGATCCCTAGCTGGGTGCTGTCCCTCCGGAGCCTGCATGAGCTCCACCTCTCCGGTCGTCTTAGCGGTGAAGGTAGCGTGGGCCGTAGCTGGGTTCTGGGGAGCCTACGTCAGCTGCGTCACCTCCGGGTTTTGGTGATACGGGGGATGCTGCAGCGGATCCCCGGGGAGCTGTGCGAGGTGGCTGGAAGCTTGGTGAGACTAGAGATCCACAACGAAGGCACCAGACTCCTTGTGCTGACAGGCCTGAAGCGGATGGTGGACCTGACAGAGCTGCACCTGCAGGACTGCCAGCTGGAGCGTTTGCCCTCCGCCCTGCTGGCTCTGAGCAACCTGCGGACCCTGGACCTGCAGCATAACAACCTGAGGACTCTGGAGGAGCTCCTGAGTCTGGCTCACATGCGACGTCTCTCGTGCCTGAAGCTTGCCTACAACCGCGTCCTGGTGCTGCCAAACAGTGTGGGTGTTCTTCGAGGCCTAGAGCTCCTGGATTTGTCCAACAACCAGCTCAAGAGTCTCCCTCCAGCGCTCTTCACGCTTCGCCGTCTTCGAAGGCTCCTCCTAGCTGGCAACCTGCTGAAAGAGCTGCCCGCGGAAGTCCGGGTCCTTCAGCTGCTCACAGAGCTGGACCTCAGTGGGAACAGGTTGGAGAGCCTCCCCTCTGAGCTGTTCAATAGCTGCTTGGAGTTGCGCATCTTAAACGCGGCTCACAACTCTCTGGATTCGTTGCCCAGCGGGGTTGCAGCTTTAAGCCATCTGTGCAGGTTGGACCTGCGCGGCAACAACCTGGAAGAGCTGCCTGCTGAGCTGGGCTGCTGCTCGGGGTTGTATGGAGGTGGTCTCCTGGTTGAAAACTGGCTGTTTCTTTCCCTGCCTTCTCACGTCAGAGACTACCTGAGCCATTCCTTCACAGCCAGTGGAGCATACCTGGAGGATCACTCACGACCTGAGTCGGACAGTTTCCCATACTTTTCTCCAACACAGTGGAGCTTCTTTTCAGCTCTGGAGTCACAAATATAAGTCTAATGACCGACTCTGTGCTAATGTAATAGTATTTTGCTACTAAGGTTTATTTGTTATATAGTTTGTTACATTTAAAATTTATTTTCAGAGCACTTCTGGTTGCCTTTTAGTTTTTGAATCACACCAAAAGGAATGTCTCATCTATGGACTATTGTATAGAAAATGTTGATCTTGCTTTGAATGTCTTACTATGCACTTTAGAGTTATACAGATCTATGAGAAAAAAGATTTTATAATCAAAAATTATGTTTCTGTTCCCACGTAATGTTTTCACTAAATTAACTTTTATGTTTTTAATAACTTAAACTGTAGAATTTATGTCTATTTCTGAGTTTTTCTACTAAAGAATTGCAATATTTGTACTGGTATTTTGCATTGTTTGAAATTATTAACATCAAAGACCTACAGTATGGGGGAGGGGGACTTTTTAAAATAGGGAAGGACAGGGTTTGGTGAGATGCTTTCGGGTCCAAATTTTAAAGATTAAGGTTAGGGTTATTGCTTAATGCAAATATAGTCATTAATCAACCAGAGCTTGTCACTGAAACGAAAACATGGACGAACTTGGAACAGACAAAAACAAGTAAGAACCCTTGTGTGGCCTTTCACAGAAACTACTGAGTCCATTTATATTACCATAAAAACTATGTTAATCAGATTATTTCAATAATCCGATTGACAAGTTAGCATCCATTTTTTTCTGTACCACTTAATCCGATTCAGGGTCGCAGGTAGGCTTGAGCCTATCCCAACATTTACCAGGCAAGAGATACACCCTGGACAGGATGCCAGTCCATCTCAGAGCCAACTGGTCTTGTTCTGTTGAATTTTGTGTAATTGAACAATTTTAGCATTAGCTGCCATAAAGGTCGGTTAGAAGATGTTTTTCAGTTGCTTAAAATCCCCTTCACACCCTGGTTGCAGCTAGTTAATTAAAAGCTTAACACAAATATAAAACATTCTAGTCACCTGTGGAAAGAATAAGAGAGAAAAAACACCATCCAATCATTTTAACCCACCTGCTCTAAAAGATTGGATGGACATATGTCAATCAAACTCAGCTGCCATTCGTCCCTCCCCCCTCTGCGTTTTCCTGTGCTCCGGAGGCGTGGCTTCAATGAGAAGTCTTATACTACAACTACTACTTCTAATAGTACTACTACTGTCATTTAGCAGACAATTTTATCCAGCGCAACTTCCATTTTAGAGAACAACACAAGCAAGAAATCAAAGAGTAGGACACAGCATCAGGTGGACTGCTGGAGTCCAGCTGGATTTCACTGCTGTTATGTCAAGTGCTAATACGCTTTTTTTGTTTATTTGTTTTGTTTTTGTTTTATTCATTTTTTTAAAGGGCTTTGGACTTTTAAGTATTTTTTTGTTTGTCGCCGGAACCATTTTTTCAGGATCTCCTACCGTACCTTTAATGTGGGAACTAACGGGCTGTAAACTATGCAACATGCTGCTGTCATTTGTTTACAGTTCATGAGAAGAAAATGATGGTTGGTTTATGGGAGTGCTTGATCTTCCATTGTTTTTGTCTTCTGAATGTTTCTTTTTTTTTTTTAAAACGAAACCTAACAAATCAGATTACAAGGGTACAAGACGAAGACATGGGAGTATTGGACATGGGAGAAATCTAAATGTGTTAATTAACGTATTTATGTGAGCATCAGGATTCTACAACTGGGAGTCATAGGATGATTTTAATAATCGAAATGAACGCATCTTCATCTCCATATTTTCTAGTCAATTATCAGATTTATTTTCTGATAATTATATTTCTACATACCTTTCTGTTTCGTTTTTTTTTTCTAAAAATATCCTGTCTTTGTAGAACTTGTTAGCAGCAATGCTTTTATTGTTAGCGGCTAATATGGGAACTACAGTACAAAGCTACAAAGTAGACTTTACTAGCTACTACTCCAACTTCCCACTGCTGCACGAGTCTGTTCCCTTTGACTGTTGCTTTATACAGTATATTTTCATGAAAGACATCAGAAAGACGGAAACAACATATTTTAACACATGGACGGATGTAAGACAAAACTAATAAATAAATCAAATGGAGAAATATAGATGTACTATTTTGATTTATCTTAATCAGAACACTTATAAAACATATAATAGATCAATTGAATAATCTGATAGCTAGACATCATGATCAGATTTTTAGTGCACATGTAAACAGCTCACATATTGCAAAAGTATTTGACTTTGTCTCTAACAACAACTAATTGTTATACACTGATCCTTTTTAGGGAATCTATCTGTGATGTACATAGATTAAAAATGGCTAAAAGGAAATAAATATGTCACTAGTAGAGGACAAAACTTTCAGGTCTTTCACTGAATATATTTTTGAATTGTATCTTTTTGTAACATAAACAATGAAGTAAGGACTAACGAGCGTAAATACGACTATGGAACAATGTCATATAGGCTATGTGTTTGATTTATTCCTAATCAAAAAAGGGAAATTTTTTTTGTTGTTGTTGAAGAATAAACATGACTATTTTCAGAAGACTTCAACTGATTCTGGTTTCCTTCCAGTTATGCACCAGGGACATAATATATAAATGAATTTATTAATTGTGGGTACACCTGCAAAATCAAGACAAATAAAGCCCTTCCCATTGTGTGTAGTAAAAGTTTTATCATCAGTCCTGGCTACAAGTCACCGGTCCAGGATACCTCAAACTCCCATGAGTGTGGTGCCATGACAACATGAAAGTTGGAATTACGCTTTATCAGATCCACACAACAGGTTAGAGAAGAAATTACCCGCTGTCTGACCTGAATTATTTTTTCAGGATTTTATTTGTAACAATAATTTTATTTATCAATTTCAGTGGCATATTTGTTCATACATTCATTCGCTCATATGTTACTATTTTGAGGTTTACTGCTGTTGGCTTTGTTATAATTGCATTACCACCTCCCTCTGCTGTCTTTATGCCTCTAGTACAATCAAAAACCAGGGGCAGAGCTATGGGGTTTGCCTGGATGGGGATTCAGAGGACACCAGCCACCCCTAAAATCTGACTGGCATCCCAAGGTGCCACCCCAAGAACAGTCAAATTCTAACAAATACTCAGTGCAAACTTACTTTTACCTATATAAAACACAGATGCCTATGTACCTATTTCTAAATAAACAGTAATGTGTATTCGATAATAATACAGCATTAAAGTAGCATCACTTCTCGAACTGCCTGGTTTATTCATCCAAACTGTTCACATATTATGACAAGAATATAAAAGTCATATAACCATCACATGTGACAGCAGAAAAACATTGCACCCAATAATGCTTAATAATTGATCTAAGATTTAAGATTATTTGTTTATTATTCATTTTTTTACCAACAAAAAAATATAAGCTTATTATGGAAGCATTTGCATCTGTTAAAAAATATATTTTCTATGAATTATTTTTTTCATTTGTCTGGAAAATTCAGGAAAGTACAGATTTTTTTATTCATTTATAAATGTCGAAAAATATTTAATCAGAAAAGAGAAAAAAATATTATTTTTTCATGAATATTTATTAAATTTAGAAAAACCAACTGTATTTTTAATGATTGTATTATTAATTAAGGGTAGAAATAATTTTTTCCTCCCCAGTTAATGCATTTCGCTGTCTTAAATCACGACGCGTTTAAGTTTCTTTTAAGAATTGCGTATGTTTAGATAAATAGTACTTCCTCTGTTTACTTCCTCGTGCGCTCCCGAACACTGAACGTACCACCGCTCGCTCCCGCTTTTTTAAACTGCGGGGGTCTGCGGCACACTTTTCCTCCAATCACTCGCAGTGTTAGTCCGCGAGTAATCTGATCATCCAATGACGTTGATCCTTTTACAGCGCGGGCGGAACTTCCTGCTGCGCGTATAAACCGACCGAGGCCTCCCCATGCGGTTTTGATCCGGTGGACTTGGAACGAATACCGTAAAGGTAAGCGGACAAGAACGATATAACTTTTACACTTGCATAGTTTTCAAATGGAAGTTTGATGATAAGGAAGTTTTAATTGATATTTTGTCAGTTTTAGCATATAAAATCAACTAGTTCTGCTTAGAGTTCATTGTTGGCTTGTGCTGGAGGCGTATGCTAGGACCCTGTAGCTTAGCATCAGATAGCTTAGCAACCCTCCAGCCTTTCTAATATGTTACTTTTTCTTTCTTTAAAAAAAGAAAATAGAATATGTGTATATCAAGCTATTCTTTTGTGAAAATTGGCTCTCAGTGAATATAGACCTTATTTTCTCACTTAAAGTAGTCTTTTCATCTAAGGATCGTTACTCGCCACGTTAGCAATAGTTATGCAACACAATGGATTTTCACTGTAGTTAGCTGCACCAAGCTAACCGGTTTGACTAACTCGACGGTGACGCTTGATTCATGTTTGACCTCATTAGTTTGTAATATTGTGTTTATGTACTTTAAGCTTACGATCTTTTTTGTCATTGTAAATGAGCGTTTTTATTTGTCTTCGAGGACAGTTTGGCCAGTAAATCTCAAGGCCTTGTTTTTTTATTTAGCATGTTGTTTTTTTTAAGCTTAATTGTACACTTGAGAAGGGGAGCAACATAATAGCTAACAGCTATTATGTTGCAATTTTCTAAACATTGTTTATTTTTCTAGTAACTGACATTGTTGTGTGGAGTTTAAAGGACCCCCCCCCCCATCACTGTCCCCACATAAACCCTCCTAATTTATCTATACTATGACAAAACTTACAAATTATTAAAGCATGGCTGTAATTTCTGTTTCATAGACCAACACACACAATGGCTGAGAACGACGTCGATAATGAGCTGCTTGATTATGAAGATGATGACGAGCCTCAAGGAGCCCCAGAGAGCGCAGCCCCAGCAGGCAAGAAGGAGGTGAAGGGTTCCTATGTGTCCATCCACAGCTCTGGCTTCAGGGATTTCCTCCTCAAGCCAGAGCTGCTCCGTGCCATCATCGACTGTGGTTTTGAGCATCCGTCTGAAGGTGAGTCGGTTCCTGTTGTAGTTTTCGTGTCCTGGCGCATAGGAAGAGTAACTGAGATACTTCATTCAAACTCCAGTCAGAAAATATGATGCTGAATGACCGGTGAACATAGTGGTTGCCTTACTGCTGGTTACCAGAGATTTTCGCCATATAATAACTGTAATTTGATAGTATTAAAATTCCAGAAGCTGCTTTCTGTTTTCTTAACTACAAAAATACCAAAGATGCTGTGATCAGCTTATTAATCTGGAGGGTTCATGTTATGTTTGGCATATGTGATATCCAACTGACCAGTCCCCAGTGCATCTGTTCTTACCGGTAAAATTTAATTAATCTGCATAGACATATTTATACAGCCATGGCTAATAAGTTTATATGCTATTTTTCTGCCATATAGATCCAGACAAGTACCAAATGCAGAGAATGAACTTTTATTTTTGTGGTGTTTCTACACAATAAGATCACATTAAAATACAACTTGGCCTGAAAAATTTGTTTTTCTTTTGCTCCTTTTCTAACGTTAATTTTGGCGGTGATGTTGAGGACAAAAGTATGTTGTCTTGTTTACCGAAGCAGTTATGGCCAACCTCAGCTTTGTAAGAAAAGGTTAAAAGCAAAGAATATGTATATGGAAGAACTCAAGTTTTTCTACATGAGGCTCATCTCATTTTGAAGACACCAACCTGTTAACAGAACTGATTTTAGTTAGCTGATGGAAGTTTTTAGTCCATTTGAAGCTCTTTTGAAGTTTGTTTACCCTGAGCACAGTTTTTTATACTTTGTTTGTATTCAGTAAAGATGTTTCTTTGCGTGTTTTCCATGGAAGAACACACTGTACAGAATTGTTTTTGAGCCGTAATGAACAAACAACAAACCCAAACTTTCTAATGAGAGCTACAGTCAGTGACGCTTTTCTTCCAGCTGATCTATCGCCGCTCTGTCCAACAGGTTGAAATGATTCCTCTACTGGTAACGATGCGTAGACTGGCTTTAACTTCTCAACTCTGTTTTTGTTTTTCATGCAGTTCAGCATGAATGCATCCCACAAGCTATTCTGGGCATGGATATCCTGTGCCAAGCCAAATCTGGTATGGGCAAGACGGCTGTGTTTGTGTTGGCCACACTGCAACAGATTGAGCCTGTTGATGGGCAGGTTGGTATCCATGTTGAACTCATATTAAAGAAACATCGTCATGGACTGATAATAACAGTATAATTGCAAGAATTGCTTCCATCTTTAAAAAGTTGGATATTTAATGATGCTATGAATTATAAACACTGTCTCCTCTCCAGGTGTCTGTGTTGGTCATGTGCCACACGCGAGAGCTGGCCTTCCAGATCAGCAAAGAGTACGAGCGATTCTCCAAGTACATGCCCACCGTAAAAGCAGCCGTCTTCTTTGGTGGTCTGGCTATTAAGAAGGACGAGGACGTCCTTAAGAAGAACTGCCCTCACATCGTGGTCGGAACTCCGGGTCGGATCCTCGCGCTGATCCGCAACAAGACCCTCAGTCTGAAAAATGTCAAGCATTTCGTCCTGGACGAGTGCGACAAGATGCTGGAGCAGCTCGGTGTGGTTTCCTCTCAGCCTCCTTCCATTTTCTCTGCTGTCGTTCAAGCTCTGTAAATAATCTGAATGTAATCCCCTGGCAGACATGAGGCGCGACGTTCAGGACATCTTTAGGATCACACCCCACGAGAAGCAGGTTATGATGTTCAGTGCAACGCTCAGTAAGGAGATCCGACCAGTCTGCCGTAAATTTATGCAGGATGTAAGTGAGCGTCCGACAACTCTGTACATTTCCAAGTTTTCCGAATAAGGTGCTGAAAGTTCCTGTCCTCTCCCGTGCAGCCTATGGAGGTGTTTGTGGACGATGAGACCAAACTTACCCTCCACGGACTGCAACAGTACTACTGCAAGCTGAAGGACAGCGAGAAAAACCGCAAGCTGTTTGACCTTCTGGATGTGTTGGAGTTCAATCAGGTAAATCCCTGTCACTGGTTTGGTTTCTGTTGTTGGAAAATGCTCTATTTCTGTCATTTCCTTTTAGATAAATGGGTGAAATTCCTCTCAGGATCCTCCAGTAGCTTCTTTAGCCTTTAGTTTTTTCCAAATGTGGCATAAATGAGTGAAAATAGGAAGCATTCTCTAGGCATGGGTGCATCCACCCCACATATCTCATATTCATGCAGTAGAAGCGAAGTAAGAAGTTCCATCATGTCCGTGTGCCTTCCTGTAACTCTGCACCGTCTATTTGCCTCTAGGTGGTGATCTTCGTCAAGTCAGTCCAGCGCTGCATCGCTCTCTCCCAGCTTCTTGTGGAACAAAATTTCCCTGCCATCGCCATCCACAGAGGGATGGTTCAGGAGGAAAGGTGAAACTCATGTGGCATCTTCTACTTTGATACTCATCAGCATGCTCTGCTGAGCTGGACTCCATCTGTGTTTACAGGATCTTGACGCCTCATCGTTTAACTCAACACATTTTTGCCTTGAAAGGAGGATGCGGTTCAGTAATGCTTTCAGCAGCTGTGTTGATAATCCCCTCACTGACTCCATCCCCCCCTCCCCCCCTTCAGGCTGTCTCGCTATCAGCAATTCAAAGACTTCCAAAGGCGGATTCTGGTGGCTACGAACCTCTTTGGCCGAGGGATGGACATTGAAAGAGTGAATATTGTCTTCAACTACGACATGCCAGAAGATTCTGACACCTATTTGCACAGGGTAAGACTTTTCTCCAAATTTATAACAATAATGATGACTCGCTATGTAATATTTGGTGCATGTTTTGGGGTTTAACCCGTTCATTTCCTCCTGCAACCATCAGGTCGCCCGTGCTGGTAGGTTTGGGACCAAAGGCCTGGCTATTACCTTCGTGTCTGACGAGACCGACGCCAAGACCCTGAACGACGTGCAGGACCGCTTCGAGGTCAACGTGGCCGAGCTGCCAGATGAGATTGACATCTCGTCTTACAGTGAGTCCTACATGAAAGTTAATGCCTGCCAAACGCGCCGCTTTGTTTGTTTAAAGTCTGCTTCATGTGCAGGAACGACTGTAATTTGCGGATTAAAGGCGTATAAAGTGCTTAACTATCCAAACATAAGGATAATGTTGAGGATCTCCGTACGGATGATAATTATGGAAGCAGTTGGTGCTGTCATTTAACCGAGGAGCTCTCCTTAGATCCTGCACATGTTTAACCTGCTGGTGAAAAGTCGGTATGTTCAGCTGTTGCAAATCTTTTGCATGTTTGGCTAATGTCTCCTCTCTCTCTCCTCTCCTCAGTCGAACAGTCCAGATGAGCCCTCCGGCCACACAGAAGTCTCATCTTCTCGGGTCTCGCCGTGTATGTGGAAGTAGATGTACTTCACCGTTGAAAGCTCTGCACGTTTGTTCACCAAACAGTTTATTTTTATTGTCAGTTTCTGTGGACGGGGGGAGGGGGGTTGTGGTTTTACTTTGTCTTAAGTTCTTTTTTTTGTTTTGTTTTTTTTGTTTCTGCTCAATTAAAACTTTTTATAAAATGCCATTTTATCATTGTGGTCCCTCACGAGACGATTGTCCGAATGTTACAGAGCAGAGCTTCAGGGAAACATCCAGCATAGATCAGATGAACATCTCACTGCAGTTTTAAGCTTTTGTGCCCAAATTAGATTTGTGTAGTACAAAAAGACATTACTCCCTTTTAGAAAGAATGATCAACGAAGGGGCATTTGAGTAATTGGCTCATATGGCAGCTCTTTTTACAAATTTCTAACTGAATGCCTTCAATAAATGAAGTCATCAAGTCGACTCCAGTGGTGAATTTGCTAACTTTGATTTATGATGTCATGGACGCACTGTACAACAATGTGATGCTCACTATGTATCTCTTGGTATTTTGGTGTGCATGATTGCAAATAAATAAGAAAATTTTACAAGTGGAACATTAAGCGATGAATATTGGACGAAGCAGAGCAGCCTGATGACTGAATGGAGAAGATGGGTTATAAACCATGGCAGACATGTTGTGCTAGAGGACAGGGGTCCCCAAACTTTGAGCCATGACTCCCAGGAAAACATGGATGGAGATGTGCCGACCCCTGCGATGCCAATTATTTGTATAATATCAGATGGATAATCTAGACGGATCATCTACATATAAGGCTTTAAAACTAAGGATTAATGTGGATTCATACATTAGTGATGAAAAAAACTTAAGCTGATTTTGATATCTAATTTTTTATCTGCATATGATTTAGTTTTGACAGCCATTATAAAAATTATTTGCTAAATGTAGTTTATGTATTTTTCATAATTATCTTGCCACTTTCTGAAATGACACAGTATGGGAACCACTGCTATAGGGGACTATATCAGCAGGGTCCTGACATACCATTAGGTAATCTTACCAAAAATAAACATAAAAAGCTTTTCTTAATTCATTAGGAGAAATTCTTCTATTCTTACAATTCCATGACATTTTCAGGTTCTGCAAACACGTTGCATGTGAGAAGTAAGGGCAGATAAATAAGCAATAGGAATATTGAGAATCTTGCAGAACCATCATTCAGCAGGGAGCCTTGGTCCTCATCCTGCAAGTTTTCCATGCAGGTGTGTTGTAACAGGGACATGGAAGACTTGCAGAAATGGGGCATTCATGGACCAGGGTTCCCACCCCCCTTTAGCTAATTAAGCACCGTTTTTTTACCAAAGATCCACAGACTTGGGCATTAGGAGATGATCTGTAGCCGTGTATTTGCAGTTTTAAAAACCAGAGCCCTCGTCTTAAGACCCTCATTTCAGCATCGACTCTGGCGGTTTTCAAATGTTGCTCACAGGTTTAACAGTAAATGGTGTTAACTCTCATTTAATAATTGGTACTGGTACTGCTATAAAGTGTTTGTGAAATGAGGGTTCTGATATTGCAAATAAGTTTGCCAATCCCACATGAACAAAATAGGCAGAACTAAAACTTTATGTAAAAAACGATACGATCACAATATATTTTTTTACCTCAAATACAAAAAAATAAACATACATATCTGTTGGTAAATATTTGTTCAGACACGGTTGTTTTTTTAAATGGGAAAAGAAAAAGCTTTTAGTTTTTTAAAATCAAATTAATTTGAATTGAACATAGCCATATATTTCTATGTTTAAATATCTTTTGATTTATTTTCTAAGTTAAAAAACTGAGTCAGGAAATAATTCCTTTTTGTTTAGGAAAATGTGGGAAAGTTAATTTATCTGCAGTTTGTTGCGCAATGAATTCAGTTCCCATACATCATTCTCGGTTAACATTAACCTTTTATTTGAAGCATATTCTGCCACTTATTGGCCATAAAATGAAGAAATTTTCATCATGCTAGCATGATAACAAATGCTTCTTGATTCTTGATGAATACAGTTACATGAAGTCTTCTCCACCAATCATCAAAGATCAGACTAAAATGAGAGGAAATTCTAAGCAGTGACCTTTTGCTACTTTACCATTTTAGAAAAACGCAATAAAGTTTTAAAGTCTCATAATATCCTCCAAATATCACAAAAACTTCAATATGATTGAAAGTTTGAACTTCCATATTTCAGTGATTGCCTGATAAAGGACTATAGACAAAAACTAGCATTTAGGATGTTGGCATGCGGGTGCTACAGATTTACAAGTAAATCTTTTAACGGTTTACCTCTTTAATAAATGACAGAGTCGGGTTGAAAAAATCTTCATTCAAAAATGATTGAAAATCAACCCAATTCTATCATTCTTTACCAGAATCCAAGAAAAACATGAGAAACAAAACAACAAAAGATTCTTAAGCCTCCTGATCTTTTTACTTATTTTCTGGGCATGACTCATACATTTTAACGTTCAGTACTCGTCATACAATCATGATGCATCTTAACTGGCATGTTATCCTCATAAGGGATATGAATCCTGTCTTGTTCAGTGCTAAACTATACATATACTACCTCAGTATAATCATTGGCCCTTATACAGCAGATAAAACTACAAAGAATTAAAAATGCATCTGTACATAGCTGCTCTATCGTGTCCCTTTAAACTACACATACAGTACCAAAACCACAGCATCTACAAGAGCAAATAGCAATGGCCAAAAACCAAGGTAGACGGGCCGCCGAGACCCTTATAAAGGACTTACTGTAGCCTAGAAAACTTTAAGCATATGCAGATATTTTCCAGATTCACAGAAAACTGCAAGAATCATCTAATCTTACGGCACAAAAACGTGGTGTTCCTGCTAAGTAAAAGAAACGTGTACAGTAAAATATACAGATCAGTTTGAAATGCCATCTCAGTCCGTTTGCATGAGATGGAAGATCAGGTCATTAATCAAGGCTGTCATAAGGTGCATTAACTAATCCAAGCGCCGGTTAAGGGAGGCGCTCGGGTCTCTTCAGTCGTGATAAATGATCTAAGCCACAGAAATCAAAGAAAGACACAAAATCCCTTCTGTCAAACCGCTCAAATGTCCTTATAAATATGCTCCTGCTGAGGTTTTGCAGCCTTAGTTCGAGCATGAAGCTCTTCTCTGCCTTGACGGTAAAGTCAGCGTTTCTGAGAAACAGACACCTCTTTAACATGAAAAGACATGAGTTCTTGTTTTGTTTCTGTGACAGGCTCAATTACAGGCCAGATTAGGCACCACGGCGGTTCCACCCACAAGTCACAAATTACATGTTTACCTCAGCGCACGCAGTTTTTAGATTTTATTTTTATTGCAAACCGACGAGCGGCTGATTTTCTCCCGCTGCCCCTCAGAGATTGTAATTTGCGCAGAATGAGGTGGTCGACTTCTTGACGCCAGAATCCCAGGCTTGTTCTTCTGGTGCTTGCTAAATGTCTCAGCTCCGTGTGGAGGCAGGGCAAGAGAGGAGTCCAGCTGTGTCAACAACCTTTGACATATTCCCCCGAAATGTGTACGCATCGACACATATGGTTAAACTGTCTTTTTCGACCTCTTCCCCTGAACTCTTCGATGTCCGTCATTAGATATGCTGGGATCGGCGGGAGACTCCGTCTTCCACCGAGGCTCGGCACACAGCAGCAGCACCTTCCCCGGTGGCTGTTATCATGTCTCTCATGATGTAACAATAAATACAATATAAAGACACAAACTATTCTTCTCAGATTGTCTGACAGAAAAAAGGAGGCGAGCATAAAACGAGATATAGTTCTGCTTGTGTGTTTGTGTCTCTGCTCTTGCTCCGCTCTTCCCTAAAAAAAAAAAAGGGAAAAAGTCCGGGGAAGATTTGGAGCCAGGCAACGAAACGATGGTTGACTGCATCCATGTTTTACACCAGTTTGAAATCTGGCCAGACCAGGAACGACTCTGAATCTGCACTAAACCCGGGGTCGCTCTCGTTGCTCTTTCCAAGTTGCCGTTACATCCATATGGTTCAGTTTTCTTCCCCCCATTCCTTCCCAAATGATCTTCCAGAAAGGTGGCTCCGACGTTCAAACACAGTCTGCTCAGTCTACTCATAGATACACTAAGGACAGCTACTATATAATGGGTACAGCTAAGGGAGGGAGTTATTGTCTGCTTTTGTGGGGGAATGTAGGTGGGTTCAGGGGTCGACGCCACTAGTCCTTGAACTTGTGGATGTCCCCGTAGAGCCATCGCTGTGGCGGCATGGCGGCCTCGTTGAGGTGGTTGCACTCATCGCTGCACTTACAGGACTGGATGAACATGACGGACCTGTTGAAGCGCTCTCCATCGGGGCAGGCGAAGGTCACGTTTGCTGTGCGCGTGCGACGGGGTGAGCAGCATCGCCCATCCCTGCACACTCCGCAGTAGTTAGGCCGGTACAGGCGAGTGGTCCTGCAGCCAGCGTAGGACAAACGGTGAGGCTCCGGGGCCTTGTGGGTGCGAGAGCACTTCCTGCCTTTCTGTGGACGGAGAGAGAATGAAATATAAGATTGAAGCCAAATCCTAATTCCTTTCCTTAGTGCTGCCTCCATGTCTTACATGGATATCATGGCTCTTTTCTTGAGTCATAAAAATCAAACAAAAGGGGCATCTCATCCCTTTTGCTGTGTTCTATTTGAACTTGGAACTCAAAATTTCCAACTTTCATGTGGAAAATTTCAACTGGATGGCCTCCAGAAGTTTATTTGCATGTTTGACCAAGTTTTGTAGCATTAAATTAGCCGTACACACGTAGTGTTGTTAGATATAAATGTTGGGAGATGCTTTTGTCGTGTAAGTCACATTTTTCGTGAACTACGACACTGCTGTCAAAACAGGAAAAATGCAATTCTGCTTTTCTCAAAAGCACGTTTTGGTTTAAAAAACGTCTGTTTCCTTTTTGAAGATGTTGTAAAACAGCAGCTTAGAAATAATGTTTGCAGTTCTGTTATAGCTGCTTTGTTGGTTTAAAACAAGGTTTGTCCCTAAGAAATGGATTTAATGTGGAAGCTGCCTTGTTGTTTATCGCTTTTAACTCGGGCGTGACGTCATTCCCCAGTTCTGACTTCCCAGTTCAGAGGTAAGTGGAACACACCATTAGCTCCAAGTTCGCTACAGAAAACACCTTTTTTCTTATGTCAAATTGTTTACAACTTGCTATTATAATTATCAGTTTTAAATCCAGGGGCGGAGCCTGAGGTGTAGCCAGGGTGCCATTGGCCACTTCTGAAATCTGATTGACCACCTCAGATGATGACGGGATACTGGAGGACAGTGAGATAAAAGTTTTTCCAGACATGGATTACCAGTAAATGGAGTTATTTGAATCCCTTTTTCGAAGAATCCCTTAAACTGTAACCAATTTATGATTCCCAGAAGATAATCCTGCTGGCAATCATAGCTGGGATTATTTATTGATTGGCCATCCCACCCAACTTCTGTGTTATCTGAGACACCCTATTAAAGTTTTTTCTGGACATGCCACTGTCTATGAGACTGTATTAAAGCAAATAATACACGTAGATCCTCCCATGTTAACAGTAACTAAACCAGAGATATCCAGTTTTCATCCTGCAGGTTTAAGATGCTTCAACACAACTGATTCAGATTTAATAGATCTTCTCTACAGGTTGTTGTCCAGCTCTTCTTAATGAGCCATTAGTTTGAGTCAGGTGTGTTAAATCAGGGAAACCTCAAGAACTGGAATTTGGAAAAAAGAAAAGAAAATATCTGCTCGAAATAGCAGGTTAGCAGGCTAACTTTAGCTAATAAGCAACAGAAAGACATTACAGTAATGCTAATGGGAATAAAAACCAGCTACTGAACACATTAGAATCTGCTAAAGTGCCAGTAGAGTCAACACAACTCCAGAGAGGTTGAACATAACTCAATAATATTCACTTTGGAATCGGTGATAGCATCATATGAATTATTATTTAACCTGTGGGACACGAAAAACAATCTTTTTATGTACAGAGATACAGAAGAACAAACTAAAGGTCAGAACAGATGACAAACAGAGATGAGTGCCAGATAGAGTAGCATACCAGTAATAGTTACGGACTGACACTGGTACACATTAACACCCACGGCGGCTCTGCAAACACTGGGAGGGCTCCGTGCAAAACAGCTGCTTAGCAACCGATCAGGCTCATGGAGTCGTTCACAGCTCATGGCCGAATGTTTTTAAAAGTGTTGTGTGTGAAATGTGAGAGAGCAACAGAGTGGGCAAAGTGAGGACTCTTTACATCACAGGAGTGCAGCTGTCACCCACACGGTCCTGGTTTCCATGCAGGACATATCCCACACTGTCATATAAGGGAGCAGGTTGTTAACGTGAAAACTCCTGGGATTTATGCCTGTGTAAAACCAATCTGTGTAAATTATTTACAAAGAACAGCTAAAGATGTTATACTACTCTGAATGAAGTGATCTTGTGGAAGTCTTTGCACTGAGCAGTTGTCATTAAACCGAGAAGGTTTCTGCTCACAGCCAAGCCATAACATCATTATTTAGAATTCATATATATCATTTTAGTTTTATGTTGTTAACTCATCCGTTTTAGGATAGCTTCTGGACTTGGACTGAGCCAGGAAACTCTTTCAATACATTTCGGTCACTGAGGCTAAGCTAACAGCTTATACCTTAAATTATTATAGCCAGCAAAAGTGGACATCAATTTATCCCAAAGACCCCGTGCACACAAGCTGCTCATTCGTCCATGGGAGCGTTTAAAACAGCGTTTTTTATTAAATCCTAGAATCTGAATGTGCAAACAAACTCTTATGTGGATCAAAAAAGTAGATCCAGTCCAAGTAAACTGCTTCAATGACTAAAACAGGAAGTGGACTACAAAGCAAAGTGCAATCTGGGTAAACACAACCAAACCGATAGGTGGCGCTGGACAAGAGAAATGGCTCACGGTCGGATGTGGAAGAACTTCTGATAAGAAAAGAACTGATAGAAATGTGGTCAAATCTGGACCGCTCCATGTTTTCCTGTTCATGCAGTGGAAAGGAGAAGTTGATCTGCATTAGCCATTAAATGATTTTTCTTCTTCGCTGTGTGTCTTGTCTCAACCCAGAAGAATGTTACACAACCGAAACAAAACTTTACACTGATATCGTTTTAGTTTGCATGGCAACGGTGAACCTAGCCAAGCTAGCGATGGTGCTAAACTTGTTAAAGTACTTTTTACATTTGCAGCAAAATGTGAGGTTACACATGAAGAAGTAATAATGTGTTCTGAAGTACTCTGCTACAAAAAACAACCTTCGAACAACAGAAAACCAGTTGCTAGCGTTGCTGGTTTTGGACCAAATCTGTTCACAAACACCGCTATTGGGATGCAGACAAGTTGGTGGGACAACACTGAAAACAAGGAGACTTTTATGTTAATGTTTTAAACCGTTTGACCTAAATGCTTCATCCAGGCGTTAAAAGGCAGGAAACTATGAGACCAAATGTTTGTCCTGTCAAAAAACTGCATGCACACTGTTCATGTGTATTTTCTATAGAGGAACTTTGCTTTAATCTATGCTGCCTGTTTGGTTAGGAGGATTTTTAGGGCCGTGCATTGGCACTTTCCTGCCTTTTAATGTTTTTCTTTGGATTTGGCCTCTGAAGTCATCTGATGCTTTTTTAATTGCTTCCTGAAACTGGTATGGTTAAATTGGTTTGAATTACGACATCATTTCATTTAGAACGGGTCAACAAGACCTGAAAGGGGGAACAAGGTCTAATTTGTCTCCCTGTTCATCCTACTGGGAATGTTTCCCACACGGCAACAGGGCTGTGAATAGACAGAATGGGTCAGAAATGGGCTCCGACTGCAGAGATTGAGGGAGTAGACTGTTTGCATGCCATGATATTAATACCAAGCCCCATGAGAGCAATTCTTTGCTGAATCCGTTTAGCGTGGTGCCAGGGCGGCATGGTTCTGGGCCATTACCTCTGCAAAATGTCCCTTTAGAAGAATCTTAAAAGCACCAAACACATTCCTCACCTTTATGGGTCGAGTCATAGAGCTGCAGGGCCGAATGTTGCAGAGACGTGTCTCCTTGATCAGCTTACACCGAGCATTGTCATTGGTAACGCGAGAGGAAACGCCCATCCCACAGCTCCGGGAACACTGGGACCAGGAGGTGGTCTGAATCACGCACTCATCTCCCACCTTCCTCCAGGCTAGGAGAGATGAAAGACAGGAAATGTGAGAAACAAAACGACGACGGACACTGCAAAATATAGGGTCAGAGACGCATAATCGGGAGAAAAAGCAGCCATGAGGAGCAGGAGGGAAAAGCAGAGGTACGGGGATGCAAAGCACACTGGCCTTATTCACTAAACAGGCAACACTGACACATAGAGAGGGTGATTACAGAGAGGGGAGAGCCGGGTGACACAGGTATGCGCTGTGTGAGATGGAGAGAGCGCCTCAGGTGTGCAAGGAGCCAGTGGAAAACAAGCCTCACATAAACGCTGACACGCATAAACGCAGCAGAAAAGGCCCGCATTGAGGCTGTTTGTGCGTCAAGGGGCTAAAAACACCAAAACGTAAACAAGTTGCTTTGCACTCTGAGGCGCTCTTACCTGCCAGGTGCTTGTTTCCACGTAGTTTGTCCCACTTGCGTCCCACCTCCATCAGTTCGTTTCCCAAGGTGCTCTTGTCGTTTTTGGGTTTGTAAGGGTACAGCTTCCGGTGGGGTTTGGGGTAAGGCTTGGCGTAGGGATAGGCTGGGTAGGGCAGGAAGGGGTAAGGCGGGTAAACTGGTAGCCCAGGTCGCCGGTGCACCGGGGGAACCACAGTGGTTCCCTTATGGCAGTCGATGCTGAGGCAGCACTTGCCCGGGACTTTGACCAGCTGTGGCGACAGACAGGAGGGCGATGCTAGGGGCACGTGGCTGGGGCAAAGGGGCACGCAGCCGACCGCTCCGTCGATGCAGGTGCACTGGTGCTTGCAGCCGGCTCGGAAATTCTCACCGTTTTGATAAATCCGGCCGTTGTATTCACAGGAACGGCCCTCCGCCTTAGCTGCAATGATGAAAGGAGACAATCAGGCGGGTCGAGTTGGAGAAATAACACAAACTTTTAAACC
The DNA here is from genome assembly GCA_037177035.1 of Craterocephalus eyresii. Lineage (NCBI taxonomy): Eukaryota > Metazoa > Chordata > Actinopteri > Atheriniformes > Atherinidae > Craterocephalus > Craterocephalus eyresii. The sequence goes on along the minus strand of JBBBVT010000022.1, from coordinate 4,395,484 downwards.
CTTTCATTCGTATCTTTGAGGCCTCCGTTCAAAGATTGCATACCTATCATTAGGGCTGGGCAATTTATTGACATTTTCAAATATATCGAACTTTGTCCCACGAGATATAGAATAGGGGAAAATCAGTTATATCAAGTTTGTTTCAACTGTTGTTTCAATCCTTGTTCTAGTCATTGAAAAGTATTTTTTTTATTATTTTAATAAACATCTACTTTAATTTCAGTCAAATATTTTAATACACGTGTGCTTGTGATCCTTGATAAAAGTGTATTTAGCACTCAATGGTGTAAATTTTAACCGTCTCCTCGGTTACTTGACCAAAAACAATTATATCGAGATATATAATGAATATCGAGATTAAGAAAAAGAATGATTGAGAAATGAAATTTGGTTCATATCGCCCAGCCCTACTTATCATAATGAAGTGAGTTTAATCTCTGCAACAACAAAGTTTATTTGAATACTTTTGTAGCCATTGTAAATAATAAGATGTGTTACTGGTGAATAATAAATGAAAATGGCACAAAGTTTCAGACTCATATATTCATTTCCAGGTTGAATATAAGTATTTTTTTTGGAATGATGCAGCTGTAGCTCTTCATCTCTATCAGATCACAATATGTAAACATCTCTGCAAAAGTCAACTCTGATAAAGTGAAGCAGAACAAAATTACAAAAGTGATACAGACAAGGTGACCAAAATGACCGATTGAGGGACTTATGGTTTTAAAAAGGTAAGATAAACAACTCCAAATCTTACCATATGCGTTTTCAAGTCAACATATCTTATCATCCTTAATATAAGATACAATCACCTAAAGAGCAACATTAAAGTGAGATACAGGAACTTGTTCTAAGACAATAAGGGGGAAATTCTACTTTTGAGCACCACAAACTTATAATCACACACAAAACTAGCAGCTGCACACAATTTGTTCAGGACTGATCTTACTTTGTTAAATAATCTTATAGGAAACAATCAAATAAATAAACTGGCATGAAAATCCAAATTGGATAATTAACCCAAACCATAATAAGTTCACAAGTTCTGATTCGTCATTTTGCTCTCTTCCTGCCTAATGTTTGATAAGCTGTGAGTTTGTTTCAGTGGTCAGTCTACTTTCCTGCCTCTCCAGTCTGAGTGCTCTGACTGCTGCCCTCTGAAATTAAAAATAACACACTCATTAGACCCCTCTGATCACTGAGGGAACTGTGTAAGGAGGAGCACACACTGGACTCATTGCTTTGGTCATTTTCTCATTCGTTTGAATGACGCCACTGCTGTCACACAATTTAACACATAGCATTTTTGTGATATACAGATCATATGATCACATTGTAGCTAAATAAACAAATACTAAATACATTAATGTGTATGAGCTGTGATATTCTGCCCTGTTCAGATTAACTTATTCCTTTTTAATGCATTTTAAGAGTTAGCCTTAGGCCTCTGCAGTCCTCTTACAAGGCCCAATGAGTTTAATGCAAATGTTTTTATACAAAGCAAATGCAAGAATGTTGTGTATTTTAGTCAAAATACTTCAAACACTTATAATGCCGCTCCTATTTTCTCTGAAAACTTTTCTATGGAAAGAGGAGTGGCATTGTGTGTCTGTGTGGGTGGGTGTGTGTGTGTGTGTGTGTGTGCGTGTGTGTGTGGTGTGTGTGTGTGTGTGTGTTTGTGTGTATGATGATAAATGTTTGAAAAGTGAGCATGATCAGGTGTGTGCGATTGATTGATGTTCTTATACTTATTTTTTAATGTTTTTACGATATAGAGAACTTTGTGATGCATCATGTATAAAAGTGCTGTACAAATGATGTTTGATTTCATTTTGATATAAGCATTATTTCTTTTGAAAAATAAATAAATTGAACTTCAAATGCCTAAAATATACCATAATTACTTAATGAATCTTAATTACTGAAATATTTTGGGAGATTCTATCTACTTTTTCCTTTGGTACAGTGTATTATGGCCAAAATATTTTCTAGATTTGTTAGGTCACTATTCGAATTGGACAGCACAACAAAATAAAGTGAGATCTCACCATGTGACCAACGATATAGCCTGCAATGCACAATAACATACTATGCATTGAGTGATTTTGGACACTGCTATTACACTATTCCTGAAAAGTTCCAAAAAATAACAACAAACAAACGATAAGAAGAAATTCATCAGAGGTTTGGAAGTCAATAAAGTGATGGCAGTATGTGCTTTTTAGGCTTCCACTTTCCTTCAGTGTGTTTCTCAGCTTCTTGAAGAACAGACTGCATAGCCAGGTTACTCATTTACATAATATGTACCTACTATATGAACAAGCTCTCAGCAGAAAAGCAGCGGCTCTTTTTAACCAATCAGAGCATGATTTGGACAGTTTTGAAGAGCAACTCAGGCAAATGGTTCAAGAGATGCTACAACATTCAGATGGACAAATGTAAATTTTCTGAAGGTTTAAGCATGTAAAGGTATTCTAGTAGAGCTTCTAAAATAAATAAAACTAAAAACTGTAATGGGCTTGTTAAAGGGAAGAGACGGAGCAACAACATCTCCACACTTATAAAGCAGAAGCTATTCTTAGAGCAGAAGGCAGTTTTGACTTGTTTTTAATGTCTGCCCTTTCACCCTCTCAGCAAGACTCCCCATACACCCCCCCCCCCCCTTTATATAGAAACACCCCCTAATAAACACACATATAAAAATAACACTGTGTGCATGTGTACTGGCGTGTTTCATGGGGCTGTTTGTGTACACACTGAAGTACTTATATAAATCCCGGAGTTGGCCAGGTTTCAGTCGCAGCTCATGAAGGTGTGCTGCTTTTGAAACGTGGCACAGGCTTTAAACCTCAAGCCCCTATCAAAGAGAAACCCCAGCTGCCTGGCTCGGAAACTGCATTCCCCACCCTGAAGTTACACATTCCCCTCGCTCAACCCAAGTTGTGCCCGATCTAGACCAAAAAGCCCCTCCGGCCCGTCTCGGCTTCAGCCTTCCTGCCACCTCTGCCGTACGCACCCCTGCAGATGCCGTGGGTGCGACCCACATCATTGCCGTAGTTGCATTCGAGTCCTTTATGGTGGTCACAGGGCCGCCCCTCGTGGCAGTCCTGGTTGAGCTGGGCGGCGCACACCTTGCAGCAGCCGCAGCCATCGGGGATTGAACTTATCCCAGGGGGGCAAGATGGGGGCACTAAAGGGCATTCACACACCACCGGACAGTCAGCAGTCACCTGCGGGAAAACAGGACACACTTAGTTCAAAACAAGGACTGGAAGGCTGACATACTACAGTAAGGAAGGAGAAGTCAGCTGGAACCAAGCAGGACAAAAGCGTGACTCGTGTTACCCAGATCACAGAAATTCCTGAGAGTGTGTGTGGTTTCTATATCGCCTGAATGCTCAGCACTGTGGCGAGCACCGCAGGGGTATCTGTAACCCTCTGCCGCCTTCCGCTTGGCATTCCCCTGGCATGCAGGGATGAAAGGGGTGTTTCCTGACCCCCGCCACAAACCGACCTCCCTGGTCATGCTTCTTTTGTTTCTCAGCCCATCTGTGTCCATGAACACAAACACACACACAAGAACCACCCAAACAACTCCAAGCAGGTACTGAGATCATGAAGCAGTCAGTCTTTGTGTTGCAAGGCTTCAATGTAAGAATAAATCTTGCATTAACATGCTGGATGGGATCTCAGAAGAAAAGTCACATCATATTCCTGTCGGTATTTATACATTGCTGCAAGCTCATTTTGATCTTAAGAGTATTTTTATCTCCATTGGTATTACTGGATAATATTACTGTAGCATAAGTATAGACCTACAGTAGAGGAAAGTGTTTTTAGAAGGAAAAAACGACATTCATACAGAGCAGACAGCATTTGGGATTATTTTAGCGTTTTGGATTAAAATTTGGATTTAAAGGCAGGTTTAAACAAATAAATGCATTTATTCAAGTGACATGTATTTAAAGTGTTTGCACTTTGTTTACATTTCCTTATGTTTTATATTACAGAAGTCTGTTCTCTTCTATGCATTCTGATATTAATCGAAATGAAACATTCATATAGCCTGGTTCGTGTTATTATGGAGTAGTAGCCATAAATGCCTGAAACCTGAGTTTTTTATACCTTAATTATCATCAATATAACTTAGTAAAAGAGCCCATGATAACATTCTAGGGTATTATAATGTTAACCACGTTGTCAAACAGTGTTGACGACTTAAACAGCGAGTATGGTTTTATTAGAGCTCGTATACAATACAAGCAGTAACGAGGTTTCTAAAATATAGGCTGCATGTTGAGCAGACAGTGAAGCCACAGTTTCACAGCCGACACGTGAGTCTTTAGTCCTCAATGTTCGCGCGACACAAAAACTCAAACAGAAAAACAAGAAAAGTGACAGATATTAGGTAAATATTCATGTTCTTACCAAAGTGACCGTCGCCACTCCCAAAACGGCAAATAAAAACATTTTCCCAATTCTGTCAGCTCACTCACGTAGAGGAGCGTTTATAGCCTAAATGGGAAAAATCACCAAAAAAAAGTAATCCTCCACGCGCTGGCAAACAGGAAACAATAGCTTTTGTCCAACAGGATTAAATCCCAACTTCCGAAATTATCCTCAAGTGTCCTCCATCACTTGTACGTTGACATGGATCAATATGTGACTCCTGTTTTTACATCAGCGCTCAGCTTTTTATGGAGGCCACGCCGCAGCGGACCTGCCTTAACCAATTAGAACGCGGGCGCGCATCCAAGGTGTCCATATTAACGATGGAAGGGGCGTGTCTGCGGGCTCAAGCCCTGAGAGCTGAGGTTTGGAGGTAAGGGAGGCGTTGCCAAGCATGAATGCAGTCATTCATAAAAATTCAGAATTACTACATTCCAAAGCGGACCTGGTTTTGGGGTGTTTATTTATGTACGAGCGCAAATACTATTTTTGATGCTTTCATGTTCTTTTCACACGCATGCCTCTGTCCGGCTGCTGCTTTGTGAAAAGTAAAATAAATATACTCAGCTGCTTGTCTGTAATACATTAATACTTGGGGGGGAAACCATGGAAAACAACAAGGAATTTCCCTTCCTCAGTTTATAAGAAATGCATTTAGGCTACAGCTGAACATGCAAAATACATACAAGATGACAGCAGGGATGGAGTTCAGAAACTACGATTGTTTGTCTCCAATGAAAATGATTACAGTAATCTCCAGGACAATTAATCATGTCCTTTCCCTCTTTATTTATCCTGCCATTATCCCCTGCAGTTTCTCATGTCCTTGAGCAAATATACACATGACATTACCCGTCTCAATCTATTTGGTTTAACGTTTTCACTAAAATTGCAGATAATCCACATGACATCCCACACATACATCAACCTGAACTGATGATGAATGCACTCAGACACACACTGAAGCCTTGTGTAGGAGGGTTAAACACATATTTTCACAAAGCTGTTCATCACAAACATAAGTACACAAAGTACATTGTGGGTGGCTAAATTGTTGTTTTTCCCGGACTGTGTAATTAAGCAGTGGGACACATGCTGTCTTTGTGCCAGCAGAGAAGATATTATCCCTCTTTATCCTCAAAAAATCACCCGCTGCACTCAACAAATGGATTCCACTTAAAGCAATGTGTTTATGTTTCAAAACACAGTTTAGTCAATCTGCTATCTGAAGGATAATTATGTGGGGGAAACTGGCCGTTTACTGCAACAATAATCAAATTCAATGATTGCTTTATGATAACTTTTAGCTGCAAAAAAACAAAATACCCTGAAGTTCCACTACTATATGACTTTATTTTGTTGTCAGTTTATTAGATGTTCAATGGTATTACCAGTGCTTGAAATGTACACTTTGTTGCATACAATTAATGGTGGCGAGTTAGTTTCACAGACCTGATTACTTATTTTTTCAGACTTCTGTGTTATGATTTTAACTTTTGTTAAAATTCATAACGAACTTTCTTTCTTTCAAACTGTGCCCATCCTTCATTGTTCTTGCTAAAGAAAAAAATGAAGACATGACAATCCCCTTCAGTTGCTTAAATCAAAATCTGCATTGTCTTAGTAAGAAATGTTAAAATGTATCCTGTCCTGACGGTAATTTTACCTAATTCTTTACATTTGTCTATATATGCATTAATTTTGCTTAAGCCTAACCACATAGCTTATGATGACAAAAATCAATGCCATTTCTTCTAAATAAGTATTTTCAAATGCTGTTGAGGTACTGCTACACAGATAATAGACCTTATAATCCTAGCCTATTGCCTGTGCATGCTTGTTCATATTAATCAAATACAGGGTGGTGGAGAATCACATATTTTACCTATCTCTGGACATTCTGTCTTGACTTTGATCTAATAAGCCATCATTTAAGAATTTAATGAATTTATATCAATGCATTTGCACTTACAAGGCCAACTGTGGATGGGAATTTATTCTGTTTGATAGTGAAGCAGGTGATTTTGGCCCATGTGAAGACAGTCTGGCACCAATCTTGCCCAAAACATCTGATATAGCATGTCTGTGACGGTAAGGAAAGGTGCAACTTTGCAAAATGTGCAGCATCATTATTATTAAAGTACAATTACCATTCGATGTTATTCGCTAATGTAATTTTATTTCAAACATCTTTATCAGTTGTTCAGACTGCTTGTCAGGTTGGCAGACTATTGTTGTCCTGGAGTTTGGGTACTCTTGATTTAGAGGGACAAATAACATTCAGGTGGCTGGAGTAAAACACAGCTTACTCACTGATGCATCATTGACTGAGTATTTCATTTAAAAACAGTCATTCTGCCCATGCTCAGATCATGAAACTAACAAAATATCTCACTTATGCCGATGACACTCAGCTCTAAGTATATAACATCTTATAAGAGAAAACTGGTCCCATACAAATCTGAAGTACATGCTTTGATCAAATGAACACTTGGATATGACAGAGTTTTATTCAGCTATTTAGATCGATTTAACTTTATTTTTACAGCACCAAATCACAGCAAAGTCATCTCAAGGCACTTTACAGATTGTATTAATTTAAGCCATTTCATTGTGATCCAATTTAAACAGATCCACATTAGTCGAGTTCATATGTGCGTTCATGCAAGCCAGTTCACAAAAGTAATGTTATGCAAAGGAAATTGTTTAATCTGAAATGAATGTCTTTGAAATCACAAACGAGTATTCAAGAATTAGAGCTCAGCTTCAGTCAGCTGCCAGAAATCTTGATATTTCATTTTATTTTATTCCATTTTACCCCTTGAACTTTCACACTAAGAAAAAAGCTAGCAGGAAATGTGTCCTTAAATTTTCTCTTTTCTTTTGCACAAGAAAAATACAAATCCTTTTTTTAGTTGAGATAAAAGTTCATAATGAAGTAATGACAGTGAAATGATCAGAATCTGAAACAGCTATGGGATAACAGACACTTTCTCTTTTCTCCCCAAATCATTTGGTAGAGATGGTCCAGGCAAGTTTATTTAATAATTGCTTTACTAAAACTCATGAAGTTTGCTCTACCAAATAGTAGAGCACGACCAACAAGGGCAGGAAGTAAATCAGCATTTATCTTGTATAAGTAGAATGAAGGCTGAGAGTGATTTAGAACATTTGTTTTCAGTACTGTCCTGTAATGGAGCTTTAAGGTAGCTGTGCTCCCGCTAATGTGCTTATAAGGACAGATCTTTTCAGATCTTTACATGGGCATCTTGCACACCATATACAGTATATTAGACCTGCTGATAACTTATGGGCCACCAAAATTTCCAATCTCGATTTAGTTTTTTTGCTCCTACAGTAATGTCTTCTTTTTACAGTCTATGGTCTGGACCAAATAATGCGGCCGTTGACTGTGATGTGTAGGATTATGTAATTTGCACTGTACCTGGCTCCCTGTATCCTGTCTGGCTGTTGCTCTTGATTGTGCAAATGTTGAGTAGTCTTGTGTGTAAAATGTGCTATATACTGTGTTTAAATGTACCTTGCCTTGCCGCAGTGTTTGGCATGCCCTTTGAGGGCTACTGTAGAAGGAAGGCATCACCACATGTGGGAAAGGACCTCTACCACATGTACAGTAGATATAAGCTGCTTTTTCTCAGTTCACGAATGAGCAACAGTTCTTGTTTCTGTCGTTATTATGATGCAGCTCCTTTTAAACTACAGTAAACTGAAATAGTAACAAGGACAAGCACAGGTCTCAAAGTCCAAAAGTGAGAGCTGACGAGTTATTATCTGAGAATACTGAGGCTTAAGTATTATATCTGTAAAATCCTCACCTTGAATAAAGAAGTATAAAGTTCCATGAAATGTAAATATTCAAGCTAAGCCCTTAAGTAAAGCACTTGAGTAAATGTACTAGGCTTTCATAACTGCGTCCACCCTGCAGGGCAAGCACACTTACAGCAACTCGCTCCACGAACCCTCATACATAGTGGAGAGCAAGCACGCCATCTTCCCAAACACATGCAAACACATACAGAGGCTTATACAGAGAGTGGAAATATACATACACTTAACCACCATCCTCTTTCCACACAGTCCATCTCTCTCTGTCAGCCTTTGGCGGTGATGTAACAGTCCCTTGTAAATAAACCCAACATGAAACACTCTCGCTCACAGAGGGAGTAATTGTTGTTTTGGTTTTTTTTTTTTCTAGTTTCAATATTTAAGTTCCATTGACTCATCAGAGAATTTCTCCTTTCCATTTTGGTCACTGTCTTGTCCACCCGGCACGTCATATAAAAAAAAAACATGCAGAATTTCCAAAACACACAAAAGAGGAGCCATTCATTAGCTCCCGGAGATACAAGAAACTGCCACTGGGAACTTGCCCTGTGCTCTGACCTTTGTGGTCTGAGCTCACAGCTAACTACTCATATTGGGTAAGGTGACACAAGTCTGCTGCAGGGGTTCACTGGAAATCCTCCTGCTAATAACAAAGAATGATTTGGAAGGGCAAGAGGTGAGGGGGGGTGTTAAAATATGCAAGCTGTGGAAGAGAAACACATCAAACCTTCAAAAACAAGTCATGGGGGGGACAGGGAGGTGTATGGAGCTACGGAAATACCGACTATCGAAGCTACATTTTCCAATCTTTTCTGTTTTTCACAAAATAACCTAATGGTCCGATGGCCCAATGTGTCGGATTGAGCGAAGCTTCGTGTTTCTGTGAGAGAGAGCGTGTTTATACTCGGAAGGGACAGGAAGACAGGTGTGGAGTGTTTGTTTAGGAAAGCTCCTGCCACACCTGTTGCGACACTCCTCCAACTTTTTACAGCCTGCACATAAACAAGAATGTGTACACAGATACTTGCAATATATATTTACCACCGCTTCAACATAGCACCAATCTGAGATCTGTCCTGTTCGAGGTATAGCCGGGCTGATTTATGCCATCGGAGGAAATCCGACTGCTTAGGAAATGCCTGACTCCTGGTATGTGTGATAAATGTGCACTCGGCTGCTTGTGTAAAGCAATAATTATTTCCCTGTCTCAGGAATTTACTCATGTGTACAGAGGTGGTGTAATTTCAAAGATCCTCTGTAGTTTATATATAATTAGGTACATGATTAATGTTGTTGTATAAATCATGGGAATGATAAAGGCCTTATTTTATGGCTTTTGGTGAATCATTTTCACATTGGGCTTATAGACTGGTGTAAAATCTTCATTGGAAAACAATTAATGCTAAAGACTTGATTTATAGACTTCGCAATCATTATAAACTTTGCAATCACTAAATCACAATTTTCATTTGTTCAAATTATTAAAAACCCCAACTTATTTCATAAAACTGCTACATAGTCCCCAATACAGTTGCAGTCTCACACAAAAAGGCTCAAAATGGTACAACTACAGTCTATTTCTGATTCCTTTATCTATACAGATGAAAGAGTCTTCACCTGCACAACAATGCTCTACTGCATTTTTATATGTGTTCTTACATAAAGATATCCACTGTCCACATCTGAATCAGTTTCATTTGGTACAAAATGTCTTGAAGGAGCAAAAGAGTGGGCCTGATCCATGGACCACCATGCAAGGCAATATGAGACTCGTCTAGTACAATGTTTTCAAAATCACTGGGCTTTTTTTTCTCACGCATGAATGGTGCGAGTCAGGAGCAAAAGGTACAGTTATGGTCTGAATTAATGTGCATGATTAATGTGGATGTCATGTGAAAGTTGCTGGACAGAAAACAGCTCCTTATGTTACCTCACACTTTGTGACTCTTATATAACTGTTTTTTCTGGTGAAAGGGGTTGAAATCTCTGAATGAATTAAAGTAATGATTAATTTCCTTCAGCTTCTAAGAGGCACTTCATATTGAACATTAGCTGGCTAGCATTGCAATAATCCTCATAGCGAGGTTACAACTATTGTGAGAGTTTAAAGTTTTGGACATGTGTTTTCTGGTGACTCTTTGTTAGAAAAATATGCAAAAGTTACAATTCTGCTAGCTTTCACTGCACTTTGTATATAATGCCAATATCTTGTAAAATAATTTAACAATGTACCTGCATAATATTATCTTGCTGACATTGCAATAAGCATTGACAAAGTTACAATTGTGGCGCTTTAACTTTTTCATCGTGTAGACAAACAACTTTTGTATGCTTCATGTAAAGACAAGGTTGAAAAGTATGTAGAAGTAATAATTTCTGCTTGCTGCCTCAGTACTATTCAGTGCCAATAATGTCGTACTGGAATCCAAAGCTAACATTTGTACTTGCAAATAGCATGCTAGCTTTAAGAACTGAGCTGGTGAAAAAATATTTTCAAAATGAAGGCCAAATGAACAAAACTAAATCAAAGTCATTTGGTAACTCAAAGTAACTTTAAACTAACTATTAAACATGTAACATAACACAAAGAAACAACTAGCCCAACAAAGACCCGAACTGACCTGACAAACAGGAACCAAAGAGGGACTTGGTTGTTCAGACAAACACATACGGGGTTAACACATACTAACAAAAACAAAACGACAGTTTCATAATTACTTAAAACAAAATTATTAACAAAAAGGTGAATAAATTACTCAAAATCAAAAGAACATCTTAATATTTAGAGAAAATAAACTAATGATCTTCCATCTTTTAACAGTCCCATTGCGCTTCCTTTGGCTTTTCCAGAATCCTCCTGCTCACTCCTTACATGGCTCGCCCGCCAACGGTAAAAGGAGAAAAAGAAATACAATGGTTAAACATATAAACAATGTAGAAAACTGAATAGAGCTAAACTTAATAGTATAGAGTGATAACCTGACAAATGAAATGTGCTGGTGCATAGTGCTGTGTGGCTTTAGCATCATGTTAGCAAAGTGAAATCAAACATTACCTTGAAGCATCACATCAGGGCATATGAACATTTCACCTTTTTGCCTTTATTTCTTAAATAACATTAAACCATTATCCATTTTTTCTCACTTGTAACATTAATTAACATTCTAACATTTCCATATAAATTTATCTTCACATTCAATGCTTATGTTTAGTTAAATTTGAGTGTGGTACCAGACAGACACCACTCATATCCTGTTTGTGCATACAAAGATAAAAAAGAAAGAAAAAACATACCTTAAAATGATTAGTTAAAAGTATAAGATTGGAAGAAACAAAAGTTGATACATTTACATCTGATCAGACATTCCAGCATGTTTACATGGACCCTGGATAAAATGACCCGATCCATTGTATGTTTATATGATGACAGATTCCCTTTTTGGACATGCACAGTCCTCTCATTCAGGAAAAACTGGGTTTTTCTTTTTTTTTGTTTTTGGACATTATTTACATCAAAAAGCTCAACAATCAAGAAACTCATTCAGTATTCAATAAAAACATCATATTGGCCACAGTTCCGTCATGTTTTGCTGCCGCCATTGTTCACGTGTTCCCTAAAGCTTTTTACGTCTTGTAACCACCACATAGTTCAAGCATGCGCAAAAAACACCATCCACCTGGAACCAGTCGGATTAAGTGTTTACATGTTTATTTTTTCCTGATGATCTGATCCTGAAAAGGTTTAAACCACCCTTCTCGACCGGATCTGACATTCTTTCCAATCGAGACTGATTAGATCAGCCCAGATGTTTACATGACATATTTTTACTCTAATTGGACGTTTGATTGGATCAAAAGTGTTCCATGTAAACTCTGCTTTGTGACTAATTGTGGCTTTACAGCTACTATTAGGGTGTAGGGATGCAACAATACCCCTTTTTTCCAAACCAATACAATACCGATATTTGAATCTGAGTACTTGCCGATACCAAGTACCACTACCAATACTTCTACCACACAAATTGCAATGATTTGGATGACAGTTTTAATTTTCTACTCTGCTTTTTACAACTAACAATGGTGAAATGAATAAAAACATAAAATATCAATAAAAATGACAACAAAATAAAATTTTAAGTGAAAATAAACATTGTGAGTAATAAAGTGGGATAGGTTACTGGTATCGATCGACTTTAACGAGTAAAAGTACTTTTGAGTGGTATTGGTACCGATACTGGTATTGGTACTGATGCAACCCTACTAGTGCTGTGACAAATAAAGAAGAAATAAGCTTTGAGAAGCTAAGAGAAGTTAGTTGGATGCTAACAGAGGTAGGGAGCAGGGGATACCCACCAACAGAAATGGGCCCAGTTGAATAAATAGCCAGTAGCAGCTACTCAACAGGGCTGGGGGGCTGGAGTCCCCACTAGTCCCTGCTGCACATGAGCTCAGTTCTCATTTGGGTGGGCCAGATTAGCATATCCATGGTTCCCCATTTACTGAATCTAGAAAAAATGTGAACAGTCATATGCAAGCCATTATAAGGTTATGGGAAGGTTTTGTTTGTTTTATTTTGCGACAGCATTGACAGCTCTTCTTGAAATAAATATGATTGCTAAGTGCAAAGAGAAAGTCATCTGATCTCTTATATCATGTGTATTAGCCTTTCTGTGTAAATATATATCACCAGATTGACAAATACAGGATACAGAGTGTGCAGACTGTTCCAAAACACAAGAAAGGGGAACGAAAAACAAGCAATAAGAAAGTTTAGAAGAGTGCCAGTAAGAAAGGATGAGAAGAAGGGGGGCAAACGAGGAACTAAGCACAGGAACTCTACTGTTGACTTCCCAAACACTGAAACATAGATTGGTATAAGAAGTGGAGCTGGGAAAAGGGGACAGGGAGGTTATATACACACATACACACCTCATGCAGTTGTCAGGTATGTGATCCCGTACATGTGTGCACGTCCATGTGCCGGCGCCCCTCCAAACAAACCAGTTGCCGCACTTCATGGTCTCAGAAGCCATGACTTATACACTCATTGTAAACACAGCGTATCACTCTGAGTTTACATGGAGTGCCTTCAAAAACTGAGACAGCATCCACGTGAGAGCTATTTGTACAAATCCTTTTTCCCTCTCTGTGATTTATCTATCCGCCAGGGTATAATAAAGTATATCACATTTGGCTTTATTGACTATAATCAAAATGTGGTATACATAGGGAACGGACAGAATGTCGCAATTACAGACCAGACCAGTGGTGGGCTGAAAGAGAAATCTCACAACATACACAATGGAGCACGCGAGTTTTAGAAGATGTGAGAAAACTGAGAAATCACAGAGGGATGCAGTTACATACAGCATGAAATAAACATTAGATCATATGTTACTACTTTCCTGACAGACTGGGAATCAACAGGCTTTATGTGGCATCATAAAACGCAAATGGGAAGGACCTTTAGGTCAAATTAAGCATACAAAGACCGTAGGTGTGCTCGGTGTACGTAAAGCGCACACGCCCTCCCACTCACGTTTTGTTGGGGGCTGTTGTGAAACCTCAGAAAGACCAGGGGAAACTCATCCATGCATTCATCTCCAGCAGACTGGATTACTGTAATGGCCTTTAAAAGGACTTCCTAAAAAGAGCATTAAACATCTGCAGCTCATCCAGATGCTGCTGCCAGAGTTTTAACCAGGACTAAGAGATCCGAACACATCACACCAGTTTTAAAGTCTTTACACTGGCTTCCAGTCAGTCAGGAGAATAGATTTTAAGGCTCTTCTGATTGTTTATAAATCCCAGAACGGTTTAGGCTCAGAATATATCAGTGATATGTTCACGGCAAGACAAGGCAAGGCAAGTTTATTTGTATAGCACATTTCATGTACATGACAATTCAAGGTGAATTACATACAAACATTGGAAACATTACAGCAAGAAAGCAATA
>JBBBVT010000022.1:4342682-4371436 GCA_037177035.1 Craterocephalus eyresii | reverse complement strand
GACATTTCAGTTTTGCCAATGAAAATACGCCCAGAAAATAAAGATTGTTCACGAGTCCCAAGCCACGAGTCCGAGTCAAGTCTGAAGTCTTTTAGGCACGAGTCCAAGTCAAGTCTGAAGTCAATTTAGGTGCGCCTTAAGTGCGACTTGAGTCCGAGTCGCAAACTCGAGTCCCCATCTCTGCTAATAACAGTAATAATATTACATAATAAAATATAAAATAATATATTGAAAATATTGGTAACAATGAGTCAAAATTATTATTTTTTTTGTTGTTGCTTTATTTTTCTCTAATGTGCCATCTTATAGTACCATACAGTGAGTGACAACCACATAACAGAAATAAAACTTACCTTAAAAAAAAGATACAAAAAGACCTCAAAATAAAATGATCACCTCCACTCATTTAAAAAAAAAATAATGCAAGAAGATGCAAAAACCAAACAAAAACATCAACCCCTCGCATACTCGGAATTTTTTACTTTGTTTGCTGTAATTGTTTTGAAGCATGAATACTGTTAAAATTACAGTTTGGTACGGTTTCCTTTCTTAGAAGAAACAACCTGTTTCCCCAACCGTTGTGAACCTGTGTAAAATATGAATTAAAACAGGATCCACAGAACTACAGACCATCTGAACCCTTTCTGAAATCAGAAATCTTAAAAACATGTTTACTTTGAATTTGACGTCAGTAATGTGTTTCTAAAAAGAGATTGTTTAGATTAGTTGGTTACAAGGAAGTGGTATGATTTAGTGTGTATAAGTACACCATCACAGTCTTTCACAAATTAAGATTTTAGGTCTCAGAGGGCAAATAACTGAACAACCTAATAAATAGGTCAAATAATTAGTTGATTCCATCAACAGCCTTACATAACGTATTTATTCTAGTTATCCTCTAGAAAGATCTAGATGACCTGGACTAATCTGAGCAAGAAACGAGGCAGGAAATATGGAAAAGTGTGAGCTCCGGAAGTGCTGCATTTAAGATGGGCCACATTGTTTAAACATCACTGAAGCATTCCTGAAAATCTCTGTCAGAGAGCATCGTTCATCTTGTGTCCACAGCTAAGCTAAAACTCAACCATTTAAAATGAATTACCAGATTTGGGCTTGAATTCATTTGAGATGAATGTGTCTTCCTGTCACAGGAGGAGAGAGGCTATCTGAGTGATCAGTTCACACTTAAAGCAAACACTACGTGAGGTTCCAGCCTTAAAACTCTGGGCTTCTGACTCATTTTGATGGTTCGCTGACATTCATTATGCAAATTCCTGGAGCTGTCATTTCCCTACAACCCCAAGTCAGAGAAACACGAACTAAGCAACTTTTGTTTCCCAACCCAGGGCGTCACATTGTGGCTGAGCTTCGCTTTGTGGCACAGCAGTCAGAAAATGGATGCCAACACCCGGACCACTTAGGCTGTGACAATATGCTTTCCTCCTGATTCGATTCGTTAAGATTTTTTGGGAGCCGATTCAAATTAAATTGCAATTTTCATGATTCTTCGATTCTTACAGATTTTTGTGGATAAAAACAAAACATTCTGCTACCATAATGCCCGACAAGCCAAGTAAAAAAAGCTGAGTAAAATAATAATACAAATTAAATAAAAAAATATTTTTGAATGTGTTAGTTTGTATTTTAAAATTGTGAAATAAAAAATCCCAATATTCGATTTTTCAATTCAAATTTTCCACCCCTACTGACCACTAGCCTACATTAGGGACACCAAAGTATGACAATCTGCCAAAGTTCAGTCGTGAGACTTTAAAAATTATCCTCAACGATGCATTTGTGCAAACTCATTAGCATAAACTGAGTGTCTTTCACAGTCCAGCACACTTGGTTCAGGTAAACTGAACTCCATAAGTTCTTTGCAGGCCTGAATGAGCCATTCAGGATTTAAAGCAGAACTATGCAACTAATTTACCTCAATAAATGTTTTTCAGAATCCCTGTGGTGGTAAACAAAGACTTGGCGGGGTGATTCGCCGGTCTCTCCCCTCCCCCCGTGTCTCTATCCTGAAAACAGCACTTGCAACTTTCGGATGGTCAGACCCGACAACATCTCGCGAGAACAAAACCTGCTTTACGGCACTCAGACCCATTTACAACCGAGTCGCTAACAGTGCTAGTTTAGAGCAAATCAGAGCCAGACTAAACATCGGTTCTTTGGCTTTCCACCATCTAACATCAGCTCCTAAAAACTGGCTCTACACAGCCAGACATCGAACCGGTTCAGTGTTACAAACCAGTGACGCAATGGATTAAAAACAAACGGGGCCGAGGAAGAGACCTGTTGTTTCAGACTTGAAGAGTCGAGCATAAAGAAAGTAAAATTTATTGTCCCTTTTTCCAGCCGTGCTGTCTGTTGCTCAGTCACATAAGCAGCAGCAGGGAAACTCTCCCTCACTGTGCTGGGTGCCGGGGTGAAGCGACACACCAAGCTTACGGGCCGCCCCGGTGGACAGAAACAGCCTCAGTAAAACACCAGTCATGTCTACAAAAATTAAATAAAAGTCATATTTTTACCTTCGATCCACCCGCACCAAAAAAAAAATTGCGGGTAAATCGCCCGCCGCAGACAGACAGGACTCTGCTGCTACCAACATAGCGACGTACAGCAGCATCAAGAAGCTAGTAGAGGCTTAGAAACATATTCAGGGATCAGAATAGAGAAGAGACAGGCAGAGAAGATGTCTCTGTGCTGTGGGGGGGGGGGATGTACAAACTTTACGACAGTAAGCTGTCAAATGAAACCAGTAGGGGGAGCTCCAAGCTAGAGTTGCCAAGTTCTGCTTTAAATGACAGAAACATCTAAAAGATGCAGGATCGGGGGTCCTGTTTGATTTGAATTGTGAAACACTGCGCTAGTGCAGAGATCACTAACTCTGGAACTTTTGGGCCAGGAACCTGCAGGTTTTCAATGTTTCCCTGATGCAACACACTTTGTTCAGATGAAATGGTTTCATTTAATTTATTCAGATCTACATTAGCTGTAAAAAAAACAGGTTGTCTTCTTGAAGTCTAGCCAACATGTTAGGTTCTTTAGCAGGTTGTAAAGTTCTGCACAACTTATTTGAGTCAGGTATGTTGCAACGGGGAAACATTTAAAAACCTGCCGGACACAAAGGTCTGGAGGTGGTGATCCCTACGCTAGAGCATCCTTAACTCTGAGGGTAAGGATGCTACAACTGGTAAGGATTTCATCGGTTTCTATCAGATGGTAGATCGGCAATCGGTCCCCAGATTGGTAGAACTGCTGGGGTGACGCTGACACCAGCTGTGTTGTGTTTAGGTGGTGCGGTCCCTGTAAGATCCTCGGACCGAGGTTGGAGAAGGCTGTTGCGAAACAGAAAGGCCGCGTCGCCATGGCAAAAGTTGACATCGACGATCACACCGACCTGGCTATCGAATATGGGGTGAGGTGATCTCAATATAATTTTGTTCCACTGCTGACCGTCCACACATCTCCATTTTGTTTTTTAGTCAATCTTTTTACTTATTTTTTTTATTAATTTTTCATATGAAAACTACAGTGCAAGTCATATCCAGTTTTCAGACATAAAAGATTTGTTGTTTTATTATATCCATGGAAATAACCTACAGAGCACCGAAAGGAGAGAACTTTTACACATACTCACGCACATGTACACACATACATGCATGCATATATGCATACACACACCCATACAATTACATGAGTATATTGTGGAGGGGGGAAAAAAAGCAATTAATTAAAAAAGAAATCTTTGAACACCCTTTCCCAAGTATAAATAGAACAGTTACTATTAAGAATTACATTTGGACCATTCATCCATAAATTAGTCTACATTCATTAGTAGACTTGCTGTTATTCACTCCATATGGTATATTTCTTATAGTTTATTCTTCCATTGGGTCATGGGTAATACTGTTAATGTTTTTAGAAAGGCATAGTTAAAATTTAATCTGAAATTAAACAGAATTTTCCTTTCTGAATTGAGTTAATGTAAACTTTGTCCCCCTCCAGGTGTCTGCTGTCCCAACGGTCATCGCCATGCGAGGGGGCGACGTCGTCGACCATTTTGTGGGAATTAAGGACGATGATGAGTTGGACTCATTTGTCAGCAAAGTCATTGGACAATAAACCACTCCTCTACGCCCTATCACACGCCACCACCGTGGCGTCGTCAATTCTGGCGTATTAAGCAGCCATTTCTGAGCCTGTTTAGCAACTACCAATAAAGTCTTGCCACGGTCCCAGCTGGCAAACTGTCAAACGCTCACACCCATCCCTAGACACACTGCTTCAGCTATGCTTTGCTTCTTCTGTCTTTCTCTTTCCTTTTTGTCTAGCGATGGGTGCGTGCCTCCATTAACTGATTTAATTCATGCTGTGCTCTGTGTTGCAGCGGCTCCATTGTTTTATAACATGACGGCTCTGAATCTTTTTGCAGGAAGACAACTGCTCAGATGACATGTAACAGTTTGCTGTAAAAGTCTGTAGAAAGGAAAATAAATGTTTACTGTACAACATGAGGGAAGAACGTGCATAGTTTTAGCAGTGCAGAGGATTTAAAATCTGACCGTACTGAATGAATCATGACAGCGTCACATGTAATTCCTGCTTGTAACCACATGATGGCGGCGTTGATCCAATGACAAGAGCCAAGAGGTCATTTTACACCATTATGCCTGATGATGAGAAAGGAAGATGTGTGTGTTTGTGTGATTCACTGTGTCCTGATTGTGAAACTGAAGTCAAGTGGGAATTGCGAACATGGGTTTGATTAAGTTAGTTTTGGAAATGAACTCCGTGTACCAGAAACATGACCAAGTGAAGTAATAAAGGAGTCAAAATGTTCTGTATTTGAAACTTATTTTTGCCTTTGCTGTATAAAAAAGACAAATTTTTGGAGATTGAGCATCCCTGCACATGCTGATGTGGTGGGTGAGTCATGTACTTTGTATGCTTTAGTTGTTTCTAAGGGATTCACATGATGCCAATGGAGGATCGACGATCGTGGATCTAAGTTCGGTAAAACAAAGATTTGTTTTTCTGACCTGAGATGAAACTGAAGCAGCTCTTAATCTTTCCCGGCTCTTCAATGGCATGCAAAAGTTTGAACACCCCCAAATCCCTGTCGCTGAACAACTTTGAGATGAAAAAATTATTTTAGTTCGGAATGAGTGGCGGAGCTGAACTTTTTTACATTAATATCTCCCTCTCTCATATCTTCTTATACACTATCAGATGGGTCTCATATGGGCCACTCCTTTAGCTCAACCTTTGCTTTTCTCTGACATTATAATGCAGTCAGACGCAAATTACTTTACCTGATGTCACTGATCGCCTTCCTATATTTGCAAATTTGCATATAAATAAAAAAACTTACTAACATGGTCAGCTGTCATGAATAAGAATGACATGACCTGGGAATCATTAAGCATATAGTTCATTCCTGACTCAAGGGATGAGCCAGTGTTGTGGCAATGCAATAGAAAACTTAGCAAAGCAACTATTTTGTATTGAATCTTCGTTCCCGGCATGCTGTCACATAGATGCATCATTTGTTCCGATGTTGAGATGAGTTATTTTAAATATCTTGGACTTTTAAACCTTAAATTGTCATTACTACATTTTCCACATTTCTATAAACACAGACACATTTCCGCTAGAGAAGCTACTGTTACTTTCTCCCCTGCACAGTAATCTCATAACCGTAGTACTGAGGCTGGGCAGGCTAAAACTTCTCCAGAAATTTATTAAACTTTCACAGTAGCACAGGAATAAAAAATAGCATGACCAGACTGTAGGCCGACTAGTGGAGAACAGAGCGCAGATCCCAAAAAAAAACAACACACCCCACATACAGACTACCCACCATGCACTGCTCTTAAAGGGCCAGGCTCGGCTTGTAGCACTATCCCCACTCTGGATGATAAATAAAATCTTTTATATCACTCCAGAAGGATATTTCAACACACAGCAAAGAACATTATAAGCAATAACGCTCTCATCGGCAGTCCAGTCTGTGCTAATTACTTAGACCCAGTGACTGATGGTCTATGCATGGGGGAGTTCGGACAAGGCTAACTGTGGTAACATGGAAAACTTAAGTCCAATGAAATGTCCTCTGTGCAACTTGTAAGGTCTACATTAACAGTGTAACTCATGTACTCACAGAGCACCTGTAGAGCAGTGTGCAAAAATGTTCACATAAACAAACGACAGGCAAGTCAAAGTTTAAACATCAATAACAGAACAGGTTCCCGACTCTTTCCGCCTGCACCCTGACTCAGGCACAAATGCCTGATTACAGGTCTAGTGACTAAGCCAGTCACCAGACTTATCAGGTGCTCTCCTTGCTATCTGAGGTCTAGACCAGGGAATAAAGATCAAAGGACGACGGTGTCTCACACCCTGTGCTGGAAGCCGGGTGCCAACATCATCCCACTGAGGCTGTGCGCGACTGTCAGGAGGCGGACTGCGGTCAGGTGATTTTGAAACAGATCACCTTCACTGGTGTCTGCAGCGGAGCCCTCGGTGTCAGAGTCCAAGTCAATATAGGAACAGGGGGTGACAGCTCCAGTCCAGTGGTGTCGACGTGTGGCTCCTCCGGAAGACCCAGTCGTTGTCCAGTGGGGTTCTGGAATGGAAAGGTTTGAGCTTGTCATGGTGCACAACTTTAATTCTGGCTCTTGGTCCTTTCTGGATCTGGTAAACTAAATCGTCCAGCTGACCCACAACCAAGTATGGCCCCTCATAGTATGGCAGGAATTTACGCACCTTGTGCCTTACTCGTTTGGTGCCTTTGATCAGGTGCCACACCCCAGCTCCAATGTGGTACTGTGTCTGGGAAATGTTCTTTTCATATTTTGTTTTTGCTCATTCAGACGCTTTTCCCAAGGCCTAACGTGCAAGATAGTGAGAGAGCTCAAGTTGCTCTCGAATTTTTATGACATAGCCTGGTTGTGAGCAAGAACTAGTCTCATATAAGGGAAGGCCAACAACCAAGCCAATGGGTTCAGTGATTTCCTTGCCAAACAAAATCATATTCAGAGTAAGTCTGGTATAGCTGTGTTTAGTGGCCTGATAAGCCATAACTTCATAGGAAAACCATTAAATCCCAGTCCCAATGGCACCTTTTTGTGGTAGTGGCAAACATCTTTTGTAGAGTGGCATTAAAGTTGGTCTTTTCAATACCCAGAAGCTTGCACATACCCTGGAAAACATCAGATTCAAAAGTTGTGCAGTGGTCGCTGGTGTGCGGTGAGCCCCGAACCTGCACACCCACTCTGAAACTGAATCTTTTCAAACACTGTTAGTGCTTGCTTGTTGGTAAGCGGGTAAGCCTCGACCCATTTGCTAAAATATTCCTGTGCAACAAGAATGAAGCGATTGTGTCTTTCAGTCTCATTTAACGGCCCAGGAAGTCAACCGCAATTCTCTCCATAGGTGCTCCGACCTGTACGGTGCCCACAGCGGCCCACATTGTCTTCTTAGGGCAGGCCCTGGCAGCGCAGCTGGTACATGTGGGGTACCACAGTGTCACCTTTCAGTTTTAAAAAATTCAAAGTGCTTTACATAAGTATAGGAATTACAACAAGATCAATCAACACAAAATCAAACACAAAATCATTCATAGGAATTACAATAAAATCATATTATTGCACTTGTTTGCAGCATAATAGCTAAGAGCTGCTTCTCTAAACATATCTGCCATCTGGTGGCTAATTAATGTTCAACATTTTTGTCCACTTACACAAATTCAAAGCTCCCTCACAGATAATCACCCGGCTCACCAGAGTTTTTCAAGGGAAAAACTTCTGAATGGGTTGGTAGATGACAGAAATGCTTTGTTCTTGTCTTGGATGGTAATCACAGAAATAAAATCAAACTGAGAGTGCATTATCAGAAAAGTATTATAATTGATTTGATTGAACGGTGAAATTTTTGTCCACAAAGGGTCGTGAATATAGATAAAAATGCATTTATAGGGTCAAATAATGGATGTTCATGCTGAAACTTGGAATCCTCAAATTTAAACCCAAAATACACCCGCTTGCCAAAAAT
Organism: Craterocephalus eyresii; assembly: GCA_037177035.1. Classification (NCBI taxonomy): domain Eukaryota; kingdom Metazoa; phylum Chordata; class Actinopteri; order Atheriniformes; family Atherinidae; genus Craterocephalus; species Craterocephalus eyresii. The sequence continues at coordinate 4,363,375 of JBBBVT010000022.1, read as the reverse complement.
CACCTCCCTCTGACTTTTATTTGGGAACTTTCTAGAAAATGGACAGAAATTGAAGGGTCACGGACAGGATAAAATTGCATTTCAGGGTCAAATAATGGATGTTCATGCTGAAACTTTGAATCCTCAAATTTAAACCCAAAATGCACCTGCTTTCCAAAAATCACCTTCCTGTGACCTTTTTTTGGGAACTTTCTAGAAAATGGACAGAAACGTCCACTTAAAGGGTCATGAATAGGATAAAAGTGCATTTACAGGGTCAAATAATGGATGTTCATGCTGAAACTTTGAATCCTCAAATTTAAACCCAAATTACCCCCGCTTGCCAAAAATCACCTCCGTGTGACCTTTTATTGAACACTTTCTAGAAAGTGGACAAAAATGTCTACTTGAAGGGTAATACATGTAAGTTTTCTGAGGGATAATTCAAGGGTTAAAAAGAGCAACTTTACAGCAGAATTAAACATGTTTACAGCCTGGTTAAAAAAGAAACATTTGAGGTTTAAAATGTCAGGTTTACCTTCATGACAACTGTGGGGGGAGTGAAAACAATTCCAACTCATTCATTTTGATGTTATTTAATACTAAAATTCCCAATTCATAATTAGGGACGTGTCCTTTTGATTGACAGGTCGCAGATATCTTAGAAAACGAGGCCTAGTGTAGCACAACTGCGTTTTTTAGCCGGCCAACAACGCTTTGTGTCTTTAACCCGCCTTCCCCCATTAGCTGGTTAGTTCCTGTTTGCCCCAGGTTAGCTTTGTTAGCTTTGTTAGCTCTTAGCTCGGAGTTTGATGGCAGCCCCCCTCTCCGCACCTCCTCGCCGGCCATTTATGGGCTTTCCGGCAGTCACGAGACTCGTGACTGTGCCAAGATGGCGGAGGAAGGAACCGCCCAATGTGCATCACTTCAGCTCATCAGAATCCTATGGGTCACGTGGTTTTTGGGTTTGTCCGTTCATTTTACAGTCTATGGTCCTGCCGTATAGCGATAGTCTCGTGCATTGCAAGACTTCCGGACCAAAACAAACACAAGCTTCAAAGGGCAAAACTGCAAGCATGGTTTTGGGAATAGGGAGACTCAACAGAGGAGGAAGTGTCAGCTTTTTCATCAGAACGGGTCAGTCAAGCAAAAGTAATTACTTTCAAGCAGCTTTATGACTGTAACAATTTTGCATAAAGTCTCTTTAAATTCTGACTGTACTGAATGAGATACTGTATCATAGCATCACATCTAATTCCCGCTTGTGACCACATGATGGCGACGTTGATCCAACATCAAGAGCCAAAAGGTCATTTTACACCATTATGCCTGATAATGCGAAAGAAAGATGTGTGTTTGTGTGTCTTTTTTTGTGTGCTTCACTGTGTCCTGATTGTGAAACTGAAGTCAAGTGGGAATTGTGAACATGGGTTTGATTAAGTAAGTTTCTGAAATGAACTCTGTGTACCAGAAACATGACCAAGTGATGTAATAAATTAGTCAATTTGTTCTGTATTTGAAACATATTTTTGCCTTTGCTTTAGAAAAGAGACAACTCTTGGAGTTGCAGATGCAGATGCAGATGCAGTGGGTGAGTCATATATTTTGTATGCTTTAGCTGTTTCTAAATCATTCGCATGATGCCGATGGAGGATCGACCATCCGGGATCCAGGTTCAGTAAAACAAGGATTTTTTTTTTCTTATCTGAGAAGGAACTGAAGCAACTCTCAGTTGGTACAGTTTAAACAGGAGTTTATTCTCCTTAGAAAGGAGCCAAATGTTTTTTCACCTCCCCAATTCCTGCTAGTAAAGTTAACTTCTGATTATGATTTCTTGTCTTTTTTTAGTTAAAATGTTATTATTGTCCAAGTTTTTCCTTTCTTTGACTTTTTGTCTTTAATTGTCTGTTCAGAGCAGACGGAGAATGTAAAGGAGGAGGAAATATCCACTGACGAGAAAAACCGCCAACTGACTTCACTGCCAGCAGGAGTAAGTCAGCTGTAGTTATATCACATGTTACGCTTTAAATGTCCCCAAACATCTTGTTCAGTACATTTCCAATACTTGGGTTTTGCAGAATTAAATGAATTAAAGACAGAACTGTTGATAAATAATCTTATAAAATAAATGTTTAACTAAAGCATGACGTTTAGCAGATGCAATTTACTGGTATACACAGTAGATTGAATCACTAAATTGAAATAGTAAATTGAGCATTTTATAATTGAATTTTGAATGTTTTTATATATTCCATTTCAAATCATATTTTTTTATGTTCCTTCATTGGTCACCATGGTAACATGGTGGAAATCATCTAACAGCTAGCTAAAATGCTATCAGAGGGAAGCTGCTTCCAGCTTTATTTAGATGTTGAAAATAGTACACGCTGATAATCTGAATCCGCTTCCTAATTCTCTTCCAAGGAAGTACTCAACATAAAGTTTTAAGTATATAGAAAATACTTACCTTTATTAAATAAACTTCACTTCTTTTTTTCAACTTTGGTCATGTATCTGGACACTTCCTATGCAATTACAAAGAATGTACCACTCATTTTTATGTGCTTTTTTTAAGTTCATAGCATGAAACTACTGAAAATCCAGATGGGCCTCGCATTAAGAAAGAGGACGGTACCTGTGAAGGGCAACTGGATGAACAAACCCCCGCTGTGAACCAAGGACATCTCGATGAGAGTGGAAAATCCTTCAGGTTACCAAAAGAGCTGAAACAACACCAGCTCATCCACACTGGAGAGAAGTGGTTCATGTGTGACCAGTATGAGAAGAGTTTCACCCAGTTTGGATCTTTAAAACGCCATCAGCTCATCCACATTAGACAGAAGCAGATGTGACCATTGTGGGGAAGTGAATCAGCTCTTCCGCATTAAAGAAAAGCCTCCCATCTGGGCTGAATGTGAGAGGATTCAGAACCAACCAGTGGCTTCCAGGTCTACCAGCCCACCCATACATAACGGTTCTACCTGTGACTATTGTTAAAACTGTCTTAATAATATTTCAATGCATGCAACTTGTTTTGTGTTATTTTTGCAGCAAACAGACACACCTCTGCATGTTAGCGTGGCAGAAGTTCACAAAGGGTAACAAAACTGAATCTAAATACTGTTGTGAGCTCAGTTTAATGACCTCAGAGTGTTCAAATCAAAAACTGAAGGTGTTTCCGTGAAACACTATATTAACATATAATAGTAATATTATATTAACATTGTATTAATCAGTATTATAACCGACCACAGATATACCGCATCATACTGCACCATGCAGTTAAACTCCACTTCTCCAGTGCAATACTGTTTCCTTGTGCAATAATGCAACAACTGCGTGCAATGACAACAACCATTCTGTACAATAGCTCTGTTTCACTACAGAAGTTTTTTTTCCATTTATTTTATTATTAATTCTATTTTAGTTAGGCTATTTGTTCATATTTTTTTAATTATTTGAGTATGGGGTAACACCACTTTCAGGCTGTTATAATTTCACTGTACTTTTTACAATAACAAATAAAGGCTTCTGATTCTTCTGATTCAGATTTTTCTGTATTAATTTTATAGAAACACACTGCTGAAATATAAAAATTTTGTATTTACACAAACATTTCGAGTTCTAGCTATCGAGTTCTATCACTGAATATTAAGGGTTAGGGTTAAATTAAACAAATTCTAAGTCACAAAGTTTTTCATGTAAACTAATAACATAGATGTTAGTTATTTAGTTTAAATGTATTCAATAAAATACATTTCAGTAGAATATATGGCATAACAAAGAATTTGGGGGCCACATCGTCCTCTTCCGCTTATCCGGGGTCGGGTCGCGGGGGCAGCAGCCTAAACAGGGAAGCCCAGACTTCCCTCTCCCCGGCCACATCAGCCAGCTTATCCGGGGGGGACACTACGGCGCTGCCAGGCCAGCCGAGAGATATAATCCCTGCACCGGGTCCTGGGCCTACCCCGTGGTCTCCTCCCGGTGGGACGTGGCCAGAATACCTCCCGGGGGAGGCGCCCAGATGGCATCCTGATCAGATGCCCGAGTCACCTCATCTGGCTCCTCTCATTGCGAAGGAGCAGCGGCTCTTTTCCAAGCTCCTTCCGGATGACCACGGAGATCACGGCCCAATGAAGCCAACATAACCACATCATCTGCAAAAAGCAGAAACCCAGTCCTGAGGCCACCAAACTGGATCCCCTCAACATAAACGTTGAGTCCATAAATGTTATAAACATAATCGGTGAGAAAGGGCAACCTTGGCGGAGTCCAACCCCCACCGGAAACGACACAGATTTATTGACGGTAATGTGCACCAGACTTTGACTCCACTCCTACAGGGACCGTACAGCCCTCAACAAGGGGCCCGGCACCCCAACTCCCAGAGCACCCTCTTCAGGAGCTCTCGGGGTACACGGTCGACCACCTTCTCCAAATTCACAAAACAATGCAGACTGGTTTGGCGAAAACCCATGCCCCCTCTAATACCCTGGAGGGGTCTTGGAGGAAAAGAGGGACCACCATCCCGGTCTGCCAATCCAGAGGCACTGTCCCCGATGTCCGTGTGATGCCATAGAGGCTTGTCAATCAAGACAACCCCACAGCATGCAGAGCCTAAAGAAACGCCTGGCGGATCTCTTCTACCCCTGAAGCCTTACCACCGAGGAGCTTTTTAACTACCTAACAACCTTGGCCCTGGAGATGGAGAGGAGGGCATAGGTGGGGATCAATTCCACAACCTCTTGGGTGAAAGCTAAGCGCGCTGACCAGTCAGCCAAAGGGATATCCCTGTGGCCAAGTAGCCAGTGCGCATGATCAGTCAGAGATATAGTGACAGGACCTTCACACTGTCACAAGTCCACCACCGGGTCCCCCAGCTCTGCTCGTTCTTGTGAAGGCGTGTTGGTTGGATTGAGGAGGTCTTCAAAGTATTCCTTCCACCAACCCATAACGTCCCGAGTTGAGGTCAGCAGGCAGACTTATGAATCCACTGTACACAGTGTTAACGAAGCACTACTTCCCCCTCCTGAGCTGCCGGATGGTGGACCAGAATCTTCTCAAAGCTGTGCGGAAGTCATTCTCCATGGCCTCTCCAAACTCCGGAAGCCGTGTTCCACTTAGCCTGCCCATACCTGTCAGCTGCCTCAGGAGTCCCATAGGCCAAAAAGGCCAGATAGGACTCCTTCTTCAGCTTGACAACATCCCTCAATGTCGGTGTCCACCAACGAGTTCGAATGCTGCCTTGATAGGCACCAACGACTTTTCAGCCACAACTCCGGCTGGCCACCTCAACAATGGAGGCGCGGAACACAGCCCACTCGGACTCAATGTACTCCGCCTCCCCCGGGACATGACTCAAGCTCTGCCGGAGGTGAGAGTTGAATGTCCTTCTGACAGGGGATTCTGTCAGACGTCCCCAGCAGACCCTCACTGAAATCTTCCCCCACTATTGGAGCCAACTCACCACCAGGTTGTCATCAGTTGACAACTCCACCCCTCTCTTCACCCGAGTGTCCAGGACATGCGGGCGCAAAGTAGACTGTGGAACTGAGGCCTAGAGTGTCCTGGTGCCAGGTGCACTTATGGACACCCTTATGCCTGAACGAGGTGTTCATTATGGACAATCCATGACGAGCACAGAAGTCCAACAAGAAAACACCACCCGGATTCAGATCAGGGTGGTGTTTTCTTGTTGGACTTGTCAATCACGCCCCTCCAGGTGTCACTGTCATTACCCACGTGAGCATTGAAGTCCCCCAGCAGAACGAGGGAGTCCCCGGGAGGAGCGCTCTCCAACACTCCCTCCAAGGACTCAAAAAAGGGTGGGTACTCCAAACTGCTGTATGGTGCATAGGCACAGACAACAGTCAGGACCCGTCCCCCCACCCAAAGATGGAGGGAGGCTACCCTCTCTTCCACCGGGTAAACTCCAACACACAGGAACCAAGCCAGGGGGCAAACAATATGCCCACTCCCGCTCAGCGCCTACCGTTAAGCAACTCCAGAGTGGAGGAAGGTCCAGCCCCTCTCGAGGAAACGGGTTCCAGAGCCCAAGCCATATGTGAGGTGAGTCCGACTATATCCAGCCAGAAACGCTCAACCTCGCGCACGAACTCAGGCTCCTTCCCAACCAGAGAGGTGATGTTCCACGTCCCACTAGCTGCTCCGCTGATTGGACTGCCAGGGACCCCGCCTTTGACTCCTGCCCAGCTCTATACGCACCCGACTGCTACAGCCCCTCCCATGGGTGGTGGGTCCATAGAAGGGGGGTCCCGTGTTTCCTCTTTGGGCTGGGCCCAATGGGTTAAAGCCTGGCCACCAACCGCTCACCCGCGTGCCCTGCCCCAGGCCTGGCTCCAGGAGGGGGACCCGGTTGGGCCGCTCTCAACCCGGTTGGGCTGCTTGTGAAACTCTCAAACCCCTCCACCATGATAAGGCAGCCCAAGGAGGGGCCCATTTGGGGTATATTTGTTCAAATAAAGAAGTCTGCAGGATTAATTAATGTGTTCTTTTTTGGGGGTTGTGGCGCCTTATATATAAGCCAAGACTGCCTTAGTCAAAAAACAGAAAATAAGAAAAAGAAGGAGAGTTCTTTTGTGTTGCACGCATCATAAAGAAAGAAAAAAGAAAAATGTTTGTAGTGTTTTTATGTCTTATGATAGACCAAACAAACACATTCAGTATTGTTTCTGGTGGGCTTTTTGCCTGTACTGCATGATAATGCATTCTTATAAAAGTGATTTTACAAGAAAATTTTATTAACATTTATTACAGAAACATAGATGAAATATTCATTAGCTTTCAACCAAGAGGCAACCACCAGCCTAAAAACGTGGAGCCTATGCGGGTGCCAAAAACTGCAGTTCAGTTCCCCCCTCCTCCACTAGGGGCTGCTGCAAAACAGAGAAATTCCCCATAGACATTCATGTTAAAAAGACCAACTTTACAGCAGAATTAAACATGTTTACAGCCTGGTTCGAAAACATTGTAGGTTTAAAATGTCAGGTTTACCTTAATTACAACTGTGGGGGAGTCAAAATTTTTTTTACTCATTCAATAAGATATTTTTTGATCCAAAATTTCTTCATTATTAGGGGCGTGTCCTTTTGATTGACATGTGCCAGATTTCCAGGCAAACAAGGCCAAGAGTAGCACAACAGCGTTTTTTAGCCGGCCTTATCTTTAGCTCACCTTTCTCCATTACCTTTCTCCCGTTAGCTCAGGGTTAGCTTTGTTAGCTCGTACTTCAGAGTTTGATGGGTGTCAATCATCCCGCTCAGTGCCTCCTCATCGTCCATCTTTGTTGGGTTTTCTGGGAGTTGGGTTTTTCACCAAACTCATGACTGTATTAATATAGCGACAGTAAGAACTTCCCACTGAGCTTCTTTTCAGTTCATCAGATACCTACGGGTCACCTGGTTTAAGGTTTTTCCATTTATTTTACTGTCTATGGCTTCAACAAGTTAAAATGGAAACCATTTTAAAAACGAAAGTGAAAGGAAGATTTTAGCGGCTTTTATGTCTCAGTGTCTGCTGGATGCAACATTGGGCCATTGTGCAACAACACACTGGATGAGTGCAATTTTTTTTAAAACTAGATATCATGAGATAAATCACAATAATTTACTACAAAAGAAACTGATGATCACTCTTTCATTTTCTGTCAGACATCTATCAAATTTGCATGAATAATATTTTCATATTTTTAAACCTTATTAGTTTAATTTCTATTTCAAAGCAACCATGGATGACCTGTTTATTCATCCAGCTACTGATCTAATTTGGCAGAATTTGGGGTCCGTCTTGCTTTTCTGACCTCTTTCTGCTAGATTTCAATTATAATTGGGTCAAGGAACTTTGAGGCAAACCTAAAGTTTCTCACCTACACCAAAAAAACTTAAGTCTCAACTTCATCAATCCCCAGGACCGCATCCCAGAATCCATCGGTCTTCTAGTCCCAAACATCTGATGCTTCGTTAAGCTGTGAGGACGTAGTCAAGGTTTCTGTTCTGACCATTCAGTCCGTGAATATTTGTACAGGTGTTGCTGTACACTGGAACAGTTCTCCCTCTCCAGAGCACGCTAAATCTTTCAGTAGGTCTTTTGCAGTCAAAGTAGGGGGGATTTAAGGTGCCTTTCTAAAGTCTACAAGGAGTTTTCTTGGAAAGTTTCCTCAGCCTTTCAGACCTACAGTATACCTGACCTCCTGTTAAATGCTATTTCTTAATTACATAACCAAGAAAAGGAATGACTGCCTAAAAGTTCTCTGATTTAAGAAAAAAGTAACAAATTTACAGAACTAACTTCTCTGACAGCTTCACTTAGCTTCACTTATCAGCTTCCACTGAGTGACAATATACACTAAGGCCCAATGTCATAACCCCCCCACCCCCCACCCTCCCACCCCGACAGTGTGAAGGCAAAGGTTCATGTTTTCAGCCCTATGAATTCAGACCCCCTCTGTCTATCTAACCTGAACCGTATCAGGAGGCCGGTCAGTTCGTGCTGAGGCAACTCTCAGTCTTTCAAACTGACATAAAACTTTCTCCTTTTGAGAAATAAAGCAGTGTTACAAAACTTTCATCTTTCATGTATTTCTGCTCATGCAACGGTCACATCAGAGTTTAACACTGCCCTCAGGTCACTGCCTGCCTCTGCCTCTGCCTTCTGTCTCATCATGTTTCTGTTACTCATGCTGTCACAAACCGTTTATCATCACTGTACCAGAAACACCCACACACCTCTCTACACTTATTAGATCTCTATAAATGACCTCCTGTCTTTGATCCCCTCGTACGTCAGCGTCTACCTCCTCGTCCTGCTCTGTAATTATGTCTTCATCCTAACACCTGGGCAACCTATTACGCTGCTTTTCTAGCTTCAGATAGAGTTAAAGATAAAGAAAGTCCCTGTTTAGGCTCTTATCAACAGTATCAAAACATGTTGACGTCTGAATTCCACCCTGAAAGTTGCCATTGTTCCAGATTGTCAGTCGACGTGGTGAATAATTAACAGGATTTTCTATCATCAAGGAGGAAATAAAAGAAATCTGGAATGATGCCTGTAGAATAAATACAGAGATATGAGGTCATATGAGGCTGACAGAAACAGGAAATCACCTGCTGCCCTCCTCATAATGTCATCATCATCATCATTCTCTCATGACTTTCTAACAAAACGAGGAACACTCCCACCCCATGGCTGCCTTTTTACACGGCCTGCAGCTAGAGCACTGATTATCATGTTCCCGCACTCTTCCAGCGGTCGCGGTGTGGATGAGATCATTGCAAATGAAGCCCTGGGATGAATTCATGCAAGCCGAAGCGAGGGGGAATTCCACTAGTATTACATAAGCAGGTGCGACTGAAAGCCAGTGGCCCACATTGCTGCAGGAATTGCTGTGAGCTGCACTAAAAGGCATTCCTGCATAGTTTACAGACGTCTGGCTCTGTGGTGCATCACCTTTGTGAATCATCAATCTTTCAGAGAACTTTCTCCCTCTTTAGGTTGAAGCTGCTTCTCAATGCTCAGGCTCCAAGGCCTCAAACTTATGAATCAATCTTCTCCCTTCAGTCCACTCATCGCCGTCTTCGTCTGCTTTCAGACGAGAGGAAAGGGGGTGACTGAAGACATGACGACAGGCACCGAGGGTTCAAAAGCAGCATGCAACTCTACACTTCTTCCGCCAAAAACAATAGACCACACCTCTACCCTTACTCCCTCTCTCTCTCTCTAGCCCAACCACTCTTGTGACCATATAAGGCAAAAAAAAGACAGGGGGAAGCCAGCGGCTGCTGCTGCTGCTGAACAAACTGCAAGAAGCAGAGTTGCCAGAATCTCTCTGGCTGAGTTTTCCCAGCTTGTCCGCCTTCCTCTGAGGCCTGAATCTGTTAACATTAGCAGTGAGTTTGCCTGTTGTGGGAGCTTTTGTTATATGTGTTTGTGAAAGCGGATCTGGAACAAGTCGGGCGCGCTCAGTGTTGACAGTAAATACATGGCCGTATTTATATTTCAAACACTCTACTGCCCTCCACCTTGTTAGATCCCAGCTCCGCTCCAGACAAATACCACCCCGGCTCAGACAAAGCAGCCACTGTTGTTGCTGTTTATATCTCTCCCCATCGTCTTCCCACGCGACACACACATACATACACTCATGCCTTTCAATATGACACTGACATAGCATTAAGGGTGACGGATGAGCAGGAGGACCAGCTCGTGCATTCTTTCTTCCCTTTACAACACATTCCTCAGTTTTGTGAGTCAACATGAGTCTTATCACGGCGTCCTGTGTGCTGATTACTGAGGAGAGGAAGGGGATGGAGACTTTGGACTAAAGGATAGAAAGCAGAATAAAAATAAGCCAGTCAGAAGTGGGGGAAGTTTGCAATTATTCCTAGGGATTTGGGGCTTTTTAAAAGCAAAACACACAATATGCTGAAGGCTGTGTGTTATAAACGGTCCTAAAAGAGGCTTTCTCTGCTGTGATGAATAATGAAGTGTGTAAGGTAAGAGGCAGCAGCTCCAGGATCTGGGTCAGCCTATTTACTTCCAGATTTGACACAGATCTGAGCTCCTGCTTCTGCACGTGTTCACGGCTGAGAGCACCGACGAGCTCTCTCACCGAAACCTTCACGCACATAACGCGGTTTCACACGAGTAATTACACAGCAAGACCGGCGGGTGATTTGGCGTGCCAGTCGTCTAACGCGCTGTCACTGAATGGGCTGCTTTTCCGTACAGAGCGGATGATATAATGGCCTCACACACCCTGAATTACAGACACACCCTGCTGCCATTGCAACCAACTGAAGGAGAAAGGGACGGAGGGAGGGAGTCGGTGAGGTCAGAAGTGTCCATATTTGGTCATTCGTGCCTAAGTTTTCATCTAGCACATCTTCCCGTGCCCGCTTCTGTTTGTTTTGCCACTTTTTCAGCCCTTTTTTTCCTCATTCGGTGAGAACTTCTTGTTGATTTGCGGACTTTCAGCCCGCCCTCCTTTCCTCTCAACCGGCATCTGGTCCTACTCAACTATAAAAGTGACCTCTGACCTCTCAGATGATATTTCTGCTGTTTTCCCATCAGTTCCCATCAGGGTTTTAGACTTATTGATTTTTCCAGGTGATCTTCAGCTGCTCAACGTACATAAAACATTCCTTAAGCCACACTCAGCTGAAAATGTGATTAGACAAGTTTGTCAGTGGATGCCAGTCATGCTTTGGGCCCTGCTGCGCCATGAAACCACTTCTGGAGATAAATAATTTACGTAGTTTCAATTTGTGTCGTGTTTTATAGGAAGTCTGTTATCCCAGGATCGCTGAGCGGCATCATCTGTTATGTGTTCCTGTCTCTTGTCTGACATAACTCTCTAAGTTATGGCGGGCCTAGAAACCAGAAAGAGGTCAAGCTTTTGTTTGTCTGAGCAAAACCACCGGTATGCCTTTTTCCAACATTTTTTAACCACAGGTCCACGAGATAAACTCAGGTTTATCAAGCTTATGCATTTAGAAAAAGGAAAGAAATGACACCCAGAAACAAAGCATAACAAGCCTGTGATTTATAGCTTGTAACGCCGCCTTTTAGTAACCATTGTCTGTAAGATTATCTCAGTTTGTCTCATTCATGTTTAGGAATTTGGGCTGACCTCTGTACAATGCGGCTGTGCATTATAGCCAAACTGGTCTGAAGTCCAGAAGTATTGTGGTTTGTTTGCAAAGCTGTACTGCCATTTTCTGTTTAGTCTTTCTCCTGCAGCCTTTCCAAACTAACTGAACTTGTTTTATCTTTTTATAATTGTGCTATCATTGACTTTAATCTTTGACATGCTTACTGAGGCCTGGCGGTCTGAGACGTACCAACCAGCCAGCATGTCCATCTGGGGCCGGTGAGGCTTGTATTTGGGCTGCACATCAGGGTCCAATGTGAGGTATCTCCAGTTTCCATAATCGTCTTTCTTGTGTTTGCCCATGTGATTTTTTTTACGTTTGTGGGCACTGAATGGACTTGAACTGGGCCAGTTCTGCCGGTCACAGATGGTTTTGGTTTCATGGAGCCCCTTATGTAAAATGTATTGAAAATTTACTGATATCGAGATTTACACAAACTGATATCATTTTTGCCCATATTGATAAATTTGAAATACTGATTTGAGGCCATGTCGCCCAGATCTGTGTAAAACCCATATGAGCAAACACAGTTGAGCCTCATCTGCCACCCAAACATAACCCTTATGAACATCATATGGACACGCTGGCAGGTGTTTATCTTTTTCCTATTCAGAGACGATTACCAGCTTTTTTGAATGTTTAAGTAAAATAATGGGCTCCGTATGGTTAAGAAATTACCTTATAACTCTTTTCAGATTAATGGGCAGCTGTTTCTTGAGAATTGTTTCAGATGTCTTTGTTCCTAAACACACCTGAATAATGCAGGAACAGCACTGACTTATTTACATTCAGGGTTCAAATCATTAAAGTGCGTTTGATCCGCATCATATGGCTGATACAGAGAGGGTGTTCTCTGTTTTTCACACTCTGATCTTGTAGTGTGGTTTAGTTTTGGTTTAATAAACAATGAAAGAGGGCGATAACTCATGTGTCACTCAAGTATGGAGCAGTTGTTTTTTTTCTTCTTCTTCTTGTTATGCTTTGAAGTGTAAACTCTTAGAACTGAAACAGAGTGGACTTCCTTTTTCATGCGTAGATCTGTTCGGTGACACCACAAATCATGAACTGTCAATTCATGACGGGTTTCAGAGCCCTTGGTGTCTGAGGACAAAAAGATGGTAACTGTATGCTGCTGGTTTTGTAACACTTTTGTTTTGTTGGTCTTATGAAAAAAAATCCACAAATTCTTAACTATTTCACACTGAGAAGCTTAATCTTAAACTATTTAAGTATTTAAAGCCTCGTAGTCTCTGCAGAGATTTTTGTGTACTTTTAATGCCTTTTAATATTTCTTTGAGATTATGATCGCTGCAATTATTGTTGTTGTAAGTGTTAGTGGGGAAAGCTGCAAAGGATTTGCCCATTGGGATAAATGAAACTGTCTGTAATGAACATGAATACAATAGGATGTGATTGCTTTTATATTTGACACAGCTGTTTCACAGACTTGGTTATAATAAATCCTTTTGCTGTTGCATTTTTTAATCTAATCGCTTATAATTTTTAGCTGTTGCAGTCTTTCATGTGTTATTCATTTGCTGTATCAGTAAAAATGTTATAGTTAAACCAGCCTGCTCTCAGCCTGCAAACTTGTTTTCCACACACTCATCTGGAGCATGTGGAGCCAGTGTTACAGCTGGACTAACATACCACATTGTTCCTGTTTAAACCCAGCTTTAAACTTTATTTATTTACTTTTTTAATTCCTTGATCCGCTTGATAATTTTTCCACGTAATGCATCAATACCAGGGGCACAAGTACCCCCGGATGGTTCGGCCTTTATTCATTTTGTCGTCATGTTTGTGTTTCTGATCAACCCATCACACTGAAGAGTATGAAAATCTAGAAAAATAACACATTCCATCGCCGACGTCTTCCTGCTGGTTGTGACATGTGCGCTGGCGATCTGCCTTCAGTTCCACTTTGCAAACTGGGCTCGGATCAGCCAGTCTGAATCCCACAGGAATATCTAAGGTAAACAGGTTCACATTGTACCATTTCGTTCTTTTATGTAGACTTTGGCTGTGGCACAGCAAAGCCTTCATATCCACATCCATCACATCACCTCCTCTTTCCTACAAAATGCCAAACCTTTTTCCCTCCAGATCTCACTTTCTTTGGAATTTGATTTCCCATGTATGAGCTGTCAGTCTTTTTTCCTTTTTTATTTACCACATTTCACAAGCATACTGAATATCTGCTGCAAATCAAAGGAAAACAAATGTCATGATTGATGGCTGAACAGATATGTCATTCCTTCACTTTAATTACATCAGCACCTGCGGCGGTTCCCATGTTGTGAAGGCATGCCTAGTCACGAACGCAAACTCACCTGCTGGAGAAAACTATTTACATTAACTCTTTAACAGTAAACTGTATAATGTAAAATATTAAGAAGAGCCTGTTTGTTCGAGGTGAGACATGACAAACTTTGTACGAAGTAGGAAAGAGAGGAAAACCTTATCTTTATAGAATCACAGTACAGTGATGCAATGTGTTCATTTTACTTGCATCCTGGACTTCAGGTAAGCAGGTATTAATACTTTTATGTGAAATATTTTATTTTCCTTTACAAAAATTGGCTATTAAGGTGGAATGATGCCCACTCTTCAGCCAATCACATGGCAGCAACTCAATGCATCTCGTCCATGTATACATTATGAAAATGACTTGCTAAAGTTCAATCTGAGCATCAAAATAAGGAAAAAAGGAGATTAAATTGACTTTGAACATAGCATGGTTGTTGGTCTGAGTATTTACTGGGATTTTCACACAAAACCATCTCTAGGGTTTACAGAGAATGGTCTAAAGAAGAGAAAATATCCAGTGAGCAGCAGTTGTCTGCACCACAACATCGGAGGAGAATGTGCAGACTGGTTGGACCAGAGTATGCACAGCATCATCTCTGAGCACACAACATGTCCAACCTTGAAGCAGATGGGCTCCAGCAGCTGAAGACCACACCGGGTTTCCCTCCTTTCAACTAAGAACAGTTAACTGAGGCTGTAATTCACACAGACTCACCAGAACTGGATAATAAAAGATAGAAAAATGTTACCAGATCTGAAGAGTTTATGTTTCTCCTGCAACATTCAGATGGCAGGGTCAAAATGCGATGGGAACATTATGAAAGAAAGATCCATCCTGTCTTGTTTCAGTGGTTCGGGCTGCTTGTGGTTAAATTCTTCTGTTGCTACTTCCAGCAGGATGATGCACCATATCATAAATCTCAGATCATCTCCAACATGACAGAGTTCACTGGACTCCAATGGCCTCCACAGCCACCACATCTCAGTCCACTAGAGCACCTTTCACCTCATCATAGATGTGCAACAACCGTTTGATGAATGTGTGACACCAAGAATGAACATAGTTCTGTGGCAAAAGATGGTCCAACCTGGTACTAATACCTAATAAAGTGGCCAGTAAGTGGATTTTTAATTGTGAACTCCCTCCTTAAGGGAAACCACAAAGCAATTTGTCATGTATATTATGTGATGATATATAGGCCTATCACTTGACTTGTTCTACTGTAGTTTAACTCAGCTAAGAAATACTCCGATAAAACCAGTGGTGAAAGGCATTGATTCAGCATAAACACACCAGTGATATGACTATCAGTATAAAACAACTCAGACTGGCCACTGTGCTTGGGATTATTTTAATTCTTGGCAGTTTTACAGCAGAAACGGTATCAAACAGCTGGAGCCATCACTGCTACTTGTTTTTAAAGCACACAATGGTCAAACCAAACCGTGCTGACACATGAAGGGGGGCACTCTGGATGAAGGCAGCCCATCCTGAGAGTGACTGGTACTTATATGGTCATAAAAATCCTTAGCATGCACATACCACGCTCATTAAACATGGCTTTATCGGCATCCCCTCTCCGCACTCCTCTCAACTCTTTTGACTTCGTTTTTTTTTTTTTTTTTTTTTACTGTGATGTTTGCCCTGCCCAGTCGCTGTCACTCTTACATTTATGTACGCCTTTGGAAGAATCTGATTGGTCCAAAGTGTGTCGGTTATGAAAGCGCCTCAGCCATTGGTCAAAGGGGCGGATACATGAAGGCCGGAACCCACCTCGTCCTGGACCGCACCCCGTCTCCAGCCTCAGGCGGGCTACACACCGACTGAAATTACGCGAACCAGTAGGCAGCCAGAGCAAGAGGGAGGGCCGAAAGAAGAGGGAGAAAGAAAAAAAAGATAGAAAGAGTGACTGAGTGAAGTAGAGAGGGAGGAAGCGAGCCCCATAGTTTAGCCTGAACTCTCTGCGAAGCTGCTGTCGACAAGAAAAGAAGTTTGACTCCCGGCGACGCTGAGCCACCCGGTTGTTGTTAGCCACCCTCTAAAAGGCGTCCTGCAACCACAAGTAAGCGACTTTAACACTTTTTACCATCCACCTTTTAACTATGTGCACTTTTTTAAGTCATTCATCCAAATGACCGCGGCAAGTGCAGTAAACCAGGAAGCGCGGTTGCTAGTTGATTCCTGCAACTTCAGCAACCGATTCTGGGTGGAGTGAGACCTCCGTCACAGATTTAACTCGGGATTTATTTAAGCTAGCGACTCTTGAATGCGTTGATGCCAATCGGGGACTTAAGACAGTGATACGTGTCAAATAAGGGATATATGGGTCGTCAAACGCAGCCTTAGCAATGTGGCAGCTGGCGAGAAGCAGTAAAGCAGAGCTGCAAGAGACAGGAAGTGAGTGATTCGGTTGAGCGAGTCGCTGGAAAGGCCGGCGGAAGAGTTTAACTAGAGGCAGGGACGTCAAAGAGGAGCACAGGAGTGAATCCAGGCCGCTTGAAAAGCAGCTCAGTCGAGGAAAGACGTCTGTTTTAGTTTGTGGTTGTTCTTGTTGCATAGCGGTTAGGATGGGACGCCGTGTGTGGCCACGAGCGTGTCTGGTTGGCGGCATGACGTCACTGGTTTACCGGTGGAGTTGGAGGGGGAGGAAAGTAAAAAAAATCACAATTCCCCCGTCATTTACCAACTTATACCCCAGTTGACAGAGCCAACTGCATGTTTGCCTTTATTTAACATCCACATCTCCTACCTTGGGAAGTTTTCATTTGCTCCCCTGGTAAATTAAGCATTGATTCTCGCTGTGATTTTAATCACAACTGTCTAAAAAAATACTTCTACGTGTTTTAGATGGACCTTGTACACTATGTGGCTGTAAATCCTCCTCCAACGCGAGAGACCCAGACAAGATGGCACCACAGAGTACATACACTAGGCTACCTAATAAATGAGATATGATAGCATTTTATAACGGTCACATTCTCAAAGGATGTCTTGTCTAAATGCCTGACCATAAAGGATGTAGTCAAGATGCAGTGAGTTCACAACCATAAACCTTGATAGAGACATTAAGTTCAAGGTTTAAAAAAAGAAGACCCAGATTTAACTAAACTCAGAGACAGGATGTGATCTGATCACAGGAGGAAGAAGGAGAAAGCTCTTTGCGGAGGTAGATTAACAATGTGAGAAATGGTTGTATTAACAAAACGGATATCTCAGGGCCTGGGAGTGCCAGCTGAAAATGACTGGGTTTGTCATCTTAATTACGGTGCAGCCTATGATGAACATTAGATAAGCAGTATGATTTTACCATTGCTTTGGAGAGTTTTATGGCCCCGGAATCAGGTCAAGTATGATTTATGTGTAACCTGATGACACAGATCACAAGTTTGCCCCTGAGATCTTTATACAAACGGTTAAACTTGTCTTGGATTGTAGTTTAAAGCAATATTGAGGGTTGCAAAAATATGAGGTGAAAACTGTGGCTCTCACATTGGGCAGGTAGAGAACTGCCTGATTGCAAAGAGTCTTTGCGCCGTGGTTTATTCACACAAGCGTTGAGCTATCCCAGTACAATTAGTGTTTGCTCTGTTTAGATGGTACGTCATTGTGTTTGCACTCAGGCAAGCAAACACACTGCGGCATGCATGCACTCTCCAATCATCTGAGCGTTGCAGGGAATGAGCCATGATATCTGGACCGCCTCCTTCAAAAAAACATAAAAGAAATAAGCATGAGCTCTGCATCAAGTGTGATTAAGCATCCAAGCACTTCTAACTGGCGATTTTCCACCCAAACCTGCTTCTCATTGTTCACAGTGTTAAGAGGCTCAGAGGGAGAGCAAAGCCTTTTTGATCTCACACTTATAATCAGTTATACATCTTTTAAAAAGGTTATTTTCTGCCAAGAACCTCTAAAACCAGTTTGAGCTTCTTGCTGAACGAACAATTACTAAAATACTGACGTGTCTGTGTAACCGTCTATGAAATTGACTTTTGTAAATCTCTCTTTGGTTCTTGTGCCAGCACTCTTTCATTGACAGTTGTTTATTCGCTATGAGTCACACGGGGTGACATGCGGGCTGTCATATCCTGTTTTTAGGTTTGAGTCCATTTTCTGACAATGCATTGTGAAACGGCTTTCCCGGAGGCCACTTCTTCTGACTTATTGCCAGTTTCTGTGCTGTTATTGAGCCCCCTGCAGAGATCGTTGCATTCCATGATTCATTTGTCAGCAGTGTCTGTAAATGAGGCCCCCTGGGAGAGTTATGCTCTGTAGGCCAGACAAAATTAAACGCAGACGTCTTAAAATATGAAAACTGTGCTGGTGTGGGAGGCTTTCCAATCTCCTCAGAACGATGCAGCCTGAGCGAACATGCCTGTGGTTGTTTAGATTTCATTCAAGGATGGTTTAGGGCAGCATGACACTGTTTGGTGCATCAGCCCACAGCTGTCTTTTGTTATAAAGTCTCTCGGTTCTTCTAATAAATGTTAGATGTTTTTATTTTTTTTGTCTGCATGTGGCTTTTGACTTAAGTTGCTGGTTCAATAACTTGTTGATTTTGTATGTCTTGGCCTTTTGTTGGAGTCTGGTTCAGTACATCAGAAATGCATGTGTCTCAGGACTGTCTGCAGCACATATAGGAGAGCTAAATCAAGGGATTTCTTGCACTATGTTGTCATGCAGTCAATTGTAATAATTTCAACTCTTTCCATTTTCAACATAGTTAATCATATACAGATGGACTGATTTTCTTGTCCTGTTTTTGTTTGCATTGGCCCCGATTAGTTTTTCTTCAAGTCTGACTCAAATATTCTCATTTGCCTTTAAAGAAATCTAATTGACAGCATGTAAACAATGTTAGGGATTTTAGTTTTTAATGGTAATTAATGGTGATCCGGATAAAATGGTCTACGAATAGTTTCTCCTGCCTGAAACTGCAGAAAGTTGCAGGCATGCCTCTGTGTGAGATGGCAAATTAAAGTGCTTTACTGCACTCAGGCATTTATACAAATAGGAATTTAGCTGAAAAAATGGAAGTAAATCTCTATTTATGCTCCAGATTATACCCCCTTAATCTTTTTTCCCCTCTCTATTGCATGGATGAAAATATAAAAAGGTACCTTAATGTCGATGGATAGTATAATAGTCCACAGTTTGTCCCCATCAGAGTCTAGACCATAATGCATTGAACTATTGATACACAATGGCTTATGAATAATAATACTCTTTTATAGACAAAGATGAATAACAAATATCTCTGTTCCATTTAGGTTTTTCTTAAATACCAACTTTGATGTATTTTCCCCAGGTACATTCTTTATTATAATCTTCATTTAGTTGCTGTTTTTTTTTTTTTTTAGAAAAGCCTTATTAATTGCTGCATTTTCTCGGTTTACATAGATTATGTTGTCAAAGTGTGCCTTTAAATCCTGTTACGCTTGTATTGAAAGCTTTGGAAAATTCCCAAGTGCTGAGATTGGGCTGCGTGTGTGGCCTTTATTCAGGTTTTGGCCAAATGATTTATCAAATATTAGCAGTATTGGCACTTCTGGACACTTTTCTGCTGTAAATCTGTCATCAATCTTTGCATGACTAGTATCAAATTCTGGGTCCAGATCGTGCACATTGTGATGTACTAGGGAGGTGAGTTGATGCATTGATGAAAGTAAAACCTCCAGTTAATTAGATCAGTAAAATAAAAACTTCTCTACTCGACCCACTATGTGTCACCTCAGGTGACTGGGATAAATCAGCTTTTTTCCTGACGTAGCTTCATTTCATGTATGCATGAATGGTGGGTATGTATGTAACATATTTGCATTAGCTCCAACAGTATGATGATGGTTATTTTCATAGTTTTAATTTTAATTTATTCTGTTTTTACGACTTTCAGTGTGTGTTGACAAAGAAACAAAAGTTTTGCCTGTTGCGTCAGAATATACGCCACTGTCTTTCGTTTACAAGAGGCAGTTGTTCCAGTCTCTTAGATGGCATTGGACACTTAAATGCATCACAGACAACATTGGGATTTCCATGTTAGTTTGACTTTCTACTGACCTGTTTCATTTATATTTTCAGTTTGGTATTTTGGAGCTTTTTGCATGGACGAGCTCACGTGTGAACAAGGCTTTAGACTTGGCCACGTGTACCTGCTCATGTTCTTTTTTTCTCATAATTGCTGATACTAACAATAGTTTGTCGATGATTGATTGGGGCAGCATGTTGATGTCACATGTATCCTAGTTTCCCAGTCAGCTGAGATTCATTCATGCAGACAAAAACGTTCCAGCCAGAGTGGAGATAGTGTCTTCATTAACTGTGGCAGAGCTGGTCAGGATTTTTTTTCTTTTTTCTCAGGCGAAATTCTTTTGCGTGTGTTCAGGAACAGACATAATGCTTGTTTTTATTTCAGAGGGCCTCAAACACAACACACTGTGTGGGCTGTGCTGCTGGTACATGCTACAGTGTTATTGCTCATGATAGATTTTTATCCACATTATTGTAATGTTTATTTTAACCTCAACATGTTTGTTTTACCTTTACTCCAACATTTTTTTTTGTGTTAAACCTGAACTGGGTTAATTTGCTGGAGCTTTTGCTAAACTTACAGCATTTATGCTTTGCTGTGGCCTCTATTGCAACCTCATTGGCCATGTTTAGATGAGTTTTAATTCCTCTTTAATGTGGAATTAAAGTTAATTATGCCTTAAACTAATTAAAAACGACAAACACTT
>JBBBVT010000022.1:4296902-4318843 GCA_037177035.1 Craterocephalus eyresii | reverse complement strand
TCTTTTTTATTTTGCCATTCTTTTTTACTGTAGTGTATCTGTTAACACTGTCCTTTTTCTCATGTAACATTGGTTATTTTCACAAATAAATGTTAGTTATGTATGTGACATGCCAGTCCTTCTGGACGTTTTTTAATGAAAACATGAATAATAAATGTATATAAAACACACTGTTGAAAGGTTGCTTCCTGAATCGATTTGATTTGATTCAAAGGACAAAAATCGATTAGATATCGATTAATTTTGATTCGATTTAATATCGAGTCATTTTCAGATATTCATGGCACATAAATATTTCTTGAATATTAGACATTCGCAGATGGCAATTTCTTTGAAACGCTAAAGCAATCTTTCAACAGTGTGTATTTTATATACATTTAATATATTTATGTTTTCATAAAAAAATGTCCAGCACTAGCATGTCACACACACAACTGTAACATTTTATTGTGACCAGTGTTACATGTTAAACAGAACAGTGTTAACAGGAACACTGCAGGAAAAAAGAATGAAAAAAAACAACTAAGCTTTCTTTCTTTTAAAAAAATAAATAAATAAATTTTGGCATTTTATGAATCAATTATTGATTTTTTTATTTTTTATTCTTGGATCGATTTAAATCAATTTAATTTTTTTAATTTTTTTTAAAATCCAGCCCTAAAATCGAATCAATTTTTCCCTTGTGAATCAAATCGATTCAGGAAATTAGGAGTGATACCCAGCCCTACTTTTCATCCTAAACCTTGTTGCCTTGTCTATGCGTAGATGCTGGCGGAGGAGAAGAACATCTCCGCCCGCTACGCAGAGGAGCGCGACCGAGCCGAGGCCGAGGCCCGCGAGAAGGAGACCCGGGCTCTGGCTCTGACCCGCGAGCTGGAGTCTCTGATGGACATCAAGGAAGAACTGGACCGAAACAACAAGCTGCTGCGGGCCGAGATGGAGGACCTGGTCTCCTCCAAGGACGACGTGGGCAAGAACGTGAGTCCAGATGCTCTCAGCTGCGCTTCTGTTCTCGCGCAGCCCGTCTTACATCCCACCCCGCTCTGCGCAGGTCCACGAGCTGGAGAAGGCCAAACGCACCATGGACCAGCAGCTGGAGGAGATGAAGACGCAGCTGGAGGAGCTGGAAGACGAGCTGCAGGCCACGGAGGACGCCAAGCTGCGTTTGGAGGTCAATATGCAGGCCATGAAGGCGCAGTACGAGAGGGACCTGGCAGGGCGCGACGAGATGGGCGAGGAGAAGAAGAGGGCGCTGGTGAAGCAGGTGCGCGAGATGGAGATGGAGCTGGAGGACGAGAGGAAGCAGCGCTCGGCAGCCGTGGCCGCGCGCAAGAAGCTGGAGCTGGACCTGAAGGAGCTGGAGGCGGCCATCGACATGGCTAACAAGAACCGCGACGAGGCCCTGAAGCAGCTGAAGAAGCTCCAGGTGAGAACGTGTGAAATCATCCTGTTTAACATTATCAGGTTCATCTCCATTCAGGACTCGGAGTTCTTTAAAAAGAACAAATGAGACACTGTAAATTAACTAAGAGGCATTTTAAAAAGACAATTTCACCAACTTCTCCACAGTTCAGACTTGGACTCAGATAAAATACTGAGTCTACACATGAAACTATACATTTGTTCACTTGTATCACTTTGGTGTTGACGAACATTTCAGTGGCACTAGACCAAGGTCTGCAACCTTTAACATCCTAAGAGCAAATTGTGCCCCATTGTCCGGCTAAATTAAACTCATTTAGAGTCGCATGACCTCTGGAAAAAAGACAACTCATAATTTTTGATATATATTTGTCACTTTTGAAGAACCATAATTTTATTTTTCTAGTTTTAGGCTTTAGAATAAAAAATTTAAAAAAATTTCTTTTGAAATTCAATAGTTTCCAAACATTTTCCAAATATTAGTGGTATGTTTAGTGTCATTATCTGTAAATTCAAAGCAGTTATTTAATGGCAAAGTGGTATTTTATTTATACCAGTTAGAAACCCATTGAGATCATGATCTCTTTCACAAAGATGATCTGGGCAGAAGGTCTGCAGCACGACATAAACAACTGCTAAAACCTGCTTTTGTCACCATATCTATATTTAAGAACATTGGTTCTTAAATATAGATTAGTTCAGTTGGTTCTTTATCATTTTTAGCTTGTTATTGAGAGCTAATGTGGAAGGACCAAAGAGCCATGTGTGGTCCAGACCATCTTGGCCTCCCGAATCAATATAAGCCGCCTGCACAGACTGCCTTCCTTATGTTTAGCCCAAATCTGAGCTGTGTACAGAGGACTACAGCAGGCCTTGAACAAAGTCAGTTATGGGTCTTCAGTGAATCATCCAATCTACTGAGCCAGAGTATTAGCCTGGGCACACAACACTCTGCGTTTTCTATAAATATCTGCGTCATCTGGCAAGTCCGCAGTTGATTTTACTAATCAAATGCAGTACATCATCAGAAAAGTAAAAACGAGGAAATGTTGTGTCCGTGTCCTCTTTGGTTCTGTACAAACTCTGGGCTGTATTGTACATCATATCATGCTTCTGTCTCTATCTGAGATCTTTTTAGGCTAAGTTTTCCTGTTTTTTTTTTCTGTCCTCAGGCCCAGATGAAGGATCTTATTCGGGAGCTGGAAGACACTCGCATGTCCAGAGAGGAAATCCTGGCCCAGAGCAAGGAGACTGAGAAGAAGCTGAAGGGCATGGAGGCCGACATGATCCAGATGCAGGAGGTCGGCTTTAGTAGCATCTGCTGTTAACCTGCGTCTGTCTTCCTTTTCATACACTAACATGTACGAACATGTCTGCATCCAGGAGCTGGCAGCTGCAGAGCGAGTGAAGAGACAGGCCCAGCAGGAGAGAGACGAGCTGCAGGACGAGATCAACAATCAGGCCACCAAGAAGTAAGACGCCCCCCCTTCCAGTTATCAGTAAACTCGTCTGAATGAGCGCAGGAGTTAATGAATCTCTCCTTCGCTTCATTTCTCAGTGCTCAGGCTGCAGAGGAGAGGAGGCGGCTGGAGGCTCGTATCGCCCAGCTGGAGGAGGAGCTGGAGGAGGAGCAATGCAACACCGAGCTGATCAACGACCGGCTGAAGAAGGCCATGCTGCAGGTGTGTAGGGCGACACCCCCACACCCCACCTCACCCCCCGCAACAGCAGTTATTATTGTATGATACCAGATGGATCAACCTGCAGGATTCTTCATATATGAGGCTTAAAAACTGCTTGTCTTCATAAATAAGGAGGTTTAATGTATACATTGTTGAATATTAAAGGGCCAAATTTAGATTGATTTTTGCTTTAATGGTTTAATTTTGAAAGCAATGATAAAAATCCCAAATTTATTTGATTGCTGTTGGTTTTGTGTTTTTCACAATTATCTGGTGACCACCCAGAAATGATCTCAGGACCCCCAGTCTGGGAGCCTCTGCTGTAGAAAACCTTCTCTCTTAAGAGGGAGACCGAAGCAAGAAGGCCCTCTCCAGTATATAAAACACAGCCCACAATAAAACAGAAAAATAAGAAGTCAAAGTTAGAGACAAATTCCTTCTCGTCACCCTGCAGCATATTATTTATTTTACTCAGTAACTATGTTTACAAAGTAAATGTAAAGAGTTAAATTATCCCTCCGTTTTTCTTGATTTCCATCCATGTTGCGTAACCTATTTTTTTCAGTCACCGCAGGACCCGTCTGCTGCTCATCATGTTTGTTCAGTTCCTTTAATTATCTTCTAAAATAGATTGATTTTATATCAAAGCCAAGTAAACGTCAGATGCTGTTGTGGGGAAACACTTCAAACTGGTTTAACTAATTTGGTGGCAGTTTTCCCTCCCAGAATTTGCTGCATTTTATCGGGTGGCTGTTGCCTCTAAATGCACGATTTTTTTTAGGTCCTTTTATGGAAAAATTGTTTTGGTTTTCAGCATTTTTTTTGGGGGGGGGGGGGGTTCTCTAAGTACCTAAAATGATTTATTATTGTTATCATTATATTGTTGAAATAAAAGTTGTCATTCCAGCATTCCTTATTGAAATGTTCAGTTTTCCACCATTTACCTGACTGAAGTTGAAGCAGCGAGCAGGGAAAATATTGTTTCTGCATTTCCAGCAGATGTGGTTGGTATAAACTCCATCATGGTGATCTGATTAGTCTTTCTGCACATTTCAGACATTCTCCTGTCGTGTTTCACAGAAGAAAATATTTTTCAGCCCATGACTTTTACGTCATCCACATTGTTTCAGCAAGTATTGTTCAGTCCTCGGTGAAGATTTAGTGAAGGATGATGTATTTCTCTATGTCGCCTTGAGTGGAGCAGGATGGATGTTTTGATTGAATCCAGGTCACATTTTTGCATACTCGCCGATACCAGAATTTTGGGCAGTATCGGAGGTATGCTATCAACAAGTACAAGGATGTGATCATAACAGTCCTGTCTGTAATCTGTCCTGCGGTCCAGAGTCTGGACAATGTAGTTTAAAGTATATATCATATTTATCCCTTTCTTTGTCAGCTAACACAAGCCACAAAGTAAATCCTGGTGATCATTGAGCTCCAGCTGCTGTAGAAGCTTTTTCATGGATTAGACGGAGTACTCAGAGAAAACACATTTTTAATGGATCTTTTAATTTATCTCTGATAGACTGACCAGATGAACGTGGAGCTGACTGCAGAGCGCAGCGCCTCTCAGCGCGTGGAGGGGACTCGTGCCCAGCTGGAGCGTCAGAACAAGGAGCTGAAGCTGAAGCTGCAGGAGCTGGAGGGGACCGTCAAGTCCAAGTACAAGGCCAACATGGCCGCCCTGGAGGCAAAGATCGCTCAGCTGGAAGAGCAGCTGGATATGGAGACCAGGCAAGAGCCTCAGATTGTTCTCAAGTTCAGACTCCTTAGAGTTAATTAGATGCATAGAAAGATTGTTAATATTGATGTTAAGTTTATGATAAAAGTACTGAATTCTTTTTGAGATTGTTTAAAAGTGCCTTAAAATAAGCAGCAACAGAAAAACATTAGTGGTTTATGTATGTGTCTGTAGTAAAAGTCCAGTTATTTAGTGTGATATTTAACAATTAAAGTATAATATCTCTACATTATAGCTGTCTTATCTACAGTATATCACGTATACTGGGCTTATTATGCTTGGAGGGGACATATGACATCATGTTAGGTATTTGGGTGTCAGAAGTTATGGCCTTACATTTTGAAACCATTTGAAACCTCAAGTGCCAATTTTAATTTGGTTTATTTCAGGACGACTACCCCTGCGTAAAGTAGAAATGTCCAGCCTTATCTAAACAGCATCTTAGTTTAAATCCTGCTGCAATTGCCTTTTTTGTAGATTTTCTTTCTGACACCAAAAATTCATAAATTGGTTATTAAACTTGTGAAGTTGATGAAGCTATTTTTGAATAGCTTTAAATGACTATATTAAATATCCAATTTAGAAAGTGTAACTTCTGATGAATGTTCTTTTTAATATTTTTTTCCCTCTCAGTTGATATTTAAAAATTCTGATTTTTAATTGGTCATTAAATGCATCACGAGTAACACAGCACGGGGTGTTGCTAAGACAAAAAACTTTTGTAAACTGATCCATAAAACCAGCTACAGTGAAAAAGGCTGAAATATTATGCTCCATCTCTCTCATTAAAGCTTTAAAACACTGTTTCGACTCATCGGGGAAGGCAAAAACACCCATCATGCCTCATTTCTGAAGAATCGCCAGACCTTCTGTTTAACCTCTGTTATTGTTTCCGTTCAGGGAGAGGCAGACGGCCACCAAGGTTGTGAGACGCACCGAGAAGAAACTGAAGGAAGTCATCCTGCAGGTGGATGATGAGAGGCGCAACACGGAGCAGTACAAAGACCAGGTCAGTCGGTTTAATACTCACATCAAGGGACGGGAATAATTAAGAATTTAACGATTCCAGTCCCATTATCGATATCTGTCAACGATTCAGTTCTTTTTCATTTAGTTACTGAATATAATGCAAATGACTTTGATCCCAGTCGGGACTTTAATTCAGAGTATGCACCAACATGAACATGCCAGCATCTGCATCACATTTCACAACAAGAGGTATTACAGTTTGCTCGGCCACATCTTGTGTAAAACTTACAATTTTAAAAGTAAAAAAACAACAATAACCAATTAATACTTAATTTAATATTAATTTCCTATGTGAGTGACCATAGTATGAGAAGATAACACCCTTCGAGGTTTCCATCGTGAGAAATTAATGGACTTTAGGGACACCACCTCATGTCAGACAGTTCTGATATTATACAGCTCATCAGGCATTATCCCTTAAATAAACAAATTGTTTTTGTTTTTATGTAAACTAAATGTTGGACGTATTCCCTCCTTTGACCTGATCAAAGCATTACATGTTGCAACTTTCCCTGTTATTGCACCATGTTAGACCCTTCACCCTCAAAGCCATGTTCGAAGTGTCATGGGTCAAAATGTGGAGCGTGCCATGTAGTGATGTCATCACGCAAACGTATCGGATAGAAGAGGAACTGTTTAGGCAGACGGATAAACGATTCCAGGGGATATATTCGCTGGGAAGACCCGGTTCTCGATTCCCATCCCTACTCGTATCGCTTTGTATTTCCATCTGACATCCATTAAAACTACATTTGTACTAGGGGTGCACAGAATATTCGGCCACCTAATATATTCAGCCGAATGGTGCAAAAAAAGCTCCATTTGGCCTTCGCTGGAGTGAGTTAAAAAGGCTGAATAGTGGCTGTGACGCAAGATGGAATATTTAAAAATGCCAGAATATACTCAATAAATACTAACTTTGATTGAAAAATGTCTACACATAGATTTATCTTAGGCTATTTATTTATTTATATTTTTAAATAGTGGTAAAAGTGAACCACATTTAATATTCGGTATTCGGCCAACCATCTTAATTTGTGGCTTCGGCCGCAAATTTTTATGTCGGTGCATCCCTAATTGGTACTTTGGGACTGCATGAGAGCTAGTACAGCACGCTGAGTGAAACATGGTTCCTCTGGCGGGCTTCAGATGCATCAGCGAGCGACATAAAAGAAGAATCAGAAAGCTGACCCGTGCTTGTTGTGCTTAACTTCAGGTGGACAAGTGCAACTCCCGTATAAAGCAGCTGAAGCGCCAGCTGGAGGAGGCTGAGGAGGAGGCGCAGAGGGCCAACGCCAACAGGAGGAAGCTGCAGAGGGAGCTGGAGGATGCCACGGAGTCGGCGGACGCCATGAACCGCGA
The DNA here is from genome assembly GCA_037177035.1 of Craterocephalus eyresii. NCBI lineage: Eukaryota > Metazoa > Chordata > Actinopteri > Atheriniformes > Atherinidae > Craterocephalus > Craterocephalus eyresii. The sequence continues at coordinate 4,311,604 of JBBBVT010000022.1, read as the reverse complement.
GGTCACCTCTCTCAAGAACAAGCTCAGGTGGGAAAAGTGTCCGAGGTCGACCGACACGAACGGGTTTCACCTTCCAGCTCTGACATCTGTTTAACCTTCCCGCAGGCGCGGCGACCTCCCCTTCCCCATCCGCCGCACGGTTCCCCGCGGTAGCGGCGGCATCGAGAGCGACGAGGAAGCCGAGCCGAAGAGCGAGCCGCCCGAGCCGAAGCCCGAATGAGCAGCGCCGCCCGCCTCCGTAGAACTGCATCACAAATAGATAGACCCAAAAACACGAGAGCAGCCATTACTGTAACGGAGAGGAGTCGGCTCAGTCCTCCGTTTTAGTCTGTCCGATCTCTTCACACGGTGACAATCTATGCATTCCTTACACACTCACACACACAAGCCAGTAAACTCGGACACACAAGTAACACACTTATACACACACACCTGTTTTGGGCCAAATTCTTTTCCTTTTGCTTCTTTTTCTTTCTCTGGGAAAAGTAGAAAAGAAAGTGATATTTTTATAAGGAAACTTTCCACTTACAATAGTCCTGATGTAGGATCTATTTTTCTAATTGAAGAAAAATTAAAAAAGTATGAATAAAATGAATGAAGACGATTACTGGAAGGGGACCAAAGTAAAATCTCAGTCTAGAAAAGTGTATTTTATGCAGACGTTTTTTTTATAATGGTTAAGAATGGAAGTGCTTCGTGTTTATTATGCTCTCGCCTCAATTTATAAAAGATTTATTCAGTATCCTGATATGTATTCTCTCAATTTAGCTGCAATTAGCACTCGTCACTATGCTTTTGGTGTAAGATTTTTTTGTTTTGTTTTTCGTTTTACACACATTTCATGTGGAAATATAAAAATCCAAGGCAAACCTCAAGTAACGATTTTAGACTTATTGACTTCCTGAAAGTATTTGATTTGTGTGAAATTTCCAAGTTTTGCACTGAAATGGTAAACACTTCAGCGTAGACATGTACCACTGCATTCGTGTTTCTATTAAACGGTGAAGGAGGAGCTTTGAAGTCTTGACCGTGCGCTTGCTCGTCAAGTGCACACATACACACACATACACACACTAAAGGCCTTAACTGCAGCTGAGACCGACTGGGCGAGGTTGTTGGCTTTTTTTCTGAGTATGCATTGATTTTTATGTTTATCACTATCAGTGTTTCTATGTTCAGGGTAAAGTATGAATAGCGGGGTCCCTCTTTCTCCTTTTTTTTGTTTTTGTCTTACAGCACACACTGTATTCTCAGGGCACAGCTTGTTGAGAGGATTTCATGAGACGGTCCCGATCCAAAGGCAAATTCACGATAGAAACGTTCTTAACCACTGTAACCTTATGCACACGTAGCTGAGCGGTCTCTAGGGCTCGGCGCACACATGTTGGTTTTTGTGTGTGACCAGGTTTGGATTCGGATGAACAGTTGTGTGGAAATGCAGGCCGTTTGTGGCGGGATGGGGTGAACCCCTCACAGGCTGTGCCCAGGGTCAGCTTTTGGCTCACACTGCTGGAAAGTGAGAGGAATGTGTTGTTACTTAAGAATAACAGCTCACAACTAAATGGATCACATCTTTCGCACTTAAAGGCAATCCAAAAAAGAAAAATGTCTGCAACTCTGGAATGGAAATCATGTTGATGTGTGATATAAATAAAGATGCTTTCTAAACTGCTGCATGGCCCTTCTGTGTTTTTTTTTTTTTCTTTTTCTCCTTCTTTTACAGACTTTGTAAAACACATTTTGTTTGGACATATTTAAGTGAAGAGGGAAATAAGGGTTGATGGAAGGGTCATGGAAGGGTTTTGAGATATATTCTAGTAGAGGTTAATGCAGTGACGTGTTATCGCTAGCAGAGGGCAGTCAAACAAACCAAGACAGCTGTTTGAATAAAACCTTAATTTTCTATTCAAATGGTTACTTGTTCACATGTATCAGTGATAGCAAATAGAGTGCAAAGCAGGACATTTTAGACATTGTGTATTAATGAATTAGTTAAAAACATCCCTTTAGGGTAAGTTGTAATATTATTTATCTTGTTTATTGGGGGACTGTCCTGACCTAAAGTGATGAAAGTGGTTGCAAAGAGTCCACTTTTTTGTAAATTAATTTCGTACTATTTAATAGATCAATTTTACATGCTGGAAATGTTCTCCATATTTTGTATAGCTTTACAGTTTTGATCAAATTAAAACTGGGCAATTTGTTATTAGTAACAGTACCCCTATTTGTCCAATATGTGTTGCAATAAGCTTGTTTTGATCTTTAAGAAAAAAATTATTACAATATCTTTTCTTAAATTATGTTTTATATAAAAACAGATTTCTTTTTCGTTGCCGTATTTGACAAATTACACTTTGTGTAAAGATTTTAATTAATTTTCTTAACTATGTACACGTAATATATATTTTTTTCTTTTTACCAGTCAGAACCATTGACCACAAGGACAGAACGTTTGTCTTTTTTTTTTACTCACGTGAATGGTTGGAATTCTGACCAGCCAATCAGACGTCAGCATTCCTCTGATGGGCGGGGCTTTGTCAGCAATATGAACTGGTGCGTAAAACAGGAACCGGCCGATTCCAGTTATTAATCAAGATACAAGTGCTAGTTTTTACAACGCAGGGAGAAGTTCGCAGAGAGGGCGTCACTCACGTTTGTCTGCACAGGTTTCCCTGAAAGGTGAGGCGCATTTACGGTTTGACTTGATCGGTACGGTGTTACTTTCTGGGAACCTGGAAGGAGAAACTTCACAGCGGTAAAAGGTGCGTCAGTGGAGGAAACCTGCTTCCAGCTTACTCCTGACTTGAGTTTTCTTACGTTGGGTTTCAGGCAGAGTTCAGGTATCGCGTTAAGTACCACTTGGATAAAAATGTAAAAAGCTTTCATAGTTCATATCAGACACAACAACTGCACTCTTTAACATGTGAATGAATGGAGCATCTGAGCTCATTTTAAAAAAGTATCCGGTCACTGAAGCTGGTGTTTCTCATGTAAGATTAGTTTGTCTGTTCAGGGCGTCTAACCAATTTGTAGGGGAAAAAAAAAAATAGTCACGGGAGCAACGTGCCATGCATCACATCCCTCCTTATTTGTTGCACGATGATCTTTTAGTTGGTTAATGAACAGCTGTGTGTTGGCTGTGAGGAAATAAGAATCACAGTGCTGCTCAGGTGACCCTTATGTTTAATCTGCTGCATGTGCAATATCCTGCAGCAGGTCCTCAATAAGATCACCTCAGCATCTCCCTTTCTTCTTTTTAAGGTGTGTAAACGGAGCGGACAGCTTGTTTTAGGGGGATTTGGTCCTAATCAGCAGGCACTATGGAGCTGTCTCTGGTAAGTTTTACAACCAAATCATGTACTTTTTTAAAGTTAGATTTGTCCTCTGCTTTTGGTTTAATGAGAGGCTGCTTTTTACTGGAGCTTTTCTGAACAACTCAAAGTGAGCATTGGTTTGGACTACTTTTAACTCGTATGAAACATCTGTAAAGTCTAACTGAGCATTAGAGAAGCAGAAAAATGCACCATTTAGATCTGAAAAATAAAACTGTGGAAGTACATGTGAGGTCATTCCCTCCTCCCATCAGGCCCACCCGGCTGTGAAAGCCTTCATGTGCGGCTCTCTGAGCGGGACCTGCTCCACTCTGCTGTTCCAGCCTCTGGACCTGGTGAAGACACGCCTGCAGACGCTGCAGAGCGGCATGCAGCCTGGGTGAGTTTATGCAAGCTTTACGCTCAGAAACTGACAAATGTATTACTTTTTTGCCCTTTTGCTACTCTATTGACAAAAAAAGTGTATCCCAGTAAAATGCGCCACAGACCAGCATTGATCTTTGCCGCTTATCTGGATGTTCCCTGTCCAGGTCAGGCAAAGTGGGGATGATGTCAGTGCTGCTCAGCGTGGTGCGGACGGAGAGGCTGCTCGGACTGTGGAAAGGCGTTTCCCCGGTACGCACGTCTTTATCTGCACTGCAACAACATCTTTATGTGACAAAATAGTTGCAAATCCCAAATCAGACTGGATCTGATATTTGGTTTTCCATCTGCTCCTCCAGTCTTTTGTGCGGACCATCCCTGGCGTGGGGATCTACTTCAGCACCTACTACTCTCTGAAGCAGCACTTGTGCCAGGACGGCAGCCCGGGGGCCGTGCAGGCTGTGCTGCTGGGGGGAGGGGCCCGAACCGTAGCCGGGGTCCTGATGCTGCCGGTTACTGTCATCAAAACACGTTTTGAAGTAGGTATCTATAAAAAATATATATATAAAAGATATATATTTTTATGTTTTCCCATCATTGATTACATTTATTTGTTCTCCCCACTCGTAACTTATGACTTAAACTTTTTGCTCTGTTAAAAAAAGCAAAAGTCCTTCATTTGCAGGCTGATGAGCTTTGTTTAATCTGTGTGTTTTGTGTATTCAGCTTCGTGTTTTCAGTTGTTTCAGAGTACGTGGTGTTTATCTCCTGATCCTCAGGTTGGAAGTCATACTGAAAGATTTTCTTTTCCAGAATTAGCCCATCACTTTATAATGGGGCTGTGCCAGATGTTAGTTGTTTGACATTATGATCCAGGTAGCTCCTGGAAATTTTTACCTGGTTAATGAAGGAAAAAATCTTCAGTTTTCCTCCACAGGTTCTCTCTGATTTTCCTTATAAACTGGGGGACATGATTCCTCAAAACAGGCAATATAATGGGACCCAGTTGTCTGATGTGACTGTGGCTCTTTGTGTTTATTTTCCTTTTAACAGCATCAGGCTATAAATTCTGTCAGGCTCGGCCTCTTAAGTCCGATGTCTTGCTTCGCCTCAGGTGTGAGCTGTCTGCACCGTCTCATGTGAACTTGCCGTGTCTTTGCTCCAGTGCGGCAGGTACAGCTATGTGAGTGTGAGCGGCGCGCTGCGTAGCGTGTGTCAGACTGAAGGCCCTGCAGCCCTGTTCTCCGGCCTGATGGCGACTCTTCTCAGAGACGTTCCTTTCTCTGGGATCTACGTTATGTTCTACAGCCAGACCAAAGCGTCCTTACCTAGAGGTGGGTGTTCTGAACGTATGCGTCTTTAGTTTTACAATTTATCTTTTTATTTGTCAGTTTAAATTAAAAGGTAAGTGTACAAGAGTACATTTTCAGGTTCAAGACTATTCGAAGTGCCATACATAAAACATTAAATGTAGGGCAGGACGATTATGGAAAAAATTATAATCACAAATATTTTGATTATTGAAGTCACGATTAATTTACACGATTATTCATTGATTTAAAAAGTGTTTATTGAACCACCAAAACTCAACCTCTAACATAACTTTTAAAAAATAACTGAAAATAAATGAGAAACAAAGTAGTAAAATGATGTATTAAAATAATTACATTAGAAAAATGGATACGCAGTCTATGCATTCCTGTAACATACATGTGACATTATTTTTCTTCGATTAGTGTTTTTATGATGGTGAGAAGGCAATATTGTAATCACGATTAAAATTCGATTAATTGTTCAGCCCTAATTAAAAGTGGAGTTGCATTGAATACTGATACCAGTACAATACCACTCTAAAGTACTGTACTCGTATTCGTTAAAGTCAATCGATATCAGGAACTGATCCCAATTTATTACGTGCAATGTTTTATTTTAACTTGAAATTTTAGTTTTTTTAATTTTTATTTATATTTCTTTTTTTTTTATCTCTTTACCCATTGTTTGTGAAAAGCAGAGAAGAAAATAAAACCTTTCCTCCAGTTCATTACATTTTTTTAGCGTGGTAGAAGTATTGGTATCAGTGCTCGATATCGACAATTACTCAGATTCAAGTATCGGTTTGGAAAAAATTGGTATTGTTGCATCCCTAATTAAAAGCAAAAAGCAGGTAAAGAATTACAATAAAATGATTTAATCATACACAAAGTATGTAAAATAAAATCATTGAAAAGATTAAAAGTAATTTAAATTAAAAGTAAGAAAAAGTAAATGATATTGTGCAGATGGGTTCATGAGGAAAAAACACTTTTTTTACACCATTTTATTTTCATCTTAAGAAATCAGCGCCTCTCCCTCGGCCCCGCTGGCTAACTTCAGCTGTGGCATCCTTGCCGGTGTGTTGGCCTCCCTGATCACGCAGCCCGCCGACGTGGTCAAAACGCACGTCCAAGTTAACCCGCAGCTGAGGACGGTGGAGGCCATCAGATACGTCTACACGGTAGCTAATCCTCTCAATGATCTCACCACGTTCAGAAATGTTTACATCAGATCTCATGCTGGATCCGTCCTCTCTTTAAGGAACACGGACTTCAGGGCTTCTTCAGAGGCGCCGTTCCTCGGTCTCTGAGGAGGACGATGATGGCCGCCATGGCGTGGACGGTGTATGAGCAGATGATGGCACGCTTCGGACTCAAGTCATAAAAGAGGCATTAAAACTGAACTTGTGAAGCGAATGAAGAGTACGCATAAAGGAACCGCTGGAGGGACTCAACCCGGAGACGCACGTCTACATGACTGGCGTAACGGGACATGTGGACAGTCTGCTTTAATGTTCCATTTTGGGTCTGCGCATTGTTCTGCAGCAGCATTTCAGACTAACTCTGATGTGCTGGGATGTTTTTGTTTGTTCAGCAACCATCACTGGTCCATGCTACAGCTGCTTTTTAATGCCTCTGTGAGATTTTGTCTCCAGTGTTTCGCTGCTGTGACTATTTCCAGGTAGAAGAGCGCAGTGATACAGACCGTTTCCCAAACAGCTGCCATGCACTTTAACCTGGAGGGCAGGAAATTATTCGTCTCTGTGCCTTTTACTAATAAATGTTATTTATATTGTGATATAGCTAGTGAAATAAGAATGTGTCTATATTTAATTTGTCATGACTTTAACTTGTATTTAACATTAAAATATACCTTTTTATGGACAAAAAGTCAGACATGTTGAACTGTAACGCTCTGTCACTGCATGTTATTTCCTCAGAATAAAAATAGAAAACTGGAACAAGGAAAGCCCAGCTTGCCTATGAACTGCCTGCTGCCGGGACAATTTGATGACATTGAATTTCTCGTCCAGGGTCTGAACCAGTCGGTGTGACACAACAGGAGAAATTCCAGTTTCACGTGTTTTGTCCACGTCGTCCTCCTGTGGAGTTCAGCAAATATTGTCCATACATTTTTTTTTTTTTTTTTCATTCAAACATGTACTAAGTTTATTGTTTCCTTCTTAATAAATGTTTTAGTTTATTAACTTTTGTTCAGCCTGGACTGACTTTATGACATCTCTCTCATTAATTTGAGCAGATATAGAGCAGTCCATTCAGTCTTTTACTGGATAAGCTGGAGTGTAAAGCTACTAGAAGTACTATGCTCAGCAGATCACCGTGGGGCTGTGAGAACATGACGACCGAAGAGTTATCACAGCACTGACAGATAAGCAGACGGGGGTGTGGTGATGTAACATCAAATGGGAAAGAAGGACCAGAGGTTGTAGGACTTTCAGAAATGTCCTACATTAAGAATTGAGGCAAAATTGGGCTGATTTGGCAGCTGAAATACAAATGTTTTATGGTAAATCAATAGTTTTTCATACAAAAACTACAACACAAAAATTTAAATTAAAAACATAATGAACAAAACAAATTTAACCTATTAAATCCCCCACAAGTCATATTTACACACATTTAAACACACTTGCATTCCTACACAGAAAATTATGATTTTCCCCTAAAGATAGTTCATTTAATTTATTGTTTATAAGTTAAAATTCATCTACTGGATTTACACACCTAGGAAGATTGTAGTATGCTCTTTGTGAGGAAATCAGGTTAAACTGCCAAAATATTTGGCAAAGTTTTGGATCAACAACTTATTGAACTTTTGAGCTCCATTTTTTTTGTCATTTATCAAGCTTGGGTTTAATTATTAGGTTCATGTTGTCAGATCAACAGCCACTGAGTGAACAGACATGCATCTATTTACTGTCCTAGCCCTATTTAATCCCAGAAAACAGCCCTTGAACATGCCATCATGTACTGACTCCTAACACGATACACTTTACTTTGCAGCCTTATTTATTAGATCGTTCATCGCTAGTGCCCTTGATATTTATCCAGGTCCACCTTTGGAGTCAAAACTTAATCACCAGACAACTTGACAATCTTGTCTAAGATCTGTCTTCATTTTTAACCCTGTTATGTTAAGAGCTATCTCTACAATGTTTCCGTATAAAAGGCTTTATCTTGACAGGACAGATTTGTATTAATATTTTTTCAATGCATTCCCGCGTTGTGTACATATTATGACACCGTTTTTCGGAACACTCTATCTCCTGCAAATAAAGTTACAACACAGTTCAGTCTTTCACCGAGAAGTCAGCGTCTCAGCATTGTCTTAATATGGTCTTTCCATCTCCATTGTCTTAATATGGGATATTCATCCGACCCACCGGGCCACCTCTGGTAACCTCGCTACTATTTGCAGCACATGGTTTGAAGCTCCACCTAGTGACCAAAACGCGGAATGGCACATCCTGGTTTTTTATGAACGTAACCAATCAAATGCTTAGAGATTTTGTATAAATACTACGTCATTTCCTCCCAGCGCCCTCTTTTTCACCGTGTGGCCAGATTTCCATACGGCGTCGTTTCGTGGTAAGATTATTCAGCTTTGTTTGGAAGAATAAGCCATGAAATAAAGTGAAAAAACACACTAAAGTGATAGATTATTTAACAAAGGAGCCACAGGGTGGGTCTCCTGTCGCCAGTACAGTTTTAATGACCCGTAATCCGAGGTTAGCGATCATGCTAGCATACATAGCTAGCTACCTTCGAGCACGCGTTCCTCTTGATAGTGTTTCATCATCATTCAATCCATCTAGTCTGGAGATATTTTGTACCCACATTTGCAACGCTATTAAATTAACTACTAACGAATAAAGGATTAATAAGCCCGGTTTCATTTACAGTAGGTGACACTAGCTGTAACCCGCGTGTTACCCGGATGCAGCTATTCGATGAGTTCTGTTGGAAATGATTAAATACGCCTCTCCATTAAACTTTAATATTCACCCTGGTCTGACTGAGCATTTAGGGACAAAATGTAGATTAATTTAATCCCAAGGTACTGTTTTAGAGTTTTTAAAAACTGCCTTTGCAACTTGTCCATAGTTTAACCATCATGTCTCATTTCCAGCTCTCCCACTAAACTCGTAACGCAGGGAAAGTGGTCACGATGTCCGGAGGTCTAGATGTCCTTCAAATGAAGGAGGAGGATGTGCTGAAGTTCCTGGCAGCAGGAACCCACCTTGGAGGTACCAACTTGGACTTCCAGGTGGAGCAGTACGTCTACAAGAGAAAAAGCGACGGTAAGGGCTGGAAATCGGTTCATTTGTTCCCTACGTTGGACTAATTTGATCCCATCTTGCTACTCTGGTGCAGTTTTACTATAAATAGTAAATAACCTTTTTCTTCTTTCTATTAGGCATTTATATCATTAACCTGAAGAAGACCTGGGAGAAGCTGCTGCTGGCAGCCAGGGCCATTGTTGCCATTGAGAACCCAGCTGATGTGTGCGTCATCTCTTCCAGAAACACTGGACAGGTAAACACCTGCTGAATCTGATGGCCTTTTCTGCAGTGGACTGACCAAAGTAATGCAAGCACACTGTTAAAGCCGGGCACTTTCGTAAGTGTTCTGGTGTCGGAAGTGTGCAAGAGTAACCTGGCCGAGTTTTCGCTGACGCCATGAGGATTTCTGTCCTATGAATGGAGTTAGATAGGGACTTGAGCCACATTCATTCACTTAATATGAACCATCTCCAGACGTTTTATCTGATCTCCTAACTTGTGAAATCTACCCCCTGTAGAGAGCAGTGCTGAAGTTTGCCTCTGCCACTGGTGCCACCACCTTCCACGGTCGCTTCACCCCTGGTACCTTCACTAATCAGATCCAGGCTGCTTTCAGAGAGCCCCGTCTCCTGATTGTGACAGATCCTCGTGCTGACCATCAGCCACTGACCGAGGCTTCATACGTCAACATCCCAACCATCGCCCTGTGCAACACCGACTCTCCGCTGAGATACGTGGACATCGCCATCCCCTGTAACAACAAGGTGAGGCTAAATAAACTACAGATGGACTTTGGAGAAGGATTTGAGTGGATCCTTGCATCTTGCACGCTGTTAGAGCCCGGCACTGTCTCCTCAGTGCAGCGCGGGGTGTAGGATGTGTGCTAAACAAATGCATGATCTTTCATTTCCCTTCTCTGAGCCACTTCGGAGATTGGGGGAAGAGGTCGTGCAACAAAATGTTTGTTTTAAAAGGAGAATTTAGTCTGTCTTTACTGCTGGACAATTAATCAAATTTTAAACGTGATTACAATATTGTCTTAAAATCAAACACTAATCGAAGAAAAATTATTGTCACGTATATAACAAGAATGCATAGACTGAGGATTCATTTTTTATTGCTGTTTTAATATATTTTACTCATTTCTAATTTATGTCCAGTTTTTCTAAATTATATTTGAGGTTGAATTGTCTTTTTTACATCAATGAATCATGTACATTAATCGATTTCAATATCAAAATAATTGATTACTTTTTCCATAATCGTCCAGCTCTATCAGTCTTTTACCCGGTTTACTTATGAGCTGTTTGTTTCAGGGGCACCACTCTGTGGGTCTGATGTGGTGGATGTTGGCCAGGGAGGTCCTCAGGATGAGGGGCACCATCTCCAGGGAACACCCATGGGAGGTCATGCCAGATTTGTACTTCTACAGGGACCCTGAAGAGGTAAAAGTACTGCCTGCTGGATGCTGCACACAGTGGGTGTGATGGCTCAGTGCATCCTGGACACTAATGACTTGCTCCTACAGATTGAGAAGGAGGAGCAGGCTGCAGCTGAAAAGGCTGTTGTGAAGGAGGAGTTCCAGGGTGAATGGAGCGCGCCTCCTGCTGAGTTTACTCAGCCTGAGGTGGCTGACTGGTCTGAGGGTGTTGCAGTGCCATCTGTCCCCATCCAGCAGTTCCCTGCAGGTAAGATGAAACTTTCCTGTTGCTGGTCTCACTCGTGTTTTGGCATTTCAACATCATTTAAAAACACTTTTTTTTTTTTTAGCTGCGGCTCCAGCAGTCAAGACTGGGGAAGTCTTCTCTGGTGAGTTTATGAAGCATCTCGCTTACATGCACTTATGTTTACGATAGTTTGTTTTGGTATTTAACTAAAAGTTATTTATTCTTCCAGCTGAGGACTGGAGCACTCAGCCTGCCACCGAGGACTGGTCCACTGCACCCACTGCTCAGGCTTCTGACTGGGGCGGCGCCACTTCTGACTGGTCTTAAATGGTTCACCAAGGCAACAATAAAAGTGTTTTTTTACACTTTCACTGTGTTTCTGTTTACTGAAGGTCATAAGGGAAAGTAGTCATGTTGGTGCCTTCATGAATGGAGTCACTTTCATTAACCTAGTTTCTAGAGTTACAAGTTGACTCTTGGTCCCCTTTAAACTCTTCAATCGAGCATCTAAAGAACGTTGAATCAATTTAGCCTTTAGAATTATTCAACTTTAATTTTCATGTCTGACATGAAATTTGCATCGGTTTTAAAATGCAATCATTTTGAATGATGTGTAAGCTGAGGAAGTGTAGTGAAGGGTGGTTTGTTTACTACAGATGAAACTGCATCACTTTCTGCATGGGATAAAGATGCATTACGCTATGTACCAGCAGACCTTTTAACTTTTATGAAAAGGTTGAAATTCTAGTTTGATCATCGCATTCTGAGTTTAAAGTATAATTGAAGCATAATGAATCAAACTTGCAGCCTCACTTGAAGCAGAGTTGTGTAGTACTTGACATTTTGGAAATATTACAAACCTGAAATGACTTGACTATTTAACAGTGACAGTTTCTGCTTACTGCATGATATCATTTCATACGATTGCAGCTCATCCTGGGTGTTGCAAAACCAGACACATTAATGTCCAGCAGCGGGCGCCTGAGACTGTTCATTTGAGATAAATGGCCTCTGCGTTTAGAATTTAATATCTGCACCATAAGCAGGGTCTCTGTATACAACTTCATAAATTGTAAAACCAGTCTCTTACTTTTGTCCACTGAAGTGTTCCTTGGAGAACATCGGACTTTTACCATTTTTATCATTACAGCAACATTTAGGAAGCAGCTGTAAAGCATGATTCTGCAGACTCCTTCACACAGCACATCTCCCTTGTCACCAACTACGAAGTACATTTAAAACAGAATATCCGCTTTCCTGGGCGAGCAAGATGGCATGACAGCTAACAGATGTGACTGCTGCCATACCCAGAAGAGACGAGAATCAAAATACTTCAGAGAAAGCAAAAAATTGCTTTCTTTAAATGCAGACTTTTTCATGGATAACATGGTTGAAAAATAAGAAATGCAAGTTAATCTTAAAATAATGATCAGTGTATCTCCAATTATTTGGTCTCAGTAAATATATAAATGTTTTGTTATACCCCTTAAATTATTCTGTAATTATATTTACCCCTTTTAATGTTGACATCAGGCATACTTGCTCTTCTTACGGAATATTTCACATGGTTATTTCTATGCAATTACACAGTACTTACTGCTGTTTTGTATTATACAACAGAATACTTTTTTTCCTTTTGATTTATTGAACTTTAATGGAATAAAGCAAAAATAAACAAAAATAAAGCATGACCTGCATATATAGGTATATAAATATATAATACATAGATTAAAACATATTTTACCATTGATTGTTAAGTGGGCCCCCCTCCCAAAAAACTTTCTTTTATATACATATATTAAAGAGGCTTTATTACAATGGTTACTGTAACCAAATACTAACAATGTATAAACTTGTACAAGAAGATTTTTCACAGGGTTACAACTATGTTTCTTCTTTATGTTTCTATGTTTCATAGATCAACAGTGAAAAGTTTTAGATAAAAGGTGAGTTGTGTTTCTTTATATGCAGGATAACAGGATAAGCTTTTCATAAACTACATTTTTATGAATATAAAATCAGGTATAGATTAGCAAAGAATTAATGGTATTGCAGGAAATTGAAAACAAGTCATGTTCTTCTGTACAATCATTCCCTGCTGCAAAGTATTTTTAATGTCCATGTGGAAATCGTTCCAGAACAATGTGTCATGCACATACTGAACAAATAAATTTCCACCATGTGGTAACAAAAAGAGTGTTTATTTTTAACATTTGACATATATTTCTAGAGTTCAGTTGGTAACACCTGACTGGATAAAGCTTAACAATAGTAAGGCTACACAAAATCACCCTTATAATCGGTCCATATGGTTTACTAATAGACTCATATTGTCAAATGAAAATGCATTTATTACAGTGTTGTGCATGTTTTGGGCGACAGGAACCTTCTATTTCTCTTAAAAAATCACCCCAAGCGTGTGGAAGCTCCCCGAAATTATAAAGATGCTCCACAAGTGAAATGTTGGGAAATAAGGACTTTTTGCTTCTCTGTGTGATGTTGATATCGTTGATTATAAAGAATTTGAGGAGGGTAGTTGTGCTTGTATCGGAGAGACCAGCACAGTACAACGTGTTTATATATTTAGTGGTGGAAAATTTGCTGTATCGTTTATTTTTTCAGAACTCAGCGCAGAGAAGACACCAAAAATAACTCCCCAATGCAAAAACAAGAGCCGCGTTGCGTTCACGGTCCGGATATCGCGCCTGTGCAGAACTACTATCTCCTCCACATTCGCGCTAATCGGTCAGGTGGGCGTGTTCCAGCGCTGCCATTGGACAACCGCTGTTCTCCTTCCTCTCCGGCTTCCGCTTTCTTTTCATACGCACGCCCAGCCTCTGAATAATGATAATAATGATCAAGATGGCTACTTCAGAATCCTCCTTGCGGTAGCCAAACAACAGTTTCATGGAAACGCGTAAAACATCAATTTCATTCTGTTTAAGAGCCTCGTAGGCGGCGGGGTTCGTACCGAGGACAGAACTTTATGGATTAAATCCGGCTGCGCGGAGACAAAAGTCGTTGTGCTGCCTGCAGTACTCATTCTGAGGAAGCTAACTAGCAGAGCAGCCAGCTAGCTGTACTTGTCGACCGTCTCCAGTTTAGCTTCAGGAGCAGCTGCCGCTCGGAGGAGCGTGGCGCTTAACGTGTTGTGTGGCCGCTTGTCGGACGCAGGGCGTCAAATGGCAGAGCCGAGGAAAGTGCCGTTCGTCACTATTTCATCCTTCAGCACCTCGCCGCCGACCCAAGAGAGCAGCAAGAAGCGCCGCCGCGAAGATGAGGCCATCGACATCACTTTTGGGAAAGATGGAGGTGGAGGTGCCGCCGCGGTCGGGTCAGGAGGTGGCGGAGGTCTGTTCGGTAACGCGAAGGGAGGCGACGGGGAAACCGGAGAGGAGAAACCTACAGTCCGTCTCAGCCTCTCTCTGGCTGAGCCAAATGAACGGGGGTCTTCCGAGTTCAACTACGGCGAGCTGGTCAACCCAACTCCTTCTCAGGTTAGAGACCACGAACACAACTAAAGGCTCCATGATGGTACCGGAGTGGAGGGAGGGGGGCGCTAACTTAGCATAACCGGGACTGACAAACGTCACACATGGAGCTGCTTTTACTCAGGTTTACTTTCTGTTGCGCTTTCTTTAAGCTAGACTAGAATATTAATAAAATGATGGCTTATATCTTCTAAAGTAGCTATTGAGCATGCTTGTTATGAAGTAAGACGTC
>JBBBVT010000022.1:4281736-4291757 GCA_037177035.1 Craterocephalus eyresii | reverse complement strand
GTAAATATATATATGCATCAACATAAGAAACAAAAAATAGAAGGGAAATACTCACACAAACAACCAGTCAGACCATTCACACAATCACACAGGGCTCTGAATTTGAAACAAATATACAGTTAATCTTACATTGAAACAAATATCAGGTAATTGTTGACTGTAAGGCTGCTGCACTTTGAATGCAGTAAAATACACACACCAGCGGTTTTATAAGTTACACCTTTTTAAGTTTCATATTTACACAAACACCTCATCAGCCAATCCTACGGCAACATCTCGGAACAATAAGGCAGGCAGACACAGCCATGACGACTTCTAACTGAGCATCAGGAGGAGGAAGACGGGGTAAACAGGAGATGCTCAGCAGCTGTGTGATGCTGTCAAATCGACATGGAGCAAAACCTCTGAGGTTTGTTTCCATCACCTTGTATCTGTGACACCAGGAATGAAAGCAGGTATGGATGGAAAATGTGTTGGACCTGGTCCTAATGAGGTCAACACAATCAGAGAAATGGCCCTGAATTGATGATATTGGTGGTCTTAGTGAGGAATGTTTTTTGCATTTTCTCTTTTCTGTTGAACCGAAAAAATACAAATAAATGGTTTTTTTAGCAAATTGTTGAGATAAAGGTTAATTATAAAGTAATGACAGTGAAATGGTCTAAATTTGAAATGATAACGAGCACTTTATTTTGGTATTGCATTTCCAAACCACTTGGTAGAGACGGTTCAGGCATTTTCATTTCATCATTTATTTCCTAAGATTCGGGATCATAACTACCAAATGGAAGAGCAGGATGACAAAGGATTAAAGTAAAAAGTTGTCAAAAGGATAATTACCTGAGCAGTTTGGGAGAATGATACAAGTTCCTGCTGCACCTTTAATCAAGTCCAGTCATTCTACACCGCATGTATTTAGTCTTCTTCCCATCTGAAAGATCAGTGTTTTGTAGTAATAAATGGATGTGAATGCAGCAGGTGGACATGATAGCTATTGTCCCTTTTAAAAAATCTGAGGGACAAGCTGTTTGTTCTGTATATAGATGGACTGAAAATGTATACATATTTCCCGGCTCTAGCTGCAGTCTGTACCAATTACACTTCCAGACAAGTTGTCAAGTTTTCTAAAATGCTACAAAAATATCTGTTAGAGATGAGTTATGTTTTGAAAAATAAGTTATTGTCTTCAAAGACCAACTTATTTCTTTTTAGAAGTCTTAATAAATTTCAAATTTGATCTTAAGACTGCACTTTTAAAAGGTTGAGAGAGAAACAGAGAAGTGAACATAATATATACGTCACATTCTGGCAGATTCCCTGTAGCTCAGCAGTCGCGTACTGAACAGGAGGTTGACGGTTCAATTCCACTTCGCTACATGTTGAAGTGTCCTTGGGCAAGACGCTGAACCCTACCTTGCCTCCCGATCTATCTATCGGGGGGTATGAATGTGTGTGAATGGTAGGTCCTAGCACCAAGTTTGTTTCAGTATAGGTGCTTTATGAATGGTTGCATGAGATATGCTGTGTTAAGAACTTGGAGTGGTCACATGACTAGAAAAGCACTCTACAAGTACAGTCCATTTACCATTTACTCTCAGTGACCTGTTCTGTAAAGTTTTCCCTGTAATTTCTGTATTAAACAAGGAAAAAAGTGTACTGGTTCATGTCGGATGGACAGAGTGTCGGTGGACACATTTTCACCCGTCAGATGAGCTCTTATTTCAGCTGTTTTTTGGTTTAAAAGTACAATAAAATTCTGCTAAAGTTAAATCTTACAAAGACCATTTTGGCTTTTTTGAGTGAAACAAGGAAAGTATAAACCAGTGTTCGTATAAACTCAATGAAATGCCAGTATCTGTGATGGAATGGATTTATCACTGATAAGAGAAGTATATATTAGAAGTTTGGACACTTATTTGCTGCTCTAATGATGGTGTATTGTGCTCGGAGTGGCTATATGCTGCGCAGAAGCTGAACAGCTAAAATCAAGTCATATCAGGTTTTTGGTTTAGATCCTCTAAATGCAGTAGAGATGGTTAGAGACACTGGAACTACTTTATGTTGAACTGAGATACTGATGAGCTGCATCTCAGAAAACCTCCACCTTTTTATGGCAGTGGAGCCGTAATAAATTCCTCTGCATTTGTTCATCCTGGATTCTTCTGTTTGCAGGATGTTGTTCAAAGAGAGCACCATGGCCCACGGCCATCTAACGGGCTACACGTGAGTCAGGAAACTTCTGGTTCTTCTTCTTCACTGACTTTTCTTGTGCTTCACTTACGTATTTTGTCATTTTTTCCTCCAGAGCAAAGAAGAAGATGATTCCCACTCCGAAGGCCAAGCCCAAGGTTAGTTGTATTCTGCACCGAGGCGCTCTGGACGATGTAGAGAAGTTCACTTTTATTTTTCCCATTTTCTATCATTCATGTAAAAACAAAGTAGTAACAGAACGATTAGTAACTGGCTGCTTTAGTTTGATGGTTTTCATAAACTGTAATGTCCCATAAGCTACAGGCTAATGCTGACGTTTCCATTACAACTAGGAGATGGATGGATCGTATATAACTAGAAGCACTCAGTCTCATCCCTCCACTAGTAGAACCCGATACTTCAGTGCTGAAAAATGCTTGTAAAAATTCCTGAATCCAAATTATTTCACTATCAGCTGGTCAGACTGGTCTGAAGCAGGATTCCACTACAGGATGTATATGTCTATTAGAATAATAAAAAGTTATTTTCAATTACCATAACAAAGATACAGTTGCACAAAATGCTAAAAAAGAGACATTTTTTACTCAAAACAAGCGAACTCGATATAAACGATATTCCTTTATTCTATATCTTGTGACAAAATCCTGATATATTGCCCAGCTCTACCAGTAATGGCTGGGGTGTGTAGGGGATGAAAATAACAATGTTTCTGTGTGTTTACAGGAGGCGTGGGTCCAGCGCTCCACCCCGTCTGCAGGCGCCACCCCCTCCCCCGCTGCCCAGGTTGCCAAGCGACCTCCTCCGTCGCCATCGGAGCCCATATGTCTCGACTCCCTTGACGACACCCCCTCCCTGGACTCCATCTCTCAGGCCCTGGCCATCCTGGGCAACGCAGCCAAGGGCCTGGCGCAGGGGGACAGCCCCCCCTCCCCCGACGGCCCCAAGACGGCCGCCATCCCCTCCAGCCTGCACGCCTCTCCTCTGCTGCAGCAGCACAAAAAGAACTCCGTCAGCACTCCCAGCTCCAACGCACCTCACTACATCTCTACCTCTTCATCCTCCTCCCCCTCCCTGCCCCGGCCCCCCCACAGCACCTCCTCCGCTCTGACCCCGGTGAGGGTGGACGGGATGGGGGGTGTAAAGGGGCCGGTGCAGGCGCACAGACACTCAGTCTTGAACACTCAGAGACCTCTGAGCGTGGTGAAAGCCGCCATGCCCTCCTCCGTGTCCCCGCCCAAACCTCGCCCCCCTCCCACCGCCTCCCCGCTGGTGGCGCCGGGATCAAAGGCGGGGGTTTCTGCTCCGCCGTCCGGCCTTCTCAAAGGCAGCAATAATAAAGCCGGCGGCGGGGACACGCTCATCATCACGTCGCCGGCGTCCCGGCCACATGCCCTCTCCTCCCAGTCGCTGCTGGTCCCCAAAACCTTCCAGACCCCCCGCCTGGCCCAGATCCCCCAGAGCAAAGCCTCCACCTCCCTCCCCGGCACGCAGCCGGCGGCGAACTTCATCACCCCGATGCACGCCACCCTCACCAAGTCCTCCCACAGCAGCCTACCACCCATCGTCAAGCTCACCCCCCGCACCCCCAACCCGGTCATCACCACCTCCGCCTCTCAGAGTCCTCGTTCTCAGGCAGCCCCCGCCGTACACCAGTACGCCCCCAAAACCCCCGCAGGCTTCCGCCCGCCCTTCTCAGGTGCCCCCGGAGGAGCAGCCAAGCCGGGGCAAGGCAGCTACACCCCCCCGAGCAGCCAGAAGCCCCCCAGCATGAACAGCACGGCCAACGCCAGCCTTATAAACACCTCATCCATTAGCAAGCATTCAGGAACCAGTGCCTCCCCCGCCTCCGCCGGCCAGCGGCAGCGGCCCGGGGGCGGGACGCCTCAGGGGGTAAAGCCCGTCGTGTCTGTTCCGTTATCGTCGGTGTCGTCTCAGCTGCCGAAGGTTGGTGCACGGAGCGGGTCGCAGGTTGAATTCCCGCCATCAGGAGGTTTTAATCGTCTGTTTTCTGCTCAGGTTTCCACGACGGGAAGCAGCGGCCTGCTCAACTCCAGCTCGCCGCTGTCGCTGGGATTCGGGATGCTGGGGAGCCTGGTGCCCGTTTCCCTGCCGTTCCAGTTCCCCTCCATGCTGAACCTGCCTCCGCTGGGATCAGGAGGCTCCGGCACGCCGCCCAGCAGCTCTGCGGCCAGTAGCAACCCTCCGTTCTCCACCCTGACACAGAGTGAGTAACACGCCGACGCCGCGCCGCTTCAGCGTCTAAAGCTCGCAAATGACCCGAGTGAAGTTGCCCCTCCACACTCACACACATCTAACAGATGTTTGCTGGTAGTTTGTGCTGCTTCTGGTTTAAAGTTATCAATGAAATATGAAAAAATATGTAAAAAGTTTAGTTTCTGATCCCATAATTTTAAAGATATTAAAGTTATCAAAAGGTCAAAGAAACTGACCAATCAGAGTTGCTGAATAGCGTTCAGCAGCCTCTTCAGCATACTACTGTTTCATCATCTGGACAACACTGAAAATCATCAACTCGTTATTTTAGTTCCAAACATTCATAGTATAGTAAAATCCTTTTTTTCTTTTTTTTAATTCTTTTTATTGTCTGTTCTGTAAGATGAATCCTAGTCAGAAAGCCGGGTATTATTAAACAAAAAAAAACTCAGCCAGCACAAACAAAGCAGCATTGATTGACCTTTGATGGCTTAACCTTAACTTTTTATTAAAAGCGTTAAAATGATAGCAGCTAAAGCTGCCCAGTATGAAACAAATGTCAAATCTGGATATTTTTACCTGAGCCAGGATATAAAATGACCCAGTACTACTCGGAAAATTAGAATATGCTGGAAAAGTTGCTCAGGCATTTCATTGTAAAAGGTCAGACTTTTAGCAGCGACATTTTTGTATTTAAAATCCATTTTTTATTGATTTCAAGCAATATAATCTTTTTTTATTTGAGGTTTTCTGAAGCTGCAAATCCAAATAAGCAAAATCTAAACAAATAAAAGCTAAAATATACTGATTGCATCCTATTTGTCTATGTGTACATTTCATGTTTGAAGTTAAGTAGTAGGAATATCTTGATAAAGTGCATGCATTTCTCTGAAAGTAAAATCTTGCATCTGTACTTAGTACATGTAATGTATTGGTTTCACAATTTTATGTTGAGTGGCCTGGATAACTTTTCCAGCATATTCTAATTTTCCGAGTAGTACCTGCACATCTGTGGTTCCTTAGAGCTAAATGCACTTTTATTAAAGCTCAGCAGCACATGTGTAATAAATCGTTTGACTGGAATTAAATTTTCTGTTTATCAAAAGAAATACTTCCAAAACTAAAAGAATGAAAAATAGTTTTCAACGACTAAAAAAAAGCTACCTTGTTATAAATTATGTTCCTTCATTCTTTATTGCATGGGAAAAAATCTCAATACATTTTCCAGCCATAATAGCAGCACAATATCTGACACGGTTTGTGTTGGATTTGCAGAATGTTTTTTTTGGTGGTGGGCAACTTTCCTCAAGTTTGAAAGTTTGTACGATGTGGAAATGAAGGCCGGGGCTGCTTTCATGGGACAGACTGTGTTTGTGCTCTGCTGTTTCTGTGTTAGCTTCGTCTGATGTTGTTCGTTAGCCTCATTCACTGTTATCATCGTATTGTCTAAATGTGAAGCTTAATGTAATTAACGTACAACGGTTTCCATTTTGTTCGCCTCATTTCCCACATCTCATCCTCTCTACCAACTCTGCACATTTTTTTGTTTCCTCACATTTTATCTTCATCCTCTCATGTCTGGTTAACATCTTTTCTATTACCTCCATAATATTCTTCATTGTCTCTTCCTTTCCCCCTCGTTTTATTTGTTCCACCCCCCCTCTCTCCCTCCCTGTTTCCTGTTGCCCTGTCCTGTCTCCTCAGATCTGTATAAGAGTCTCCAGTCAGGGTCTCAAGTTGCTCTGCCTCCTCACTTGCAGCTCGCTTTCTCAGGTAAAATCTGACCCTCCCTAAAGCTCAAGTCTGCTCCGTTTCTCCTCTCCTTGCCTTTTTCCGAGCATCTTGTTGTTCTCGTCTGCGGGTTGTCTGGTTCTGTTCTGCTTTCCTCTCATCTGTCGGTGAAAACTTGCTGTGTCAGAATTATCTTTAAGCTGTCGTCTCATTATCAAGTCCTCCTCTTCTTTTTCCTCCCCAGATGTCAGTCAAACCCAGGGAGGAGACGCTAAGAGGAAGACTCTATGATCCAGTTAGATTTCAACATCCGATCGTGTTTGTTAAAAGGGAGAAATCTCTGGAGGGTGCAGGAGGAAACATGGATCACACTTAACAGGGGCGCCATGAGTAGGCTACACTCACTTTACGGACACCACAGTTATATAACTTTTTAACATAAAAAATAAAATTGATAACACTTTCATAGAGCTGTTAATTAAAATGGCAAATCAAGTTTGTCAATGTTTACATGATAGACCTATATCACTGTGGACAGGGAGAAATGAATGAGATTTCTAAGAGTGACTGTGTGTGCATGAGGACCCGTTTGGCTGGCTGGACTGTGTGCCTTTTGTACATCTCCCACTCTGATGCATGGTCAGTGTGTCTATTTGGTGCTGTTTTTTATCTTAATGTAATTATCACTGATACTTGTATGAAAATGTAAACTGCAAATTGTTGAATTTGAGCTTTTTCTTTTTTAGAAAAAATGAGAGCTGTACATTGTTTTCATTGAACTTGAATTCATGGATGAATCCGCTTCTGTACAGAACTCAAACCTACTTTTAATTAAAATCCTTCTCTCAGATGGAGACTTTGGATCAGAGTTTAATATTTCCGATTATTCCTTTGCATTTTTTAAAAAGTAAACTTTGAGGTACAACACATAAATGGACAGTTTTGTCCATAAATTGACAATTAAAACTGATGAAGCCGCCAGGATAGTTTAAATCACTGGTTCCCAAACTTCTGTCACCCTTCCATGAAAAAAATTATATATCCGATGGGTTGTCCTGCAGGATCCTCTCATATTAGGTTAAAAATTGGTCCTTCTTCATAAATGTGGATATCTGCATTGTGTTCAAGGATGAAGGTGTTAAAAATGTTTATTTCTTTAGTGGTTTAATGTTGACAGCCATGATGAAAATACCAATTTTATTTTATAAAAACATGTTATATATTCCTCAGATTTATCAGGTGACCCCTAGAATGATCTTGTGACCCACAGTTTGGGAGCCACTGGTTTAAATTGTCGATCATCGATGGGGAACCCTGGTCCTCGAGTGCCGTATTCCTGCAGGTTTTCCATCCATCCCTCCATCAACACACCTGATTCAAATCAATTAGATCCAAAGACCAATCACAGCGTCTCCATTTGAATCATGTACGTTGGAGCTGGGATGGATGGAAAACTTGTAGGATGAGGACCAAGCTTCCCCACCCACGTTTGTAGATGAATGAACACAAACCAGACATCAGAAATTTTAAGACATGTAATAATTCACAAGTTTCTGAAACATTTGACACCAGAGGCAAACGGGCAAAACAAAGCAAAAAAGGAAAGGGAAAAAAAGAAAATTGGTGTCCATCTAAGCAGTTTGAGAGAAAAGGTGACTTTAACTGGCAGTACGGGTAGGTCAAAATCAGCCGGCTCTCCTGGAGCTTCTCCCACAAAGCATTGCCGCTTCACGTTCCCCCCTTTTGGAGCTTATTTGACCAGCGGTCTGGTTTTATCGTCATCACCACACTGGTGGGCTTTGTACTTTTTCACCTCAGCCATGTACTTTGACCAAGCATCGCTCTTGCCTGGCTCAGTCTGCAGGAAGAGGAGTACAGTTTAATTAAGCCGCAGAAGTCAGAAGAAAATCAGTTTGAAAGGAAATGATGGGTTTCCACTTACATCTGTGTCCTGTTTCTGCTTCTTCGCAACCATGCCGGTCTTTAGGAACACACCGCCTCTGCGCTTCCCCACCTGGGTTAGGGGATAGAAGACTGAAACCGTTACAGGGGCCCTTGCAGGTGGACTGCCAATGAAGGAAACTACACCGGAGCAGAGGGACTACATTTAGTCTCCTGCTGCACCACCAGTGAAACCATCACTAGTTCGGAGCATCCCTATTCTTAACTATAATTATATGAAAAATGAAAAATCAATCTAAAACACTGGCATATGTGCAAAAAACTATTCATAAATGACATCTGGCCATAAACTAAAGAGCAGGACTGTGAGATAAGTGCATGGAGCTTGAATTATGGGTGAGATAAACTACTGCTATCTCATCTTACAACTGCTAAACCCCTTACAAAGCTCGTCACAGGAGGGG
Source organism: Craterocephalus eyresii (assembly GCA_037177035.1). Lineage (NCBI taxonomy): Eukaryota > Metazoa > Chordata > Actinopteri > Atheriniformes > Atherinidae > Craterocephalus > Craterocephalus eyresii. The sequence continues at coordinate 4,283,235 of JBBBVT010000022.1, read as the reverse complement.
CCTTCTTTTCCACTGAGGTCTGTCCGTGCTCGGTGGGTCCCGCATCGCCACCTGTTTGCTGCATCTCCTTTTTCCTCTTCTCCTCCTCCATCCTCTTCTTGAAAATCTCCATGAAGCTGCCGTCGTTGGCGAAGACGTTAGCGGCGGGCATGAAGGCTGAGCTCGCGTGCTGCACGGGGCTGCGTGACGGCGACGTCGGGCTCGAGTCCCCGCTGTTATCGCGGCTAGTGTGAGGTTTGCCGTGTGCTCGCTTTGGATCCATTGTGCTTCGGTGTTATTTGTTTTTTTTAAAAACAAAACAGGCACAGTCCAGCGATTCAAAGCGAGAGGTTTAGGGTTGTATCAATTATGGCTTTGTTGTGAAGTTGCTTTAAAAAATGAAATGGGGAAAATAGACGGCAACAGGCTCCACTTTCCCGAAAAAAGTCCCAAAATATTTTATGTTGTGAGTTGAACAGCCCACCTTTAATGTCCCGGATGTGTGGCGAGGTAAAAATGGTAAATGGTTTCGTAAGGTCAGGCTTACCGCATGAAGACAGCGCTGAAACAAAAACAAAAGCAGGCGAGGCTAACGTGGCTAACACTGCGGGCTAATGCCCGGGTTTGAGCGAGGCCTCTGCTGAAAAATAAATTCTAATTCCGACTCTAAATCATATGTACGACGTATCCGTATATTAAAAGTTGAACTGCGTGTCATTTATACAACATTTGCACCAAATACTAAGAGATTAACCGATTTTTTTTCATTGCTCGTTGCTAATTTCAACCACCCATTACCGCCGGTCGGCCATGTTTGATTTCCTGTGATGATGCGGCTGTTTTGGCCCCGCCCACTGTCCCGGAAGTTCAACTTAAAAAAAAAAAATCAGTGGAAAAAAACTAATAAAGTTATTCATAATCATTGCAATAACAACAAAGTGAAAGTAGTGTGTTAAAAAAAATTCTTCAAATATATCCTGTCAAGGAAATACTTAAAAGATTCAAGACAAAAATTTATTATTTGTGTATTTTCTCTCGGTCGAATTTCTGCAAGAGTACCCTCCTGCAGTTAAAATGGCCGCCTAGGGCGTCGCCATAAATCCAATCCATACCGGAAGTCTCAACCGGAAGTTAGAGGCAATCAACACCGGAAGTCCGATCTAACACATAAATAAAAGCATGTAGAAATTAATAAAAGCAAATGCGTCGTCGCTCCTTGCTAAACTAAATAAATACATAAATAAATATTTGTATCAATTAAGGATTGTACCTTATCCAAGTTTTTAAGCTATATTTAGTGGTTTAGTTGTCAGATATTGTCATGGCATTTTTTTAGTTTAAAAATCCTATTTTTAGCAAAAATTTTGAATATTGCAACACCATTGCATGTATGTGGATTCAAATAAATCAAACAGGGAAGTAATTGTAGTCAAGTTTATTACTCTTATTCCTATGATAATTCATAAATGACATTTAATAAACATGTACACCCATATTTATCTCCAATGTGCGTCACTAGA
>JBBBVT010000022.1:4264169-4281636 GCA_037177035.1 Craterocephalus eyresii | reverse complement strand
CGCTTTCCGCTTGGGATTTCCGGCGTGGATTGGATTTATGGCAGCGCCCGTGTTTCTGCAGTTGGGTCCCTCTCAATTTCTGTTAGTCTAGCAAAGAAACAATTTTCCATTTATTTTTCATCGTGTTCACACCAAACAATTCTGACATGGAAAGTGTTATCCGTACCAAATTTGGTATCAATATCCAGATTAATTTTTTGATGCGTTGTTTTGCATGGAATGTATTATCAAAAAGTATATATTACTTTATTGAGTTGTTAATCGTCCTTGGTACATTTCATTTTCACAAGTGTAAGTGGACTGGCCTCAAACCCTGTTTTCATCTGTTTGTTATAGAACTGAAATCCCATAAAACCTCAATAGAAATTGTGAAGAACCATAAAGCAGCAAGTACTGTTCATCTTTTTAAGGAATTTTTATATTCTAAAGAAAGGAAAACCTCTATAGCTTTTATGAGTGCTTTTGTAGGTGTATGTCCCCTGGTTTGTTAAAAAAAATGCAATGTTTCACATTGTTGAAACAAAGTTTGTTTAAAAAATAAGTATATAAATGAAAAAGAAAAAGTAACTAACCATTAACCAGAGGTGGAAAGAATATGAAAATATTATACTCAAGTACAAGTACTGTTACTCTGATGTGATGTCACTTGAGTACAAACAAAGTTACCAGTCAAAAAACCTACTCAAGTAAAAAGTAAATTATTAAAATTTACTTTGAGTACAAGTAAAAAGTAACTTTTTAAAGTACAGTCGTCCACCACAACGCCTTCACCTGCCTCCTCCATGTTCGTTATCGTCTGTGAATTTCTGCTCGCACAATGAACTCTCTCCTTCCCGTGGTTCATTTCCAGAATGCGTTTTCTTTTCTGTTTTTCAGCCTTTTTTTGTTGTTTTTTTTTTATTCAGTAGCGTTTGTGATGTAAGATGTATTGGAGTACATTACTTAAAAGAAACTTGACTTAAGTAAAATTACACTTAAATTACACTTTAACTTTTAAAAAGTTCTTGAAAGAGTATAAGCAGTCTACACAAAAGAGCTACTCAATTAAAGTAACGTGAGTAATGTAATTAGTTACTTTACAAACAGCAGTATTATAAGACATTCAGAACTTAACATGAATATGAAAAAAAGTTTAAAAAGCAGACATTACAGATGGGATTAGGTAAAAATAATAACTTGAGCACAAATAAGTAAAGCTATTTATATAGCTACTACTGAAACATAAATAAAAGCCAAAAGAGAGGCAAGGCAAGTTTATTTGTATAGCATATTTCATTAACAGGATAAGTCAAGGTGCTTTACCTAAAACTGACAGCAGGGTGCAGAAAGCATTAAGAAGTATGAAACACAAAATGAAATAAAATAACAGACAACAAAAGGGAGAAACCCCTAGGTGAAAATAGGTTGAAATGAAGAAATAAAAGTGAATTTAATTGTTTCCATAAAAGATGGGAAATAGAAAAGTTTTAACCCTGATTTAACTTGCTGAGAGTTTCAGCAGACCTGCAGCTTTCTGGGAGTTTGTTCAACATGTGAGGAGCATAAAAACTGAACGCTGCCTCTCCGTGTTTAGTTCTGACTCTGGGAACGGAAAGTAGACCTGGCCCTGGTGACTTGAGGGATCTGGTTGGTTCATAACGAACCAGAACGTCCTGAATGTACTTTGGTCATAAACCAATCAGAGCTCTGTAAACTAGTGTAAAGATCTGTAGACTGCTTTTACATATTTTCCTGGTCTTTGTGAGGACTGGAGCTGTCTGATGGACTTTTTAAGGGAGACCCGTAAGGACAGCATTACCGTTGTGCAGTATAGATAAATGCTGTGCTTTTCTAAATCCCGTTGAGACATCAGTCTTGGAAACCTCGATGATTATAGGCTGACTTCACAACTGTCTCAATGTGACCACTGAGGTTCAGGTCTGAGTCCAGGACTACACCCAGGTTTCCCGCTCTGTTTGTGGTTTCAAACTTAGCTGTTTAACAAAACAAAAACGGATAATCACAGAGCATCCACAGAATTTGGGAGTAGATGGACAGAATGACCTGGTCAGGGAGGTTGATCAGGCTGGTGACTGGCTACATATTAATTTTCCACATGCTACTGAGGTGACTGATATAAAATCAACAAAGTGAAAAATACATTTATCTTTCTATCTGTAAATATATATATTTACAGATATGTTACACATATCACACATTCATTCATTCAGTTCAGTGTTGCAGGTGTGTGTATATACAGATGTAAATATATATAAATAAATTTTAATTTAGTGTGGAAGAATTCTATCATCCAATCAAAAAAAAACTCAAAACAGAGAAAAACAGGGAAATATTGCTGGGGATTTTCAGGGCGCTTGCTTCCCACGTTTAACTGTGCTGCTCACTCCACATTAGTATGATCCTTATATGTAAACATTTTTTGCCTGTTATCCAATAAATGAAATTACACTCTACAAAATGTGCCACTTATTCTAAGTGACTGCATTTCAAAGTATTCAGCCTTTGGGATATATAATGTTTCACAAGCGATTTCATGTCACTTGATGTCATGCTGGATGAGGCACTGCTGAAGTTTTTGGTCTAAAAATGTGGTGAAGATATTTTAGCTTGAATATGTTGTTCATAAAAAAAAGAAAAAAGAAAAAACCAAAACCATAAAATGTAACCTGTCTTCATTTTGACATTTACAGTTTCAAGTATGTTGGCTATTGCTATTATCATTTACAGAGTGCTCTTCCTATTTGTTCAGTATTTTAATGAAATAAGTAAAAATTCCCATAGACATTACTAATACTGCATGAGAAGAAACATAATTTTCATTAGTTAAATATTCAACATCCATGTATGACATCCACAGAGGCGCTCACAATATCCCTTACTCATTGTGAACGTGTAAATTTGTTTACATAATTTCTCTGCCAACTTTTGGTCTCTTACGCACGAAAAGCCTACCAGCTTTCTGTGACCCATGCTTGGTAATACTGTAGATAAACAATACCTTCCCCGGCTCACTCGGCTAGTTTGACAGTTGCACAAAGGATGTGAGAAGTTTGACTAATCAGTTTTGGCCTTTTAGATTGTGAAATAAATGAAACGTGTCCCCAGGATGATGAAACCTTGACTGGTCCTCTTTCTCAGATCCTTCAGCTACTAAAAAAAAAATAAAATCAAAGTAAACATAAAAGCACCAGATTCCAAGGTTATCTTAAGATCCCATTTATTGTGCAAAAGTAGAACAGACAGGACTACAACTCTTGAACTTGCATCAGATCCCTGTGCCAGCAGCAGCATGCTATCATCTACTAGACCATTGTATGATACAGCGGAAGAAACAACAAAAACCCTCGTCACGCCATGCAAATGTGCTACAGTTATGACTCCACACCATAAATACAGAGTAAAATAATGAATTAAGTAGAAAAATGTGCGCACACGTTAGGACGCAGGTCTGTGTAGATCCAAACATTTTACAGGGAGATACAAGTCACAGAACGGCAGCTCTGATACGGGAAAGGCAAACATGATCGGTATGAAGAGGAAAATTAGAGGTAGTGATAAAAGGCAGATGTAGTGTTTGATCAAATGTGCTCAGGCTTTCTCTATCTGCCGCTCACTTCCTGTCAGCAAACCGTAAATTCCAGCATGAACGCGTTTCCTTCCAGTTTAACAGCCCTTTGTTGAGTCAGTATTTCTAGTTTCATCACATTGTGCCGTCCAGTTTTTACACTAAGATTCAAGAAGAGCATCAGTCTAAAGTAGTGTGTGCATTCAGTTTAACCCACGGCCGCGTACCCTGTTTCAATCTTTGGAAGGAAGGAGGAGACTGAAGAAAAAAAAAAAGATTCTCCAGTCAAAATTACAGCTTTAGACAACAAATGAGACAAATGCTGATGGAAGAAATTTTTTTTACATAAACGTGTAGTTTTAGCTTTTGAGTCAAGTATATTTTTGACTGAAATTAAAAAAGAAAAAAAAAAGGAATTTAAGCAGCAAATATCTCCAACCAGTCTCTTCCAACAGGAAAGGATTAGTAGTCTTCTGTGAGGCACTAAACAAACCCACCCTTCTACCAATACAAAGTGCTTTGGTGTTTGGTTCAGACTGTGAAAATGATATAAAGTTTCAAAGACAAAGATTCAAGTGAATACAGAAGTAATTATGCCTGATGCTGACGTACACTAAGATCCTTCAAATTCAAAAAGAAATCTCAAACTGATTAAAAAAACAAACCATAAAATAAAAATAAAATAACCCAAAGTCTGGTTCTGTACTGTGCATCTTGGTATAAACAGCTTTTTATCTACCATCTTTAAACTGCTTCAATCTTACTTTCCCAGACTGAACATATTAAATAAAGATTTTAAAAACAATTTGAAGAATCAGGAGTGAATCCCAGGAGGCTACAGACGAATTATGAGTCACCTTAAAAGGTGAGAAAGCCTCCGTTACATCTGCTCCAGTCATTTCTGTCCAGCTCAGTAGTAATCGCGTCCTCTGGGCTCTGCAGACAAAATCATTACAGCAGAGAGCCAGCAGGGGGCAGCAGCAGCATTAGAGGATGAGGCGCAGCGATCCACTGAAGGCGTCAAAGGCAAAGATGCAGCCGGGTCAGATGAAAAGGACCTCTTCATCCTGGTCCTGGCGGGGCGTTTCATCTGGGGAGGTGTCGCATCAGGCCTCTCCTGGCGTTAGTGGACTGTCTCTGCTGGGCGAGGAAGGACATGGCCTGGTTGGAGGGACCCTGTCTCTCCCCAGATACCTTCTGCTGCAGGGCCATTCCCTGAGGTGAAGGATAGAGAGGGAGAAGTAGGAATCAGATGGACATACAAAGGAAGGATGACTTTTTTTCTCTTATTTGTGTGTGTTTGGACTCATATTTACCATATTGTACCACGCAGAAATGATGAGCTTCTCCTCCTGGTCGTGTCTGACTCGGCTCTTTTCGTAGTCGTGCTGTGCAGAAATGAGACGTCAGTATGTGCTGCTGAAATTCTAAATTTCAGAAGAAACAAACGTGTGCAGGGATGGGAATCTAAGATGATCATGTTTATTCTACTAATTTATATCTTCATCTTTTAATGTTAAAAGAGAAAGTCACTTGGGACTACAGTTTATTTTTAGAAAGACAGGGTGGGAACGGTTGGGGGAAGCAAACCTTTTCCTTTTCTTTGTGTCTGTGTGATTGTGTATGCAAGTTTGTGTGTGAAATAAATTTAGTTTGTGTTTTTATATTGTTGTGTGAAAGCTGTTTTAATTATCCTCTATGCAGACATTGTTTTTAATATGTAAAGCACTTTGTGTTGCCCTGGCCTAAAAGGTGCTTTAGTCACGTACTCGGCACGCTCTATATATTGCCTCACGACACTTCCAACATGGTGTTGAGGGTAAAGCTGCCTAAAACGTGGCTATATTCACCAAAAAGGACAATAATAGGGTTGCAACATGTGTAAGGTGTTGATCAGCTCAAAGCAGCTATTTTGTAAAATCAGCCTTGATGGTGAAATTGTGATGGAGATGCCGGCATGTCTGTGTCAGTGCAAAATATTGGTGCATGTTTTGAATTAAAGTCCCAACTGTAACAAAAGTAATTTGTAAAGAACCGAATTACTAAGTGATATTGATAATGGAAACAGAATTTCTAAGTTCTGAACTATTCCCATCCCTATGTGTGTGTTGTTTAGTTCTTTTAACCTCCAGGTGCTGGATTTTTCTGTCCTTCTCCGTCAGCTGGTTTTTCAGAGCCTGGATATCCGGACCCACAGCCCCCGGCTGCTGTTTGGGCTCCAGCGTTTTAATCACCTGTAGACAAAGAGGAGTTTTATGGAAAAAAAGCCACAGCCAGCCTCGCTACACACAGTCAGACCATACATGATTATTTTCTTTAAATATTCTCATTCTCAAACTCATTTATGTAATTTTACATTATTCCTAGTATGTGCAACATGACTAGATGGTGATCAGAAGGCGGCTCTGAGGGCCTCCTGTAGGTTAACTGTTGTTTTAAACAAATATTAAGGCCAAAGGGCTGCCAAGCTGTAATAACCAGCGTCCCTCTGCCCAGGGTCTAAGGGCAGTTTGAACGACTTGTTGCTCCTCTTTCTGGACTGAAGGTGAATCACTGCTGTTGTCGTTTTTCAAAACTACTGCACTACACATTAATTTGGTCATTCATTACCACTCAGAGGAGATGGTATCATTATAAGGAACAACATGAACAAGTCATTTTAAGCATTACTTTACACATGATCCTTATTTTCATTATAAAAAAGTTAGTAAATTTAGGTTTTTATTGTTTATAAAACAATGAAGATGATAATGCTGATACTGTTAGTATGTAAATTATCACAACTTTTGCTGCTTATCACGACACGTTCTGGCAAACATTTCCACAGATTGGCGAATATCTTTTCTCTCATCTTCTCCTTTGTTGAGCTGATTAAGCACTCTGCTCCCATGTCCTGTTACATCATTTTTTTTTGTTTTGCTTTGCAACATTTGTCTTGCGGAAAAAGAAAAAAGATCAATGCTGACGCAAAAACCTAAAGATATGCTTATCAATCTTTTCTTTCATCCTGCTAATGATGCAGTTCAAACTGATTTGCATAACATACAACACTGCAAAGTTCAAGCCAGGAAACCAAAATTTAAGCAATGTCATCCCAGTACAGCTCATTGACAGATATAGAGGTATTAATGATTATTGTGGTGTTCAAAAGGAATGAAACAAGATAATACGAGTTGATCTTAACTAATAAAAAAATCTGGTTTAAAAAAAAAGAAAAAACATTAAAGAATCATCAGCATGGTAAAATCTATGGAGAAATAGATAACAGCAGTAATCTCCATTTTGCTCATCTGTATATTAAAGTCTAAAGCTAATTTAAACCAATCAGATCCCCCGTGTGTGACAGGAGATGCTTTTATTTCCTGTCGTCACACCTAAAATCTGCCCACGGTTGCTGGTGTCGGATGTTGAACGATCTGAACTTTCATGTTTCAGCCAGAAACTGAGAGCTTAAAGCCTGGAAGGAGATGGATGCATCCTTCAATCCAGTACAAATCCTTCAACAGGGATGAATGGAAATGTGTTTAGCTTCTAAAGCCGTAGCAGCTGGCTCACTCTCAGCGACAAAGCACAGCAGGGGAAATTTAAATGAAATAAATCCGTTTCTATATTAGCTCTGTTTTCTTTTAATCATCACAGCAGATGATTTTTATACTGTAGCATCTTGATCTAAAATCTAGTTTACTGAGTCTTTCTGTAAGGCTGGAGAGTCAAATCTCCGAAGGTGGACTGACCGTTCTGGCTTTCTCCACGTAGCGTTTGTACCGCTCCTCCATCTGCTTCATGTCCTCGTCCTTCTTCCGAAGGATCTCCTGGAGTTCATCTATCTTCTTGGCCACTGATAAAATCAGGGAAAGACGCAGAAAGAGTTAACATGCATTCACATAACCAGTCGCATTGTTCATTTCAAACCCGGCATAGATCAGATTTAACAGTTTACAATCAAAATGTGCATTGAACAGCTTCTGCATGCATCATTTATACCAACAGATAAACAAACATTTGTGGGACTGCTCATGAGATTAAAATGAAACATGATAAGTCCTGAAATTGAAGTTATTACAGCCAATGAGTGGATGGCATTAAGCCTCACAGGATAGGAAGCACACAGAGTGAAGACTGGAGGGGAGAAAAGCCAGATGACTGGGCAGCTAAACATGGAGGTGCTGTTGTACTGCTGCAGGTTAATGACACTCAACTCCCAAGTATAAGCAAAAAGCCACATAAAGGCTGGTACAAGGGTCCTCGTTCATGTTGCATAATACATCTGATAAAAACTCACAAACCAGTTTATTAGGTACACTTTCTAACTTTCAGGTTAAAGCGCAGGCATAATCCATGAGAAGCAAGAAGTTTATTCCTGCTGCAGCAACCAGCACAAGCATTTAACTGACTTTACTGTATTTACACCCACCAGCCAGTTTATGAAGTACAGCTGTTCTGTTGACTAACAACTATCTGATCAGCCAATCACAGGGCAGCAACTCGATACATTTAATCATAAAGACATGATGAAGACGACTTCCTGAAGTTCAATCTGAGCATCAGAATGAGGGAGAAAGGAGATTTAAGCGACTTTGAACGTAGCATGGTTGTTGGTCTGAGTGTTAACTGGGATTTTCACACACAACCATCTCTAAGGTTTACTGGGAATGTTCTGAAGAAGAGAAAATATCCAGTGAACAGCAGTTGTCTGGACCACAATATCATTCTGATGACATGAGTAGACTTGTTGGGAGATGATAGGAAGGCATCTTACTGTTGCTGTCCACTTTGGGCTCCAGATCATCAATGACTTCTCTCTTCTTTTGGAGGTCAGAGTGGGCTTCATGGAGCTTCTCTCTGGAAAAGTCAGAGAAAAAAAGAAAAGAAACATGAAGTCACTTTGTTGAGGCCTACACAGTTAACCCATTACTCAGCAGCAGAAGTACTTACAGATGCTCCTCAAGCTTTTTCTTCAATAATGACGACTTTGTGGAGGACAAGAAAGAAGGGAAATTAAAAACAAACATGCACTTTCTAAAATGGCACACGGACAGAAAAAAATAAATCAAGCTGTCAAAGAATCAGATCGTGGGCCAGGTGGACAGAGGGTGGGCCGTACTTACGATGGCCTGATTTTGGCAGAGATGATGGATGGGGGCAGGCGGAGAGAGACAGACAGAGAGGGGCAGGCGTTAACGGTGAGTCACCACAGCAAACATGGGTTTAACGTAGAAGAACACACACTGCAATCACTACAAGCAAAGTGTGTCCGACACCAATATACCCAGTGTGACACTGACAATTCATTCAGACTTCACCGGCAGCGCTGGCTAAGATCAAACGTCCTCAGTTATTAATGAATAATGAACATGTGGAAGGGGAAACATTGTCTTCCTGGTTGTGCACACTGCGTATATAGTCTTAGGCCCACTCTCAACTCTCCCCCTCAGCCCTTCCTTCTGTTCTGCGCGTTCAATGAGAGATGACGTAAGTAAATAAACTTTATTTATATAGCCCTTTTCACAGACAGGGGTCACAAAGTGATTCCCATGACGGCATTTAATTTATGGAAATGAAGGGTGTCTTGATTCTCTTTTGGACCGAGGGGAAGGTCTAAGAGGAAGGAGTGGATACCCCTTCCTGGAAAAGGGGTAGGAGGAGTTTTAAGTTTTCACACAGGAAATAGACATGGTGCAGAGAGACTCGTACAAAAAAGTTGCCTATTTGTAAATAACAATGTTAAAAATGATTAACTGTTAAAAACTTTACAATAAGGTAGATGTTTACCCATGACGGCAAAAAGCGCTGTCTGATCGTCCTAAGCATGTTTCAGAAATAAAAGCTGTGATGTCATAATTTGCATAAAGGTTTTAATTGGGGGACATTATATATATATATATATATTATAACGATATACGTAATTTTTATTTCAGTGGTTATAAAGTTGGAAGTTACGGCTCTTTTTCTATAGTATTGTAGCTCTGTGTTACACGTCTGTCCTGTAAACAGCGAACCACGAGCCGCCCGGCCTCCTGACACGGTTCAGGTTAAATGGAGATGAAGGCGTAGGGCTAAGGGGGGAGAAATGAGATTGGGCCTTAATATTCTATCAGCTTGATTGTAGAAAACTGTGTTCAGCAAAGAAAACTAAAAGCAAAATGTCTGAGAGGAGACTAAAGATCAGCTGAGCGCTCCACTCACATCTTCGTTCTTGCTGTCCTGCTCTTGCAGTGTTTTCTGCAGCTCCTCCACCTGAGAACGCAGCTCTGAGATCTGCTGCTGGTTCAACCTGCAAAAGACCATGAACAAGGTTTGTTATTGGGAGTGATAAACCAGCAGGAGGAGGAAACCATTCAGATAGAGGAGATGTTTGTAAAGTATGGAGAAGATCCCGGTACATCTGCTGTGAGCCTGGCCATTCGCTGCTCTGCTCCTACTGAGCATGCTCACTCATCTCCTCTCCTCCTGTTCCTGTTGCCGAGGATGCTGCCCACACCCTCGGCCTGGTGTTGTGATGGACGCACACACATTCGGTCCACCCACATGTACACATGCCCTCAGGCATTTAAACACACACACACACACAAAATCAAGGGACAATCTGGCTTTCTGCTGTCTGTCCTCCAGTCCGGCCCACACAGCTCAGCTGAACACACAGTCCAGAGGGTGAGTTGACATTTAGGCAAATATCACTCCTTCCCTCGGCCAAACCGCCAGCTTAACGTCCAGAAACACATGATATGCTAGCCCTGAAAGGGGGCAGTTATTTAACACCGCTGATACACACTCCTACCTGTTCTGAGTTTCTAGAGTATTCTTGCTGCGCTGGGCTTCTTCCAGCTCAGACTGAACCTCCACCAGTTTCTGTCTGTACGTCTCCTCCTGGACGCACAGCATCTTGTTTTCACTCTGCAGACGCACCACCGTCTCCCTGCCAGAGAAAGGAGAGGAAGCAAGGGGAAATTATTGAGATGGGACTTTAATCGGGCGACAGCCAAACGTAATGCTGCTCCCGTGGACAACTGCACATTCAGCATCTAAAAATAAAACTTTGTGGCTCTTTGTGAGATAACTACAGAGCAGGACTGGGCCGGTCACACACCACTTCAAGGTTTTTCCTCCTTTAGAAGAACCTCTGTTTACTGGTTTCAAAAAGCATGGCTTAAACACACCCACAGCAAAATAATAATATACATACTTGAGCTCAGTGGGCATGATCTCTGCAGCAAGGTTTCCTACTGTGACACCTCCATCACACAGATCTCCTGAGACAGAAAAAAGATGCTACAGTCAGGCAGCTTTCCTTGTTTAATGAAGCTGTCTGATTGTCAAATGTTATACCAACAAATAATGACTTTTCCCCCAGAAATTTTTAAAAAATATATGTAACTGCACTACAATTTGTTACTTCATTCATTCAAGGGTTCAAACAAACAACCAAAATGAATTTGGTAAATAAACACTATATAAACACTATATATAAAAATGTAGTTAATATGAATAAAATCGAAAATTTGATGCAGAAACACTAAGAGGTTTTGAGAAAGGCAAAGAAATAAGAAACATTCATATAATGTACAGCACAGCTGGAACGACATGCTTGCCTCTCCATTGAATCCTCTAATGATCTTTCTGGGTGTGTGTTAGATTTCTTTTGAGAGTTTTTGATATCGCTGCTGGATTTTGGTGAGCAAAAATCAAAGATCAAAGATCAAAAAAGAAAAATGGGATAAAATTCAAAATTTCTCCCAAAACCTTTTTAGCTAATATTTTGTAGAAATTGTATTTTTCACAATTTAAATTAGGAAAATAAAATAGACAGACAATCATTGTGCTTGCTATAATACCCAACAACACAAGTAGAAAATGTAAAAAAAAAGATACATCTTTGAAAATAAATAGCTAATTAAAAAAAATGAAATTAAGAAAAAACAAAAAAAAATGATACTTATATGAATTAATTTTTTACCCACCTCTAATATAAAACAACAGTTCTGGAGGAGTCCATAATTTAAACAGTGGATCATTGATTGCGCAATGTCAAAAACACTCATGTCTACCTTTACAGTGCATAATACCTGTGATATTTTAAAAATATCAAAGAAGTCTGGAGAAACTTCAGAGCACAAAGGCCAATAATCAAGATGACTGTTGGATGTGAGACATACAAGCCCTCAGGCAGCACCATGACTGATACAGCCACATGGGCTCAGAAATGCCTCAAAACCTCTTTTACTTGCCAAAATCTATTGCTGCTGCAGTATTATAAGCTAAAACTGGATTTTTAAAAATAGGAAGTTGTCTATCAACTAAGAAAGCAAAAAAACTGAGTTATCTGAGCACAAAGAGACAATAGACATGTTTTTCTACTAGGGGTGAACAATATACCGAAAATTTACTGATAATGAGATTTACAATGGTAACTGATATCATTTTTGCCCATATTGATAAATTTGATACTTCAAGAAAATGAAAAACAATGGGGCATCCAAGTCAATGCTTATTGTTCCCAGCATTGGTTAATTATATATAAAATATTTTACAAAGATTCTTATTCCCAGCATGTACAGAACAGAGCGTGGACCAATACATCAGTCTGAGATTACAAAAGTGGCAAATAGAAATTGTTCGCTATCGTCCGTTTAACGTTATCAAGATGAACTGCACAATATATCGTGATATGGATTTGCGGCCATACGGCCCTGCCCTACTTTCTTCTCAGATAATTCCACATTACAGAGCTTGGAAAAACAAGGAAAACTACAGTAGATGTTGGATTTATGTACCAAAGATGGAAAAATCCATCAAGGTGACATTTTACCAGGAAGTCCATGGCTATTTTAGCAGGACTGACCTCACTGAACAACTTCCCATAGATTTATAGACGAAAGCCACTTTTAACTGATGAGCTCCACCATGTTGGCCGCAATGATCCCATCTCTAAGCTGCCTTTGCCTGTTCATAAACAAAACTAAAGAACTGCATTCATCCCTTTGTTTTTTAGTTTCATCCACACACTGACCCAGAAAATGTCCCACATCATATTTGATAACTCACCTGCTTCACTCAGACACCTCTGTTGAACCTGCACACACCTGAGTTCATCATTTGTCTCCCGCAGTGTGTCTCTCTCTGAGATCAGACGCTACAGAACCAAACAACACAATCTTCAGATGATGCGACATGACCGGGCGCGACAAAAACAAGTGGAAATGTCCGCTGACTCACTTCTTTCTCTTTCTGCAGTGCTTCATACTTGTCATGAAGGTTTTTGTACTCAAACTGCCACTTCTCAGCTTTCATGGCCTCTTCTGAGTGCTTGGTGTGAAGCTCATGAGCCTGCAAGTCAGACAGCAAACAGTCAGCAAGTTTTTCCAAACACACACACAAACAAGTGTGTGTCACACCCCCCCTAACGCCCACACAGGCCTCAGCTTGCCTGTCTTTTGTAGGTGTCCAGCTGGCCGCGGACGGCGTTGGCCCGCCGCAGCTCCTCCTCCAGCTCGCAGGTGCGCTGCATGTACACAGTGTTGCGCTCCTCCAGGAGGCGCACCTGTCTGCGCAGGTCTCCCAGATCTTCCAGCTTCCTCTTATACGTCTCCACCAGAGCTTCAAGCTGGTTGACCCGGTCAGAGGAATGCCTGAGGTGGGAGGACAGTAGAGAGTAGGTGAGCACCAGCACAGGAATAATATTTTTAGGCCTCTTCTAGACAATATTGCTGCTACAAAATTTACTTTATTTCTTCCTCTTTGCAGGATGAAAATAAATAAATAAATAAATAAATAAAACTAACTCGGAATTTTTTACATCCAACTGGGAAGTTTCAACTGGAACGGCCTCCTGAAGTCATAGGACCCTCACCACCCCCTACTTAATGTTTGTGTTGTTTACACTGTAGCAGCCCCTGTAATATCACATTTATTTGTGTTGTCTTATTACATGGCTCTGCTTCACCATGGAGAAACCAGTCCATAAAGTTGAAGGAGAAACCTTCAACTTTATAGAAACCAGTTTTTTTCCATCTCGAAAGAAAAAGGCCTTTTATTGAATTTGTTGGAAGTTAAAATCCAAGATGAAACTCAACAGTAAACATCAGCTAATATTTACTCTGCATATTCTTTTCACATGAGAAAATCTTTTAAGTGAAGAAATCTGAAGTTCTGAATGGATTGCATAAAAAGCTGCGAAACCTTCAGCGTCCACATGACTCGACGCCCACCGAGTGTTACATTCAGCAGTTTCACTGAGAACAAACTTGCTTGAGTGTAAACAAGTCTGCACAGTTTATTACATATAACAAGTGGGTGATTATATTCATCAGCATTTTTCCTGGAGCAACTGAAGTTGGGAAAAGACTTTTCAGAGAGTTGGGGCTTCTCACCTGAGGATGTCCATCTCGTCTTTCAGAGCTTGGGCCTCCTGCGCCAGGCTGGTCAGGTCCTCATTTCGATGCTGCAGGTCGGACACCTCGCGCTCCAGGATCTCTGCTCGGACTCTCATGTCGTCTCTGCTGCTCTCCAGTCTGATAGGGAAACAAGGTTATGGACTCAAACTATGACGATTCAAAGTGATTTCTTTACATTTTACTTCCAAGTGGACAGAATTTCTTTTCATCTGTTGTAGTCTTCAATACTAATTCTTCAGAATTTCTGAAGATCTTTGACAGTTTTTGTTTGGACAGTGGGTTTAAAATAATTTGGGATAAGAGGAACCTTCATCTCAAGAGATGAACCAGTACTGTGCCAACACAACAGTTTTTAGTACCAGACTGTCATAAAGAAAGAATTTGTTATACAAGTTAATCTACAAAAAATTTCACAGATGACACAGTTTTATAGACATGATATGGTATTTTAGGATTTCCTGACAACCTGTTAGCTGAAAACATATCTCTGTAAGTGTAGCGTGCCCTCAAAATGTGAGGAAACAAGACAAAAGAAGAAGTGGCCTAAAAATAAACGATCAACAGCAGATGTACAGGATCTGAAACTTGTGTTGTTCATAAATAGAATAAACCCAACACATGATGTAAGAGATGCATCTGGACCTTAAGATGATCCATCTACTGTTCAACGCAGGAGAAATGGCCTCTATGGAAGGCTGGCTGTCAAGAGCCGAAGTTTAAAGGAAGGGAAATGGGGAAAAAAGGCCTGTATGTCATATGACACAAGAACCGGACAGGAGATTAGTGACCACAGGTCCGGTGGAGGGATGATGAAGAGGCTGGGCAACAGATGGGACCATCTGGACAGAGAACGGAACAAAAATAACATCCTAAATAGCTTTGGAAAGTCCCTCAAGACGCCTTAAGAACTATTTCAAGAGATTATTGAGAAAGGTGTGTTGAAATACTGACTTTTGAGGCCTAGTTTACACAACAACACTGCAACCAAAAATAATTTTTTTTTGTTTTATAAAAAGCATTTTTTCCCCCTTTGGGGGATTGAAACCACCATAAGACTCTGCAAAATTAGTAATAATGATGTTATACCATGCCAAGCCTTTAGGTGGCAGTGAAAACTAAGCTGCAGTGATACACTGCATTAGGACTGGGTAATATATAAAGTTTTCAAATATATCGAGACTTTGTCACAGTAGATATAGAATTGGGGAATAGTTTGTCGCGATAGCTTTTTTGCTTCTTCTTTTTAGCATTTTTGTACAACTGTATCTTTGTTATGGTCACTGAACGTTATTCTTTTTTATCATTTCAATACACATCTACTTCAATTTCAAACATATTTTAATGCACATGTGCTTCTGATGCTTAATAAAAGTACGTTTGGCTCTAAAGCCGTAAATTTCAACTCTTTGTTTACTTGAAAAATTATATTGAGATTTACATCGTATTTTGGGATTAAAGGGAAAATGTATCAAGATATTTATCAAGATATGAAAATTTGTCCATATCACCCAGGCCTACACTGCATGTTCACACTAGTTCCTACGTCCTCATTAAACTGGAAGACATCACCTTCCTGGCAACATTCCTGCTGAATGGTGAATAGGTTTTGTTTTCTGAGACCAAATAATCTGAAAACATGTAGCAGCACTAGAAAAACAGGGAGATGTTGTTGTTGTTGTTGTTAGTTTATTTACGTTGCTACAGAGTGTGCAGCCTCAGTGGCGTCGTCCCATTCAGAAGCTTCCACCTCGGGTTTATACGACTTCGCGCCAAACCGCGTTGCCAGAAAATTCCACTCTGGAGCCCAGACTCAAGAAGTTGCAGCGTTGCCCCCCCGACACTGCAATGTTGTGTGCATGAGAGGCCAGATCGCAACACAAACACCGCGTCCCGCTGTCTCAGCGTATAAACGAGGCCTGAGTTTGTTAGAGTTGTAAAAACTCAGGTTGAAATACAGCATTTAATGCAAAACCTAACATCTATTTTCCATTTTTTGGCTATACATAAAAAGTAAGTGGTGAGTCGAGACTTGTCCAAAAAACTACATCTGATTTAAAGTCATAAATACACAAACCTTGTTCACAAACCACCACAGTTGGGTTTTTTTTCCTAATCTTCAAATAAACACCAACTAGTTTGCCAGGTAAATCAGCTCCTACTAGGTGTGCACCACCTCTACCTGTAATTCTCCTCCTGCAGCTGCTCCATCTGACTCTGCAGCAGCAGCAGCTTCTTGCCAGTGATGGTGGTGGAAGCGTCCAGAGAATCGGAGCGGCTCAGCCTCTCTTTCAGGGAGCGGATCTCCGCTTGTAGGGACGACTTCTCCTCCAGACCCAGAGACAACTGCCAGAGGAGAGGAGAGAAACAGAGCATACACTATGATGTAGAAAGAGGCGTCAACAGTGAGTTTGTGATAGGATGAAGCAGTTTAGAGATAATGTGGTGGAAAATAATCCCTAACTGTAGAAGAGGAGTAAAAAACAGCCCAAATGAGTAAGAAACCGCACAACAAACATCAAATTAACAGAATTCCATTAAAGTAGTCCAACATGGAAGGTAAATATTGCCGAAAATGTACACGAAAAAGCAACTGTGCAAGTCGACAACAGAAAATAACCAAGACATCAACACTAATCTGAGTGCAAAGAGGACTTTAAACACATGCTTTGTTCTCATTTCACATGCTCTGTCGTCAAAGCTCATTAGTCAGCTGATGTGCGATGCTCTCGGCAGACAAACTTTCTCCCTGGTGCAGTTTTCTTCACCCTCGAGGTCAAACCAGATCATCATGATGTTAAGATGAATACATACGGCTTATCTAAATAACATAAGTAATACAGCTTGTGTTGTTAATAGCTGACTGGGAAGAAAAATGCATCTTAAATTTGTCTGGACAGATAAAGACTGCATGCAAACGGGCACATATATAAGAATAGTAAGGGCGAGGGTAAACTTTCCAAAAGGTCATATTTTCCTAACTGAATATGGATTAAACCACACACTGAACTTTAAGGACAGATTGGACCAGCAACACTAAATAGCTACTAAAACAACACCAATGACTAATCTGTAACGCGTGGGCTGAGTAAGTAAACAAACAGGTGGGCACAGAGCAGAACAAATTATAGTTGGCTACTGCTCCATCCCAAGGCAATGTGTCCGTTTTATCTTGACATTATGCAACTATCGACTAGAATGCGTCTTTGAGAAGAAAAAAAAGAAAAGAAAACTAAATTAGTCCTCTTCACAGTCGGTGGTGCAAAAGCAAACCAGGAGAACACAAACACAGTTTCCCGGGGGCTAATCAATACGGGCCAAAGAACAAAAGTCGGAGCGGCAAACATTTGACGACAGGCTGCAGCTAAAGCGAAGCAACACAGCGCTTTTCAGGTTGCATCTGAGGCAGTAAAACAGAGAAACATGTTTCTTTCAGCACTTAAAGGGGAAGTTCGGTATTTTTCAACCTGTACCTATGTTGTAGCATGCTATATGATCATTTACTCACCCAGAC
>JBBBVT010000022.1:4251688-4263846 GCA_037177035.1 Craterocephalus eyresii | reverse complement strand
GCCGCTGGCGTGTGGATATAAAATATTTTCTGATGGAGTTCGAGTTGCGCCACAACTGTCTGGGTGAGTAAATGATCGCATAGCATGCTACAACATAGGTACAGGATGGAAAATACCGAACTTCCCCTTTAAGAGTGTCGAGTTAATTTGAATTTTGCCAACAATATCTGGATACTACAGGAAACCTATGACCCAGAATTCAACCAGATGACTTAGTGTTTAAAATCAGTGGCAAGATTTTCAGCAGCATCATTAGTGCATTTATTGTTTACAAAGATGCAACCAACAGTATTTCGATAATTATTTGCACCCAGTACCAACACTTAACTGACTTAACTGTATATAAACCCACCCAGATTTATCACATATCAGCCAATCACATGGTAGCTACTCAACACATCATGCAGACATGATGAGGATGACTAGAGATCAGACTGAGTATCAGAATGAGGAAGGAAGGAGATTTAAGCGACTTTTGAACGTGGCATGGTTGTTGGTCTGAGTGTTTAATGGGATTTTCACACACAACCATCTCTGGAGTTTACAGAGAATGGTCTGAGAAAGAGAAACTATCCAGTGAGCAGCAGTTGTCTGGACCAGAATGTCTTGTTGATGTCTGAGGTCAGAGGTGAATGGGCAGACTGGCTGGAGATAAGCACTGGTTCTAATCAAAGTGTGTAGATAGATGATTAGGGATGTGAATCTGACATCAACTCAGTATTCAATTTGATTCTGATTCTTGTGGTGACAACTTGATTCTTTGTCGATTCTCAATTCAAACCAATCTTGATTCACACACCCCCTCCCAAAAATAACAAGGAGCTTTTCAAGAATTATAAATGCTTACCTTAAAAACTTTAACATTTTTTTGCCACTTAAGCTTTTAAAATCATAAAATTTCGATTCTTGAAAATTTTGGATCCTCATAAATAAGAATGTTGATTCTGATGTGAATCAAATTTTTTCTGCACCCTTACAGATTACCATCACAGAAGACCACATCAGGTGTTCCTCCTGTCAGCTAAAAACAGGAAACTGAGGCTACAATTCACGCAGACTCACCAGAACTGGACAACAGAAGATGGAGAAATATTGTCTGGTCTGATGAGTCTTTGTTTCAGCTCCATGTTCAGATGCTAGGCTCAGAATTTGGTGGAAACATAATTATAACATGGATCCATCCCTAATTGTATCAATGGTTCATACTGGTGGTATGAAACACAGTAGTAAGGTGGACCTAATAAAGTGGTCAGTGAGTGTATATAGTAGCTTTCATTTTACTTTGATGTTTTATGCAATGCAGTTTTACTATTAAATGTAATCAATTCTGGTTTAATTCACCCCAATAACACATCACAGCTGCATCCATTTACAGCTAGGTAAACACTCAAACTCCTATTAAGTCTGTTCAACTCGTAAAACAAAAAGTTCAAGAATTTATTCCAAAAGCACTAAAGTGATATTTTCAACAAAAACACATCTTCAAAGCCAAGCCAAAAACACCTCCGACTCTCGTGTGTACACAAAGTTTATAACGAAAGCTTAATTTCCTTATGTTTGGCTCAGCTCAGAGTGTTATGCAAGCTCTTTGATTAAACTAATATGAGCTTGTTTGGCTGTTTTGTAAACAGATGAGAGTTTCTCTTCACTTGTTTTTCTGACAAAGCTTGTTGGGCAGTCTGCTGAACTCTGGAAATAGCGGGAATGTACATGTGCTCCCGTCCCAGTAATGACGGGTTTAGCCACATAGATCAGAGCTGAGAGCTTAAACAGGATGTAAACTCCTTTTAGCCGACCAACCTGATGTTCAAGGTTTCGACAGCGCTGGCTCAGGTCCTCCTTCTCATCGACCTCCTCGCTGAGAAAATAATACTTCCTGGACTGCAAATATAGAGTGTTTACAAAGGACATGTCATAGTAATGGCAGCAGGAGTGAGTAAATACGAATAAGGACATTATGTATTTGCCATGGGAGGGTAAAAAGGTTTCACCTGGTAATCAAAGTCTCCGTATGTCTCTGGGCTTCCTGGTTCAGATGAAGGCTCTTTTGCTAACAGCTAAAACAAAAACAGAAAGGAAAGAGTCAATAAAAAGTAGCTGGTTAACATTAAAGCCCGAATAAAAAAAGAAAAGAAGCCATTTCCACCAGAAGGGTTTATTTGGTTTTCTGGATCTCCTTCATTAGGAGACGCTCTTCCAAGCTCAACATTTCATCCACTCCTACTGTACTGGCGCCTTTAAAGACTAAACATACTCTTAAAATAGTACAAAGTGAGGCTTTTGGGATTCTCTCCAGTCTAATGTTTATCCATACTTCTTTGATTGTGAATTAGCCATGACTAAGAGTGGGATTAATGCAAAGTAGAGAGAACTGAGAGGATAAGAGAGGGCGCTCGCTCACCTCCTGAATGGCTGTCATCACAACATGCTGGACCGATTCTTCAAGTGTCATAATCTGCTGTATTTGCTCTGAATTTGGGAAATGACAACAAAAAAAAACAACAAAAAACAGTGAAGGTGCAGCCAAATGCAGATTAACACAAATACCCCCCTACAAAAAAAACAAACAGCTTATGACGTTACCAGAGCAGCAATTCAATTCTGACAAAAATGGTTTAACAACAATTAAACTGTCGGGCTTTAAAATGATCTTTAATATGGAGAGCAGCCTGTGGTCAGTTTTAACAACTTGTGATGTTCATGTGATTTAACTCTGAGTTAATCCTTTTATTTTTAAAGCTGGAAGCTCGGACTCTTTTTTTCTTGCTCACCTTGTTTCTTTTCACAACTGACAGCGCAGCCCAGTACAAGCTGTACCAGCTTTCCCAGCTCGGTGACATCTCCCATCTCTCCTATGAGGTTCACGTCGGGCAAATGCTCGTCCGACACCTGGTGACCGAGCACCTGATTATGGAAAAAGGAGGAGAGACAAGAGTAGTTTCAGACTACAAAACAAAGGGCAAAGAAGTAAAAAATGATCTGATCCTCTTACATCGTGGTAATATTCCAGCATGCTTTTAAGGATCTTTTTCAAGTTGCTGACCTAAAAGAAAGAAACAAGAGTCATTGTCTTGATACTAATTTTAAATCAAGGAAAAACACACAAAAAAAATCCTTTACATCCAGGTTGCCATCGGGGACTCTGTCATGTCCTGCTGCTTCACAAATTACCTTGAGGCGCCAGTTGGCCTCGCTCTCCTCCTTGATCCTGCCCAGCCATGTCTCATTAAACCAAGAGGGGTCTCTGTTAATGAGAACACAGGAGAACTGCAGCGACCACATATCTCTGCACATCAAGATACACGGGGGGCCACAGGGCAAAGGGCCCCCCCCGGCCTCTGCTCAAGCAATGCTCTTCATTAAAGCTCGATGACATGGGAATAATCAGAGAAAAGCTCTTAAACAGGCTGAGAGGTAAACTAACACATCGATTCATTTCAAAATGTAGTGATGCACAAGGAAATACAAGCAATAAGCTGTAGGAAATCTACACACAAAAAGTTGTTTCTGTCTGAAGCATCAAAGGTCACAACTGAGAGGATCTTTTTGCATAGTTGATGGATGTGTGCAATCGAAAAAGGCATAATGGTGCAAATCACAGAGATAAGCAAACCTAGGAGTAGACACTTAATTTGAATGCATAATTCATCTCTTCTAACCTCCTCTAGATGAGTAATTTTTTACATTTACACCCTGTAACAGTTGTCTGTTTTTGTTTTCTTTTTTTTAAATTTTTTGTGTTTTTGCACCACCACCCCAAGACAAATTCCTTTTATGTGCAGACTAATTTGGCAATATCTCTCAAAGTCTCTTTCAGATTCTTCCTGCTCTGAACAGTGACAGTAACAGCATATACTTACATTCTGTGCAGCACGTGTGCAATGGCCACTCCATTTGTTAGATCGTGCTTGCCGTTACATGAGGGAACCTGAAACGTCTGCAACTAAGGACAAAAACAAAAAGAGCTCAACATGTAGATCTCAAATAAATGTTTACATTTCAAAGAGTCACATTCTGCGAACTGAACAAGTTAAAATGTGTGTTTATGCTCCTGTGACAAGCTGTTTATGTCCGCAAAATTTAGAAAGGTAAATACTATTGGCCACAACAGTCTTTAAAGATCATCACAATCTTATAACAGCGCATTTAAACAGGGTCTGAACCTCAAAAGCATCACAAAACAGCTGTAATGACAAGTCTAGATAAGCAGGAATCACTTTGTTGCCTAAGAAGAAAACAAAATTGTCTATAAATACAATATGTAGATGTTTGTTCCATTACATTTGTTGACTGGATATTTATGCAAATAAGCAGATATTTGATATACATATTAAATATAAAACATCATAAAACCACCTGTATTTACTTGGATATAAAAGTTTTAATTAATATCAATTTAAAGGAATTATATATTCCTTTAATTCCAAAGTTTTCCATCTTGGTTAATTTGAGGACACCTTGTGGCAAAAACGTATTTGAATACATTTCAGTGTAGCAGGTCACAGCATTCAGGAGACAGCAGATAAAGATGTAACAGTTTTAAAAATGAAGTTGAGCCATAATTGACATTTTTCCAACCAATAATTGAATAAAAACTTTGATGTAATGTAATGATGAAAATAATGATGGATTATATTTTTATAGCGCTCATTGAGTAGTGTGGCAGAGGTCACAAACACAATAGCAAACATACACATACTTTCCTTGCTAAAATGTGTAAATATGGAGCCTGTTCACTGCTAATCTTCAGAGAAGATTTGTTTGATTTACAAATTAAGTCTGTAATACTCTTAAGACAATCATGGCATAACAGACATCAATTAAAAACTGATCTTTGTGATCATCTAGTCTGCACAAAGCTGTGACAGCTGTCATTGCAGATTTAAGTTTGCAACCAAATAAACACCCTAACTTCCCCCTTCCCATTAAAGCATGTGAGAAAAACACAAACAGCTGGGGGAGGCCTGCTCTAAACCCAATATTTGAACTTTACCTTCTGGGGCACAGTACAAACATCACACAGCAAGATAGCAAATAAGTCTTGAGCTTTCTCTGTAGATATAAGCCTGATCACTGTTTCTATATTGCACACATTCCCAGGAGAGAGGTGGCGAGGTGTCGGGTATTTCACTAAATGAGACACACTTGCCTCACAGCTGTCATTTTAAACCAGCATCAATTAGATACAATGCATGAAAGCTACACCATCCAACCACTGACAACCTACTGGTGTATCTAATCATTTTTGCCAGAAATGCAATTGTTGCAACAGAAATATTTACTTGAAA
This sequence comes from Craterocephalus eyresii, assembly GCA_037177035.1. NCBI lineage: Eukaryota > Metazoa > Chordata > Actinopteri > Atheriniformes > Atherinidae > Craterocephalus > Craterocephalus eyresii. The sequence continues at coordinate 4,258,558 of JBBBVT010000022.1, read as the reverse complement.
TTTTATTGCAGTGTGAGATTATTTTGTTGATGACCTCATCCAATCTCAGGGATGTCCAACACACTTGAAGTAGTACACTGGTGTACCGCTGCTGACAGCACTGTGCAGGAGGCCTGAGCCATCTTTGGTCATTATATATATCTAGCTCTTCAGGGTGTAGACCAGGTTCACTAACTTCAGACCCCTCGGGCCAGTGTCCATCAAGTTTTAGACGTTTCCTGCTGCAACACACTTGATTCAAATGAAATGTGAAATCAGCAAAAAAACGCGTTATGACCCATTAATTTGACCCAGGTATATTGCCGTGGGAAAACATCTAAAACCAGCAGGTCACCGGCCCAAGAGGATTGGAAATGGTGAGACATTTTGTTGGTTTTTGAAGGCTTTCGTTGGACTCCTTTTTCCTACATAATTTGCTTGACCATTCTGAATGATATTGGGGAAAAACAACCTGATACAAAATTTGAAAGATGCACCTAGACCTTCAGTTGATCCATCTACTGTTTAATGAAATGTCATTATAAATGGTCTCCTAGGAAAGGTGGCTGTCAAGAGGCCATGTTTAAAGCATAAAAGCAGGGAGATATGCCAAATGACAAAAGAACTGGATCGAATATTTGTGGTAACAGGTCTAATGGAGTGATGAACCCTCCCCAGAGCCTGGAGCTCAGCATAACTCAAGCATGGTGGGATCATCTGGACAGACAACAGGTCAAAAAGCCGAGCTTTGAAAAATCCATTAAGAAGCCCAGAGACCTTACAGAAAAACAAGAAAGCTTTTTAAAGAGGATTCAGGCCATGTTGAAGAATAAAGTGGCTCAAACCTGCAAATTATACATACATGCTTTACCGTTAATGGTACATTTCCATCTGTGTTTGGAGTTCAAATTGCAAAACCTTATTGAATCCATTTCCAAAGCTATATCTAAAAAAGTACGAGGCAACTCAAACTTTTTTTTTGCACTGTATTGTTTTCTGAAGCTCCTTGTGCAGCTTCCTTTATGTACATTTAAAAAATTGACCAATTTCATCCTTGCTTGCCAGCTAATTTCTGGGTCACAGGCAAGACAACACATACTGTAAAGATACAAATAAAACTAATTAACCAAGAAATGACTTTGTACTAATGAGGGGGGGAAGCATTTTTGTCAACAAAAAACACCTAAAATGTTGCACAGAGGAACTTAAATGCTCACAAACACAAACCAAACTTTCCAGTTTTCCTTGTTCATCCATCGTGTCTTGGTTTGGGAACAAAGGTGATGTGCGATTGCTAGTTTATCCCTCTTCCCCCCTTTGGTGTATTGGTTATTTGGTGTAATATCTAACTTTGTAGTAAAGCTTTAAATCAAATAGCTGTTGCTGGTGTGAGTAAACCTAACCAGTCTTTCTTAGAAAACAAATGCACAGTTATGTGGGGATCACAGATTTAGCAATTCTATTAATATCAGCTGCTGTTCAGCTCTTCACTTCTCATGGAAATGTGCCAAACAGGTGGATTTTCCCTGAGCTTGAAAAGAAAGTTCGCATGCTGGATATCCCTAAAATTGCCCCTTAAGTCTCTCAGCTTACACTAAGCTATTTGGGTTTGTTTGTCAAGCAGTCAACTTTGTTTACAGCGCAGTCGGTTCTGTAAGCAGACCTAAAATAAAAAGCAAACTCCCAACATGTTTACAGCTAGTTAGCTTGAATGGCTAACGTGGGCTACAACTACATAACTCCCATAAAACAGTCCGTGTGTAAGCATGTTCAGTAAATTATCATTAATAGACTGTGTGAGGCTACAGCTTAACAAAGTTACCCTCTCATTTTCCTGTTAATTTGACACCTGGTGTCACCTGTTAGCCGTCGGCTGTTCGCTTTGCTAATTTCAAACTTACCCAGGTTAACAGAGAGTCGCACAGCTTTGCTTTATCCAGACTCATTCTGCTGTGCGCTTAGGAGCGAGAGAAAACACGATAATGTTGTTTTCACGACGTGTTTCCCCAGAAGTGTGGAACTCAGACCTGACACCCTCCACGTCAGACATTATCCAGCCACGGCCTCCGACTACTGCTCCTAGCTTCTTCGCGTTTCACCTCCTGTTTTCCAAGCGAGCTTCCGTATAAAGAGCGTTGCCACGGAAACGGATTATGTTACGGGTCAGCGTGTCTGGTCTCAGCAAATACTACAAATGATGAACAATAGTCTGTTTTTAATGCTCTCATAATAACGTCGGCCTAAATATGGACGAGCTTGATTTTATTTTCAGGGTGCTGAGTTACTAGGACTTCAAGAACAGAAAGTACTTCACTAGAAAAAGAAGTAAAAAAGAAACAATAAACAATGCAAAAAATGTCACCGCGTGATGATACATAAAAACAGCTTGGTCATGAGCTACTTTTTATTTTTTCACATATCTTCATGTCTAATTAAAAGAGTTATAAAGTTTTGGCGCAACAACCTCTAAAACATATATCCACCTCTTAAACTGAAATCCAAAAAACAACCAACAAATCCAGGTAAAAGGTCTCAAACCCTACTGGACTTGTAGGGCTGCAATAGCAAATCTACAGGGGTTTGATTATACAAGACTTCAAATGTAAGAAAAAGATAGATTTTCTTCTAAAATGGTCAAGAAGCCAGTAAAGACATCAAGACCATTCAGAAATACACTGCTCAGACAAGTAAAAATAGAATTAGCCTATAAACAAGGTAAGATAAAAGCATAGATAACAATGTCCATCTCCCATAAAGATACAAAAGCAACCTAAACTTTCTAAATTAAAAGAAGAGAGCCAGGCCATTTACAATGCCACAAATATGTTGGGATGCCTTGCAAAATGTAAACAAAAACAAAAAAATGGTCTAGATTTTTTCCCCAACAAAATGTAAACAACATATCAGATTCTGAAACTGCGACATTTGACCATTTCATGGAAAATATTAGCTCATTTTGAATTTGATAGCAGCAGTACAAAAAAGTTGTAAAAAGCAGCTGAAGGAACTGTAACAGATCATAACAGGTGAACAGTTTAACAAATGTAAAGATGGGGAAACGGTTTTATCTGTGACAACCTGCATCTAAAAATTGTGGAATAGTTTAAGAAAAATGTTCCTGATGGTAAAATTGCAAAGATTTGGGAGATCCCATCATCCACAGTGTGCAATATCAGAAGAATAAGAGAATAAGAAGGAATCTCTGTGCGCACAGGCAAAATTAAAAGGTAAAAACTGTGATCGTTAGATCTGTATCAAAAACCAGCTTGTTTCTTTACTGAAAATCACTGCATGGGATCTGGAACACTTCCAGAAATCACTGTCTGGGAACATGGCTCATCATAAAATCCCCAAATGCAGGTTAAAGCTCTATCATTCAACCAAGAAGCCAAACTTGAACACGATTCAGAAATGCTGCAGTCTTCGTTGGGCCAAAACTCATTCAAAAGGAGCGAATCTAAAATTGGCTTTGGCCTGAGGTTAAAAGATCCATGAGTTTCTTTTAGAAATCATGGATGTGGGTCACATGGACAGAGAGGAGAGGGACAACCCAGTTTGTTATCAGTATCAGCTCAAAACCCTGCATCTCTGATGGAATGGAGTTAGCCAAGAATGATAAACATCACCCTGTTCCAACTTTTAGGAGACTTGATGCTGCTTTTGAATTCCAAATGAGCTCATATTTTTCATGAAATGATAAATTGTCTTCTTTCCTCATCTGATGTTGTTTGTTTCGTTGGGAAAATGTATGCTATTTAAAGGATGTGCAAATCAGTGAATTGTGTTTTACACAATGTCCGAACTTTATGGAATTGGGGTTGTATATGCAAACATTGGGTCAGAAAAATACCAAGAATATGATAAGCAAATTTCACTGAAGAGGACTGAAACTGAAGAATCTTTCTCCTTTGAGCCAGAACCTAACATCTCTGTTTTATCTGTATTTAGCTGTGGTGAATTACCGGCCATCCAGTCATTTATTGACTGTAAACGGTTCAGAAGACATGTCTTTAAAATGTCATGCAAGGCTTACAAAAAACCTATAGGTGAATGTCATCTGCATAATAGATGGATCACCTCTCAAGACAAAGGTTAAGATGTTAAAGACTTTTTATTTTGCATAGAGTACTTTCCAAAAAAGAATAAAAAAGGATTAGTATTCAGATGAAGACAGGCAACTATCAAAACGAGTTTTTTCTGAAAAATTATGTTCCAGAAAGTTGTGAAATATCTATCTAGCTTTTTCAAACAACACGAGAGCAATCTAAAACCATGAAAACACACAAGACAAATTCAGATTTATAATACGTGGACACACTGCCCAGCCCAAGAGTAAGTCCCAACCCACAAAAAGTCACACACTAATATTTTGTTGGATCACTCTCAGCGGTATTGTTTCAATAATTCTTTAATTTTGAAAGTTTAATTCCATCCAGTATTGCATTCGTTTTTTCACACAGATCTCGTGTTGATGACGGGAGAGTCCATCCGTTGCGTAACGCTTTCTTCAGCACATCACAAAGATTCTTAGTGGGATTCAGGTCTGGACTGGAAAATCATGTCTCATCATCCCTGAACCACTCTTTCACAATTTGAGCCTGATGAATCCTGGTATTGTCATCTTGATCCCCGTACCATCAGCAAAGATGGAATAACCTGCTCATTCAGTATTTAAACAGTCAGCTGACCTCATTCTTTGAGAGCATGTTGCTGAACCCAGACCTGAACATGGACTTGACCCCCTGCAGCAAACCCAGATCAGACTGCCCCCTTGTTCAGTGGTCACTAGGCATGATGGCTGCATCACTTCATCAGCCTCTCTTCTCACCCTGATGCTCCCATCACCATGGGACAGGGTAAAGATGGGTAAATCTGGACTCATCAGACAACATGACCTTCTTCCAAGCAAACTGAAACCTTTTTACTCTGGTTATCCTCACTGATTAGTAGTTTTCTTATGGCTACACAGCTGTTCAGTCCCAATTCCTTTAGTTCCCTTTACAATATTTATTGTGCATTTATTCAATCATTTTCTGTATCACTTAGTCCAATTCAGGGTCACAGGTGGGCTAGAGCTCATCCCAGCAAATATCAGGTCTACAATTTATCATAGGGCCAAACAGAGAGACAAAGAACCATTGCAACACACACTCACAGGGAGAATTAAGCAATTAACCGATCATGCGTGTCCTTGGATAGTGGGAGGAAGCCGGAGTACCTAGTGAGAACCCACACATACACAGCAACCTTCTTGCTGTGAAGCTGCAGTGCTAACCATCACACCACTGTGCACATTGTTCGCACTTTTAAACATAGCTCTGAGCTCTACTGTTGTTTTCCTTCAATTGAAATCCACTAAACGTTCAAGTGATCACGATTCATTCAGATCTTCCTTCTGATACTCTAGCCTCGTTTTTTCACTGAGGAGTACGGGCCGGGTCTGTACGGGTCGGGTCCTGAGTGGTCCGGCCCATTCAGAGAAGCGCTTCTAATAAAAGTCGAGCCGCCGCCGGCATGAGGGGCTTCCAGCACGGCGTCATGCTAGCGCGACACCAAGACATGTGAAGCTAAAACAACATGAGCTATGTCTCTATAAACGTTTTAATTCCATTGTCATGCTACATATGTTGGGTTGGACCAGGGCTCCATGCAACACCTCCAGAGTGTCCAAAATACTGCCGGCCATCTTCTTGCAGGGACTAAAAGGCATGAGCACATCTCCCCTGTTTTTGCTCCTTACACTGGCTTCCTGTCTGTTACCGTGTACACTTTAAGGTTTTATTGATTGTTTTTAAGTGTTTATTCTGTCCGGGCCCCTTTTATGTGAACTTTTGCACCCCGACAGGAGCACTGCGGTCTGCTGACCCTCTCCTGCTGGCTGTTCCAAAAACCCAGAGGAGATAGAGTCTTTTCTGTGGCGAGGTTATGGAAAAGACTCAAAGTCTGTGGAACAGTTTAGATTTAGACTGAAACCCACCTTGATTTATTAATATGACTCTTTTTATTTCACACATCTATTTTTTTCCGTGTTTTATTTTTATTTCATTGACAGCAGCTGTTTAGCACTTAGGTCAACTGATGTTGTTTGTAAGGTGATATAATCTTCAATTGAATTGAATCATTCAGGATTATTTTCCAACCACAGTTTTTCCCTAATGACCACAGTTATCCACTATCCTTCCACTGTTTGATAAGGCGTTAGTCAGTTCTTAACCAAATTTGAGTCATTGCTGCAACTCCTTTGATGTTTTCTCTGATTTGACCCTTTTTAAATAGACAACCAAGATGTGTCATTTCACATGTTTTTTTTTTGTTTTTTTTAGAAATGAGAAGCTATATTCTTCAGAAAAGACTAAATTAATCAATAAATAAATCTAATAAAACTACAAATTTAGTATACTACAGATTTAGGAAATTGTGTTTGATTTGTATCCGTAAATTTAATGTACTAGAAGTTTTACTGTATATCAAGTTACAAAAATCTTAATAAACAAAGGTACTATGATATGGAATATTCTTTAAGCTCTGAAAATCTGATATACCCACTGAAACCACTTAATGCTCCAAAGTTTAAGTTTTGATTTATATTTCTTTTCTTTGGTTTTCAGAAAAAATCCCATCGACAAGTGGCAGCCAGCGTCTGTGAAGACACCGCTGTTTTCTTTTTTTGCTTCCATAAACTTCCTTAAAACACCACTGGATGGCTCTAGTTGACAGATAGCTTAAGGGACACTATGTTGCACAACTGGCAGCTGCAGCACAGTCGAGATGTTTCCAATAAAGCTCTCTATATCTATATATATCTACATCTATATCTATATCTAAAAAGATATATATCTTCACAGACACAGACATATATATATATATATATATATATATATATATATATAC
>JBBBVT010000022.1:4189540-4217309 GCA_037177035.1 Craterocephalus eyresii | reverse complement strand
AAGGTATAAAAGTAGCCTATTTGCATTTTCACAAATAGATTAAAAGTTTCACAAATCAGAAATGGTGTTTTAATTTATCAATAGACTCTATGGAATACTTCTGTGCAGATTTGAAGAGTCTAAGTATTGTAGTTTTTGATCAGGACCTCTTGTAACATAGTCTGAGTTCACACAAATTCAGTGGAAGTGCCCTTTACAGACATGACGAATCGAAAGCTAAAAATCGGATGCCAACTTCAGCGTCGTGTTCAGGCCCGAGAAGGTGAACTGTTTAGTGCAGTCGTTCAATTTAATTGTTTACAACTACTGCAGCCACAGTCAGTGGTCACTGGTAATGAAAGTTACATGTTTTTATCTAGTTGATGTAGCATAGGATGTAGATTTTCTGCTCTGCTTGTTTGGACTGAATTAAAAACTAATTATGATTTCATCATTTATTATTATTATTATAGAAAACTTAAAGTGACGGGTAAAAATTGATTATGATGGGATTTTTATGAAGCCGACAGTCAAAATGACAGACAACAAAAATGTCTAGCCCGACCCCTTGTTGAAGGTTCCTGCTAAATGTGCCATCATTTGTTCCATTAAGTTTTAATCAGAGGTGGGAACTTTTAACAGAGACTGACACTGATGGTATCATTTTTAAGCTTTATTTCACAAGAAAGCTTTCCAAAACATCCTCAAAGGCAGTCAGTAGAAAGAAAACAACAGGAATCATCAAAGACTAGTGAAGACTACATCCAAGACAAGGCTAACTGTATGAGAGTTTCAGATTAATAATGGCTGGATACTAAACATACTAAAGTTTGTTGAAAGATAGCAACTAACCAGTAGTAGAAATTATAATTACGTTCAACTCAATCTCTAACTCTGGTAGAGTAGTTAAAAGCATATTTTATTCATACTTTTCAATAACAAATGTCACAAAGTACTTTACAGCAACAAAGATATAAACTAAAGCATGAGCATAGAGTGATTAAAACATCTTGAAAACAAAATTAGGAACAAAATTAAATTGAGGCCCCATCCAGGAAAATACAAGAAGGGATTGTTTATAAAAAAAAATGAAACAAAAGACCTATAAAAGCAGTTAGTCAAAGGTAGTAATCTTCACTAGCATGCAAATAAAACTAGTTTAATCGGTTCCCTCAGTCTCAGGTAAGCAGCTCATGGACAGTCTTTTGGATAGCAGAGCGATGCATTTCAGGTTCACAAACTTAAGAATTCAAGGACAGGCTAGCAACAGTTTTAGTGTATTTGTTGCGGAAGATCACATTCCACATGTAAATGTTAAAAGCACAAGTCATTAAACTTGTTAACTTATTTACTTAAACGGACACCATGTACCCTTTAACCCAAATATCAACCTAATGTGAGTAATAATGGATGGTTTCTGGGGTCAGTATACAGCGTTTGACACATCTCTCCGAGAGACCCACCTTCTTCCAAAACCAGACTGCAACATTGCAGGAGCGGATCCGTCTCTCATCGGATCATGTGACCTGGAGCGCTTTGCTTTACAGTTCCCCTCTATAAACACAGCAGGCTCTGTTTTGCGCTACTTTTTCATCCTCTTCGATCAAAAGTTTGTCATGGCAGATTGAAGTTAGCAGATAAACACAGTGTCTGAGGAGGCCAGAAAGAGACAGGTTGTACAATTTTGGGGGGAGTTACAGGTTTAGGACGCCTAGATGCCAAAAGCTAAAAGCTAAAGTGTCACTGATATGATAGAAGCCAACTAAAAGTAATGTAAATGAAATGGTGTGTTACATTAAACAGTGTTTAAAATGATCAGATACCAGTAAAAGATGAACAGAAATGCTTAATAAAGGGCCAAAGCCTGCTTGTGCCCCATAAAAGCTTGGGACAGCTCGGACAAGAAACAAATGACTTACTGGCAAATGACTTGTTTGTTTTTTTTGTTGTTGTTTTTACCCTACAGGTAGGTCCATGCAGTCGGCCACGCCGAGGCTACGCAGAGCCTCTGTGTCTTTATACTCCACCGTAGGGAAACTTGGGTTGTGGTTTCTTTTCTGGCTCTATAGGCAGCGATAGACAGAGTTTGTTCAGTACTTTAACATAAAAATTTACAATCTACTAATTACATGCAGTGATCAGTCTTTAAGGGCCACTGTTAGATGAACTGAACAGTTTCCACGTGATTCATTACTTGTGTCTCTGTGGATTTGTGCCACAAATCACTAACAGGGCTGCAGGATCAGATGTAAACTGAAAAAAATTCAGTTTTATATCACTTTCACTTTCTACTTAAAGGTAGTCAAGTATCCGGAAACTAGTATCACAATCTGACCAATCACAAGGGACTACTTCTGCGTCCGTGTAGCCGTCTGCAGTCAGGTCTGAAGAGGTGTGCGTCAAACCTCTGCGGACCAACGCAGAGGCTACGCCGTAACCCTCCTGATGCAGACGGCACGCAAGTATAAACCCAACTTTAAACGCACCACTAGAAGGAGGGAAGCTGCAGAGGAAAATGACCCATGATTCGCCTGGTCGCCACAATCATGTGACTGACTGAGATGAGTTTGCGCTGCTGAGTGAGAGAAAAGCACCCCTGGTGATTACTTTTATAGATGTGTTCATCTGTCAAAGACAGAGGAGGCTACCATGAATATATGATCATTGGACATGTTCAGTGTACTTCTCCATCTAAGGAAAATGTCCTGGAGCTGGCGCGGACTTTGTGTTGGGACCTCAGAGGAAAGCATAGATTCTCTCTGCTGACTTAATATAAAAATAACTTTTTTTTTCTTTTATCTGATTGCAAACTAAAATCCCATTTACAACCATTGCTGTAAACATTTCAACTCCATAACTTCCTGTGTACAAACAGCCAAAAGCTACACAATGGAAATACGTTTTTTTAACAGACATGGAGACTTCTGGCATAGGCGATGTTTGCAAACGTACATTCACACAAAACACCTCCGAATGGTTCAGCTGTGATAGACTAGTACATGCCGGAAAAAGGACGACCTCTGTTACTGAAATGTTGACGTGTAATTAACAACTGATGCTTGACGGTGATACCGACAACACTGGAACCCTATCGCCACCACAATCGCTTCACACCTCCGACTTTACGTTCGTACTTTATTATTTGCTTCTTCCAGTCAACCAAATGAAACGCAGACAAGAATACGCAGATAGACTAACCACCACAGGATGCGATCAGACTTCAAACATCCTCTCTGCCCCCTCAACATCCTGTGTGAAAACCTTAACATCACAGCAGCATCGGAAGTCGAGTCTGTGATGGGGGCAAAGGGCTTAGCTGGGGGTGGATGAGGGACTACCCACAAGCGGAGCTAAATGAAGAACTGAACACTGCAGCCACTGCTAAAGACCCAAATAAGACTTCATTCTAACAGCTAAGCACTTTGGGAGTTGAAAAGTGTGACAGAAATAAGACGGCATCACTTCATTATTGCGTGCGACACACAGCCAGCTGAGCGAGCGTGCTAACCTCTGCACTGATGATTAGGTCTGATGCTGCAGATGATTCCCCTCAAGTCATCTCTCTGCTCTCTGATCCTTATTAATTGATACTGGGATGTGGGTGGATGGCTGGCTTGTAAGGGGAGGGGGAGGAAGATGAGGAAGCTGCATGAAGAAAGGGGTTTTGGTATGTGGAAAAGAGACCAGAGAGAAGAACCTGCTGGCTCCACATGGCTCTGAACGGCCAGTGTAAGTGGCTGCAGTCACGCACTCTTCAGTCTGAGGCACTTCCCCTGCTGTGAGTACATGTGGTTGCAAGCACATGGTGCCTCTGATCAAGGCCATTGGCAAGATGGTTTGTGGGGATGGACCAAAGATATTAGGCTTGTTTTGTATTTTTTTAAAGGGCTGGCTGCACAGGTGCATGTTGTAAAGACTGATGGTTACAGATGGGGAAGGGGGGAAAACAAGAGCTGTAAGAAAAAAAAATGGGAGAAGAGATAAATTCCACATTCTCGTTTTCTGATGTGGTCGTGCAGAAATGTAAAACTGCCCCCAGGCACTTGGGTATTTACCACTAATACATCTCTAAGTATTATTATTAGTCCTCTTGTTTCTGTGCAGACCACGCTGTACCATCTGTCTCATTACATTTTCCTCATGTGCTCACAGTTCACCCAGCCAGAATACAGGTCCCAACTCAGGAATCGTTCTTCCACATATCTGTTGGATTAAAGCCAGGATTTTGACTTCGGCCCTCCCAAATCTTCGTTTTTTAATCCTCTTGCCCCTCTGCTCCTCTGCTCAAAAACCGCATGCCCTGCCAAGAGGTATATTTGAATCCAGTGGAGTCATAATAAAGGGAAAACTTGTGAGGTTTGATAAGGTATCAAAATAGTAGTACTTTTTAAAAGTCAAACTTTGTTTTAGGCACAAAGACATGCTGCCTGGCCCACTTTAAAGATTTTTTCCTTCTGTGCTTACTGTTATAAGTCAGTATAGTTCTACAGTATCAGTGACATCCATCCCATTGCAAGCTGTCCTGGTGAAGATGCAGTAGGTACAGCCTGAACTATGTCACAACCACCACCACTATGTTTCACAAAAATGATACAGTTCTTTAGCTTAAATGCATGTTTAGAAGAAAAAAATGTTTGCCTCATTTCCATAATCATTATTTCCAAAACCATTCTCTATTTTGTTTTCCAACAAACTTCAGATGGGCAACAACATTAATTTCTTTGATGCCGTTTATCCATGCCGTCCAGGTTTCTACTGATGTTAGACTCATAACTATTAAAATAGTCCAAAATATTTGGAATACAATGCATACTCCTCTCTGAGGGATCTTTGTATATCAGCTGCTCTTGAGGAGGGGGGCGGTGTTCTTCATATGTAGACAATCCATAAACATTATGAACAAAACCTTTAACATTACTTTATAAAAAGAATTAGTTACTTTCCCCCAAAAGCTGCACAGTTACATATTTTAAAAATAACAAATTTCTAAGGAAATTAATTTCCGTTGCTTTTCAAAAAATATTTTCCCTTTCCCAGAACTGTTCATGTATTTGCAATAAAACCAAATATTGGATCCAATGAATGAAAGGGATGGATGATGTTATTCCTATCCATGACAAACACACACACATTGCGTATCATAGGTATGCTAATAGTGTCACTTCATTCATACAATGACGAGGATGTCCTGGCCAAGAAAAAATGCACATATCATAGTTTTTGCCCTCATTTGGCAAACTCTTATGTAAGGGTATAAAACATCAATGTACACTTCATTTATTTCAAACACTTCACATATTCTTTGAATTCTCTGATTCGGCTGCTCTGACAACCTGTGCTACGGTCTCTGATCTCTGGTTGCTCTGCTGCTGCTTCCTTGAGCTTCTTCTTTTTAATAGCCGGTGGAAAACAACATAAAGGAGTGCATACTGCCACCTTTTTTAAATAATGTCTGTCCTCTGCATTAATTGAATGCATATTTCAGTCTGCTTTCAGAAGTCTTTGTGTAAACTGTGGGGGCAGTGTTGGGCAGCATAGCTCATGTGTAACTAGTGATAGGAACAAAGGATGTTATTTACTGCTTAAACCCTTGCTGACTACTCCACAGCCTCTTTATGGTTATTTCTGTACAGCTCCATCGTATTGATCTCCACCACAGCCATGTCTACTGTTGTGTAGTGCTACTTAAACTGTTGTAGAACTCAGAAATTAACCTAGAACTGCCCTCTAATGCTGTACTTGGGTACTCTGACACCCAAAGAAAACATATGCCCCCTCCTTCTCAATAACTGATAGACTGAATGTTTTGCATAAAATATCAAATGGGTCATCTGCAGCATCCTCTAAATTTAGGGCTGGAAAACTATCAGAATTTTCATAACAAGGAGAATAAAGTGGTAATTGATGGATTCAATTGACCAATGTGACAAAGAACCAACATGCCCAAACTCCGCTTCTCTCACCGAGATAATTCAGGTTTTTAAAATATTAGCATGTTAATTTCACTGATTTATCTTTGCTTTCACAGTTTAATTTTAACAGCCCAAATTTATTTAATAAAATATATAATTTTTACAATTATCTTGAGACCACCGTTAGGATCCTGACCCTAAGTTTTAGAACTAATGCTCTAGTGGATTTCCAACCAAAAACGTCAAAGATTTTGCAGCTTACACATGGATGTAAATTGATGTTGTCAAGCAAAATGTCTCTTAATATGTTGTTAATGTGAGATAAGCATGCACAAATAAAGGAGAGAGCAATCGCTGCTCAAGTGTGTGTGCTCAACCCACTCTGTCAAATTAGCAGAGAGGAACATCTGTATGTGGAGCCACCTGCACCCAATTATCCACATACAGCATCCGCACGTATTTGTTGGTATCACAAAGACCGAGCTACTCATCCACTCGCACACACGAACGCCAAAACAATCTCTCTGTTTCAGTACTGAACCATAAACATGTCCATAAATTCAGGATCAGACGTAACGAGTCTGCATGAGCAACACCAGTTGAAAGCTCATGGTCTTGGCAGAGGTTAAGGCCAAATAAACCAGCACACGCTTAGACACATCGAAAGCTGGAACGAGGTATCGTTGAGTAACTGCAAAGGCTGAGCTGACAAGTCGGTTACAGCGGGCTTGTGGTTGAATAAAAACATGCCCAACCGACTGCACAAAATGATGGCTAAGTTTTCGCTTAAAGCTGCTTTTACATCTGATACGAAACTCATCTTTCTTGTTAGCCTTCGGGAGCATTGCCACATATCAAATAGATGAATGGAGATACTCTCAAACAGTCATCTGCACCGCACCGTTGTTTCAGAACGTCAATGGATGCGAGTACAAGTCTCGCTATTACTCACAACAGAAGAGAAAGTTGACAGCACCCTGGAGAAGCTTTGTTTTATGGAGGAAACTTTATCCTGAGATGCAAGAATAAAATTCATGCTTACAATATCCTAAATGCAACAAATCAGTGAAATATAAGCCAGAACAGGTTCCCTCATGTAAATTTTTGATTTGAGCTACTTGTGTGTGCGTGCAGAGTCCAGACGTGTGTGGAACTGTGAGCTTTGGTAAGTGAAGTGATAATACTGTAGCAGCAGCACATAAAGCAGCTCTGTTCCTGTGTGTGCGCCGTGAAGGTTGCAGGGCAGCTGTGTGTGCATATGCAGTGTGAGAGTGCTGGGGGGAGACCACCTACACTTCCACCTGCTCTGCCTTTTAGAAGGGCCTCTTCAATCACAAGGCGGGGGTCATTATGGATGCGAGCCTCTAGCCGCCGGGTATTGTTTCGCTATTTCTGTTCTTGCGCTTTGCAGTAAAACACAGTGCAAAAGCCCCATTAAAACCTGCACTTCAAAACACGGCAGCCATGACAGGAAGCATCACACTCTCCTTCTTCGCTAGTGAAAATAAGATGGTGGTAAATAAGAATTGAGCATTTTTTTCCCCCCTTCTTTAATATTTTTCCAAGAGCAGGAGGTGAATCGCCTCTGATTCTCCAAAAATTCCCCATGCCAAACTTTTGTTTCTTATGGAGGTAGAGGTGATAAGAGCTGGCTCTCGCTGCGCCCAGGCTGACATGATGATGAGTAATGACAAAGCAGTAAACTGTTTGACAGGCACTGAGAAGATGACTAAGTCCATGGTTTCAAAGTGAGAGATAAACAGGAGGACATGGCCCCTTTTTCTTGTATTGTAGAGTTGTTTACAGGTGGTTCTTTTAAAGCTGACCACATTTAGTTTGACACGATGGGTCTGGTTTTTAGGCGTATGAGAAGGAAACAAATATTCCGGGCTATACAGTAACTGCTAGACTAAAGGAGCTGTTTTATATGCACTGATTCAGTTGAGAAAAAACACTCTACAAAGTGCAAAACACCCAGTAATTTGCATAAAAAATCCTTTACATCGAACATTTTCTAAGTTTAACTTGCACAAAAACGAAAGCATATAAATGCCAAATATCTGTTTTATGATTTTTTTCATATGTTAAAGCAGCTTCACACTCAATGGCCACTTTAATTGCTTGTTAACACAAATAGCAAATAGGTCAGAGCCTAAAGTTCAGTGAGCATCAGAATGAGGAAGACGGGGTATTTAGTGACTTTAAACATGGCATGGTTGTTTGTGCCACAAGGGATGATCTGAATATTTCAGAAAATGGTTTACGGAGAATGGTCAAAGAAAAGGAAAATATCCAGGATGAAAATGCCTTGTTGACGTCAGAGGATAATGGGGCCGACTGCCTGGAAATGACAGAAAGGCATGCAGAATGTTAAATTAGACAATAATAGATTGGAAACATGTTGTTTGGTCCAATGAGTCTCACTTTTAACATTCAGATGGTAGAGTAAGAATTTGATAGACATTACATGAAATCATGGATCCATCCAACAGTTCAGGCTGGCAGTGGTGGTGAAACAGAGTGGAAGGATATTTTCTTGTCACAACTTGTTCCTCAGTACCAGCATGGCCTGGTTTAACCAGCACAGCTTACCTGTGAGTATCACTGCTGACCATGTCCTTCATTTTCTGGGCCCAGTGGAGCATCTTCTGATGCTGCTTCCAGCAGGATGATGCTCCATGTCACAAAGCTCACTCCATCTCCAACATGACAGAGTCCAGTGTACTACAATGGTCACAGCCTCCATATGCACAGCCGACAAATCAGCAGCAACTGTGTAAAGCTATCATTACACAATTAATCCAAATCTAAATGTCTGAGGATTGTTTCCAGCACACTGTCGAATCTATTTTACCAAGAATTAAGGCAGCTCTTAAGCCGACGATGCAGCAGCAATGATGGAACTTTTAACAGTATTTACCAGTTTATGAATAAAAATGATGCTTTTACCAAGTACTGAATCCATTTACACAATCATTTTGATATGCTACAAAAATAGCAAAATACATTAAAATAATTCCATTAATGCACAGAAATGCTCTTAACTACAGCTTGTCCTTCTTAACAAACTATACATATTGACCAGACAGGTGCGAGAGAAGTTCTTTTCTGTCATTTCTGGTTGTCTGGATGCTGGAACTCAGATTTATTCTCAGTGGTGGATATAGGCTGGTGAAAACATCAAGCAATATGCCTGGTTTATTACAACGCAGGTCCTTTCGTTCCTTTTCCACTCTAGCTGTAGTCGAGCATTGGCTGCAGACACTGAAACTTGTGTCAAAGAGGAGATTTTAGTCTGTTGGCTCTTTCTCTGTTCTGTGATGACCGAGAACTCTGGAGACTGTTTCAGCTGTTGAACTGATGTGACAGGAGTTTTCTTTGCTCCTATAAACTCTCACTGGGACGAGTGAAGATTGTTCCCTCTGTCAAAATTCCCCCCGTAAGCTTCCTCTCTGGAAAAATGGCGTTTCATCCCGGATGTATTCCACAAACTGGTCTTTCAAGACCACCCCTGTGTGGCGTTAAAGAATGAGAAACTGTCTCAGTGACTCCCCCTTCTGCTGCCTACATTTACTGAACTGTAACTGCAGTACACCCAGCACCTCTGTACTTCCATACAGTCATTTTAAAGTGTCAATAATCTTGTGAGGACCTTCTCTTTCTTTGTGTGGTCTGTTCTTGATCTCCCTTCGTGGTTCACCTCCCAGATGGATGAATAGGCAAAATAGCCTTTTCCCTGTCAGACAACTGACGCCCTTCCAAACAAGCTTAAACTTCATCAATCTTGATCAACATAAAAGCTTGGGCACCTCTTTTCACACGGGACATAAACAGCTCTGTCAATTCTGGGGGCAGAAGCAGTAGAGGCACGGGGGCAACTGGCAGCTTGTTTAAAGAGTTCATTTTCAGCTCAGAGCATCCTGAACTGTTCCTCAGTCTCACTCATTTTAGGACCACTCTGTCCAACCTAAAAGTGGGATTTGAACTTCTTCTGTGGGGTGAAAAATCAGCCTTGATGCTCCTTCAGTCTTCTGCACTGATATTCACCATAAACCGACTGTTCCTCAAGTCCTGCCAGCAACTTCAAAATGTGTCAGAAAGAAGGATGACTCGGGCGAGGACTGAACCCATAGCCTCCCGGTTGGGAGTCCTGCACGCCTACAACTCAGCCAAACAGATATCTTTGCAGCCAAGTAGCCAGGGCACATGATCAATCTGAGGCATAGTGACAGGACCGTCACAGTATTTTCCCAGTTATGCGCTAACAGTTAATCACCCTTAAATCTGGCTAGATGCTTTTTCTGGAGGAATAAAAGTGTGTTTTACATGTAATGAAAATGAGAAGAGATCAAAACCAATTTAATGCCCAAATGAGAGAAGCCCCCGTACAGCAGCTGATTGGCTTTGTCTAACAGGAATATTTCTTCAAATTTTGCTATGCTTTAAGCTATGTGCTAGGTAGCTGTTAGCATTAGGGTTTATGTCCATCACAAGAATATGAAGTAGTTTGTTTTCCCAGTTATACACTTAGAATATATCACCTTAAATCTGGTTAGTCTTTTCTAGAGAATAAAACAATGCTCTTTTTTTTGCTTTGTTTTTTACACATACTGGGTGTAAGGTTCACAGATATATGCAATATTTTCATGTCCAAATGGCTAACAACAAGATAATACAGTGGGATACAGTACATCTTGGATTTGTGTAAAAATAAAAGTATGATTTCAATTTTCTCCAGAATAGTTCACATCTTTCTCTACGCTTGAACAATCTGCAAAGAAACATAAGGACTCAAATAAGGCTTTACGTTTTAGATTTAGGTGCTACAACACCGGTGGGTTTGTTTCCAGACCAAGTAACGTAGCTGTTAGCTTTGGCTTTATATTTTTTCTACCAAAAAGAAAGTGAATTTGATTCTTAATTCATCCTCAAAGCATATCCCTGTGAAACCTGGAACATTCGGATTCACATACTTGTAAACAAGTGCGCTGTGCAAACAATTACACTGTAATTTGTGACCAAACAGGACTCTTAAATTGCTCAGAGAGTGTCTATATTTGGTGCAGGGCTTCCTTAACGCACTATTTTGGGTAAACTACATTAAACGTGAGGTAATTAGTCTGCCACAAGAAGACCACAAACTGCTTATTGTACTCCTTGTGTTTGGTCCTGCTTGCTTCACAACCTGCAAACTGCTCTTAATTCTCACCTCCACGTACAGCGTCACGTTTATATGCCCGAGCACACAACATGCAAACAATAATTGTCAGCTGGTTAGAAACACAAAAACATGTCTGATAGCAGGTGTGTGAGTCTGTGCAGTCCAAGCTGCGCGGAAGGAGGAGCACAAGCAGAAGTCCATTTACATATGTGAGTAAGAGTTTGACTGCGTGAGCGTGGAGTTCAGCGTGTGTGTGTGTGTGTGTGTGTGTGTGTGCGAGAGTGGATGAAATATGTGGGTGTTTGTGGGGGTGTTGGCTGATTTTTACCGGCACTCATTAGCCGGAGGGCATCCGTGTCCAGGCTTGTTAAAGACGTGCTGGGTGCCAGGCGTTGGGAATGGCTCTCAGTTACAGGATCACGCAAAGACTCCCTGAGGCTTAACAGGAGTTGCCGACGCAGACAAAAGTCAGAAAATCTGTAGTCTTTTATGTCGACAGTAAAAGCTGCATGTGAGCATTTGCCCCCAGAAACTGCTGGCACAGCACCTTTTCGCTGAATGTGCTGTGTTTTCCTAACCTGCGAAGCTCTCAGCGGACTTCCATCACCCGGGCACTTGCACAACATGTGTTAAGAGCGGCTGTTTTTCTGCTTGATTATTTCACCTCGTGGGATTTGAAGGTGTGCGTATGTGTGACTAAAAACTTACTCACTTATATCTCATCGTCTTGAACTAGACCCCCGCTTCCTTGCCAATAAAGTGACATCATCCTTGTCGAGGCTCTGACCTTCTCATCTTCAAAAAACCCCAGAGGTATTCCCTAGTCTGGCTTTGCAAAGATTATGACGTCCCTTTTCGTCTAGCTCTCAAATGTTTCCTTTGTTTTTATTTGGATTCACACAAAAAGGGAAACCAGGAGGCTGAGCAGACTGAAGATGAGACTCAACACAGACAAGAAGCAACTGCTGACAGGCCAACCTTAGAGGAAAGTTTTTCAAAGCGTTTGTATTTACATGCACAGAGATTTCTGATAAAGTGGATATCTTTGATATCAAGTAGAAGATTTTGAAACCAAAAAAGGAGATAACTGCAAGTTCATGACTCATAAGACAAAATAAAACCAGATTAAAAACTTCACAAGAGGCCAACCTGGCAATGCTCTAGAGAAATTCTTTTTAAATAAAAGCCAAATCCGTGTTTTGACCATATGGCAGATGAAGAACCAAAAGAAAACACACAGTCATTGCGGGGCAGCTGTGGCTGTCTGACTGAGCCAAGCCATAACTGAGGAGACCCACTCAAAGCAAGTTCCGATGTAGTTTGGCACGATGAGCACCGCTGGGATCGACTTCAGTGGAGAGTAGGAATCCACGCAGTATATCTTCTTCGCCACTTCAAGACTGTGAGGATAAAATGTCAGCAATGTTGATGTGTCTTCCTCCTCCCCTGGGACGCACAGATGCGCCCCCATGCACACACTGGAGCCAGTTGTTCTCTCTTCTGTTGCATTAAATGTCCTCTTACGCCAGAGGCTCCGTGGCTTTTAACTTATGACTTGGAATAGGGCAAGATCATTAAAAGCACATTCTGCATTCATTACTGGAATTGCACGTTTCTGAGCTCCACTAACGAACAGAGGAGAGAGGTAGGAAAGCGCAAACAGAACAGAAACAGAGAGGAAGAGAGTCACGGGACAACGGCCAACACATTGACTTCTGGCTCTAACATTAATCCGGCCCCACTGCAACCTTTTGGTTTCTGTTGCATGAAGCCTACTGTCTGAGCAAGGCCGCCCCCTCCGGATAACTACCTGACTCACGGCTCCTTCAGGCTTTTAGGTTCATTGAGCAGAAGGGACACGGGAACGCTCGGAGTCCATTCAGTTAGTACAGACATGGACAGCACAGAGAAAAAAAGCAACGCTACTACCCATGAGGCTTTTTACCTCCCTTGGAGAAGAAGGTTGTGACATGCCTACTTTAGGCTTGTACACACAAGTCTTGCAGAGAAGCAGCAGACAAGTCGTCTCTTTTAATAAAAAAAAAAAGAACAATGAACTTGACTTTGTGTTACAGAAATAGCCTTACCTTTTCTGGGGAAAATCTGCAAAGTTGCATTTGCATTGGTATCTGCTCGGAGAAAAGAGTGCATCATTTCATGACAAAATACTTTCCTAAAGTCTTTTTTACACCAGTCCAAAAAACCCACAAGCACCTGCCAACATCTGGAATTTGACTTTTAAAACGGCTTTCAGCTTCTCGGAAAATTACTCCGCAGTAGTCGTAAATATTTAGTAGCTCCCATTCTGACTGCCAGTCATGGAAACACAACACCTGGGTGCACGTGCCGTGGTTCAGGCAATTTAAACACGCTTTTATAGATTATAATGCATGAAGACTAAAGTATAAATAAGAAACAGGATTGATCATGTTTCCTATTTATAAACCAGCTGTTGGCTCCTGTTGTGTAGGATGTCATTAATGGCCTGGAAAAAAAACAAAACAGTTTATTTCTCTCAAAGCATTATTACCTGAAACTGTGGTCCAGGATATTGTAATGCTATTCCTTCATTGACTGAGGATACAATACTACTGAGACCTCCTGTTTGCATAAATACTCTGATGAGTCTGCGGTTGTGGGATGAAATCAGTGCACAGAGAACTGGTCGATTAGGTTTATGGGATGGTGCCAAAAGAGTGACCTCTTCTTGAACACAGACCCAATAATCTTGACTGCATAGGAGGAAGAGGAGTAACAAAAGCATTTCTTACATCCTGGAAAAGATGTGGAGGAACCTGTAAGAAGAGACAGCTGACTATAATCTAAGGAAGCTCAGATTATTCCATGTCTAACATATGATAAGATCAGGGCAGAGCAACAGAGGCTGAACAAACTGAAAAAAAAAAGAGTATGTTCAGTCAGAGGCTTCTTCATGTAAGCTGTGAAACAGGCCATCATCCTTAGAACAAGACTTGAATGTGAATCATTATTAGTAAAAGGGGAAAAAACCTACTACAACACTGCAATCTTCCTTAAGCGGATAAGAAAGTAATTTTAATAGCAGGGTACCCAAACTTTTTCAGAAGAATCCTTTCCAAGGAGTCAGAAAAAGCCTTTGAAGCAGTAACACAAAAAATGCCAGGAATTATGAATATTAGAGGAACAGGACATCTTTAGCCTGATAGTTTATGTAAAGCTGGTCTCTTTTCTCACCCTATCTCTCCACAGAACAGTGTCCAAACTTTACACAGACTCAAAACATTGCCTAATTCTCAGTTGCTGTTCTTCCAGGACCAGTCTCAGTTGTGACACCTTTGCTGTGACACAGTTGCAGTTCCTCTAAACAGAAGAGATTATGTATCAGAGATCTTATCCTGAAACCGTCACGCATAACTAGAAACAACCATGCATGTCAGTCGGACAAGCCTTTTCCGATTTATAGGCTTGACACTTAAAACTAGAAGCACATGAAGGTTGAATGAAGCTGGATTAACAACAAGAATTATAGAAGAGTGCAGAGGAGGAAAACACCATCAGGCCATCATGTGATGTTGACAAGGAAGATGATGAGGATGATGATCTAAACCATGATGGATGCCTCTATTAATAGATCTCGCTATAAGTGACCACAGTCACAAAGGCGAACAGCTCCGCTATGGATGAGAGCCCCCATTATGTCCGAATGAAGGAGTCAGCCGCTTTGTCAAGAGGGCACATCGCAAACAAACCTCATCTGACTGAGCCAGATCTTACCCACCCGCTGTCCTAACCCCGACTTGTTTCTGCTGAGTGGGCGTTTGGAGGAGTTGTGAAGGTCAGGGGAAAGACTCGGGAGGTGGGAGCAAGCTGGGGGCTCTGACCTCTGATTGCCCACCTTCGTCCTTCCCCCCCCTGTCCACTCCATGCCGGCTGCCCGATCTGCTCTGAGTCACAGAGATGGAGCCATACTCGCCAAGTGAAAGGCCACTGCCTCGTGGAGAAGCAGACGACATGTAGGCTGCAACTCTGGCGCTGACAAAAGGAGATTTGTGCAGAGGTGGCGAGGCACAATGGGTTGGTTTGAGAGGAGGAGGTGAGGAGAGCTCGATCCTCTGCACAAGCACCTTATTGTAAAAAGCTGCTTTGTTAAAACAGAGGCTACAGGGTGAGGAAAATAAGGGGATTTCCCCTGGAGAGCAGAGGGGAAAAGAGATGCTTCATTCCTTTTGTTTATATGCTAATATTGCCAAAAAAATATAGCAGTTTCTCCCTTTTGTTTTGGGAATAAATACTGTTGATCCTTTTTTCTGTTTCTGTAGAATTTGATTTTAAAGACACAAACAAAAGAAACCCCAAAAAACAACTTCAACGTGATGTGGGAGGTGACAGATAAAACCCTTTATTACCCAAACATTTTTTATTTCCTCCCTTCATGCTGCCCTTCACGCCGTGGTCAAATAAAGAATAGACTGTCACACTCCACCCAAACAGATATACGTGCTTGTTAACACACACACTCACACACTTCTCCGAATCGTACGATAGACAGCCTCCTTGCACCCTCGGGCCTTGCCTTTCCCAAACTCACTCAGGTAACACACAAAGTTGGTTTTGGCCCTCCTCCATGTGACCCGAGTCCGTTGCCAAGCAGCTCGATCTGCCCTGAAACTCTTGAAACGCTGCCCAAAAAAAAAAAAAAGAAATATGCATAAGAACAAGAAAAGGCAGCACCACATCCTAGAGCAGAGTCTCAGCGATCGGTACAACCTCTGCGGGAAAAAATAAAAAAGCAGAACTCACAGTGAAGAGGAGAGAAGAACTCTAAACCTAAACAGACTAAACAGAGACATGAGTAATCAAGATGTGACTAAGGTGTAGAACACTGTGGTAGTTTTTTTTTAAAACTGATGTATCGAACTAATCATTTCATTGTTTTGAACTAAATCTGCCTAAAATCCACAGCTCTGCTGTTAATAATTAATGGGATGATTAACAGAGGAGGCGATATTGCATATTAAACGTGTCATGCATCTGTCTCGGTGTTAACACCCTGCCTTCTCTCACCGGGGACTGCTTTTGACTAACATTTGGCAGGATGGCAGGGTGCCACCTCACGAGTGTTCCCGTAAACACTTAGCACTCTGGACCCCACGCTGTTGTTTTCTGCCAAAATGTCACTGTTGCTGTGGTCAACCTCGAACCGCAGTGCTGAATAAACCCTAAACCTAAGCAGCGCAGAGAAGCAGGCAGCTGCGCGGAGAATAGAATTTATAAGGTTGGTGGCAAAGTGGAGGCACAACACTGCCAGGAACTGCTGTTTTCTTCTGTTTATTTGCACTCCCATGGATACTGACAAAAAGGCATAGAATTAAAATAGCCTCTCCAAATACCAGAGAATTACTTGCGATAAGTTCATTAGTATCAGGCATCCCAGAAGTGATGATTTCAGCCGTAAGATGGTGGCTGAAACTCCCACCAAGAGAGCTCATTAGGAGCCAAGTGCATGTTGGATAATTAATGTGATCATAAAGATGTGCATCTCTGTTTTTATTGTGTATTGTACATCACCTCCAGTGCACGTGTGTAATTATGAGATTTTTTATTAGCACTTGAATGTGCCTGCATGGCAAGATCAGGGATCTGTGCCTGGGGTGGATGCAGCAAAGCATCCCACCTGACCTGTTCTGTCTGTGGAGGGATATGGGTTGCAGTGAAGGCATTTGTGCGTGCTTGTGTAGGCGTTGGAAACAGTACAAACGGGAGACAAAGCTTTCCTTCCGCACAAGCGAGACAGGTGCACTTCCGAGTAATCCGATTTTCTTGAATTTTTTGTTCCTAGAGGGCAAACAGAAGCTGTCCCACCTGAAATGTAAGGAAGGTCGACGCCGGAAACTGGTGTTGGAGGTCAAAAGGGAAAAATGATATATTCCTGATAAAAGTGGTTTTCCTGAGCAGGCAGCACGGGCGACACCAGCAGAACCTGCAGGAGGTTTGTTCGGTCATGGGTCACATGTTGTTTTCTGCTCCAGTGACGTGGGACGCTGCTGTTCTGTCACTTGTTTCTGTTTGGGTTGCTTCAAACATGGTCCTGAGCCACTGTTCTCTATTTCTGAGTTATGCTTTCAGAACTTGAGCATCTTCAAATAGATGTTTTTTATTGTTAAGCCAATTAATTCTGACCCATAAACTACTCAATCATAAAAAAAGGCCCCTAACTCAAAGGAAAAAACAGTTTTGTTTCAATACACAACAGCAAAGATTGAATCTTTAAATGTCTTTAGGCAAGGACACATACTTTGTTCTCATTTCTGCAAAAATACCAGAGATAACATGGCATTTTTGCTCCAACAAGTTGATTCCCAGAGAACTGTTACCTGAAAACCTGGCATGTCTAACCATAGTAAGTATTGTGTCTTCTAAATTTTAGTAAACCACAGAGGAGGGAAGTATCAGTTTATGAATATTTAGATGAAAGTCAAGTTCCTGAGAAAAAAGGGATACAATCCAGCAAAATTAAGATCTCAGTGAGGCCTCATCAGAAATGGTCTCCATGGAAAAGTGGCTATTAAGAGTCCAATTTTAAGGAGACAGGGAAAAAAGGCTGAGGGAATCAAATTACACAAAAACTGGAGTGAAAATGTACGGATGAAATTCTCTCCAGAAACCTGAGTACAGAAAATATTAAATAGTAAGATAGAAAATATAAAACTTGGTGTTGAATATTTATTAAATTCTAAATTCTCTTCTCTTCCTTGCTGAGGCAGAAAGTCCCTAACAGCCACATGGATTGAGTTTATCCAGGAGCAGGAATGCTGCTGGAACAAGGCCTGAGCGGATGTGTCTTCCTGGTTCTCTTTCAGCGGAACCCATGCGTCATCGTGCCCATATAAGGCCTGTCAACTTCCACCACAGGATGGATAACACTGAACAGCTAAAACACCGATATTTCGTGTGTATTTCATGTCAAAACGGCTTCAAAATCAAACAACTCATTTAACCTGAAGCCACATAAGGGCAACGCTTAAAACATGAGACGGAAAGCAGCGCTTTTACTTCAGTTTGACAGCACATGGATGAATGAATGATGAATTAAAAGCAGTGGTTTTATCTCAGCAAACAAACGTCACCTCCTCGCTTAACCCACGACCACTTATTCAACACATACATGCGCAAAAACCGTGCGTAAATACGGTGGGTTTTGTTATTCCTAACACTCCGCTGAGAGCTCTCCTCGGTGCGCTGTTTTGCCTACAGGCTTGTTTACAGCCGTCTGTTCCCGGCATCAGCGTCACTTCACGTCACGACGTAGGCGGGGATACCGGCTTGACTGGCCAATCAGGAAGCAGCGGCGCCCTGGCAGCGAGCGTAGATTGATGCGTGTAGCCTATAAATTGAGCTGTACCGAAGAGTTCAACACACCTCACCAAACACCAAGAGCAACAGCAACGATACGCGGGAGTTGCGAGATTTAACTTTAACCCCAGAGGATTGTGGAAAAAAAGATTTTACCAGCTGACCCTGAACTGACAGTTTCGTCGGACTTTCAGTCTTTTCCTGGAGTGATCAGTTTTTCTTCTTTTTAAAAAAAACAAATCACCTGTTTTTATTCTGGGACACTACTAAAAGAAACGACGAGTGCCTGAGTTGATGCATGCTCTCTGCTGACTCTGAATATTGTTGATTATCCAGAGACTGTGTTTCTATAAGCAGCTGGTAAGCTTAATTTTTCTACGACTTTATGTCTACAAAGATGGAACAGCCTTTTTATCATGACGACTCTTTTCTGCCGGCTTACGGCCACTCAGATGCAGCCATGCACGACTACAAACTGCTAAAGCAGAATATGAATTTGAACTTGACAGAACCCTATCGCAACCTGAAATCGCAGCTGAGAGCCGAGGCAGACTCGTACCAGGGGGTGCAGCAGGACGTGGGGTCCCTGAAGCTCGCATCCCCAGAACTAGAGAGGCTCATCATCCAAAACAGTAACGGTGTGATCACCACTCCCACCCCGGGACAGTACTTCTACAACCGGGGCATCACTGATGAGCAAGAGGGGTTCGCGGAGGGGTTTGTGAAAGCGCTGGACGAGCTCCACAAGATGAACCAGATGCCCCCTCCGAACGTATCCATCGGAGCTGGCGGAGTTACGACGTGTTCGGCGGCGGCCTCTAGCGTCTATGGCTCCGCCTTGCAACCCGAAACTCCCATCTACACAACACTGAACGCCTTCTGCCCGAACACGAGCCTCTCTTCCGCATCTAGTTACCCCACAGCCACCATCAGCTACCTGCCGCCCCACCAGCAGAGCCACTCGCAGACGTCGACGCACGGCGCCCACCTCTTTCAGCACGCCCTCCCGAGCTCCGGGCTCCATCCGCAGCGGCTAATTCCCCTAAAAGAGGAACCTCAGACCGTGCCCGACCTACTCAGCAGCGACGGTTCGCCTCCGATGTCCCCGATCGACCTGGATACGCAAGAGCGAATCAAGGCGGAGCGCAAGCGGCTGAGAAACCGGCTCGCGGCAACCAAATGCCGGAGGCGCAAGCTGGAGCGCATCGCGCGGCTGGAGGAGAAGGTGAAAGTTTTGAAGAATGACAACGCGGGGCTCTCCAACACGGCGTCGGTGCTCCGAGATCAAGTCGCCCAGCTCAAACAGAAGGTCCTGACGCACGTGAGCAGCGGCTGTCAGCTGATGCTTACCAGCAAAATGGAAGCATTTTAATAACAAAAAAGGGACTCATAAGACTGAAAGTAATAACACTGGAGTTCTGCATGCGCAGCACTGGGACACCGGCTGTGTTGTCTGCATCACCGGGCGGAGACAAGACAACTGTGTTGATTGTTGTTTAGGGGTGAAAAAGACTGATAAATTGAAATGGTACTGTCGGATGCTGGACACCG
This sequence comes from Craterocephalus eyresii, assembly GCA_037177035.1. Taxonomy (NCBI): domain Eukaryota; kingdom Metazoa; phylum Chordata; class Actinopteri; order Atheriniformes; family Atherinidae; genus Craterocephalus; species Craterocephalus eyresii. The sequence continues at coordinate 4,197,374 of JBBBVT010000022.1, read as the reverse complement.
CTCATAGGACCATTCAACCCTCGAAACCAGGGGAGCATCCAGGCCGAGCAGACACTGAGCAACACTGTGGGCGCGGGTCCACTACTCAAGTTTACTAATGGTTGAAAATGGGAATGATTTATTGAACTACTTTGTACTTTTATTTTCTTTTGCAACTGATGTTTGTCATGTAATGCTGCATTTATTCATTGTGTAAATTATTTTGTTTGCCCGGTTGATCCAGACAAACTTATGTCAAATGTTTACATTGTCTTTTTTTTTATTTGTGATGTGTATTTAAGTAAAGTGAATTTAAAATGAAAAAAAAAACATCTGAGTGCTCGTTTTTCTTCATCTATAATATTTATATATGTGTATAAATAATATACTAAGTAAATACATACAAACAGGGAATGACATTGAGAGCAAACTTTACCACCTATATAACAGCTTTTATGCCAGTGAGGAGCTCTTACACAAGCAGATTCTGGTTTCAGTGCTTTTACGCACAGAACTTAGCGTGCGTACGTAGGCCTTTCCTAATTACGCACGGGGTTGTCCATATTTGGGCATGTTGGTGACTGTTCGTCACAGGGGAGGATTTCTGGGAACCCCCGCCCAGGTAACAAACTGGTTTCAGCTCAATCCCTGTATTGTATAGATAAGAGCCGCGAGCTTGATGAGGGTGGTGGAATTTCCTTTCGGTTGTGCAACGTTTACACTGCCCACTGTCACGCACGAATGGAGCAAAGTCCAAGCTCGCTATCAAGTCGAAGGACAAAAAAAATACAGTATTAAACCTCTCCTGTGGGCAGTTGGGAACTCTCTTTTCTTAATGACACAAAACCAACCTGTCTGGCGCTCAAACGTCCCAAACATTGATTTAGAGTTGATGGTTTAATTCGAGGACCGCACAGCAGGGGTGGAAATGACAGTGGCGTCAGGAATGTCGGGGGCGTCTCAAGATGCCACGCCACTTGGTAGAGCAGTAGGCGCGAGTGGGCGTCCGGAGCGCGCCGAGCATCTGTGTGGACAGAAGACGCTGCGCGCGCTGCCAAGGACAACATTCTGATGGGACGAATCACTGCCCAAATATGTGCGGCTCTGGGGTGAGGAAAATCAAAAAGATGCACAGAAGGACGGGTGGGAAGGGTTACTGGAGTAAGACTGATGAGGTGGAATCAGATTGGTCTCAATTAGGGGTCAGGCACTAGTTTTCAGGGGCCAGAGATGAAATTAAACAACAACAAACATACAAGTATTGATAGGATGAGACTGGAGGAGACAATGGAGGAACAAGTTAAATCTTGTTAAATAAGATATCGGTCTGCATGTGACCAGTGCCAAAAAAAAAACTGTGCAGAGTGGACTCAGGAAAATTCACAGGGGGAATTTTTTTTGTCCCGTAAAAGCAGTTGGTGACGTGCAAGTAAACAAGACAACCGAAAAAAAAGGTTGAAAAAAGTAAGAGATTTCTGTCTCTCAGTACTCGCGAAAACCACTTCAAAGGAGTCTGGTAGGGAAGGTTGCGGCTTTTGCGCACCTCAAGCTGTTTTGGAGAGGAAGGTTTTTTAGCTCTTTTCATATGACACGTACTTAAATAGTTTAATTTCCATCAATAACAACTCCTCTTATGTGCCGTGGACGTGGAAACAGAACCGAGCGCACCCACGCAAGTTCTCTTTTTCTGTCTATCTGTTTTCGTATTATTTTTCACGAAACCTTCATTTGAGGGGATATCCATCGTTTGAGCTCAGGGCCTATTTTTCTTTATTCAGCAGTTAGAAAGAGTTTTTTTTCACCGCACTGCCACTTAAACGCGCATCTTTAAAACATTACTGCAGCGCGGAAAGTCTCCATTCACTCCCGCTTATGGCTACGCGCGCATTAAAAGGTCTATTCAAGCCATACTGGCTATCCACACGCCTCGGCCTATGCAACCCACACTGAGTGTCTGTGGGAACATCTGTGATGTGAACAGTGACGTACAAAGAGCTCCGGGTGGGTTTGACTTTCCTCTCCTCGAGCCCCCTTCCCCTCCCACGGGCACTCATTTGTCTCCCTCTCTCCGATCTTCTGTTATCTTCTCGAGAAGCATGAATATTCCTCCCACCTTGCAGCAGCCATCTGAGGTTCTTTGACTCACTGTCAGAGACGGTTAATAGGGCGTGATTTGGGAAGGAGATGCTTTTTTATGTGACCCAGTTTTAGGGAAAGTTTAGAGCAGTCATAGGAAAATAATCTGAACCCCCTGATGTGAGAAGTGTTGGTAAGGATTTATGCAGGTGATATGGTTTTCTCAGAAAATTAAACAAAAAAGTTTGATGTGTTTTTATAGAAAAACCTGACAGACTCAAAAATGATCTGTTTTCGTAAATAAAAAAACACAGGCATGTGATAAAGAAGCATTTTTTCTTAATTAAAATGCCTCAGAGCTAATACGTAAGGACAATAAGTAAATAACAAGAAATAATGAGCTCCTTGCCAGGGTTTGAATTAATTAAAAATCTAAACTCGGTTTAAGAACATGTGAAAAATAAGATTATGTCATGAATTATTTGACAAAATCTGTTCCAAAATACAGAAGTAAAGGACAGGTCCACGAAACAGTCCTATAGTCTAATTTCACTCAGACTGTGAACTCTGAGGCTTTTGACGGTGTGCAGCGCCATCTCCTGGACATTTATTGTAAGAGGAGACTCAAGTCTCCGATGTCACTCTAAACAAGGGATGGCCAATTCCAGCCCAGATAGCAGACTAGTTTAGGCCTAATCCGGTTAGTTTAGACACTTAGCTCGGTTATGGCACTGGCGAGTCTTGTGTGGTCCACATATCTGTTGATGACACTAACTTCATCATGAGCCACATGATGGACATCTGATTAATTGGAATCAGGTGTGTTGGATCAGAAAACTAAAACTTGCAACCAGAACTGGATACTCACAGGGGCCTTTCTGTTTAACGCTTTAAAGCCCAAGCCAAAACAAAATGAGAAGTCCATTTTTTTATTAAAATGTGAATTCTTTATTTGGCACTTTAACAGAATGTGGGGAAAAATGTAATTAAAAAGACTTTTTTTTGCATATTTACCATTTATTACCATATGATATGTCACAATTAATGTAATGTAGTCTTCTGCTTCCTGGTGTCCATAGGGAGCAGAAGTCAAGACAAGCATTGTATACAACAGGGGTTTTTTTTTTAGCAGTTTTTACCTAAAAGTCATGCAAAATCACAGTAAGACTTGTATTTATTTTAGCTTCAGCAGCCAGCATGAAGCCAGTTAGAGGTTATATTGAGACTAAACAGACGCAACAAAACAACAAAGCAGACAGAGAGCAGATCAATCGGTTATTAAATACATGAGAACATCCTTGAAATATATAGGTTCCAAAGAATGATAGGAAGGCATTTACCTATGTTTCCATTTAGAGTGCTGAAGGAATCTGGAAGAATTTCAGCAAGTAAAGGATGAAGGCTGCAAGCCTAAATTTGACATCTGGATCTTCACATCATGAGTCATCATTTAATAAATGATGAATCATTTATTTCTGAGGAACCTTCATACAAAGGCAAAAAAGCTTAATATTGGCGTCGTCTTCTCTGAGCTCAGAAGCATCTGGGATGGATCTCCACACCATGATCCAACCAATCAGTATTCCTACCAGGATCTGCCATGGTCTGAGCTTTATTCCAGCTCTTAACCCTTTCATGCATAGTCTCCATCACAGCACACACCTATATAAAAGTTGTTTTCCAGAATATGCAGGCGTGATTATTGTAAATTATTAATTTCAGTCAACAGAACTGAGTTATCCCACACGCTACTCATCGTAGAGTAAATATATCACATTTACATACATTGTAATTACTGTTTGCCTCAGTGATAAACAGGAAAAGAAAATGCTACAGCTTTATTTTAAAAAATATAATAGCATAATTATATTACATATAGATACTGTAATAGGACATATGAAAATAAATCAAATTAAAATGTGAATTGTGAATTAAAAAGCATCGCTTTACATGTCTGTAGGAGTAAAGTGTTCACAGGGAAACTTGATGAAGGAGCCCCTGAGAAAAAACAAGGAATAGGAGTTGTTCTGGGCACAACTCAGGGACTCGGTGGACACAAGATCACATTTGACAATTTCTGTTTCACCCTGTACAAGCTGGGACAGCGGCTCCTAAAGAGCGAGCTGACCATGATGGGTGCAATACGGAAAAGCATGTCTGAGCTCCCACTCCAGCTGCTGATTACAATGAACAGGCCTGTCAAGAAGTCCAAGTTTATGTGCACTTCTGACACGTCCCTAGTATATGTGCCAAAGAAAGGTAAGAATGAGGTACCTGAGTACACTGCTCAGGGATGGGAGAATCTGTGGCCAGGAGCATGAAATCCAGATATCATCATGGATTATGATGCCAGAAAAGGGGGGACAATATGCTTTTCTCCCCATGTGATTCTTTCACAATGTTTTGGGTGCTGATTCGATTTAAATTGTGATTCTTTGATATTCTTCGATATTGCAGATTTTTTTTTATTTTTAGTTTGTTTATTTAACACCACATTACATTAGAGTCAGTTTAAACCAGCTAAAATTGAGTATTTAGATTATATAAACAAAATAAAATATCACTTCTTGAACAAATTCATCCATTTAAAATCAGAAAACAATAAAATGCAATACTTCATGTTTTTCAATTTTTTCATCCTACCCCTATGGACAATATTCACAAGCTGATGACTGGCTACAGTTGCAACTTGTAGGTAGTATTACACATCTTAGCATACGCCTTTGTCGTCTGGATGGCTTTGAAGCCAGATTGGAACAGAAGGTCCAAAGGACACGCCTTTATTTTGAGGAACTGTGAGACTTTACATCGAGAGAAGACAAAATGTTCCAAGAACTCCAGACTCTGGAAGTAAAGGACAAGGACAGAGACATTCATGATGGAATATGCTGCGTTCAGAACACCATGTGTTCCAGAGGCTTCCATGCATTTTTCAACAAGGAATGACCAAGGCAGAAAAGGGTAGTGGACTAAGTTACACATTCTTTATTTGTAATCAACCATTTGAATAAGCATTTTGATCAATTTACAATGTGTTGTATGGGTACAGACCTGCATTTCTGTCACCGTAGAAAATTGTTTTTCCTGCTGTTTAAACGCTCTTCTGCTGTTTAAAACCCTCTACTTTAAATTTTATATTGAATTGAGCATTGTGCAAAGTTTAAGCCGCTCTTTATTGTGTCTCCTTATATAGAGAAACCTCATCCATAATTCATATCTAAAAGAATCAGCACAGCTTCTAGGATTACAATTCACTGCCTGGCTCTTTTCAGACTGAGAGACAAGACTGACACACTATGTCCAATCCTCATTCACACCACCTTCATTTAGATACAGTCCCTGACATACTGTCTTATATCTCCATATTGCAATATGATATATAATATCCAATGCATGCTCCCATAGACCGTATTCTCTTTGATGTGAGTGTAATCCACAGAAAGAGGACTTGAATGAAACCTGACAAAGACCATTAGACCCTCAGATATTCTGCACATGAGGTGTGTGAATATATGCAAGTAACCAAGAGGGAAGCAGAGAGGAATCTGACCTTTGAAGGTCAGATTTTGGCTGTGTGGAATGAAATCACATAGATAAGCTCATCTGTGTTTCCACTTGTTGCAAACGTTGGCCTTGTAAAGAGTCTGGAACGATGCTGGAGCAAATCACAGAGATAAGCTCGTCCCGGCTACCGTGTGTTGCAGCTTGTCTTATCGCTGTGGAGGACTTGAAGTCATCATCTTATGAGTGTGTGTGTTCGCTGATAAACTCTCCTTCATGTCCGTCTCCTTTCTTCTTGGTCATTTACTGCAATAATGAAGACTTGTGTAACTTGGCTGACATCACAAAAGCAGCAGTTCAGTACAGAAATAGCACCGAAACACGCACACAATGTGTCATATTGCTTGTCCTTTCAACAGGAAAATGCCAAACGGAGCGTGGCATTATCAACATGATGCACAGCTTATTCTGCCTGTCCTACACCTGCAGAGAAACTGGACAGAGAAACACCTCTAAACGTGGCTCACGGGTTAAATCCACCGGTTAAACTCTTAAAACTCGGTGAAGGATTTGCAACAATGTGATACAAATCTGCCAGGTGACTTTTGGGAATCTCTGCTGTCAGTCCAAATTGGAAAACATTCAATTTAAATGTAGTCTACATGATAAAATATGACTTGAGCGGCCTTAAAACACATGAAATATGTGTGCATTTGAATTCCTGCCCCAGAACCGTGGATGGGGAAAGGGTGAGACTGAACGACAGCTGTCTGTGTGGGAGGGGAAACACACTTGTCGGGATGTATCAGTAAATTAGGGGGCTGACGTAATTAAAAAACCATCCTGTTATGAATTAAAAAGGACATGTTGAAGCGAAACTCTCCTGTCTGCCATGTGCTGATGGGCAGCGCTGAAATTAACTTAATGAGATTTGAGATAAATGTCCAAATGCATCGTTTTTGGTAGCTAAAGGTGTTCTTTTTTTTTTTTTTTTACAGTCCAACAGGGTTATAATTCAGTGCAATGTGAAGTACTGAAGAAAGTAGCGAGAACACAAAGAGAGATCTGTGGTGCGCTGTGTCTATTTCTACAGCTTTGAGGTTTTTGATTCATGGAACAGAGGCATTGTGCATAGCTCCGCTCAGCAGGGGGGTTGATATTCGATGACAGGAGTGCAGAGCAGCGTTTCAGAGGAAAGGCGACAAGTTGGCAAAATCTGCCTTTGAAAGACTTGCTCATGTTTTCAAACTTTTCTGAAAAAAAAAAAAAAATTATGCAGGGCAATCAACCCAAAAGGCATCAAAAGCTTTGAAAGGTAAAGCATAGCTCTAAAAATAGAGTAAGCTAATTCTTATATTTGCATCCGTCACTGACAGCTATATAGAAAGTAATGTGGGGAAAGCAGGATTCTTGTCTCTGTGTGAGCTTCACTCATTAGAGCATTTCCAGTGGACTGTTTTGCTGTGTCATCTAAGGGAAAAGTCCATGTGCACAAAAATCTAACACATACAGCTGCTCACATGCTTCATTTTCCTATACCTATAAACAAAATAAGATTAGCATAAAGAGGGTTGTGTGTGTTTTTTTTGTTTTAAGAATCTTTAGATGTTAATAATTTACTGGCTCTATTAAAATAAAGAAAAAGTCAAAGCCACTCTGCGAACGTAAGTATCAGTAACCACATAGAAATGGATTCTTAAAATTAACTAAATGATAAGAATATTTATCTTGAAAATGTTGGTGTATTACATGGAACATGGCCAAACAACACTTAAAAAAGGAGTAAAAGGAAGCATGAGTGAATAATCCTTCCTCTTATTCCAGTTCACACCAGATGATCTGCTGTCTTAATTCACTTCCTGTTTTAACATGCTCACTACACCTGGACAATACTGCGAATGTTGCTATTGATTGGATACCAAATACATCCATATCACCGATGCCAATACTGATATGTTCTGCTTGATATCTCACAATCATTTAATCATGTTGCCTTTAAATACTTATCACAATTATTATCAAGCCGAAGGTGGGGACCCTGGCAGTCCTATCCGCGGCTGCAGAGGCGTGCTCTTGGTACATGGAACGTCACCTCTCTGGTGCGGAAGGAGCCTGAGTTGGTGCGCAAGGTGAGCAGTTCAGGCTAGATATAGTTGGACTCACCTCGACGCACGGCTTGGGCTCTTGAACCCAAGACCTTGAGAGGGGCTGGACCCCTTTCCACTCTGGAGTTGCTTGCAATAGGCGCCAAGGAGTGGGCATATTGGTTGCCCCCCGG
>JBBBVT010000022.1:4169210-4179753 GCA_037177035.1 Craterocephalus eyresii | reverse complement strand
CTCACCTATGGTCACGAGCTCTGGGTAGTGACCGAAAGAATGAGGTCGCGGGTACAAGCGGCCGAAATGAGCTTCCTCCGCAGGGTGGCTGGGCTGTCATGTAGAAATTAAAGTAAATTTCTACATGATATTAAATTTAAATTAAATTAAATTAAATTAAATTAAAACATTAGAGTAATATTTCTATATGGTTCCATTTTTCTTTTTAATCTATTTATTTTTACAAATTGTTTCCAGTAATTTCAAACAGCTCAAACTTAGTTACCCACTAACTTGGACTGAACTTGGGACACATATATTAAAATACAGATCTATTTTCTTTCATTATTTTGTGGTTTTATAAATGAAAGCAATGCTGAGTTACAGTTAGAATTTTTTTCTTTATTGAGAATGTAACGAAAAGAACAAAACTTTCAACAAGCTTACCAGGAGAAGCTTACCATAAGACAAAACAGCACCCCCCACCCCTTTTTTTACAAAACATTTACATCTAATAGTGTCTCACCCTACAAAGACATGACGTAATTATAAAAGAAACCCTCACAGAACATTGGTGATAAAACTACCAGAGTGACCTTTTCTGCTATTAAACTGCCTGTGCGGGTTTACCTCTGGCTGGCAGATTTAGTTCCTCAACATTTAACCTTCCCTCAGCTGTTACTCATGCCTCTCCACTGTCATTACCACATCTGATCCCTTAAATACAGGCCAGTAGACTCTGTTACAAATCTAAGTTACATTCATTATTATGGTTACACTGTGTGACCGTCTCAACTACATCTGAACGAGCAGACTGCACAGTATCACAAGAGTAAAATCTGAGTTGACTACATGACGAATGCACAGATTAACATCAGCTAGATAGTTGGTAACAGTAGCAATCCGATGCATTTTGCATATTGTTTTCACTACAGTACTATTCAGGTCTAAGTGAACATGGATTCATGCAGATGTGCTAATACTGTAGGGCTTTTATCACATGCAAGACTTCAAACACATTATTATCATGTTCAGTGATACATTTAGTTGAAACATACTTAGAAATTCCTTGCAAAACAAAACAACACTTTTTTGCGGACAATTAAAATGTTGGTGCAACAATTGTGGAATATATCTATTCATGAAATCAGAGCCCTTCCTGAATAAAGAGTTTTTACCTTGAAATGTTCTACTATCATTCAGTTGCAGCATCTTTAATGGGGATTTTTCTAGATATTCAATCAAATCAGGTTCTTTCTGACCATGTTAAAAGCTTGTCTTTCTGTCCTAGAACAGCATAGAGATATCTGATACAGGAGGATGATAATGAGATCTCAAGTTTGTATGGTAAATATAGTTAGAGGAGCCGGGCTACAACTCTGTTTAGGATAAGTTTCATGTATTTGAAACTAGATGATTGCTCTAAATACATTGCCACCTGTTAGCATCTACAAACCGCTTCCACTTCCCTCCACATCTTCGATTTCGACCGAGCGCTTGCGCAGCACAGAGTTTCCCTTCCTGCCAACCTTGGGCTGCACGGGCAGCTTGGCCTTGCACGGAGCTCGGTACTGAGGCAAGCCGGTCTTGGTGGTATCCAGCTCTTCTGGGTCGTCCTGCTGGGCCCTGAGGGCGGCGATCACATCTTTGTCCGATGGACTGAGGGTCAGGCAGCCGCAGGGGCGACCCTCCACTCCGACATCTCCAGCTTCTCCAACTTCTTGAGGGTCGTCCTCCACGGTCATGAAGGCATCACCCCACAGGCTCTCACAGAGATCCCTGCCATGCTGGTACATCTGTGGACATGAAAATCACACATAGACATAATTTAAATGAAGCGATGAGGAGAAAAAACCTCCGACTTTATCATCATTCAATTTATCGCAGGGCCAACATTCCAAGTAGAAATTAGAAGTACCAATTAACAGGTATGTGTTTGTACTGTGGGACGATGCCAAATTACACTAGGGGAACATGCAAACGCCACACATGAAGGCCACTGTTGGAATCCCTCCCCTATGAGGCTGCTGTGCAAACCATCCCTCCACCTTGCAGCCCATCTTCATCAAAACGCCACTAAAGTCAATTTCTATGTGGATGATACAGCGCTGTGTCTCCACTTCATCAAACAGACTGAATCTATTGTGCAAAAAACTTAAGTTAAGTCAAGGTCCAAGCCATTCACACACACATTGCTGTAGAGCTTTCTGATTGGTGGATGGCCAAGCAGATGATACTCTACTGTAAAGGTGATGATGAAACCAGTTAGGTCATCAGATTATATGATAGATTAAAGATTTAAAGGACTTCATGATTGAATTTTCTACAATTTTTGGGGACAACCTTCTTCCATCTACATAATTTAGCCAAAAGAAGGAACTACTCATCCATGCATTTGTGTAATTAAGATTGGACAATCATATTTCTCCAGTTTTAGCTTCTCTCTATTGACTCCCTGTTAAATCCAGGATAGAATTTTTAGTTCTTCTCCTTACATGTAAAGCTCTTTGTGACCAAGCCCTGTTGTATGTTAAAGGTCTCATAGTTCCTTATTTTCTCAACAGAGCCCTTTGCTCTCAGACTGCAGCTTTACTTGTGGTTCCTTGAGTTTCTAAAAATAAAATGGGAGGCAGATACTTCTGTTATCAGGTCCTATGGAACCAGCTCCCAGTTTGGATTCAGTAGTGAATCCGCCCAGTTGGGCTTAAAATGTTGCTTTTTGATAAATTTTCTAGTTAGACTTGTGACCCTAAGCCACCCGTTTACTACTACTACTAATACACATTTTTCTGTTTGCTCTTTATTCTCCACATGTAAACATATTCAATTGTTGTCATTAATTTTTATTTCTTTTTCTTTCTCAGCAGGTTTCCCTGCATTGGAGATATGGTGCTTGTTGACTCCTCTTTTCCATCCATCCACCCCCAAATGTTTTTCTGGAGAATGGCTTCCCTTCCTCAGTCTGGTTCTGCTGGACGTTTTGTCTTCCTGTTCAAAGGGAGTCTGTCATTCCCACTGTCTCCTGATGCCCCATGCATACCCAGAATTTTATAAAAGTGGCTCATATGAACACAGTTACTGTAAACTGGACTAGGTTATGGACTAGGTACTGGCTAAAGGTGAATTTGTTCAAACTTAACATGAAAAAATCTAGTTGTATGCTCTTTGGTACCCAAAAATCTTCTAACTCCATAAATTTAGATATCAAATTTGCAAATGGTTAACCAATGAGCGTAGAAAAAACAGTTAAATATTTAGGTGTGTGGCTTGACCCAGAATTAAAATTCAAACCACATATTGATTATATAATTAAGCGTGTTTATTCTTGTCTAATGCCACTATATCGATCATCCAATTGTTTCACTCAACAAATAAGAAAGAAAATAGTTTTACAGTTAATTTTACCGATTATTGATTATGCTGATACAATTCATCAAAACACCTATAACATATATCTTAAACCTCTAAATGTCTTATTTAACACACTCTGTAGAATTATATTAAAATGTCCCTATAGAACTCATCACTGTATATTACACGAGAAACTTAACTAGTTACAGCCAGACAGGAGGCGACAGTGGCACTGGCTGCTATTTGTTTTCAAATGTGTTTATTCTGATGTACCACCATATTTAAAAGGTTTTTTGTTTCCATTTACCCCATCCTACTCCTTCAACACTCAGAAAGTCTTTCTTTTGTTGTTCCTTTGACACGCAAGGAGGCAGGTTGGCGGTCTTTCTCCTTCAAGGCTCCTTCAAGGCTCCTAATGACTGGAACCACTTACCTGCATCTCTGAGATCAATAACATTGAACATCATCGCCATTTTAGAACCTCACTCTATGCTCACCTTAAAACATTTTGTCTTAGTTTCTGATCTTGTTATTGTTACTAATGTTATTATTGTTATTATTTATTTATTTTCGCTTTCAGATTTCTCCTTATGTAAACTGTACTGTACCTGTGTAACGTGCAATGTCCTATACTTTCTGTATGAACTGTAATATGAACTGAATTTGGGAGGTTGGAGAAGAGGGTTGTGATTGTCTAGTGTTAAATGTTTGTTTTATTGAACAGTCTTTGTATTCTGTTAATTATGTAGTATTGTTTCTTTTGTTTTGTCTAAATCTATGTGTTTTGTAATGTTTGTGTATTTTTTTGTCTATTGGTGTTGTTCTTTTGGTCCCCCTTGCAAATGAGATGTTGCATCTCAAGGGGTTTTTCATAAATAAACTGAAATTGAAATTTGCTTTAACTAGATTATAATTTGATTCAATGAATTGGACTGTGTCTGTAAAAGGGCTTTGAGATTACTTAGTTCTGAACAGGTGCAATGCAAATAAAGCTGATTTTCACTGAATTAATCTCCTAAGCATCTTCCATGCCCATCCTAAGTTTCAGGGTTCCATCCACTTTAGAGTGCTTAAAGGGATACTGTGTAACTTTTTGCCACTAGGGGCACAAAACCTTTAAGTACAGGCCATTTGACACTGTTGCCAAATTAACCAGTCTCTTTCTGGTCTCCTCGGACACTGTTTTCAGTTTCAGCCATGACAAACTTTAGACTGAAGAGGAGGTAAAAGTATCAAAGCAGAGCCCTCTGTGTTTATAAAGGGGGAGCTATAGAGCAAAGAACTGCAGATCACATGATCCCATGAAAGACGCATCCACTCCTGCAAAGTTACAGTGTCTGGTTTCTGAAGAGGAGAGCCCCCTTGGAGCACTGACAAACGTCAAGCACTGTATAATGACACCCAAAAAACATCAATTATTACTCACATAAGCTAATATTTGGGTATAAAATACACACTTAATACAATCTCTTACAGACCTGAGGTTAATCAAAAACCTTAAAATCCCTCCCATACACTGATGCTGCATGATTGAGATGGTTGTTTTGTTTTCCTTCTGCCATAAACAGAAGGACTCAGCTTGCTACTTGCTAGCTTGAGTCACCTGACTTCTTTAGCACAAACCCACATCAGTTCAGGTAAGTTCAACTCAATTTGGTCTATTTTTATTGCACCAATTTAAAACAAAGCTAATCCAAAGGCACCTAGAGGAAAACAGAAACGTGATTAAAAAAAAACAAGTCAAATAAAATAAAGTGATATCAGTGCATTTATAATCCTCAGAGTGTAACTAATTATAATCCAATTTCATTATAAATGTATTTAATAAAAGCAGCCTTGTAAGGAAAGCCAGGTTCACTACAAAAACTACAAATTTTTATTCAGTTGTGTTCAAACCTGCAAATGATGATGGAAATAGAAAAATCCTGCAGAAAAATACATGAAGTAATGCCTTTATTACAAATTTCTATTTTAACCCCAGAGCTCGCAGTAAATTTAGAAAGGGCATCTGCCCCTAAATCTTGTAGATCATCTGAATCACTTGGAGTTTAAGAAGCAAATTACAGTTTCTGAACTGTTCAGGGGACAAGTTTGACTATCTTTAAATGCTTACTGCTGTTTGAGTCTGAGTTTAATAAAGCAAAAACATGAATAGATCTTAGGATAAAAGCCAGGATCTATTTGAGGTAATTTTACTAAGATTAAACATGAAATAAAACCATAATCAAAGCTAGCTTCTAATGTTTCCAGTCTTTTTTTTATCAGATATAAAAGACTTATCAAAAGCCCCCACTATTTAACTACTTATTGCAGTTAATTACATTTGTTACTTAAAAAAACATTCAAAATAACCTTTACATGTTAAATAGGGATGGTTTCTATTCTCTGTGCTGTAAACAAATTGCAAGTAGACTGTGTAACTACAGCTGATCTGAGCTGTTAGCCTCTCCCTGGGGCACCCTTGTAAAATCTTAAATCTTTCCTGATTAAATGAAGGTTAAATAAAGAATCACTATTTGCAACATGCAAATCTCAGGTCAGCTTTAAACAATGCTGACCTCAGGAGGTCATCAGTTAAACACCTGCGTGGGTACACCTGCCTTTAGGCTATAATAATACAGTTCAGTTCAAAGTTCATAATATGTCTTGTATATAAGCTGAACTGTCTAATAACCAACACAAAGTTGCATTAATTAGAATCACTAAAGCACTTCTAATGAAGTGCTAATATGGGAATTAGCCAGCAAACTCATCATTAAGGTGTGTTCTGATGCTGTGTTTTAAAATGTATAGTCAAACCTATTGCACTGAAATAATAAAAAAAGCTCACCTTCCCAGCAATCACACAATCTCCTCCTCATATTTCACCATACTGTCCTGCACCTTGCTTTGCAACATAAACATCAGCCGAAATAATTGATTTTGCCCTTTCAGGTTGGCTCTGGCCTTGAAAACCGATTAGCCTCTGCCAGGTGTTAAAGGGGCCTGCCGGCGCCTGACAGCTGATCCTGCCGGTCGCCTTTGTCTGCTTCTGCTGCTCTTCTTACCTCATCTACACCAACCTTGAATTTAAATCAAAAGGCAAGACCATGAGAAAGTCAGGTTTGTATCTGCAAAGCTCCCTCCCACCTCTCTGACACGCTCCAGAAAGGAGAGACGGATGTAAACAAACCAGATCGGATACTTTCTGTCCGCGTATTCATTAGTGATCAGTTTGTATAAGTTAAAACTTAATGGTTTATGAAACATCGGAAAAGGTGTATGCAGATTTAAGACGATAAAGCATGAGAATGTGTAAAACAAAATGGTTTTTAAGATGTTAAATTGCACGATTTTACATAGTTTGGAAACTAAATCAGTTTATAGTTCCTATAGCCCATTGTTTTTCTTCCATAACTTCCTTTTTTAAATCTCCCCTTCAATGTATTATCCCTTGTACAGTCATGTCATCACTGAATCTCTGTGATGATCTCCGTTTCTCTGCAGAGCAAACACCTCCCCACTCTGAGGTCTACCTCTTTTCATCCTGCGGTTTGTTGTGGGATTAAAACAGAGTCACACAGGACGCTCCAAAAAGAACAAGCTGTAATATGTTTTTGTCTGAAGGACAAAGAGGGTGACGGTAATTTCTCTCAACTACATATGCTCTTTGTTTGACACTTGGACTTATCACACTGGCCCAGTAATAGACACAGGGGTATACACACGAATATTTCTCTCCTTCCTCAGGCAGACATGGTTTGCTGCCAAAGTTAATTCAGTGCAAGCACAAGTGGCTTTAGATGACATGCTGCGATCGAATAAGGGAGATAGAGATATTTCCCGCGGCTCTGTGCTGTCCTTCCCTTCCCTTATCTTACTTAATTCCGCCCCTCTGAAACCTGTTACACTGCAGCGTAGAGAAGAGACTGCCCAGTCTAACCAGAGACTGTGTATCAAAGTTAGTTCCATGTATCTGAAACATATAGCTGCATCAAAATAATGGCAGTAATTTATTAAGTTGTAACATTTTGTCAGGCTGAAGGCATGAATAAATTAATAAAAGTGACTAGTCCGGTATCAGAAAAAAAAAAAAATCAATGAAAATGTACATCCCTATGCCCAATTTGTAGTTGTTACTCAATCCAAAACTAGAAATGGTGAGTTTCATTGAATTGTGTTGTCTGTGACAGGTTTCCTGAGCCTAACCGTATCCTGAACCTAACCATGAACACTAACTACATGCAGTAACAACTACAAATTGTAACCATAAGCAGATGGACAAAAGTAGAAAAGAAGATAAAGTGAACACAGAAAGATAAATAAAATTGTGGACACAGTCTGAGTCATGAGTGTTAGAAATTACATTTATTCCCTATTAGAGTGCTTACAAACAACAAACATGCTTTTGATCTCGCGTTTATTAAAAGTATATCAGAATTTATATTATTACTATTATTAATAATAATAACAATAATAATAATAATAATAAAATAATAATTTATTATTATTATTATTATTATTAATTATATTAATTATTATTGTTCATTACATTGTATAGAATATATATACTTTATATTATAAACAATAATGAATTGAGTTGATGAATTAATCCAATGAATAATATATTATCAGCTGGAGAGTAAGCATAGAATAAAAGGATATGTATTATATAAACTTATCTTTTAATAACAGTCAACATTAAAGAGCGATTTCTCTTTTTTATGCACTAGAAACAAATCATGTTGAGTAGTTTCTGTAATCATCAAATCAAATGTTTCATTTCCTCTCCGGTAAATGCTGGCGATGTACCGACAAAACTCTCCAAAGTGTCCATTAGATCCACATTAGATGTTGTTTGCAGATGCAACCTCTTTCCCACAAAATCAGATGCGGAGAGATAATCTAATGCTGAAACAAATCTGCAAAGATGGAGCCAGCCACTGCAAAAACGAGAAGCAGAGAGCGCCCAGGGCGATGTCTGCATGTGGAGGATGCATGGCTATGTGTGCCTTTAAATACATTGCGTTGATGTTATGCATGTTGTCAGCACTGCAGTCAGCATCTCACACTCATTCGCCCATGATGTATCATGGAGTTGTGAGCGGTTTGAAAGTGAAGCCAGACAGAGTAATGTCAGTTTTTCTCCCCACATGCAGCATGTCTGAGGTAAACTCTAGTGCTTCAGTTCAAACCACAAAGGAGTCCTCTGTGAAATCTCCCCTCTCTGCTGGCTGGAGAGAAAATGAGCAGCATTACTGCTGCGAGCACCAGAAAACGCCAGAGACAGACACTTGTTAGCCCCCCTCTCTAAAAGAGGTGGTTTGTTGAATGTGCTGACTGCTTCCACTTTCATCTAATTGTATTCAGGAGCCATTAATACACTGAATTAAGAGCCCTCTGCAGCATTAGTGGTGCCCTACATGAAAACAGGAACACGATCACACCATGTAGATATAAAAACAGGCAGATATTCGTCTTCCCTCTTGATACAAATTTAGGATTTCTGGTCATCATCTAATATCCAGCTGTCTCAATAAATTTGATATCTGTGTGAAATAGTTATAAAGACAGGCAATTTAAAGATGGAGCAGACGAGGAGGGTAGCCGCTCCTATCGGATGGGCTGTCATGGTGGTGTGATGTGTGAGTTAGTTTGCTGCCGGCCTCAGCTGCACACCAGCCTCTTCTGTCACTCTGCTTCTTTTTAAATCACCCAGCTGGCCTCTGCCCAATGAAGCAGGGCCAAACTCTTTCACGCTCCAGCCCACAGTGTTGCCCTGCGCTGTTAACCCTTCGACACCCACCAGCCTCACGGCCACACACACTTTCAGACCCTCTACCTGCAACTCGGTTGGCGGATAAAAGTGAGGTCACTCACATGGAGTTGAACTACAGACTCGTCTTCTGCTATTTTGCTAAGAATGGACTCATGCAAATAAGAAAGAAGGCAACATTCCAACTAAACCATGGTTAAAAAACATGTTATCTAAACTCATAGGATAACAAGCTAATATTTAGCATTAAGAAAAATATGCTACAATGACTTTGTTAGCATTGTTGCAAAGGTGATATGCTAACAGGTTCATATTTAACATATGTGATGCATTTAATGTCAGTTTAGCCATTTACCATGTTCAAAATGTGATTATTAGCCTTGTGTATCAGAAAACGCACTTATGACATCCAAAGCAGCATAAAAATACAGCAGTTTAGGTACATAGAAGGTTTAAAATGAATCCTTAAAAATCACAAGTTTTTAATGCTAGCAGGACAGATAGGCTGACACTTGTCCATGTTTCTGCTTCAAGACAAGTATCTGATTTCTGTGGACACGCACACACAGGAAGAAAAATAAAAACAGCATAAACTAAGACGGCACAGCGTACCTGCTGATACTGAACACAGGTTCCAGTGCAGTTCTGTCCTCTGGGGTCTCTGGCCCAGTTACGAGCGCACGTCATGTCCACCCTGCAAGCATCAAACCTGAAAAAACAAAACACTAATTAACTTAAAAACTGGAAATGATAAAACGTTAAAGGGAGTAAAAAGGAAAGGAAAGTTTCCCCCATCATGTAAAGACATGATAGGAGAACTTTGCTGCTGATTGCTAACAAACTGCTGATGGCAAAGGCCTTAATGAAGACACACTAAAGTTTAATCTCATTTTAAAAATGCTGAGAAAAGCTACTCAAATCGAGCAAAGGAGAAGATAAAAGCTATAGTCTGGATTTTTTTCACCGCCGTCTTTTAACCTTGGATAGGTTTTTACATCAGCCTGCATATTTTCTCAGTGGAAGAACATCTGTGTTGGGTGTGTGGCCAGTTCACAACCAACCGGTGGCAACAGACATTCTTCTGCTGAGAAAATACCGCGCAAAAGAAATGATTCATCTGAGGTAAAACCCACCATATTCTATTCTGAACCATGTGAAGTCTGAGTCGTTTTACATGGTAAATATTTGTTTCCAGCAGCTAGCTAGACAAAGCTGTGAGGCTCTGACCACTGACTGACTGTTTATATGTGCATTACCAAACCCCACTTCAAAAACCATGGTACACCCCTTTAAGCTTGACGCTAATGTTAAACTTTGTCTAATCTTCTGAAATATGGGTGTAAAAGTGCAACCAGCAGTTTAACCCTCAGGGCCCCTTTAAAAACAACATATGTTCTTTGCTGTAGGGTACCAAAATGGTACCCCACATAAAAGTGTCATAAAAATGTGATAAATAAA
>JBBBVT010000022.1:4075239-4085688 GCA_037177035.1 Craterocephalus eyresii | reverse complement strand
ATCTATCTATCTATCTATCTATCTATCTATCTATCTATCTATCTATCTATCTATCTATCTATCTATCTATCTATAGTAATCACCTAAGTGACAAGCAGGAAAGTGATATAACTATATTTTTACTACAATATTCATGATATATAAATAAGTTAACATATTATATTAGGAAGTTTTTTATGTAAGATAGATAAAAATGAATTAAATAAATAAATAGTCAAGTATGATTAACCCTTAAAACTCCAAACCTTGATGTTGTCCAGGTCCATGAGGTTTCCAATCCAGCCACCATATGTAACATTTTTTTCAAGACTCTAAATGGTAAATCCACATGAAATTGGACCATGGTACCACGATTATTCATCACATTTAATGATGAAAAAGATGACTACTACTACTGTTTCTAAGACTCCTGTTTTTACCGGGAAATTATGATGTTACACTTTTGTGTGTTCACCTATAAAATAATGGCGTCTTTGTCTGTCAGAAAAAAACAAATGATTGTCCTCTAAGGCTGAAATAAAGTTTAAAAAAATTTTATGTACGTGGTGCCAAAAAACAAGGTGAGTTTGAGATGGTTTTGAGGATAGCAAGTTGTAGCAAAAATAACTAAACAACAAAAAACACCTGTAGGTCCTCTGTTCTCATTCAGTGAGTTGATGTCAGGCATCTTACAGGTTTGAGTTTTTATATGTTGAGCCAGTTTTCTTACAATTAAAATCTGGTAAAGAAAAATTGTCATTAATTGTTTTGCTTATAGAATCACGATATCTCAAACCGTTGCTCGTGTATTATGATACATATCGTATCGCCAGATTCTTTCCAATATACACCCTAATTTGCAAGTACCTAAAGTTACTCAATTGTGATACACATGTAATACATATTTGTAATCATTATGAGACTTATGTCAGGAGACAGACATGTTATTATAATGTGTCTTTTCAAGTTTGAATGTGTCAATTTAGCATAAAAATGAAGAATCAACCACAGTTTGCAGCTTTAATTGCTTACATTTCATGAAATATAGACCCGTGGCAGCAACTAGTAATGTATAAGAAACAGGAGTAAAAAGAAATCACCTGCTGGGTGAATTGATGCTCATTTCTAAGCAATGACCTCTTGGCCCTTCTCATCACAGCCCGCTCTGAGCGCTACCATCATGTGCAGTCGTACGATGAGGATGACACCAACGACGATGAGCCCGTAGAGATCCATTGCTTCTCATCCTGCTCGCCGCGTTTTAGCAAGGTCTGTAACTTAACCTAAACACAAAGTATTCCTCTCTCCACCTAACATTGCTGGTAAATGCTAACTGGGAAGTTGTGCGGCCTTGCAGGTGTACAGCAGCATGGAGCATCTGTCTCAGCTGGAGCATAAACCCCACACCATAACTCTGAGGGAGCATAAAGTCCCCAGGGAGGACCGAGTGGCCAAGAGAGAAAGCCTGGGAGGTGTCACGCTAAGAGACAAGAGCTGGAGGACCAGTTCACCTGAGATGTGAGAGGAGACTTCAGAGAATTTTTCTTATGGAGTCACTGTGATCTTTAATCATGACTGCTTTGCTTTTCCAGGAAGCGCTTGTCTTGTTCCGAGTCCTCCTTCACCGAGAGCGACTCCAGCCCGCCATCGGGGGCCCGAAGACGCTTCTCGGCGCTGATGGATACACACCGCTTGGCCTCCCCACTGGAGATGGACTCTGAGCGGCCGTTTCCAAGCAAGCAGCCGCCGCCAAAGACCAGAGGAACTTCCCTGGAAGGAGCTATGGGAGGTATTTCCTCTCACGGAGATCTGAGGACTTTCCTCAAAGATGGAAATGGCATCACAGCAGGAGGTAAGGGGGGATGAGGAATAGAGCAGGATTTCTGAGTGTATATCCGTGTGTAATGAGAAGCACCCGTTTACGATTGACTGTCATGTTTGGTTCGTGTTTCAGACAAACTTCTGAGGCCTGCTGATGCGTCGCTGCCTCTGCCGGCCAGCGCTACCACTGACCTGGTGCTGCGGAAGGTCCGACACCAGCAGCTCTCAGTGGAGGGAGAAAAACGAAACTCCCGACCAGGAAGCAAAGTTATCAAATCTGCCTCTGCTACTGCGTTGTCCGTCATCATTCCAGCAGGTAGAGACATTTTGGATCTATTGGAAGAACTTTAAATGAAACTCGGTTTCATTTGAAACTCAGAATAGGGTTGCTCGATACCAATACCAGTATTAGTACCGGTACGGATACTGTTCTAAAGAACCAATCCCAATTTATTATGCTTATTTTGACTTGAAATTTTTGTAATGTTTTCTTTTTTATTTATATTTTAGTCTTATTTATTTCACCATCATCTATTGCTAAAAGCAGAGAAGAATATACAACCTGTTTTCCAATTTATTGCATTTTTTTTGGTATCGGTATTCAGAATCGGCAAGTACTCAGATTAAAGTATTGGTATCGTATCGGTTTGGAAATAAGTGGTATTGTTGCATCCCTACTCAGTAATAAATCCTAAAATTCAAGCTTCCATCCATTTCTCCCTCAGTGGAGCAGCACAGCGTTTCCCCTATCTCCAGCCCCATGTCTCCTCGCTCTCTCTCGTCCAACCCCTCCTCCCGCGACTCCTCCCCCAACCGAGACTACAGCCCGCTGGTCAGCGTCCTGCACTCTCCCATCACCATCCACCGCTCTGGGAAGAAGTATGGCTTCACTCTGCGGGCGATCCGAGTCTACATGGGAGACAGTGATGTTTACAGTGTGCATCACATGGTCTGGGTGAGAGAGCAGAGTGCATAAAATCACAGGGATAAGTCCCTTAGACCACTGGTTCCCAAACTTTTTGAGCCGTGACCCTCCTCAAATATATATCAGAATGGTCCCGCAGGAGCCAATAAGGCTTGAAATCGGTTTGTCTTCATATATAAGAAGGATTAATGTGGGTTGATGCATTAATGTGTTAAAGACTTAAGGTGTTAAATTTAGATTTATCTCTTTGCTAATGGTTTATTTTGGACAGCCGTGATAAAAATCCCACAAGTTTTTAAAGAGATTTTCTTGGCCCTCAGACTCATTTTCTGTTTTGTCACAAACTCTAACATTAAACACGCTAACTGAGGCTTAGAGAGT
This sequence comes from Craterocephalus eyresii, assembly GCA_037177035.1. Lineage (NCBI taxonomy): Eukaryota > Metazoa > Chordata > Actinopteri > Atheriniformes > Atherinidae > Craterocephalus > Craterocephalus eyresii. The sequence continues at coordinate 4,082,582 of JBBBVT010000022.1, read as the reverse complement.
CTGACAAAGGCTTTTGGTTTTTATGCAGTTTCTCTGAACCTGAACCTACCTGCCGGGAAGATTTAAATCTACCTGGAATGGACTCCATGCACAGCTCCACTACTTCCTGAACTTAAGGCAGTTCCTTGTTTCCTGTCTGTCATTATTGGATCATCTGATTAATCTAAGTGTGTCTGGCCATTGCTGTCTGAGTACTGAGGTCGGGCACACCTGGATTAATCAGTTTGTCCAGCAGTGAAATACAGGAAACAAAGCAGTTACCTTAGCAGAGTTGTGCATAGAGCCCATTTTAGCTGCCATCAACTGCTCTAAGAATATTACTGATGTCTTTCCTCCTTGGCATTGAATAAAAACACACATGGTTGCTGCAGAATACAACTTCTGCTTTAATAGAGTTACTCACACTGACGATGATCAGTCATTTTGGTGTATTTGATTAGATGGTCCCCCTCTTAATTCCCGTGGAAACAATGAATGTGTGCTATTGCTCAGTTTTTGTTAAATGAGTAATTAAATGGTGACACATGCCTCATCTGTGGGTGTATTTATCAAGTGTTAAACAGCAAAGGCTTTAAAATTGACTACAGAAAAATATTACAGACCATTATAAAATATTTTATCTTTTTCCTTAAAATGATTCTTGTATCATTTCTATTTTTCTTTGCCAGTTTGACATCAAATAGTCGTGGCACATTTTAACTGAGATATTTAAAAATTGCTCTGTGTGCTGTGGAAAAGTGGTAAAAAGTAGAAACTGGTGCAGATGATGTGTTGAACTCTGCAGAGTCAAACACCAGGAATTTAAATTAGGATGTGATTGAATGGCAAAAATATGTTACATTATGGGGTTTTTTTCTTCTAATTCCAGCATGTGGAGGATGGCGGCCCCGCCCAGGAGGCCGGACTCAGGGCCGGTGACCTCATCACACATGTGAACGGGGAGTCAGTCCATGGTCTGGTCCATACAGAGGTAGTGGAGCTTATCCTGAAGGTGAGAGGCTTTTTCAAAAATCTTTTCTGATCAAACAATATGAATAAATTGAATTTACATAAATATGTACTATGTATCATCTACAGAGTGGAAACAAAGTTACAGTTACAACCACCCCCTTTGAGAACACCTCCATAAAAGTCGGTCCTGCCCGCAAGTCGAGCTACAAGTCCAAGATGGCGAGACGCAGCAAGAAGACGGGAATCAAGGAGGGACAAGAGTATGTTGCTGGAAAATGCACTTCGTAAAAAGAGTGCACACAATCTTTAGTTCTCCTAACTTTTTTAAAATTTCCTATTTTATCTTTCAGTAAGAAGCGCAACTCCTTGTTCAGGAAAATCACCAAGCAGTCCAACCTGCTCCACACAAGCCGGAGCCTCTCCTCTTTAAACCGCTCGCTGTCTTCTGGAGACAGTCTGCCAGGCTCCCCCACCCACAGCCTCACCGCCCGCTCGCCCACACAGAGTTACCGCTCCCCGCTGGAGTCCTCCTACCTGGGTGCGTATGAAAAACATCAACCCATGAAGATTTCATTTAAAGGGATACTCTGGAACTTTTGGCCACTAGGGGGATAAACCTGTAACTTCCCACAGGCCACATGACGTTGCTGCAAAATTAAACAGTCTCTGTCTTTCTGGGCTCCTCAGACACAATGTTCACCCTCTTACTTTGGTCAGATTTGACTAACTTTCAAAGAAAAACTGCTTGAGGCACAGCCCACTTTGTTTCATAGCTGAAGAGCAAAGTGCTGCAGATCACATGATCCATGAGAGACGGATCCGCTCATGGCAAGTTGTATGTCTAGTTTGTGAAGAAAGCAGCCCCCTAACAGCATCAACATGCGTCAAACACTGAATTGACCCCAGAAATCATCCATTAATGCTCACATTAGGCTTATATTTGGTCCAAAAGTTACATTTTTGGGAAATTACAGGTTTAGGACCCTTAGTGACCAAAGGTTACACAGTTTCCTTTAAACACAAGAATGAAGCAAAACAGTCTTCCTGACACATTGCGATCAGTAAAGTTTCCTCATCTCTCTGCAGGCACGTCGTCCCAGAGCAGCTCCCCGGCATCCAGCACGCCCAACTCCCCCGCCGCCTCCCACCACATGAGGCCCAGCTCCCTGCACGGCCTTTCCCCCAAGCTGCACCGCCAGTACCGCTCTGCTCGCTGCAAGTCGGCAGGCAACATCCCGCTGTCGCCTCTGGCTCACACGCCGTCCCCGACCACGTCCTCCCCCCCGCCCCTCACCGGCCACTCCGTCGGAAGCTCCAACACCACCCAGATCTTCCCCGCCAAGCTGCACTCCTCCCCTCCCGTCGCCCGCCCCCGGCCCAAGAGTGCCGAGCCGCCCAGGTCCCCGTTGCTGCAGCGGGTGCAGTCTGCGGAAAAGCTGGGGGCCCCCATCCTGCCTTCCTCATCTTCCTCATCATCGTCGCCTTCTCCTCTGACAGGCGGGGTGTCTTTACGCAAGCATAGCTTGGAGGTAACTCATGGGGACTACAGGAGGGAGTCGTTCCACTGCGAGCACAGTCTGCAGAGTTTGTTAGAGATGGAGGGAGAGAATGGCCCGGCCCAGCCGTCCCCGTCTTCCTCTTCCTTGCCGTCTCCTTCGATGGGGGGAGAGTTTGTAGGTCTGAAGCCCGCGAGGAGGCTGGGGAGGCAGGAGTCGCCGCTCAGTCGAGACACTCTTGTAACAGCAAAAGAAAAAGACACCCAAACAACAGAGCCCGAGCTAACCGAGGCGGAAACGGAGGCAAAAGGGCCTAAAGGCAGCGGCGCTGAAACCAAGAAGACATCATCCACCGCGGATGTTAGAAAGAGTAACGAAAGTTCGACTTCTGTTGAAATCAAGTCTGGTACTTCATCCACAGAGACCAAGCTAAGTCCCGGGAGCACCACTGCGAATGCTGGCACCTCAGCCTCTGAGGCAGGGGCTTCCAAGAGCAAACCCAGTGAGAAAATCTCAACTCCGGACACATCGAAGAGCCTGCAACAAAACACCAAGCAGCAGAGTGCGCTGACTGAGAGCGGACCTGCTACCAGAGCTCCAGAGAAGAAAGAAGAGAAAGAAAAAAGCTCCACATCTGTGGAAAAAGCGAACTTACAGAAAGCAGCGGCGACTGAGCAGCCCAAGCAACGAAAAGGATCCGAGAGCGCAGAGAAAGGAGGCATCGGTGGGAGCGATAAAGCAGCCGATGCCACGAAGGCCAAAGGCCCCGCCCCTCCAGCTCCAACCCAGGTCCACACCCAGTCTGCAGCCAGACACAGAGCGGAGAAGCCAGCACACAGCATCCACGGGGCCAAGGAGGAGAGGGCGCATCTAGAGGTGCTGGAGGAAAATCCCACGTCTCCATCAAACGCAGCCTCGCCCTCCTCAGGCAGGTCCCGACCCATGTCTCCGGGGGATAAAGCCAGCTTCGTTACCCAGCTCACCAGTGTGGCCAAAACAGTGCTGGGACCCATTAAAGGTGGGTCACAGGAGGGGGGAAAGGCAAAGGACGCCTCAAAGTTAAGTGAGGAAAAGAAAGGGAACGTCGCGGGAAAATCGGAGGCTTCCTCTGGGGGTGTCCGACGCGGAGGCGCCTCAGCCGATCCCTCCGATAAGGGAAACAGCCGCAGCTCCAAGCATCATTCGTGATGACAGGACGAGACTCTCCCATGCAATGCCTTTAACTGTAGCATCCTACTGACATGTTATGACTGAACACGACTCCAGATGGAGGGAAGCATAAATGCCTGATGACAAAAATAAATAAATAGATTAAAAAAAAAAAAAAAAAAACAACCCACACCAAATAGATGACATGTGACATGTAGATAAGATGTAAACAAACACATCAGCTACTGTTGGAAAAACATGTGCACATGGTGTCATAATGTAGACCAGTGTATGTACTGTATGTCAATCACAATGTGTCTCGTATGTAGTTCAAAACAAATGCATATGTCTTAATGCATGTCTGACAATGGATAATGAGAGAATATTAAAACAGTAGATGAAAAACATACAGCAGACCCGGAGGTAGAGATCACTGTGAACAACTTTTCAACTGAACACAACAGGCTCCCTTTGAACTGTGAGTAAACAACAGGCTTGTGTTAGAAACGCTCCAGTGCCATCGATAAATTTCCTTAGGGTTGAGTTGTTCAGGAGCAGCGAGCCTTTTTCTTTTCCACGTACGATGCACTGAATAATATCACAAAACATACCAGAAACTGGACCAAGAAACCGAAATGTTAGCAGTGATGGAGCTGAAGGGTGGATCAGACGTCTTCAGATCTGTTTAAGGGCTGACTTTCAGTGGGACAGAAAGAGGTAGATTAGATGAACTTGCACAGGGACACTATGCAATGTGCTGATGATGCCACTGTTTATTCCTTTTTTGTTTTCCTTTTCATGTTTGAGTGTCCCCAATCATAAAGTTTACATCGTGCTATAGACAAGGAAAAGAAAAAAAAATAGGCAAAAAGATTGCAATAAGCAAAGCATTTTGATCATAGTGAAAAATGTGCAATTCTATATTTTAGTGTGTCCAGAGTGTAATAAGGAGGCAAATATGAAAGTAGCACTTAGAGGCGAGTATACTTTCATTCAGTTTATTTTTTATATTTATCCAGAATTATCATTTAATATTAGGTGTGACAGAAAGTGCCAGTGTTTTTATTTGGAATAGTGTGAAGTTTATTTGGTGTTTTTGTACTTAAACGGTTAACAATATGCAATTCATCTATTTCATAGACCTGAGTGTCCTCGTCAGTGAAACTACAAGGCTGTATGTGAACCAGGAGTAGATGTGTAGAGAGAACAATTTGTCGTGAGGTCCTGTTTGTTGTTGTGTAAAAAGTGCAGTTTCTGGACACTAGGCAACAGACCTGTGTTAGACTGTCACCTTGTGGACAAATTCTTAAGTATAAGGGAAAAAAATTCATGTGGAGTTTCTGAGAAGCCTCTTACCTTCTGCTTGCGGATTTTCTTTTCCATTCCAAAGTGTATGATTAATGGCAATGGACGCGTCTACATCTGTTTCAGATTAGTTTTACAGACATTTGATCCCTCATGATATAGTGGATTAAACAGATAACATAATGTTCAGGCATTAAACACCAGGGTTTTTTGTGTGTGTGTGTGGTGTGACAGAACTGCACTTTATGTTGTGGTAAAGATTTTTTATTTATTTCGGGCTCATGGTTTTTGATTGTTTTTGTAATCTGTTCTATTTATTGAACTCTCTTTTTTATTTATGAAAATCTTTGCTGTAGGCCTGCTAAATAAGATAGTAAGGGTCGTTTTGAAATATGTACATTTTGCATCTAGTCCGGGCAACCCACAAGATCTGTGTAGCTACCCCAGTTTTGACTTATTATCCCTTAAACCTGAAATTTAGCTAACTTTTGCTGTCCATTTACCAGGTTTTTTTTTCTCTTCTTTTCGTTTTTGAAACAGAAATGATCTCTGTTGTTGTCTTACATTACTACATATATACCAACCACTGTTGTCAAGAACCAGTGCAGGGGAGAAAAAAAAAAGCTTACACAAAAGAAGTGTAATAAAAACCGTCAAAAATCTGAACCTTGCTTTGTTTTTCCGTCTTTTGTTCTTTAATTAACTAATTTCCCATATAGAATGAAAAGCCTTTGTGATTGGCTCCCTGTTAACCAATCACAGAAGCGCGGACACGTGACGATCATAAACAGGAAGTGTACTCAAATAACCACTACGCTTGGTGCTCAAGTTTCGGTGTTAAGCAAAACGGAATACTAAACAAGAACAAAACAGACGACACTCTAAATTAAATCTGACCTCGCTGTTTAAAGGAGAAGGAATGACTTTTTCAAAATGAAGGTAGATATTATTTCGCTTAACATTTATTGACGCGCAGACCTAAAGTGCCACAGTTTTGTTTCTACCGTTTCGTTTTGTTGATGTTTGTATGTAAAACAAACTCGTCATTTAAATCGCACAAGTTTCTAAAAATGACAGAATATTTTTATGAGCGCATTTTCTTACAACTAGGGATTTACAGTTAGAAGTTTGAAATAAGAGTCCACTACGACATTCATTTTGATATTTTTATTGGTTATGTGGTTGGTTTAGCTATTGGTGAACATAAAACAAGAGATGCTTTTTTTCTTTTAAAAATCCATATATCTAATATTTTGTTTTAATTTAAAATAATTATCTTATAATACAACATTAAATAATTTAGGCTTGATATCATACACAATTAAATTAATATTTAGTTAAAAGTAATATAGGTTTGGTTAATGTTGCATTCAATGTCAGCCTAAGTGTCAATTGTTAGAAATTGTTCAATATTTTACCAACGTTTGCACGTTTACAGGTATAAGAAAAAAGAAAATCTTCAATCTTTAGTTTATATCTGTGTTTTTTAATGTTATCTTTTTTTTAAGATAACAGGTTTAGAACATCAAAATAAAAGAGCATGATAAGGTAGATCTGAACTAAAAGGATAAGAAGACATCATGTCTGTCTGTTGTCTCCAGTGCATCTCTCTTTTGCATTTCTTTCCCAGAGGAGTAGGGCTGTTGGCAGCCCATTGACTAGCCTACTAACCTACCGAGTATTACAGGAGGTTCACTGCCTGGCAAATAAATAAATCAATAGATAAAGATAAAGTATTTACCTGGATATGACTCTGCAAATGATTTGAGGTTTCTTCCATTTCTTAGGTATTTTCCAAAATGGTGGTCCAGGAATCCTTGAGCTCATTTTGTGAAATCGTGGTTCGGAAACATGACATATCACATTTTACATGTTGATTATCCATCTTTTCCTGCATGGGACTACCAACAAAAAATTGCATTGTGCTAAATCTGGTATATTTGCAGCATTTATGTATGTTCATTAATATGCACTTTCCCTTTCAAATAAATAAATGAATATAAACAAGATTTTTAACCCCATTGATAATCTTTTAGAAGTGCTGTAGAAAACCTTAGGCGGTACTCCAACTTTCCCAATATTATTACAAGCTCTTAGAAAAAAATGACTACATGGGACTGATGGAAACGGTTATTTTTGACATTGCAAGAAAACTTATTGAAAGCACAGAGAATCCCTGCTGGACTAAAAGGTAAAAATAATCCAACAAAATATTAGTGTGACTTCACTGTTTTGGCCAGGCAGCATGGTTCTACCTGACTCTGAGTGAAAAGGTTGCTTATCCATTTCTGCAAGCAATTACTTATAACTATAATGTGTGATTTCAAATCATGCACTGATGTGCTTTTTTCCTCTTCTGTTCAAGTACATTTACTTCTAATTTTCAGTGGTAATACTAAAGTTATTGTAATTAGACATTGTTAATGCAAATGATTCTCATAA
>JBBBVT010000022.1:4055497-4073309 GCA_037177035.1 Craterocephalus eyresii | reverse complement strand
AAAGATGAGCTTTTGCAGGTCAGCAAGGATGTTGTGCTGAACTGTAAGACTGTTTAGCCAAATGAGTTAAGAGTTTTTAGAATGTAATCTCAGTTTCAAGAAATGAGCCAAACCAATGGAGAAAAACTGTAATAGGCAAATCCCTCTGATTTGCTTTGATCTTTTTAAAAATATTTTTTAATCATTACCTTGAAATTACCTCAAACCGTTGTTTTCTGTTTTGCAGGAAATGGTTTTGTTGGTATTATTAGACTGTATACAGTTTAGGTCATAAAACTACAGCACTAGGAGATTAAATATTTTAGCTTAATGCATGTGGGGGAACAATTTCAGAGTTAAATGTGAGTTTTACGTCATCTAACGTTTGGCTAATTAGCTTTACTGTACTGATGCTAGTTTACGATTTTCCATCTTTTCTTTTAAAATTTCCATTTCAGAAAGTATTAATCCCCTTAGGACTCATCAGTTTTACTCAAAGTTGCACATATGGCTGTTTTTGTTATTACGTTAAGCCTCCTGTGGCCTTAAAAAGTTTTAGGATGGCACTGCAGTGAAGTTCCTGCTGTGTTTACTTACGCAGTGGGATCCCAGAGCAGGCATGATCCAAGGATCAGATCTTTAGGGAAGCTCAGCCTCTAATTTGAGCGACTCGCCTCTCTTCCACATGATCTGTTTGAAAATGTGTAACTTTGAGTAAATCCTAAAGTTAATAATTAACATCTGACAGAAAATAAACAAGACTAGATCCTGGAATCTTTTGGGCGACGCAGCCCCTAATGAGGTTGAAAATGATTTTTTTGCAGTGATCTTTTCCCCTATTTTTGTTGCAATCGAAAATAAAAATATTTTAAGAAATTAAGATTTTGATGAAAATGATTATAACTGACGTACCTCTCTCAGTTGTGTAGAGGTTGGAGGTTTGAGGCGAGGCTGTTTGGACTGAAACTGATGCACCGAGGGCTGATTTAGCCCATGATTTGTAACATTGTAAAAACAAAACCATTTCATCAACATCATAAATTTAAAAACTTGACAGTTAGTGGAGGAGACTTTCAGTTTTCAGGTAGTAGTGCTCTTTATTTAGGAGGAACTAGACTGACGTCATCCATCAAACGACGACCAGGACAGAGGGTGCTGTCTCTTTGAAATGTTTAATCGTCCTTTTGTAACTTCCTCATATAACTTCCAGATTGGATATGGTCTGCAAAGTCCCGGGTGGTAAAAGATGACATGGATCTGGTTCGTCCCGTGGACCAAGCAGAGCCGGGCTGGAATACAGAAGACATGACAAATATTAGGGGTCGGAATCTGAGTCTGGGCTCCCTCCTGGACAGACCCATGGAGGCTACACATAGGAAGGTGGTGTCCTGGTTTGCTGACAATCCCAGAGCTCCTTTTGGTATCCACCAGCTCGTGGAACTGGGTAAAAGCTCTGGAAAGAAGGCCGGGGACTGGTACGGTCCGTCCATTGTGGCACATATCCTACGGTGAGGCCTGAACGGATCACTAATGCTCCAGTTTATCCAGCATTAACAGGGGATGATTCCTTTTTCAGGAAAGCTGTGTCTGCTTCCACGGACGTTCCCAATCTAGCTGTTTATGTCGCTCAGGATTGCACCAGTATGTTTATCCTTTCATTTTCTTTTTTGTTCTTCAAAATATGATTGTAGGAGGGAGGATATCCCAAACCATGAGCCTTATTTTACTGGAGATGTCTTTCCTTCTGCTCAGTCTACCTCCAGGATGTGCGAAGGTTGTGTGAGGGGCCTCACCCTCATGCCTGGAAGTCCGTTATCATCCTGGTTCCTGTTCGACTTGGAGGACAAGATCTCAATCCCTCCTACATCGCCTGCGTCAAAGTATTGAAATGATACGTTTGAATGTTCAAATAATGTTAAACTGAGTAGTTTATGATTTCTCAGAACAAGTTTTAGCTAAAATTATTAATGAAGTTAAGTATTTCCACAGAAACTACTGAGGCTGGAGTGCTGCATTGGAATCATTGGCGGGAAACCAAGACACTCTTTGTTCTTCGTCGGTTTTCAGGGTGTGTTTGATGAAGTGTGTGTCATGCTAACAATTCTCAACTATTAATTTGGTCCTTGATATGTATATGTTTGGTTTTTTTTTGTTCATTTGGCCAGATGACCATCTGCTATTCCTAGACCCGCACTACTGTCAGCCTACAGTGAATATGACGAAGGAGAATTTTCCCTTAGAGGTATGAGGTCCGATTTCTCTTCCTTGTATGTATGAAGCTCTAAAAGATAAACTGCATATACCACAGTCATGTTACCATGTCCATTGTCAAATGTTCATTTAGAATTATTTTAATATTGTATAGATCTTTAATTTTGTGGATAATTATTCGTTTGTTTATTCACATTTTGATTTATTTTATTCAAATTTCGACATTTGTTTTCAATTAGGTATTTATGTAACGTCGTTTTATGCATTTGCTTATTCATATTCAAAGATAATTGTACATTTTTGTTTTTCCTTCTGTTTTTAAAGTTTTCAATCAGTCTAATGTGTATTACTTTAGTTATTTTAGATTTTCTTTTTTGTGTGTGTTAGTTTTAAGCTATTTATGTCTTCCTTTTAGACTGCAAATAGAAAATGGGCGCAGGTTCTGGTTCTGAAAAATGAAGCCATTTTAGATGTGCCTTAAGTGCAAAGTCCTTATTTTCTCAGATTAGTTGAATTAGTCTAGTTTTTCCATGAACTTCAGATACAAATATCTCTTTTCAATAAAAACAAGCTCAAGTATCAGCATGAAATTGATGCATTGATAATTCATGAATTCACAAGTCCACATAAGTCCCATATTGGCATTCCCTCTCTGATCTAATGGATGTCTATTCTTGCAGTCGTTTCATTGTAAACAACCCAGGAAGATGAATTTCTCCCGCATGGACCCCAGCTGCACCATCGGATTCTATGCCAAAGGACAAATGGAGTTTGAATCCTTGTACTCGTCTGTTAATGAGGTTTGCATTTGTGTCATATGAGTCTTAAATCACTAAAAATGCTACTTGTTAGTGTTTAAACTGTGTAATAGAATTAAACTTGGATTTGGTGTGAATATTGTGGCTAATTTTAGATCATATGTAGCGCTGACTGATTCTGTTGGCTTCCTGTTTCTGTCCTGTCCCATAGGCCGTCTCCACTTCTGCGGAGACATACCCCATGTTTATATTTTCAGAGGGACAAAGCCGTGAGAATGACGAACACCGCACGCCGACCAACAGCATCGCCTACATACAGAGGAGGAACGGCCTGGAAAGAGCCGACACCAGCAGCAGCATGGACGAGTTTGTTCTCCTCTGAACAGAAAAAGAGAGCTAACGCTGCCCTCAGCAAACATGAAGGTTTTGTAGAATTAACTGCCCAGGTTTCAGATAAAACTACTGTATTTTTATTACTGTGTCATGCATATTTGTAGTTTTTATTTATTTCTTCAGCTGAAGAGCTAGTAATTCCGTTCAGCTGGCCTTTGAGGAATGAGGAATGTTTGTTTTTTTTATCTCGGTCTGAGGTGAAAGAAATTTGATTACGTGGTCATGTTGTCCACGTTTAATTGAATGGATGTGAGACACACATACTTGTAATTAAAAATGACAATTCTAAGATATTTTTTGTCTGGACTTTTCCTGAGACTTCATATCAAATATCAATTTGAGAATCGTAAATATCAATAGCAATATCCCTAACTCGTAGTGAACGGTAAATGTGTCGAAAATAGTCATGTTGGTTTTAGCCGCTGTATGTGCACACAAACAAGGGTATTTTTTAAAGTGGATGAAAAAGAGACATCCGCATGGCAATATTTTCAAATTAAAATGCTTTAGGAGCATACTGGGCTAACCATGTTGGCCAATCCGAAAGCCGACAAAAACATTACTACTTCAAGCAAATCCAAAAAATGAGAGGAAGGTACGACAAACCAAAACATTAGGTCTGTTCGTCCCAGAAACTGTTTGCATGTGGGTAAAAATCTGCATTTGTCTTGGTGCATTCAATTTGTCCTCAGAAGTCAGATTTTCCAAGTTCCCAGTCAGGCAACTGAACCCAGGGAACTTCTTACTAGTTCCCTGGGAACTAGTCAGGGAACTAGGTGAAGTCGGGGTTGGTAGTCCCACCAACCCTGACTTCACCTAGTAAAGATGGCTGCCCAACAAATCAATGGTCACTGAGACCAAGAGTAAACATAGATTTATATTTACAAGTTCTTGTTTAACTCTACATAAATTAGTGTTAAAGGCAGTGCTTTGTAACTTCTATGCAGAGGTTCAGTTTACAAAATTCATGCATGTTTGAAACGCTGAATAAAAGCGTTAGATGTAGCCTCTCTGGTAACACTAAAAGACGTTTGATAACATGTTTAGCCAATGAAATTACGATCAACAAAAGGGATCATGGCAAAGTACAGAATTCTGCCTGAACACTCAGCTAGGATGTGACATCATTCCCAGATGCAGCATCATAGTGTAGGCACGGGCCTCATGGCTCTGCCATACTGCTGGAAGTACAGATGTGCATGGTACTGAAGCTCCGGCATTACAAGCCGCATGCAGAAGGCCTGCTCCTGCTTGGTCAGATTATCCTGTAGATGATACCCCAAGATGGTGACTGAATCTGTTTCCCAGGGTCTGATCAGGTTCTCCAGTTCCCCAGGAGGCACTTCCTTTCTCCCCACGCATTTTTGCCTGATTGTCCCTGTGGAGGCCCTCAGCTGAGCCACATCTCTGTTCAGCCTCTCCAGCCCGTAGCGCTCCACCTTTTCCCAGAACACCTGCAGCAAAAAGTCATATAGCAGCACATCCAGGCTGTTCCAGGCTCGTATCCTGGCTCTGGCTTCATCGTCCAGGGGGGGGACACTGTGTGAGGCATGAATATGGAAGCTAATGTAGGCTAGTTCCTCTAACTCCAGCTTCAGCATGGCCCCCAGGAGGACCAGGGATTCATCGAAGTGCTCGGCAATCATAACCAGGTGGAAGGTTTTGTCCAGGACAATCAGGTTGGCTGGCCAGGAGGAGTCCCTATGCTGGCTGTCAAGCCCAAAGTCAAAACTCATGGGGTTCTTCCCAAGGCTGTTATCAGGGTTTTCAGGGTCCCAGAATGACTCTGGCGACTTCAGGAACACCGACAGCGCTGATCTGTTCGCCGTGGTCTCTGCTGCTTTTCTGGCTAAGCTGAATGCTGGAACAGAGCTGGTGTAATAAGAGAAAACCGACTCAAACGTCTGCACGGGGTCACGGAGGATGGAGATGTAGACGGTGTCAGGCGGCATCACACGTTTCAGCTCCTCCACGTCCAGACGCATGTGACTACAAAGTATGTCAAACTGAGAGGTGCCTTCGGGTAACTCGTCCACAAATTCCGCCTTAAACCTGAAGACAGGAGGAAGTGAAAATGTCACAAAGGAATGACAAATAAAGCTTGTGTTCAGAGAGATTTGGGATCCAAACACAATGCCATCTGCTTACCTAGCTGGGTAGCTGAAATGGTAGTGGGAAGAAGGGAAAGCAAACGTGGCTCCATCTTTTTCTCCCTTGCGAAACAACATATTTTGGATGGTGCTGCTTCCTGTCTCGTGTGTTTTAAGGAACACAACCGGTGGCATATGCGTCCTTTTCTTCAGCATATTATAAACAATGAAGTTATTTTTAGCCGGTGCACCTGAGGTCTGTGTGTCGCTTCTTTTGTGGTCTGGGTGTGTGTTGTTAGGTCTTGGCATTTGGGCGGGTCTGACTGGCATTTTACTCCAACCTTTGTACAAACTCTGAGCGCTATGAAAACAAAACAACCGTTATAGATTTTCTTTCCAACCTAATGACTTGACTATACAGGCAAATGGAAAATGGAGATTGGGGTGTGTATGCTTCTACTTACCTTGAATGCTGTAACAAATGCGTGCCTACAAGTATGAATAAAGAGGTTACCCCCAAGATCACCAAGAGACCTTCAACACGGTATCTCCAAATCTTAGCAGCCAACCAGTGATGGGTCATGTCTCATACTGGGAGAACACACCAAACCCAGACTTTTCCCTCGGATGGTTTTCTTTCTGTCTGCACTCTGCAAATAGCTCCTCAGCATGGGATGGTAACAACAGCTTAAAGACATTTGTACTGCCATGACCCCACTGTCCTTAAGCTCAAGAGTCACATGGCAAATGGCCTCCAGTATGCTACATTAAATAACTTGATCTTGCAATTATATACGTATTTAGTTTTTTCAACAAGAATAATATATTTGTACAAAAAGTACATTACAGTTTCTTGTAACTAAAATTAACCATCCATGCATAGTAAAGAAGTTCTTAAGGACTTAAATTTCAGGACATTTAAACCTCAGATAGACAACAACATTACATATTCATTATAAACCCTTTAATGCTGCATGTGTCTTATTTGATACAGTTTCTGAGACCTTCTGCATCAAAGGTTTATAGTGAAAACTACTCAAACACTGTTGAACTTAATCTGATACTTGTCTTCTGCCCCCTGGTGGATTTCGTTTGTACTACAAAAATGTTGACATTGTGATTAGCAGCTTTAAAAAATCTTTTAAATTGTGTTAAAGGACCATGTAAGAGCATCAGATTAAAAAGAATATATATTTTACCCACCTTATTTTGGGTTGGGGTTTAAAGGGTTGACTTAACAAAACTAAACCTTAATATTAAAAAGAAGCTAAGAATCTAAACTGAATATCGCCCATGAGTTAACAGCATACCACCTTAGGCAGCACTACTCTAAATGTATTCATTTTCTGTGTAATGTTATGGCTCTTTTGTGTTGGTTCCAGTTTTCTAATTATGTTGAACCATATATTATTTAATACTCAACCACAATTTTTCATTCAGGTTCAGGTCTGGACTAAACCATCATGGTTTAACCATGTCAACACCTTCATTCTTTTCTCATGACATTTTGTTGAACATTTGCTCTTCTGATTAGGATTACTAAGCATGTGCAGCCATGTTCTTTTGTAGAAATATTTCTCCTGTGAGCTCTCTACATTGTCTGTAATTTCTCTGAACATTTGCCTACGTTTGAGGGTCGTTGGCACTTCCACCCATAGACATATATATATATGTATATATCTCTATGCTTCCACCGCCATAACAGAGCCACATCTATTTGGGTCAAAGGTTAAAGGTTAAGATGTATCATCTCACCTGCACTTAGGACAATGTAGGTCACTGTTACGGTGATGAACTAAGCTACATCGATTCTATTTTAAGCCATTATTAGACATTACATGTATCAACGCTCAATATTATGTTAATAACTATCTAATTAATCAGTTCGTTAAATAAAAATTGCTCTGAAACCGACTATTTTAAATGCTTTGTGTTATTAACAGAGGTACATGTTCCGAATGTTGGAGCAAAACGCGTCTCCATCTTTTTTTTCTTGCGCAACCAAGAGTTTATGTTGCGCTTATTTCATACCATTAATTATTTAATCACTTTCGGTGTAATAGTGGCATTTAAATCGGATTTCTACTGGTCTTGTCCCACAATAACGACTCTAACCCGAGCTCCCATCCCCCACGCCGGTCGGTTTCTCGTGCTTTCGTGCCTGCAGCGCCTTCACTGGGCATGCGGGAAGTCAGACTGTGGCAGGGGGGGGCGCTGACGAGTCGCTCAGCCCGGCCTTTGCGATACAATCTACCGAGAGAGGGGGGTGTAGAGAGGAAAAAAACGACGGGGTTGGTCGCTCTTTGTTTCTGGTTAGGAGGAGAACTAACAGACTGTGTGACCGGTGAAAATCCCGATTTCAACCATCACCACCCGTGTAAGTTCACTGTAATATTGTTGCGGAATAATGAGACTTTGTCTTTGTTTTATGATGCTGTTAGAGGGTGTATGTAGTTCTTTAGATTTTTTTTCTTGGAGGAAAAAAAATAGACCGACATTACCCTGCCGCTGCTGTCGCGCGGCACAGAGCAATGAATGAAAATTATTTTTGGAAATGTGCTCAGAGCGGAGCGCTGAGCCAAGGGTACGGGAGGCGCGGTGGATCAATCAGCTCCCACAATGAGTGATGCTCTAACCTTTCAAACGTCGCCTAATATCTCGCTAAACAGCTCCGTTTTTCTGTATAATTGGCCAAGCAGAGCATGGCCGGCTAGGCTAACACTCGTTAGCATGCTAGCCACCGTCAGCAGACAGCTTATGTTGTTTGTTCAGGCTTTAGCAGAGCAGCCCGAGTCCGGGTTCTCTTCTTTGTAGCTTTATCGCTGTTCCTGTGTCGTTTCCACGACTGAAAAGGATAATAAATGAATACTTACAATGTTTTTTAAGTTTTAATGAGCCAGGGAGTTGAAATAAATCGTTTAAATATCAAATTTAACTTTATCTGCAAACCCCGGGCAGGCCCGGCTAAAGTTAGCAAAGACGCTAAAGTAACTGATAACTGTTGTTGACTCGTAAATGTAAACATTGTAGAAACTACTCTAACACAAGTGTTTCCCTCCTGTCAGCTTTTATATGACTTCTGTCATACCTTTGTTAATGATTTATTGCTTGTTTTATGGAATACGCTATACTTGTTTTTATCTTTCAGTTTTTCATTAAGAATTTATGAACCTGACAATTTGATGTTTTGATATAGTTTTTTCCCCCGTAAATTTCCAACTACATCCCCAGAGTGATTGCCTTAGAGATTATATAAAAAAGTATAATTTACAAATTTTAACATTCCTGTCACATTCAACCACTTACCAGCTGTTGCAATTTGTATTATTTTGGGGGACATCGTGTAAGAAGAACACTGTTTTCTTGGCTGACAGATAATTGTACATGTTTGGTCAAGTTCATTTATTGTTATGTGTGTGTTGTATGTTGTGTTTTGACTGATAAACAGTAAAAACATCACTTTTCCCAGTGATCTGTGGTAACCATGAACTACTTTGTAGATAATTACTGTGAAAGTATTGAATATGCATGACTGCTATTGGGTTTTGGACTGAAACCATTTATTGTAAACCAGTGAACAATTTTATGTCAGTCATGCAAAAAGGCCAGACATGATCAGATTCCAGATTTTCCGTTGAAAACAGCTTCTTATTGATTGGGTATCATGTTGGTGTATATTTAACGCCATGATATTTGAAACTGCTTCTCTCATTAAAAATTGATTGTGCAAAGCTGATACTTTTGTCATTTTGAGGATATGATGCATGATAGGTTAGAGTAGCTGTTTTTTTTAACTGTTCCTGAAATATCAAAATAATGAACTGGAAAAACTAAATAGACCGGTATATGTGTCACAAACAACTCCTGATCTTTTGTCTTTGTTGCTTTGGCTTTCTCTCTTTAGGGGTACTTGCTGCTGCCACACATTCCCAGTTTTCCCTGAGAGATGTCCACTCCTGATCCCCCAATGGGAGGGACACCTCGCCCAGGTCCCTCCCCAGGCCCGGGCCCATCTCCAGGAGGCATGATGGGCCCAAGCCCGGGTCCTTCTCCAGGCTCGGCACACAGCATGATGGGACCAAGCCCAGGACCTCCAGGATCTGGACACCCCCACCCTCCACAGGGACCCTCAGGATATCCTCAGGACAACATGCACCAGATGCACAAAGTACACAATCATTTTTAATCTGGTTTGCAATTATACATTTGACTAATAATTAAAAATACATTTAAATGTTTGTCCATTGCTGTAAGGTATTAAACAATTTTTCACTAAATTTAACTCTAAATTTAAATTTGACTTATTTTGGAGTAACGATGAACTACAGTCAGTTTATGATGCTTTATTTCAGAATTTTTTAGAATTCATTTTATAAGCATATTCTGCAAATTAAGATGTATGTGTGTTTGCTTTACTTGTGACTTTGTACAGCCCATGGAAGCCATGCATGAAAAGGGAATGCCTGATGACCCTCGCTATGGCCAGATGAAGGGTATGGCCATGAGACCTGGGGGTCATAGTGGGATGGGACCCCCTCCAAGCCCCATGGATCAGCATTCCCAAGGTAACACATATCTCAGTGTTTCATTTTATGTAGTATGGACATTACTTTTCAATCTAGATTTAGAAATGAATACAAAGTAGTAAACAGGTCTTTTACTTTCTTCTCTGATGGTGTTTTTAAAGAAAGCTCAGAATCTTGGATCCTCTCTGTGTCTAAAATCTTTGTGCAAGATGATCAGATCAGTCATGCAGATATTCAGTATGCGTGTGAACCTGTCCTGTCAGTTTGTCCTCTTGTGTTGCTGTTTGTTTGGGAGCGCAAAGAGAAGGCGGGGCCCAGGTGCTTCCTTTTTACACAGCAACAAAGGTGCAGCTGCAAGTACAAAACCAGTCAGTTAGCTAGAGATGATGTAGTGACAGGGAGGTGCATGACTGAACATAGCATGGTGCACTGTTTGGAATAAAATAAACTTTTTATTTCTTATTTTTGTGAAGGTTTCCATTTCTGAAGAGCAAGAATAAAACATGCCTAAAATGTTTTGTTTTTTTAAAACTTTTTTTCTTCTACCAGAACAAAGATGAAGTGGGAATGAACTTAGATATATAAATTAATTTTTGTTTTGTACATATTCTTTATACTTCATTCTTTAAACCAGTCATGCTAGTTTTGTATGGCTTGGTATTGATTAAACACACTTCATGTGTGATTAATCTGATTATTTATTAATGACTTTTTTATGAGTAAAGTGGGAACAAGTTCAAGTAGACTTTAATCATTTGTAGAGGTCATTGGTTTGTTGCTACTAGTGGTTTTCTGTCATAATCACAGCCTGAGGCCCTCTTTCATGTTTGTCCATTCAATGCATTGCTTCATGTGTTCTTTGTTATTTATTTTGTCATATTTTTAAGTGCTGAAGTTGACTCAGACGTACGCACACTTATAGGAATTTATGCAGGATGTTTTGATGGGCCTAACATTTCCAATATTTTCTTTTAGTTTGTATTTTTAGAAGCTTCTTTCTCTTCCTCTGGTGGAGGACCATCCTCTCAGGAATAATACCACCGAGCACATGCTATGTTAGTTCAGCTGCGCGTGGCTCTTGCTACTGGCATGACGCTTTCGCTCAACTGGGGGGAAAATAGTATTTTTGGTAGTTAAAAGCCCTGTTTGCATTTCCACAGCTAATTGTATCCTCACCTGTAGGCAGGGTATAAACAGGATGGCAAACATGATGTCGCAGAGATGCAACATCTCCCTTGAATTATAATAAAAGAGACAAAGGAGGAACATGGCGGACCTTAAAAGTGTGTGTGTGCGTGTGTGTTTTTCTTCTTGATGTGTGGCTTTAAACGTATATAAAAAAAAAAGTGTATATATAATCATGGACCTGTACCCGCTTTGATCTTATTGCCGAGTCACACAGGTAGTGACAATTATTTCAACCATTCAGTGGATTTCAGTGTTAGAAGCTCCACCCTTTAGGGGTTGGGACCCCAAATGAAGAATATTGTGGTAACCTTCCCAGTTTTTTTCTGTGGAAATGCAAAAAAAATAAAATAATGTTTCCCGATCCAAGCTGAACCTCTGGTGGCCCCGGGCGATAGTACGACCGGTCTGCAGTTGAGATAGAAATTGTTTGTAATTCCTGGTCATAGTTTTCATGATTATCATTTTTTTTATATCATATAAAAAACTTTTCATCCAATTATTTAGTAATTATTTTTTCTGTCTCCAGGTTACCCCTCTCCATTGGGAGGTTCAGAGCATGCACCCAGCCCCGTCCCAGCCAATGGCCCTCCCTCAGGTCCCGGGTCAGGCCCCATGGAGGGCAGCGGGGACCCTATTCAGGCCATGGGCCAACCAAACCGGGGTGGTCCTCAGGGTCCAGGTGGACCTCCTGTTCCGGGAGGAGGACCGGGCGGTGCAGGTGGACCCACTCCTTTTAACCAGAACCAATTGCACCAACTCAGGGCTCAGATTATGGCCTATAAGATGCTGGCTCGCAGTCAGCCGCTCCCCGAGCACCTGCAGATGGCCGTGCAGGGGAAGAGGCCCATGCCAGGGATGCAGCAGCAGCCAATGCCCAACTTGCCACCCTCCACAGGGCCAGGAGGGGGACCGGGGCCCGGGCCGGGACCAGCTCAGGCCAATTACAACAGACCACATGGTGAGCTGATACAGCCCTTTGACAGAGAACGTACACAAGGAAAAAGATTTGAGATAAGTTACATTTCTTCTTTTAGGAATGGTGGGTCCCAATATGGCGCCTCCTGGACCTGCAGGAGTTCCTCCTGGTATGCAAGGCCAGCCTGTAAACGGACCCCCCAAGTCATGGCCTGAAGGTAAACTTGGCCACAGCAGCAAATCCAAAATCTTTTTGTTTTTATATTAATGCCAAATTTTCTCTCAAATTCTTCCCTTCTAGGCCCGATGGTGAATGCTGCTGCTCCTTCCAACCCTCCTCAGAAGCTAATTCCTCCTCAGCCCTCCGGCAGACCCTCCCCTGCCCCTCCGTCTGTGCCTCCGGCTGCTTCCCCAGTCATGCCTCCTCAGACTCAGTCTCCCGGGCAACCCACGCAGCCGCCTCCCATGATGCTCCACCAGAAGCAGAACCGCATAACGCCGATCCAGAAACCCCGCGGGCTGGACCCGGTGGAGATCCTGCAGGAGAGAGAGTACAGGTGAGAGAGGCCTGGGAGTCATGAAAGGGCCCCTCATCCCTCATTTCTACCCAGCAGTCATTACTCGGCTGGTTTAGTGATGATGTAAAAACCGATATACAGACTGAATATTGAATTCAATTTATTCATTCATTCATTTTCTCTACCGCTTAATCCAATTGGGTCACAGGTGGGCTTAAGTCTATCCCAGCTGTTATCAGCCATTATAAATTCAATTCAACTTTGTGTAGCATCAGTTCATAGCAACGTCATCTCAAGGCGCTTCACAGAGAATCTGTTTAAGCCAATCTGATTGCATGTATTCATATATACTAGCCGATTCATAACAAATAGCTGATGTAAGGAAATCAACAGACTGCATTGAATCTAGTCTTCGATTCAGTCCCCTTCTGAGCGAGCTTTAGGCGAACTACTTCTGGTAATATCTTAGGTGTGAGTCATAAAGGTTGGGATAAACACATGCTTGTCCTGTTCTATGTGAGCGAGAATGTGTGATTCCTAATTGATGCCCATCAGCTTTTCGTCGAACTACCAGGAAAATTTAGATTTTTTTACAATGCATATTTCTCTTGGTTCTCCTCTGAGCAATAGTAAGCTCGGTCCACATGTCGGGAATCTGTCCTAAATTTGCAAACTTGGAGTGAGCCAATGGCCATCAGTCCTAGCTCACTAAACCCAGCTTAAGTACCATTTTAATGTTTAAAAAATGTTTGATTTCTGTGTCACACATCAGTAGGATCGTTCCATTTTTGGAAAAGTAAAAGTACTTGTTATATTTATTAAAAGAATTTCGTTTTTCCAGGCTACAGGCTCGTATCGCCCACCGTATACAGGAGCTGGAGAACCTCCCCGGCTCCCTTGCAGGCGACCTTCGCACCAAGGCCAACATCGAGCTCAAAGCCCTGAGGCTGCTTAACTTCCAGAGACAGGTAAACACAAACTCCTCCTTCCTGAATTCATGGTATCTACAGTGGTGGAAAAAAAGCTTGCAGACACCCCATGCATTTGGTAAAAAATCTCATCCATTCCAGTCCATTTTCTTTTAGCACATTTAAAACAAGAACATTGGACCAAAGCACTGTACATTATAAGCAAAAGATAGATGTAAAAAATTATATGCTCAAAATAGTACATTAATAGTACATTAATAGTACATCACTTTTAGGTCTTCAAATGCAGATTCTTTTTTAACAAAACAAAACTTGAAAAAAGCCATTAAAATTCTTTAATTTGAAAATATTTGTGATTGTGTGTGGGACATTTTTAAGGGCATCCAAAAACATTTTTCCACCTGTGTATATACATATAACTATCTTATGTGTGTCATTTTCTGTCATGGAATATTAACTGTTCAACCTTCCTGTGTGCCTGCAGCTGCGTCAGGAGGTGGTGGTTTGCATGCGGCGTGACACGGCTCTGGAAACTGCTCTCAACGCTAAAGCCTACAAGCGCAGCAAGCGGCAGTCGCTGCGGGAGGCCCGCATCACAGAGAAGCTGGAGAAACAGCAGAAGATCGAGCAAGAGCGGAAGCGCCGGCAGAAACACCAGGTAGGTGGTTGGAAAGGATCGGTATGGATAAAACGAATGGGTTCAAATTTTATTGATTTATAAAGCACCTTTCAGGCCAGGGCAGCTCAAAGCGCTTTACATGAATGAGAATGACAAATGAGAATGAAAACAGCCTTCACTCAGTAAATATAACAATGTAAAAACACAAATCATTTTTTTTTTTCATACACAAACTCACATACACAATCACAGAGACATAAAGAAAAGTCTTCCCAGACATAAACTCTTGTCCAAAGTGACTCTCTTTAAACTTAAAAAAGTTAAAGGTAAAGATATGAATTGGTAAAATAAACATAAGTTGCACGTGATTGAGGTTTTGTTGCACTTAATTGTTTGGGACTTAAGTTGTAGCTTAATTTTACATGAATAAGGGAAGGGTCTGAAAATAAAGGAGCCTGAAGAGCTCAATTTGTACCCTCTTCTCCATAGGAATACCTCAACAGCATCCTGCAGCATGCCAAGGACTTCAAGGAGTACCACCGCTCCATCACAGCCAAGATCCAGAAGGCCACCAAAGCTGTGGCCACCTACCACGCAAACACCGAGCGCGAGCAGAAGAAGGAGAACGAGCGCATTGAGAAGGAGCGAATGCGGAGGCTGATGGTGAGACTTTCTGTCAAATGTGCCGCGAGCTCAGCTTGTCGGAAAGCTTGATTTAAAACACTCTGTGTCCAAAACAAACGATCCGAGCTCTCTGTGAATCCCCTCCCAGGCCGAAGACGAAGAAGGTTACCGGAAACTTATCGACCAGAAGAAGGACAAGCGTCTGGCTTACCTGCTGCAGCAGACGGACGAATACGTGGCCAACCTCACCGAGCTGGTGCGCGCCCACAAAGCTGCACAGGCGCTCAAAGAGAAGAAGAAGAAGAAGAAAAAGAAGGTAGATGTTCATCACTGGATCTGGGGAGGTGTCACTTCCTCCGATTCAACAGATGTTTTTCTAACGTTTACTGTGAACTTCTTTCAGAAGCCAGAAGCGGCAGAGGGCGGCACTGCTGGTCTGGGACCTGACGGAGAAGTGAGTGTAGAAGAAGAAAATCATATAAAATCAGCTAAGGTGCAGATTTCCTTCCTAACAGACATCTTCTTTTCTTCTTTTTTCTTTTCTTGGCCAGCCGTTGGATGAGACGAGTCAAATGAGCGACCTGCCAGTCAAAGTCATCCACGTGGACAGTGGAAAGATTCTGACAGGTATCGACGCACCGAAGGCCGGACAGCTGGAGGCCTGGCTGGAAATGAACCCAGGGTAAGTGTCGCTGGTGCTATGCAACAGCTTATGCAGGAGGAGTTAGCCCAAGCAGCGTTGGTATAAGAAGGCATAGTCCCAGAATAAAAGCTAACCTCATCGGAAATCATTTTTCCTCTGCAGATACGAAGTGGCGCCACGTTCGGACAGCGAAGACAGCGGCTCAGAAGAAGAAGAGGAGGACGAGGTGCATAATGTTTGATGCTTAATGGGGACATGTAGCGCCGTGTTCAGTTCCCAGGCCTCATTTTTGTATTTTTGCCAGGAGGATGAGGAGGGACAGCCTCAGCCCACCACGGCTCCCACAGAAGAGAAAAAGAAGATTCCAGATCCTGATAGCGAAGATGTTTCAGAAGTGGATGTCCAGCACATCATCGAGTAAGAACCCTCTGACTGTTTCGGAAGTGGAAGTAATGAGCACTTATACTTAATGCAGTCTTATGAGGGCTACTGTCCTGAATGATTTCCATGTATCCCTGCTCCAACACCTGACTCAAGTGAATCAATCACTGTGAACTTGAACTTGATTGGCTGTTTGATCCATTTACTTTGAGTCAGGTGTGTTGAAGCAGGAGCTCATTGGAAACCTGCCGGTTTGCAGCATTTGTCCGGCTGAACTGAGTACCAGTGGTATACAGGAAAAGATTTTTAAATGCCTGTTATGTATATAACGCCTTGTCCCAGCAAGCTTTAGTAATGGAGTTATATTAAAGCTACTGGTGGTGCAGTTATATAATCTCATGTTTTCCAGGTTTGCTTCCATTTATCGCTCCTACAATCTCAAAATACCCTTTTTATGTATGCAGAATTGTATTATCTTCAAATGTGTGAGGTGTTGGGTGAAACCAGCAACTAGTCAAAGATCTGCAGCAGCATTTTTCTCCCGTTCCATGTCGAAACCTGCACATGACCAAGGTAGAGAACTCAAAATTCAAAGGTGTTCAAGTCGTGGATGCAGCATCCATGAAGTGTTCTCTCCACTGCATGGAGTTTACTAATGAGCACAGGAAACTTGATGTCTCCATCCATGCTTCCTGATCCCCGATTCAGTTCCCCACTTGTTTTCTTTCATTTTAAAACATGTTAAATGTTTTTGTCTTTAACTTATAACACATCATATGATTTTTGGAGACGGGTTGAAGAAGTGCCAGATAGAAGGATGAGATTAGGATGTTGTGAAACTCTTAATTCTGCTTTAGTTACGTCTGTAGGTCTGCCCCCACTCACTTTAAAAGCATTTAGTACCAAATCAACTGAAATAAATCCGGACATTTCCATGTGGAAAAAGTCTGAAATAAGATGATTAA
This sequence comes from Craterocephalus eyresii, assembly GCA_037177035.1. Classification (NCBI taxonomy): domain Eukaryota; kingdom Metazoa; phylum Chordata; class Actinopteri; order Atheriniformes; family Atherinidae; genus Craterocephalus; species Craterocephalus eyresii. The sequence goes on along the minus strand of JBBBVT010000022.1, from coordinate 4,056,570 downwards.
TAAGTACAACCTGTTTTTAAAGTTTCTTTCCAAAAGATCATTCATCTAAATGTTAAAGAGGAGCAGATACAATCTTTCCTCATTTAATCTTTAATAGACAGGATCCTTCTAAACATGTCAGACACTTTTCTCTGATCTAATTTTAAAAACGATATAAAATGATTTTTGCAGTCAAATCCCTTTGATGCATCTATGAAACTAATAGATGCTATAGAGCCATACAAAGATGCGTTTCTACTGCTGCACGTTTTATTTTAGCCCATAAACGTGTCACTGTATTTTGCCTTTGCTCTCTCTCCGTCAGACACGCCAAGCAAGACGTGGACGACGAGTACGGCAACGCAGCTTTCAACAGAGGCCTGCAGTCCTACTACGCTGTGGCTCACGCCGTTACTGAGAAAGTGGATAAGCAGTCCTCGCTGCTGGTCAATGGGCAGCTCAAACAGTACCAGGTAATCATTTAGAAACCAGAAGCCTTCAGAAGCATTGCTTTCATCCAACAAGATGGTTAAACTGGTTGTATTTCCTGCGCAGATTAAAGGTCTGGAGTGGCTGGTGTCTCTTTACAACAACAACCTGAACGGCATCCTGGCTGATGAGATGGGTTTGGGAAAAACCATCCAGACTATCGCACTTATCACTTACCTCATGGAGTACAAGCGCATCAATGGGCCCTTCCTCATCATTGTACCTCTCTCGTACGTCCAAACGTCCTCTTCCAGTGAAGATAATCACATCCTGTGGAGTAGAAACTTCTCAGACCCATGTTTTTTTCTTATATCTTGTGTTTTCAGGACTTTATCAAACTGGGTGTACGAGTTTGATAAGTGGGCGCCGTCTGTTGTAAAGGTCTCCTACAAGGTAGGCGGCGGCATCTCTCAGATTATTAGGCATTGCCTGTTTCCTGAATGAGTCCATGATTGATTGTTGTCTTGACTTTTAGGGGTCTCCTGCTGCTCGTCGTTCATTCGTTCCGATCTTGCGAAGTGGCAAGTTCAATGTGCTGCTCACCACGTACGAGTACATCATTAAAGATAAGCAGGTGCTAGCTAAGGTAAGGAGAGGCTTGTTGG
>JBBBVT010000022.1:4026100-4038610 GCA_037177035.1 Craterocephalus eyresii | reverse complement strand
ATAAATGTTTCAATAGACCTGTGTTTGGACTGCAGGGATTCTTACTGGTGAATATCTACAGTTTTTGTCATTCACATCTCACATCTCGGCTCTGCTTTTTTACATTTCTGAGCATGTAAATCAGTTTTCCTTGGACACTTTAAGCCCCCCACCCTCTGCCCGACAGCCAACCTGATAACCCGGATGAGCCACATTCATTCAGACCACATTCCTGCCTCCGCCCCAGAACTTCTCTGGTCCTGTGAGTTCCCCTCCAAGACCGAAACCCAACCAAAACCTCTTCACGCGAGGACGCCTAGCTGCCGCTCCCTCAAGGGTTAAACTCGTAGTAGAAATCATCTCCACAGAGCCCCGCCTCGTGATTGTTGAGGGTGTACACCTCAGAAATCACGCCACCCCTAGACCCCGCCTTCTCCTTCCCGGGGCCCCCCGCGGCCCCACCCACTCCTGGACCACATTGAAATGGGTCTTATGTTGTCAAACAGTACATAGAGCGGAACTCCCTCATCAGGTCGTGCAGCAGGAGCATCTCCGGTGCAGCAGCAGCAGCAGCAACTATTAACCCAAGTCTTCCAGGTGAAGTTCCGGCCCAAACAGAGCTGTGAGAACCGGTCAGGAACCCAACGGGCTCCGGTGTTGATGCATCCTCCAGCGCGACCACCCAGAAACATGAGACTGCTGTGCTTCGCCTCGCTGCACCTTCTCCTCTGCCTCCTTCAGCAGACAAGTGAGTTTTAAAAAAAATTCTCAGAAGGTAGCCAAAGATAAAGCACCTTTCATTTATCTAATTATGTATTTGGCTTGAAAATAGCTACATATTTAGGAGACAAAAACTTGTTTTAATGTCAGGAGAAAAAATAAGTCAGTTTAAAGTGAAGTTATAATTTATTCTTTTTATTTCTTTGTTTTAACGAGGCGCTTCGCGTTTTGTTGCTTTCATCTAGTGGCGCTCTCAGCCAATCAGCGTTGGGTGTGCTGAACGCCGCTTTGTAGAACAGCTAAGCGGGGTTTCTGAAAAAGCCGGTTCTGAGAGCTCCAGCCAGTCACAGCGTGGAGGGAAAATCATAGAAACAGAAACATTTTATTCATTGATGTGTTTGTTTGTTCAAACTTACTTTGCAGGTGCAAATTTTCTTCCAGAAAGAGGCTGGAAATGTGGAGATGAATGAAAGCCCTGAAAGCTGCTTTATTCACCCCCCTCCTCCTTTTGTTTGTCCTTAAGTTTACTCGTGAAGTCATTGTCAGACCTGTTCCCAGTGCCTTGGTTAGAGGAAATGGTGTTTGTGTTGAAACAAGTTGGAACTGGTTGACATGCACATTTCAACACCAGTCTCAAATATACCATCAGTCAGAGTCACTGCATCTCATTGTGTCAAATAAACATTACTTACTTAGATTTATATAGAGAATCCTCACCCAAGGAGTTGTTTTAAAAAAAAAGAAAGAAAGAAAGAAAGAAAAATCCCTTATTTGTTAATCAGACAAACCCATCACAATTAGCTCATTTGTTTTTTTTTTCCCAACCTTGATTTGGACTCAATCAATAAGGCTGCCATTCAGTTCAGTTTGTCTTTCAAGGTCTGAACTTTAAGCCCAGTGAGTAAATAACCACCACAAACTTGGGTTTGGTGACATGTCTCCGGTTTCAGGGAAAGGGCTAGTATAAAATTAAATACAGTCATTATTTCCCCCAAATATTATTATCCACTCAGTAAAAATGTTTCTTTCTGATCATGGTTGTCGGGATCCGGCGGAACATTATCTTTGTCATGAGGGCGATAATGAGCACGCCTTTCGCGTGAAGTCATAAAGAAATAAATAGGTTACCCTTTGGCAATGATACAAGTATAGATACTATAAAACAACCTGCAGATGCTTAGGGAAATATTTAACCACTGTTAAAGCATTAACTTTGATTGATGGCACCAGATGTTTGACTTCACTGAGAGGCCATTATGGTTTACTACATTAGGATGTGTAAGGATGCATAATTTATGATTTGTCTTTCATCCATCCATTTTCATGGGGCAAAAAAAACAACATGAAAATCTACATTCTTAAACATAAATAATTGATATTTAAATTCAGGTTAAAAAAAAAAGAAGTATAATTTCCATAATAAAGATGCACAGATGCTGCTGATATTATGTATAAGTAAGTTCCCCGGCCATTGTCAGGAGAAGGTGCGGTCCAGCGTTTGAAGCCCCTGGGTTCAATGAGAGGCCTCCGGTACCTTTTCATGAAGCAGTCTAATTGGTTCTTCCAGTTCACTGGCCTCATTAGAGCCATTAGAAATGAGGCTTTGGGCGGCTGATTCTGCGTCTGTAAAGCTTTTTTTTTTTCTTTTTTTTTGCATATATAAAGCTTTTGCAGGTGCTTGTAAACAAGATTTCTGTTGTGAATTTAACTGATCGCCAGGTGAAAGCTTGGTCGAGCAGGCTGCATATCTCTGTCTGAGTTGTTGTTTAACCATTTATCTTCTCTTCTCAAACTTCATGGAGTTGTGTGTTGGTTCATATTACCTTTGGAGAGAATAACTTCCGTCCGAACAACCCCCTGGAAACATACTGTAAATGTCATCATGTTTACTTTAGATTCAGCCAAACTCTCTCTGTTATGATATACGTAACCAAATATGGGATGGCAGCTTTCTTCTCATATTAGACTGATGCACGGATCAGCTGGAATCAGTTTTCTTTAGTTTTCCCCGAACTGTGATATATAATCTATGTAATGGGGGTTGAGTCCTAATTACTACCGCGTGTCCATCCTTGTGTGTTACAGATGCACTGCTAACATGTAGAAGCCACCAGTTCCAGTGTGGGAATGGGAAATGCATCACACAGAGGTGGGTGTGTGATGGCTCAGATGACTGTGGAGACGGCACCGATGAACTTCCTGGTACCTGCTGTGAGTATCATGTCATGTCCACACAATATAGCTTTAATCAACGTGCAGTAAAAAGGAGTATTAAATATAATTTCAGTTACTATTTTCTGTTTTTCCTTTTTCTTTGCAGTGGCCAGAACATGTAAACCAACAGAGTTCAGCTGCGCTGGCCGCCTGAACCAGTGCATACCCAAAACCTGGCGCTGTGATGGAAAAGCCGACTGTGAGAATGGAGCTGATGAGGAGCACTGTGGTAAGCATGTAGCTTTTGATCTTAAACTCTTTCCTTCTCCCTCCTTTTCCTTCCATCATCATCCGATCATCCTGTCTCATCTCCTCTCCCCCAGCTGCAAAGCTGTGCACAGACTCCGAGTTTCGCTGCAGGAACGGCCAGTGTGTCTCATCCTCTTTCGTGTGCGACGACGAGGCGGACTGCAACGACGGCAGCGACGAGGCCTCCTGCCCGCCCATCACCTGCAGCGCCACGTCCTTCCAGTGCAACAACACCGTCTGCGTTCCGCGCCTGTGGGCCTGCGATGGCGACAGCGACTGTCTCGATGGCTCGGACGAGTGGCCTCAGAACTGTGGCACAAAGAGCCCCGTCTCCTCTCCCGTTCACCAGTGCAACTCCCTGGAGTTCCACTGCAGGAGCGGAGAGTGCATCCACGGCAGCTGGAGGTGTGATGGAGACGCTGACTGCCTGGATCAGTCTGATGAAGCTGGATGCTGTAAGCAGGACATCAAACATTTCTTTACTTTCTTTAAACCCTTTCATGCATAAATTATTAAGAAACAATGTCATATGTTTCTTGCATACAGTAATTTACTTCTAGAGACAAACAGAGTGATGCTTTTTTATTTCTTAAAAATATTTAACTTTTTATTTATTTAATGTAAAATATGATTAAATAAAATATAATGTATTTTATTTTGTTTTATTTTATTTTATATATATTATATTTTATTAAATCATATTTTGCATTTAATAAATAAAAAGTAAAATATGATTTAGAAATAAAAAAAGCATATTTTTTATTACTTAAACATAATTTACTTTTTATTTATTTAATGTATTATTATATTTTATTCAAAATTAATAATTAAATATACGTTCCATATTTCTTTTATATGGACATTCTGTAAAAATGTGGCTGTTATTTTTCTTTTCCTGTTTATTAGTTATTACAATTCATGCATGTACTTACATAAATATTTATTCTACAGTAAATGATGGCAGAATTACAAATTTTCCATCTCCACCCATGAATATACTAGCAAACAGCTGTAAAATAGGTGTCCACTGTGATGGGCACTATCCATGAAAGGGTTCAAATTCCACAATTCCAAGTTTGGATCCTCATCTCTTGAACTCTCTTCATCCCCCCAGCTCGCTCCACCTGCCGTCCTGATGAGTTCGAATGCGGCGACGGCACCTGTATTCACGGCAGCCGCCAGTGCAACCGTCAGTATGACTGCAGAGACATGAGTGATGAATCTGGCTGTGTCAACGGTACACATCCTCCCCTCCACACCTCAGGACCAAATCCTCTGCAGAACCCGTTAAACATTTTTGTATTATCTGATTTAATATTTTATTTTCATCCACAGCAACTCACTGCGAGGGTCCAAATATGTTTCAGTGCCGCAGCGGGGAGTGTATAAGCATGGAGAGAGTGTGTGATAAGAGGAGGGACTGCAGGGATTGGTCAGATGAGCCTCTTCGGCAATGTGGTGTGTATGAAGGCCTGTTTAATTACTACTTTGTTTGTCTAATTAAGGTATCTGCAGCTTCAGAGTTCTGATTATATCCTCCTTAAAAGACTTTTCCTTCCTCCTTCCTCAGGCTCCAATGAGTGTCTGTACAACAAAGGCGGCTGCTCACACATTTGCAAAGACCTTAAGATCGGTTACGAGTGTCTGTGTCCAGCTGGATTCAGTCTAATTGATGATAAACGCTGTAAAGGTACGCCACGCAGCTGTAAAACAGACATCGGCTTGCTTTAATCACTGGCTCTATCACGAACTTTACTTAGACCAACAAGTGATGCCAGTAGTTTGTTTACTGTGACGCAAATTCTTTCCTGTGACCGGCTGTGATTTTAGATAAAGCGGGAACTTGTCATTCTTGTGCCACAGCAGTCTGTTTTTTTTTTAAATCTCTTTATCTCTTCCTCTGAATCAGATATTGATGAGTGTGCCAACCCAGATACCTGCAGTCAGATCTGCATCAATCAGATCGGCAGCTACAAATGTGAGTGTCAGGAAGGTTACCAGGTCGACCCTGCAACCAAGGCTTGCAAAGCCATTGGTAAGTTTGACTTGTTTTACTAAATTATGTGTGTTAGATTCTTGAAAGATTATTAAAAGTTTTCAAGTGATGTTTTTTACATCTGTAAATGTGAACAGTTTAGTGACTTTTTAAGTTCTGGAGTCTTTATTCAAGTGGGACTTTTGGGTGTAGAGGGGGGGGGTGGTATCATGGTTTATATATATTTTTTAAAAGACAAGAAAAATAGGAGAAACAGAATAGCCCTACTATCATTCATAAAATCAATCATTATTGAGGTTCTTTAAAAATCTGTTCAAAATTAGATTTTGGTATATCTTTCTTAAGCTAAATTAGCTAAAGTGAGACTGATACTTGTTTCTTTATCTTTTGGGGGTTAATATGAACAGATATTATCGTTTACATTTCTTTTTTTAAAAAAAGAAAACAATATGAGGAACAAATGCCACATTACTATTCAGAAATTCCGTAAAATTTGAGTCCTCTGAAAGTAGAACCTGTTTAGCTTAGCTAGCCAAGATTAGCTCAGAGAAGGTATCATAAACAAATTTTTGTTGGCTAATTTCTACCAGTGACTAAGTTAAAAGCATTTTTACACACCTTTCACTGTGGTTTTCCCCAAGTTAGACAAAACAAGGGATAAAATTTACATTTGACCCTTTTTCGGGATAGCCTAAAACATTTTCGAACAACATAAAAATGTCTCTAACATCAACTTTACTATAAGATTGACACTACCTCAAGACTACTGATAAACATATAATTTTCCATCTCTGATTTTGTAAGGTACAATTGCCTACCTTTACTTCACCAACCGCCATGAAGTGAGAAAGATGACTTTGGACAAAAGTGAATACACGAGAGTAATCCCCCGTCTAAAGAACGTGGTGGCCCTCGACATCAACATGGCCGCCAAAGAGATCTACTGGTCCGACATTTCCCAAAAGAAAATCTACAGGTGGGCAAAACTTAAATCGGAATTAAGGTGTTCATCTTGTTTCCTGTTCCCCTGTTTAACATGCATTGACTTTCAATCCAGAACTTCGATGGACTTGGCCGATGACGCCTCTCATCACCACGTAGTGATCGGGAATGAGGTTGATGCTCCTGAAGGAATCGCCTTCGACTGGATCCATGGCAATCTCTACTGGACCGACAGCATACGCGGCACTATCTCCGTGGTAACTGCCGACGGGAGCCGACGTAAAACTCTCTTCCGCCAAGATTTATCGAAACCTCGTGCAATTGTGGTCGACCCTCACAGCAAGTAAGCTCACAGTCTATTTTTTCTTAATGGGAGCGCTTTATATGTTGGTTAATGTGTTTTAATTTACAATATTTTCACTTCTCAGCTTCATCTACTGGACAGACTGGGGGAATCCAGCAAAGATTGAGAAGGCAGGTCTTAATGGAGGAGACCGAACTGCTCTGGTCACTGATAACATCGTGTGGCCGAACGGCATCACACTAGGTAATGAGAAGCATTCGAGTCTTTCTGGTTTAAAGCTGTTTATCTATTCATATGTGCATAATTACTAATGGGAACTCTGGTCTGAGCTGTTGCCCTCCCCCCTTTACTTCTCCTTCCCAGACCTGCTGAACCAGCGGCTCTACTGGGTGGACTCTAAACTGCACACTCTCTCCAGTATCCACGTCCAGGGCGGTGGCCGCCGCACGCTCATCATTGACGAGCACAAACTGGCCCACCCGCTGGGTCTCACCGTTTTTGAGGTAGATGGATGTTACGCCCGAACCTCTTCATGTACAACACAACCCATTAAACTCTTCCCTGCACGCAAAAACTGAGGTTTTTCTGCATATTTTCTTTCTTAAGTTACAAAGTTTGTTTGCGTTCCTGTAGGAAAGAGTGTTCTGGACAGATGTCAGTAACAACGCCATCCTCAGTGCAAACAGGCTAACCGGCGATGACATCACACCGGTGGCAGAGCACCTATCATCACCAGAGGACATCATTCTTTACCACAACCTCAAGCAACCAGCTGGTAAGAGTTACACCACCGCCAATATACAGGTAGCTCATGTTTGCAAGTATGGGTGTGAATCCTGGAGCAACTAACGATGCAATTCGATTCAGATTCTGGGTGTAAAACGATTCGATTCAGTATCGATTCTCAATTCAAACCGATCATAATTCACATTCAATCCCATTTTAGTAACAAAAGGTGCTGATTAACTCTGTTCCGCAACAAGCCAGAAACAGCTCTGAGGAATTGTTTCATCAGTTGAAAAAAAACTTAGCATTTTCATCCATAAACGATTTAAACGTAGCTAACCTGGCAAAGTTTAGCATGCTTTTGTCATTTAGTAGCAGTTTTGAAAGTCAAGCAAATAAATTTTACCCTTTTAAAAAGTGTATTCTTGGATGACCAAGAATCTTCATTCCAATTAAATTTTTTTGCAAGCATTTTCAGGGTTATCGACCAAACCTTGGATAGCAATGAAAGAGCTATTTTATCATTAAATAACACATATGTAGGGTTTTTTTATGCCAATTACTTTTTTTAACCCTTAAAGCCCAACCTAAGAAAAAATTGAGCAGACAAGTCCAATTTTACAAATCTCAAGTCTTTCTTTGGCCCTTTAACAAAGTATGGGCCAAAAAATTAAAAAATCTTTTCTTTGTATATCTAAAATGTATCACCATATGATATGTCAAAGTTATTATAGTGTAGTCTCCTGCTTCCTGGTGTCCATTAGGGAGCAGGAGACAAGTATCATTTTATCTACAACAGGGTTTTGAGCAAAGTTTTTACCAAAAACTGATGCAAAATGTCTCAGAAATGGCAAAAGTGTCCCAAATGATGCATTAATAGGGCTTTATAGGGTTAAACATCTACTGAGCCCATGTCCAAATGTTGAAACGTTGCAGAGGAATTTTGAGGGGAGCTAATAGCTATAAACTTCTCAAAACTGCTACCCGAAAATATTTTTTCGCAATATATAGCAGTTTAAAACTTAGATTAGCTGTTTGAAGAAGGGCTTTTAACAGTCTCTTCTGCATCAGACAGCAGTTTGCTTTATAACTATTTTCTCAACCAAAGGATGTCCATGTTGGTTTTTATAAACATAGGAGCTGCCCAGTATATCCTGCTGCCACTCAGCTGTGGACTCCCAATTGTGGCAAGATAGAAAACAAAGAATGAAAAGCCTGGAAAAGCATATACGCCTGCCATCTTTTAAAAGTACTGCCTAGTATTAAATCGTCCATGGATTTGAGTGAACTAGAATTAAACTAAAGCTAGAGTTTGATGGGGTTCATGTAACCTGTTATGTTTACATAGTTAAAGGCACCAACTAAAAGGCTGAAGTCTGGACAAAGACTGAAAACAAATGAAACTGAGGTAAATTAGGGTATAGTTTACCAGCTAATTAGTGACCTTTTACAATCAATAGTACTCAGTCTGACGAAGCTTAACAGCCACTTACAATTTTCTGTTTTATTTATTAAACCAACAGTGACATTTTTTTTAAGTTTAATGAGAAAAAACTGTGGTTTTTAAAAATCCAATTCATTTTCTATTGCAGGAATGGACTGGTGTCAGGTTGCTAATGGCAACTGTGAATTCATGTGTCTTGGTGCACCTCAAGTGGGCAGCCATCCCCCCAAATACACCTGTGTCTGTCCAGATGGCATGATGCTAGCCAGGGATATGACATCATGTGTACCCGGTGGGTGAATTGTTACAAACTACTACTGAAATATTCAGACATAAATAGCTAAGGCAGCAACTTTACATCTGTTTCTTCGATACCAAAGCCGTGCCGACAACTCCAGCTTCAGAGACCCAAGCTCCAACCACCAGTACTCCTTATCTGCCACCCAGAACCAGACCGAAGACCACAATGAAGCCTCCGGTCCGCACCACCGCAAAGCCTTTTGTTATCACCAGCAAGCCAGTCCAACGCATGACCAAAGCGCCGATCAGGACCACCACGCCTCTACCGAAGACGCCCCCGCCTCAGCCGGAGATGCTCACAACCCCCCACACCACAGCCGAGGCTCCGGCCACCTCTCCAGGCAAGTTACCGAAGTGGTGACTTAGCATGTTTTTGATGAGTGTGATTTGCTCTCGGCAACGTGACTGACCACCCTTTAGCCGCTCAGCTTCATGTATCATTAACTCACGCTGTTGTGTTAACCTTTCCCTCAGATGCTCCACGTAAAGTTGATGCACCCAAATCTGGCCCCACCCCTGGACTGGTTCTTTACTTTGTCTTACCTTTGGGTGAGTTCTGGTATCAGCTGCTGCCGATTAAATTCCAAATATTTGCCATATCGTAATGTTTTTTTTTGTCTCACTCGATTCTTTCTTTTATCAAACAGCAATCATTTCTCTGGTGGCTGTTGGTGGTTTGCTGCTCTGGAGGAACTACAGGCGGAAGAACACCAACACGATTCATTTTGACAACCCTGTCTATCAGAAAACCACCGAGGACCAGGTGCACATTTGGAGGAGCCACAGCCCTGATGGTTACACCTACCCAAAGGCAAATACTTAGTAGTCTTACTGTTAATTTATGTATGTATATTGTGCAGTCTGCAGCATCTTGTATGTCTAACAATCTTTAATTTCTATCCTTTTAGAAACAAGTCGTTAGTTTGGATGAAGAAGCAGACAATCCAGCCTTCAGTGAAAACTAAGGAGCCTACATTCAAAGTCCTCTCGCCTTTTTACCTCATGCAGTACAAAGATATGGATGTCAAAGCTTGTATCTGTCAACCTTTAACCACTGTATCCTCAGACAAACAAGCGCCCTACAGCGGGAAAACAGAGCGCGAGAGGACTTTTTTTTTTCAAGCTTTTTATTTTGACGGTACAACTGGAGGAAAGTGTCTTTACCGAAGCTACACTGTGTTTGATTTTTGATGTAACTAGCTACGTTCAGCGCAACTTCTGAACGGTCATTTCTTTAAATTTTTCTCAGACAGACTTCAGACGTTTTATAAATATCCATCTGGGAGAAAGTGATAAGAAGTCAATGGAGCATTATTATCTTGCACTATTTATGATTGAAAAGGAGACAAACCGTTTAATTACTAAGCCAATTGGAGGAGTTTATTACTTTAACTGCCGTTGTCAACTATTTGTACTTAAGCAAATCAGCTGACAGTAGCATTATATTAATAGTTTTGACATAAATGTAAAACTTTTTCCTTTCCGTTCAACATACCATAAATCATGCATGCAGCAGTTTAATCACTGTGACTTTAATCTGTTCCATATTGAGTGTATCATTTGGAGTTTTACACCAGCATTTGTGCAAAAGCATCCAAAAGGACTCAACCTTGCTGCTGCAGATGACCTGAAAGAAAAACCCACATAGCACATAACGATTTTTTGTTATTATACTTTCTGTGTATAGTTTCTCGAGAGTTTCCAGATGCCCCTGTAGATCCAGGCGGCTGATTTGTGATCAGCTTTCTGTGCACTGGACACCCAGCTTTAAATTTTCCACAGCCTCTTTTTAGGGGCACCACATTCCTGGGCGGCTGAAAACCTTTGATGCAGCCATGTGTGACCAACAGGGCCGGGTCTCAAGCCGCGAACGGTGGCACGTGTATGTTTATATGCTCCCTCTGGACCAGTTTGCCTTGCACCTGAGTTCCTCTCAGAAAAACACCACGTGTCCTGTGGAGATTTTAAAACACAGATTTTAGGACTTTTGAAATCATTCAGTTGGATTGAAGGGAAATTTGTGCCTTTTGAGGAAATATTTTGTTTATGTTGTTCATTTTGGGTGCTGTTGAACTCAGTGGATGTAAAGACAATCGTGTGAACCTGTTAGCGGTGAACTGTTTTAGGAAAATGGCAGCGATGCATACGGATGAGGTTTTGAAGAACAAAGATTTCAATGTGCTGTCTGTTATTGACTATTGTTAGAAAGATGAGCAGATACATAACTACCACTGAAGTCAGTTTTTTATTCACTGAGTGACTGCATTTTAAGTGTGTAAATATTATGTTCATAAATGTACATATTTGTTCTCAACTGTTTTTGGTGATGATGTTTTAGCCTTTAAACAAGTGCTGTACATAAATAAATGCTTCTATTTATTACAGAACTAATCCTGTCTTCAGTTTGTTTTTAAAAGTTTATGAATTATCTCTTATTTTTCAGTCAACATCAAGAAAACAGATTTTTGAATTTTCAATTAAATGTCTTCTCTGCTTTTCATTGGGTGGGACAGGCTGAAAAGGCTTAGTATTGAATTTGGATAGCAAGATGTCAAGTTACGATGAGAAAAAGAACATGGTGGAAGAAAAAAATATTTTCGTACATCAGTGCTCATGTTAACATGTAAGTGTGATAGATTTAAATTAAAAAACTAATTTATTCTTTTTAAAGTACAAACAATGAATCAGTAGCCCAAATGTCCAAGTTTCCAAAAGGAAAGATACTGTACGTAGGAAATCTCACCAAATTTAGATTTCTGACTGAAAGTCAGGGTAACTTCACCAGCTCAAACCATAAACTCCAACATGGCTCCTCTGCCTGGTAAAAACTGCTATAAAAACCATTTATTTTATTGTCAGTCACATATCATCATCCAGACTCTTAACAAAGGGGCACATCTCTACATCATATGTTGCTATTAGCTTGTATTGCTAATAATACTGAAGCTAACTCAGGCAATAGACAGGAATCCCACTGCTTCAGTTTTTCAGCTCCAAGCTGGGTCAGGATCAACTAAATTACTGGAGTGATCTAACGTTAACAGAAAAAAACAGACATGCCATATTACTAACTCAGGTTTCAAAGTTCTTCTTCTGGAGCAAATGGACTTGGCAAAGCACATAAACATAGCTACACGTCTTCTGCATGTATGTTTGGTTGGACTTCCTGTGTCAGATTTTCACCCAGAATAGCGTGTGCATACTGTTTGTTGCTTGCATGTAGTATTTAACGCTTAGATAAAGTTGAATGGACGGTGGACTGTACTTGTATAGTGTTCTATAATCTGTAGTCTATACACTCACATTTATGTCATATATTATACTTATACATACTCAGTTCTACTATAGAAGTTCCCCCATATGTCATAGACAGGTGTAGAGGTAACTTGACGTTCAGTTTTTTTTTGCCCAAGGACCCTTGGACATGTAGTCAGGGAGAAGCCTCTCTTTCTACACATGATTTGTACACTCTCTTTCTATCCTCACTTTGGGCTCTCACGTTCTTCGTCAACGGTCACCCTTTCTGTCGTTTCCACCCCCAACCGGTCGAGGCTGCCCTCCCTGAGCCGGGTTCTGCTGGATGTTTTGCCTTCCTGTTAAAAGGGAGTTTTTCTCCCCACCTTCGCCTGAAGCTTG
>JBBBVT010000022.1:4013371-4025610 GCA_037177035.1 Craterocephalus eyresii | reverse complement strand
TTCCAGCCCCCAACCGGTCGAGGCAGATAGCCACCCACCGGGTTTTACTGGAGGTTTGCCTTCCTGTTAAAAGGGAGTTTTTCTCCCCACCTTCGCCTGAAGCTTGCTCAGAAGGGGATTGATCAAAGACTCTTTTCAATGCAGTATGTTGGTTTCCTTACTGTACATAGGCTATTTGTTATTGTTGGCTAGCATGAGATGACATTGTTATGAATTGGTGCTATACAAATAAAGTTGAATTGAAATAAATTGAACTGAACTGCTGACATTTTGACACAATGAGCAGCTTGCATAGAGCAGTTTAGAATACATCCAAAAATAACCAGATGCAATAGCATGTATTTTATTTGGATAAAATGAAGATATGGTTAGATCTACTGCTGCAATTCTCCCTTGTTTAGGTCAGTGACGTAAGTCCACGTGAAAAAGCACTTCATCAACAAGCTAAAAGAGGGCATGTCACCGCTGTCATTTGGAGTCAGACATACAACACTTGGATCAATAACGCAGTCCCTCTCCCGTTCATGTACACTACAGTACAAGGACAGTAGCCGCATTAATGGCCTAGTTGAGCCACAAGCTGCTTGACTAAACTCCATTAAATGTGCTAAATATGTGCAAATATAGCTGCCCCCCTTTCTTTTAAGGGCAAACTTAATGTGACATTATAATTTTTCCAAGGCAATTTTATTTACAGAAGAGGAAGGTTGAACTTGATTACTACCGTTGACATTGAAGAATAATTTCAACACCAGATCCACTTGCTTGAAACTTCAGCATCTTACCTTCATCTCAGTTTTTCAGCTTCCCTGTTCATATGTGACCCACTTTTCATGCAGTCATGCTTATAAACAACTTCTCCCCTGAACTCTGCTTTTCCACTTCGATGCTGCAGAATTCAAGATAAGTAAAAAGCTGGTTTATGTTAAGTGTCAATTACTCGGAAACTGCCCCCCCCCTTCCTTTCCCCCTAGTCAATGCAAAGCCAATCACCGTATGTCTCACATTTCTCCATGATGTTAAGGTAGCCATATGGTTTTTGTATCCAGTCAAAGCTGGTAACATGAAGCCTGTTTGTTTTTTCTGTGACTCTGCACTTCGATAGAAAACAGCCTTTTTCCTAGAAAGTAAGGGGTGAAAGTGAAAACAGACGGGTGGGTTTTCGCAGTGGGAAATACAACAACAGTGAAGTGTTGCCTTGATCTTTTACATTAGTGCGGTCTTCTTTATAAATAATTTCCCCTGCGGGTTTTAAAATGCCTCATGTTTAATTCTCACACTACATACAGCAGAACTTTTCTTTTCATTTGAAAAGTTAGAAAAGAATAAAATTATCAAATGACTCAAGTAAAAGAGTTATACTTATTTCAATATCCTTATTTCAGGCATTAAGTAAGCTGTAAAATCAGGATAAAGACAAGATAAAAAGGAACCTTTTGGCTAAATGTAATACATTCAGGAGTTTTCCTATGTTTTTAATATGCTCTGTCCCCGTCAAATAACCAAGTAATTTATATCTAAATAAATTGTCTTTGTTCATAGGCTGCTTAATCCAGGTTTTGTGGAAAATGTGATAGTAAAACATACCAGCCATCGTGCAGCTCTGTGAGCCTGCCCACGTGTTGTCAAACCCACTATGACTGCTGCATATCAAGTGCAAAGTTCAAGGCTGACGGAGAGAGGAAGTGTCGAGCTGAGAACCCGAGTAAAAAGATGCTATGACATATCTATAAGCTGGTGGGTAACATGAGAAAACTAACAGACTTTCAGGGCCCCTGTCAGGGGAAAATCTAAGCCATTGACCGTTTAGATGATACATGAACGGGGATAAAGCTCTCCTGATTTGACCCTGATGACAGAAACTTTGTCTGAGGCTGCAAGTTCGGGGTACAGTTTGTTTCTGTTATACAAACGGCAGGAAATGTCTGTTTTCCACAGACAGATTTGAAATCATTGATCATTTATTTCGCCACTAACATCTGAGTACAGACAGACTGTTCTAGTTACTCCACAGATGGATGTAGTGATACTTCCGATAAGTCACAGTTTCAAGGGGACTTGTTTAGAGTGTGTCACAGTTTAATGGTCATTTCTCTTTTGAATTGTTTTGTGAAGTTGGTGTGAAGGTATAGGTTAGAGTTACATAACAAATTATTGTCTGTATATATAAGTGTAAACATTCTGAGAAAGTTCCAGCAGATTTCAGCTGGTGTGATGCAACGTCACTGCTCACCCGATGCTTAATAAACAACAGCAGTCAGCTGGCCGACCAGCATCACTGACCTTTACTCAGGCTGTGTTTTGCTCGATCAACCTCATTTTCAAGGCACACTCTGCTCATCAGAGAACAACTTGACCAAGTGTTCCACAGTTTCACGTTAATTCAACAAACTTTTACACCAAGAACAAGAAGTGCATGAAATGTAAATAGGACAGTCAGAAAGTTTTAAGCGCTCCTCTGGCATATTTTTCCATTTTGTTTCCTTGTGGTGCAAAGTTAATATTAACTTCTGAGGGATTTCTATCATTGTATCAACATAACATTCCTGACATGTTGAAGTGTCCATGAAGAGACAGAAGAAAATGAAGATGAAGACGAAGGAAAGCAAAGTAAAGTTATATATATGTATTAGGGGTGTAACGATTTATTTTAACGATTCGATTCACATCATGGTTTGTGGTTACAATTCGATTAATGAACGACACTAGTTAATTTAGAAGGATACAATCCGAAACGATTCAGTGACTTCAAATCGATTCAGTATATCTAACAACAACTATTATCAAAAATTCAACCAGTGTGATTGTCATAAATACCAGGATGCTGGACAGTGAAGGGAAGTTTCTTAGTAAGAGGAATCTTAGTTCCTTGCAAGGGAATCAAGCATAAATTGAAATTATAGGTATATACAAAAGAAGAAACAATAATTAATAGAAAATCTATTCACAACTTTTTTTGTATTTATTAAGTTCACCTCTCCAAGTTGAATCAACTGGGGCCAAACCCTTTGTGGCATTATTTTCAATAATTATACAATTTTTAAAAAAATGAAAGTGCAGTTAGTGCAAACAATATTTTAATAACCTGCTACTTCCACTGTTTTCTCAACAAAAAAGTGCAACAATAAAATCTTCCATACTTCGATCCAAAGTATTATTTCTCAATATCGATTCAAATCCATATCGACCTTTTACAACGATAATAGATGGATACTACGATCTTGTCAAGCACATATCGATCTGTTGAATCATAGGAATATAAAATCGATATATCGATATATCGATTAATCGTTACATCCCTAAAGGTGTGACGAAGGTTTTATATTCTTATTTGCACTATTTACCATTCCTTCAGTTCTGACCAGCATATGCTCTGCCAATGAAAACTGTTCCCTCAGCAGACAACTGCCACCACCATACTGCATTTTATATTTCAGGGTAAATCTGTTTACGTTCAGTGTATAAAAAAACACATGTGTAAAAAAAAAAAACTAAAAAAAAAACACATGAGCAAATGCTTTTCTCTTCACCACACAACCAAAGAAAGTCACCACCCAAACACCAAATAATTGGGGGATTACACACAGGTGAACTTAACTTAACATATTATAAAACTAATTTGGCAGAAACAGATATTAATTAAAAGTCTCACAGCAAAGGGGGATTCAGGGATTTTCCATTTGTTGTTGTTATGCACCCCTTAGTTTCAAACCATAAATCTATTTGTGAGCTACTCCATTATGATCCAAAATATTTCCATTTCAGTTCCAGATTTTGATGGAACCAACCATGAAAAACCTTTACAGAATAAAAATAATGTCAACTTTTCAGTGATGTCTGTAGCTTAGTTGTTTTTTCTATAATCATAATTCAATCTTTCATTTATGACCATGTACACTTTTTGCTACAGGTTTGGTCTTATATAAAGTAAATCTGAAAACACAGTCCAAATGAATCATTGTGTAGCGGTCCTTAGCACGATGGGCACAGTGTTCCACATTGACTTGCCTCCTTGGATCTTCCATTAGATCTTCAGTAAACGTCCTCTTACTTATCTGAGTGGTGATACTTCAAATATACACCACCTACTCATCAGCAATTTTATTTACATTATGTGGGATGTTGTTTACAAAGGTACAACTTGATCAACATTGACTCATTGTCGGATCACATTAGATAGATTTTTTATGTCATCAGAGCTCAATGTCTACAAGAGCATGCCATTTCATGATGTAAGTGTAAGCATTCATTAATGGTCTATACAGTTGGGGTTTTTTTTATCCAAATTTGGTCATTTTCTGATGAACAGAAGTTGCATTTTCCACCTTCCTCTTAGTGGTGGTACCACCATGGTGGTGGTGGGAGGGTTGGAGAGTCATTTTCTGATTTTTTAGAAATTAAAAAACACTATGTTCACTGTTACTATATTTATTAATTCATTCGTTTTTCAGCCAGTTAGTCCTCTATTGTCAATTCCTGGGATATTGTGCACTGGCTGATTTAGATAATTTATGAGAAGCAAGCTGTCTTTCTGTTTATTTAGTTATTTCTTGAGATGATTCTACACCATACATAAACAATTACATACATGAACAAAATACAGATTCCAAACACTAAACTGACGGGAATAATAATTTATTAATTAAACATTTTTTGACACTGAAACCAAAAACTCAAAATTTCCTTAGAGCGTCAACAAAAGGTGCTTCTGCACCCCCTACTGGACCACATACGCAATCGTAATCTGGTCATGGTCACCGGAAACCACGTGATCTCATTTCCAACGTGTGTCTCTAGCAGCTGGGATGTTTTCTCTTCATTAATGCACACCTGTTATTCATTTTGTTGAGTATACGTTTATTTTAAAAAAACAAAACATGCCTGGAAAGCCGGAGCTGAAAATTAACACGCAGTTTGCGCAAAAATACGAGAAGTACCGACAGAAGGAGGAGTTGCAAAGACGTAAGTGTGTCTATGCTAGCTAGCTAGCTAGCCAGCTAAGTATCGTGCTAACAGCTCAACGTGGGGACTGCAGCTACTCTTCTCAGACGTTTCGTGATCACTCAAAGTTTTTTTTGTGTTTGTGCAGTGAAAGATCGATATGGAGACCGAGCCGAAGAGAGTGTCTCTGAGTCTTCTGAGTCCAGCTCTGATGACAGTGAAGTGGTTGGTAGCATCCCTACTCTTATCATCTACGCCAACCTGTTGTTTTACCTTTAAAAAAAAAAAAACAGTCCTTGGTATAATTAATTTAATTAGATTTTTACAAATATCTCGTCTGCAGGAGCTGGATCCTGATGTTGAGAGGGACTTTTACAGAACATTGTCTCTGCTGAAGAAAAAAGACCCAAAGATTTATGAGGAAAATGCCCAATTTTACTCAGAAGGTGAGTAAATCTATTCATCAACCTGCTTTTAAAGGGTTTGTAATGTAATTCTGATTGATTGACTGCCATGTTGGTTTGGTTTCAGATGCATCTGATGGTGATGCAAAGCCTTCAACCTCAAAGAAAGAGAAAGTTAAGCCCATGTACCTCAGGGACTATGAACGTAGAGTCATACTGGAAAAGGAAGGGTGAGTGACCTCATTTAGCTTAATACCATGTTAAAATGCCACAGTGTAAACAAAACCTTTTTTTTGCCCAAAAATAATCTGAACTGAATTTCTACGGGGCTGACATTTATTGATTTACCACAGCAGTTTGACTAAATCATTCATTCTGCTTAGAAATAAATCCAGAAGTGTGCATTATCATGCAAACAATATAGCAATAAATTTGTCTTAAAATCCATTTAAAAGGCAATTAAAGTATCCAATATTTGTTGGAAATAATTGAATGGTTTATATAAATGAGCAAATGTCTGGAAAATTTGACACATGGAACATACTCTCACTGACATACAGCCACATTCAACATTGAACAGTCCCATATTGTGGGTATGATGTGTAGTACATTTCATAGATGCATTATTATTCCAAATGAGTTTTCCATAGTCTCATTATTGTTAACCCATCTACCTGATGGCAGCAGTTCAGGTACACCATATTCTGGCTGTGAGCAGTCCTGCAGTATGTTTTTTGGCTTTCTTGAGGAGGCCAGATCTGTGAAGTTCTTCCAGAGAGGGGATAGCTGACTATGTCCTAATTGGTCTTTTTGACCTCCTAGCACTTTTTGTTGCATGTTAAAGTGTCAGACCTAAACTATGTGCCGTAGATAAACAGGATCAGAAAGTGATGCCATTCAGAAAAATCCATTCCCTGAAAGAACTTGAGAGATGCTTCCGAGCTGTTCCATCTACTGAAGCCTCACCAAAATGGTCTCCATGGAGGGCTGGCTGTGAGGAAAGTTGTGCTAAAAGAGGTGAAATTTTTTTGGGAAAAAGGCTAAGGTATGCCAGCCTTCCTAGCCTGTACCTCAACGTTATTCAAGCAGTGTGGGAAACTCTGGACAGAACAGAACAAAAGGCAGAAAACATCTGAAGTTCTTTCAAGAAGCCTGGAGGTATACTCTTAAAGGTTAGTTTTAATAAATTACAAGAAGAGAAAAAAGTGCACCACTGAACTTGGTTTCAGCCTCATGGAGCTGCTGTGTGTAGCTCTGTAAGTTCCCTGATGTGGACCCATCACAAAGCCTAATTTCCACAACGGAGAACAGTTCTATGAGAAAAATTTGCTGTGAGAAGGTTGAAATATCAGAAAACAGGATTATAAGCTAAAATGGCTTTTATCTTGCAGTAAATATGAAGATGATGATGACAGCGACGATGAGGAAGCTGCCAAGAGGAAAGAGGTGAGGAAGCTTTCCTGAAATGTGTTCAGTCATGACATGAAATTACTTCTGTGAACCTCTTCACATCAACCTGTATTTTGTCCTGAAGAGAGCGGCCTCTCCCAGTTATGTGCAGGAGCAGGAGGAGCTGAAAGAGGGGTAAGATGAAGCCTGCATGCATCCTGCACACAGTTTTAGACAGTTTACAGAAATCCAAATCACTCCACAGCTTCCGCAAGTTTATTGAGGATAGCGATGATGAAGATGATGGCATTTCCAAGCTGTTGACCAAACGGGTCAAAACACAGGAAGAGAAGGTCAGAAAATGCCACCAGTTGATTTATTAAATAAACTATCAAAAGAGTACTTCCCAGTTTGAGATGACATGGTGTGTATGGGTTGTAGGATAAAGAAGAGGCGGATTATATGGAGTGGCTGAAAGGCCAGGCTGAGCTCGAGGGTCCGGAGGAGGTCAAGGACATGGTGAGTGTTCAGACTGGAGAGGGCCCGGGTTGGAACTGGAGTAAAAGATGGGAGCGATTAATGTCTGCTAACAGGAAGGGGAAATTGAAGAATCCAGTATTGGGATTTTTTTCATTTCACAAATTTTTTAAAAATCTA
Organism: Craterocephalus eyresii; assembly: GCA_037177035.1. Classification (NCBI taxonomy): domain Eukaryota; kingdom Metazoa; phylum Chordata; class Actinopteri; order Atheriniformes; family Atherinidae; genus Craterocephalus; species Craterocephalus eyresii. The sequence goes on along the minus strand of JBBBVT010000022.1, from coordinate 4,018,219 downwards.
TTTATTTTTTGGTTTAGCAGCAAAAAATGTATTTCTTTTTTTGTCAGGCATTTTATTAGCAGAATCTTGGTCTGACTACTGTTCTTCTTTTTTTATTGAAATTAAAATGAGCAAAAATTCTTTGTAAACTTTTTGCTTTTCTGCACAAAAATATGCAATATCAAAAAATCATGAGAATCGCAATTTAAATCAAATCTGCAGTCAAAAAAATGGTAAAGAAATGAAACTGGGAGGAAAGCATGTCGTCCCAGCTCTATCTGCTAGTGACCGTGATTCTTGCCTGCAGAAATACTTGCGAGACTACTGGAATGACCCCCAGCTGGATGAGAAGGAGCGTTTCCTCAGAGATTACGTGCTGAACAAGGGTTACCTCGATGAAGACGATGACCGGTGGGCTGCTCATAAGATCTCACTTTCATTCGATGTAAAGCGATGAAGCGGCATCTGTACGCGGCTTGCTTTTAAATCCAGTCTGCTCACATCCAGGATCCCAACCTACGAGGAGGTGGTCCAGGATGACGTGGAGGACTCGGAGGAGGAAGGGGAGACTTTCTTGGAGCGTCAAGAAAACTTTGAGAGAAGCTACAACTTCCGCTTCGAGGAACCGGATTCTCAGAAGATTAAGACCTTCCCCCGAAATATCGCCACGTCCGTACGCTCCAAGGATGACCGCAGGAAACTCAAAAGAGAGGAAGTGAAAGAAAGGAAGGAGAAGGTGTGAATCGCAGAACATCATCTAAACGTTTTTCCTCTTTTGGATGAAATGCTCCTTCACTGATCGGCTGACGTAAATGATTTCAGGAGAAAGAGCAGAAGCGAGAACAACTGAAGCAGCTGAAGAACCTGAAGAGGAAAGAGATCATGGAGAAGCTGAAGAAGCTCCAGGAGCTGACCGGCAACGAGCAGCTGGCTTTCGGTCAGTCTGACCTCGAGGGAGACTTCGATCCGAACCAACACGACCAGCTCATGCAGGTCATTGTGTGAACACACTCGTCTAAGATGCACCCACTGCTGTTTGGCTAATTTCTTACTATAAAACATTACTCAAGTATGTTTTGGTATGATTTACTGAATGCAGAAATTCTTTGGAGATGAATACTACGGAGAAGTGGAAGAGGAGAAGCCTCAGTTTGAGGATGATGATGAGATGGAAGGTGAGTCTGTGCTTGTTTTGACTGCAGAAATAATTCAGTTTTAGAGCTTTTATAGGGTCCTGGGTGATCTGATCACAACTGGGCAGCTCTGATGGGAACCAGCTCAGGATGGTCTCAGATGTTTTCTGGACCAGAAAACCAGATGTTTTTTGGTCCAGCTCTGAACCAGCTGTTTGTTTCATCTGACTCCTGCAACAAAATTGGTGCCTCGCTGGCTCTAACTTTGTTGGTTTAGGTAGAAGCTGAGAGGAATATTCCAATATATTATATCTTGATGTTGACCACAATAATGCTGCCTGGTGTACCTTTTTTTTAAATCTATATATTTAGAAACATTTTAAGGACGGACTTTGGTCTGGAGGGCCTGGGTTCAAGTCCTCTGGCTGGTAAAAAGGATGAATCACTGTGGGCCTATGAGAGACCCTGAACCCCAGCTGCTCCCTGGGGGCCAAGGTCTGACCTGGCAGCCTCCTGATGTAACTATGATTTGATCTGAATGCAGAGAAGAGTTTTCAGTTGGAATTAGAAAAGAATAAATGATCAGCATGATGTTTGTCATACCGTCATCAGCTGGAACGCTGCTGTACTCTATAGAGAGCAGTTACATACATCACAATGTCACTTGGGTTAAACTATCTGCAGACATTTAGAACTGCCGCTCCACAGGCTTTGCTTCTTCGCTGAATGCACACAGAGGGATGCAGCTCCATAGGAAAAGATGTGCAGTGAATCAGCAAAGTGTAAAATGTTTTCACTGAGATGGACATGGAATTTGTTTTGATCCGGTTTTATCGCCCGTCTGACTGGGTTTATCGAAACGAAGCAGAGTGGCTGAAATCTTGTGACTGCAGTGTTTAAATATCCAGTCTGTAGCTTTTCCTGCATAATTTAGATTAATCAAGTAAAATAACTTCAACCTGGATGGATGTGTGAGAAGTTAAACTAATGTTGGCACTCAGTGTTCCCCTCATTTTGCATCAATTGGATCAGAAGATTTGCTTTTTGCACATTGAGCGGCTAACTGAGGATGCATGTGTGGGCATTTTGTACCATCAGATGTGAACACATAAAACTTGATGCTTTCCACTTCCCATCAGATCACACATGGGAGGGAATCTCTTAGCGCCTCATGATTCAGAGCTGCCATTAGTGCATCTTCTGTTTCTTCTATTGGAGACTTATTGTGAAATGGTCATTTCTAAGTAAAATATTTGAACTGATGTATTTCTAACTTACAGAAGATGGAGATGTGATCAGCTAACTTGAGAGCTATGCTTGCCAACATATTGAAAATAATGTAATGAAATGCCTCTTGATACCTAAATGTGAACAAGCCTTTCAGCTTGTGCTTATTGCTGCTTCTCACCACATTAAACTACTAAGCTTCATATGTAAGCTGCAACCAAGCAACTTAGTTTGGACTTTTTTCTTCCAGCTTTAGCCCATTAAGTTTGCTGCCAAATTTGACCGTTGTTTTAAGGTTTGCATTGTGTTTACCACAGGGCACTGGAACTGGGACACGTGGACCGGAGAGGAGCAAAACGAGTATGCTGAAGAAGAGTATGAGGACTACGACGCCTCGGGACCCTACTGTGAGGATGAAAACTTCATTGTGAGTCTGTCTGCTCATCTAAAGCCAAGTTTTGTTCTGATGGCAGACCGGCCCGCCAACAGTCTTCCTCTGTTTCTACAGATGGATGCAGACTACGACCCCAGCCAGCGCTCTGTCTCAAAGAGGAAGAAGAAAAAGGAGAGGAAGAAGATGAAGAAGGAGGATATGCCACAGATGGGCAAAAAGAGGAACAAGTCTTACTTCGCCGAGGTCATCACCAAAGCCAAGCCCGTGTTTGATCCTGGTGAGTGTGAGCAGACCAGTGAAGTGTGTCTGTCCCCATGCTGGGCTCATCTAACAGAAAGCTGTTTGTTTCAGAGGAGAAGAGCTTTGAGCAGTACTTAGATGAGTTCTACAAGCTGGACTATGAGGACATCATCGACGACCTGCCGTGCCGCTTTCGCTACAGGCAGGTGCTGCCCAACGACTTCGGCCTGAGCACAGACGAGGTGAGAACCAGAGAGCGTTGTTCACAGCTGATGATCATAGACAGGAAAATAAAAATCAGAAGGAACAGAAGACGACTGATATTTAGTTTCAAGGCTGCACAGTTTTATTCCCAGTCGTTGTTTTGGTTTCTCATAATTAAATGAACGTGTTTGATATTTAAAATACAAATCAAGTCTCACTAAATCGATGTTACCCAGAAGCTGTGCTGATTTCTGACAAGATTGTTGAAAAGTTATTTTTCTTTTTTTAATCAAATTTAATTTTAAGGATACATGACTGTCATTTTAACAGGATTTTGATCTTGGAAACAGTTAAGTCATGATTCCTAAAGGAAACCAACATTCATAAGAGAAAATAAAACAGGACAATACATACGTGGAGGAGGATGCAACACTACACTTGATGTTTCAGGCACATGAACGAAGTAGTTTTACACACCTGAAACATGCAGATATTCCCAGGAATCAAACAGACTGACTCTTCTGATCTGTAAGTGTTCTGGCTCTGATCAAAGTTAAAAGTGAGAGAATCAAAATCATCATTTTCAAATTTTTGATGGTGTTTCAGAGTCTCCCTGCTGTTGAGAATACACACGAAGTGCCAGGCAATGTAATCGTCTGTTTCCGGTATTTCCCCTTTTTGAATTGCCTCCAGAAAACACACCTGTGTGACTATTATCTGATGTCGTATAATGATGAGCAGCCCCCCCCCCGCACAGAAACTCTCCACTCACCCCGTTCCACACAAGCCCCCTTCGAAATGTCTTTGTTCCGTTCGCACCTCTTCTCTGCTGCAATTTGAAGGCAGAAAAAATGGTGAAGCCCCGCCGTGCTTTCCCCTGGCTGCGCCAGCGGTGTGCAAACTTCTTCCGCCTCCGATTCTGGTTTGAATATATATATAAGGCTGGATCTCCGAAAACGCCATGGCTAATGATATTAGCAGTGGAGGCAGTAAAGGCAATGGCTGCCAGCCAATCACGGAGTGTAGTTCATAGTGATGATGGATGAAGTCGACGTTTTACATGCATTTCTTAATGAAGTTGCCAGATAAGCTCAAACGACGCCAAAAAGGGCAAAACAATGTGTTATTAACCAAACAAACATACAGGGCACTTTGGACAGCCTTTTAAGAAGGTTCTGAACCATTACAGACCCAACAAATTTTTTTTTTGGCTACTTATAGCTAGGGGTGTCACGATTCTCCCCATCTTCGATTTTAGGGTCACGATTCGATTCTTGATTTTGTTCTCTTCTTACAACAGAGGCCTATGCCATTTGTAGTAGTCAAGTGGTCTAGTCTACGATCACAGTTTTAGTAATGAAATTTTGCACAGTAAATCATATTTCAAAAGATGGGACAAGTAATTGAATTTCATTTTTGTGTAATGTATCACAAATGGCAGTAATATCTATATGGATGATTCAATTTGTACTTTAATACGGGAAATTAAGTGATACTTTTTTTTTAGTAATACACTGTGTAACAAAACAGGTCCTAAGATAACTGGTTTAGCAAGATGTAACAGTGTTTTATCCAGAGTTAGGCTGTGAGCACCTATCAGCAGGTATGGTGTGTCACAACAGCTACATCACAGTATAAAGTCTGGGGTGGCTAGCTACCCCTGGTGGGCTA
>JBBBVT010000022.1:3996955-4013271 GCA_037177035.1 Craterocephalus eyresii | reverse complement strand
CGGCATTTAATGATGTGATTATATCAGTAAATATAGGCAGGAGGAACTCCGGGGAAGCTGAAAACCTGAGGTACTCCGAGCGATGTTGCGTTTAATGAGTCGGAGCTGCGGCAAAGTCGCTGTGCTGGTGGTAGGGTGCCAGGCGCAAAGCGCCGCTTGTCCTCCTTGGCGCTTGCTCGCCGCTGCAGCGTGCGGTTGGTTTTGGGGGTGAGCTACCTTGTGGCTGTCTGCAACAACAGACGGGGGAGGGGGAGGGGATGCGCTGCTCTGTGCTGTGACACAGCGAAGCGCTGCTCTCAGAGAATTTACTTTGATCTATCCGCGTGCGCAGCAGTCAGTGCGTGCAGTAGAGGGGGCTTGAGTATCGATATTTTACATGGGTATCGTTTGATATCAATATTAGCGTTTAGGATCGATACGCCCACCTCTACTCCCCAGCACTGAGGGTGCTACTCTATTCAGTGTTTCTGAAGTAAATGTTGATACTAAAGACTTCCTGTCTGTATCTCTTCAGATTGCTGTTAACGCTGTTTCTGTTTTTTACATTACTGTTTCCAGTTTTTTATATTAAGCCGAAACCGAATTGTAATCGGGTTTTATTTTTATTGATGAGATTTCCGCATGAGCAGGAATGTAACAGAAAATGGATGGGCCTTGAGAAATCTGGGGTAGAGTTTGCACAGGAGGTGTAGCTTGGGTTTAAAAACGGTCACATTGATGAATAAACCTGACTTCCCCCAGAGAGAAGGGTCTGGTTCGTTTCTAATCAGTGTGTGAGATATTCCACATGGAAAGAGGAGCACATTGTGAAATCAGCCCGTTGTAATCCAGTGAAGCTAATAATGCTGCAATGATGAGCCTTGAGGTGACTGATCTGGTATTGCTGCCCTCCGGGGAGAGCTCTGACCAGGGAATGATCTCACATTAATCTTCTCTCTGAGCAGACTTCATATTAAACGCGGCTGTTCTGAAGAGCCGAATGATCGAGCCGATCTCTTTTTTTTTTTTTTTAAAAAAGATGCTGCTTTTTCTCAGATTTTAAAAGCCGACGACAAGGAGCTGAACCGCTGGTGCTCTCTGAAGAAGACGTGCATGTTCAGGTACTGGCTCTGACCTGGTGGAAATGTTAACTCCTGCACATCTTGGGCCACTCAATACAACCCGCTTTGCTTTCTCAGGTCTGAGAAGGAGGAGATGAGTGACTTGAAGAATTATAAGATAAAGGCAAAGAATGACAGGAAGAAGAAGGAAATCCTCAACTCTGTGTATTCTGAGTGAGTATTGACATGATGCTGATGTAATCTGAGCGCCTATCAGTCACTACTGCTGCAGTGTGACTATTTTCATATCTTTCTCTACAGAGAGGATAAGGAGACTGCAGAGGCGAAGACCAAGGTGGGGAGGAAGCGAAGAGATCGGATGAAGAATGCAGAACGGCAAGATGGAGGACCTGTGGATTCTGCCAAGGAGTCTCTCTCCCGAGCTCTTCAGGAGGCGGCAGCCAGCACGGAGGAGGAGGAGGAGGAGATTCTAATACCCAAGAAAAAGATGAAACGGGAAGAAGAACTACAGGGGACTTCAGAGGAGGCAACAGCCAAACCTGACAAAGTTCAAAACAGGACTGAAAAGCCAAAATGGTCCAAGAAGAAGCACAAGCGTTCAGGCGGCCGCCTCATGTCAGGAGCCATGGGGGTGAAGATCGGCGGCCGGGAGTTCAGCAGGCAGAGACTGAAGGCCTACGGGCTCAACCCCAAGAGACTGTACTTCAGGCAGCTCGGCAGGCAGAAACGAAAAGCAGCCGAGAAGAAACTAAAGCAGAAAAACAACGAATGACAAGTTTTCACAGCTTGCTGTTGATTGGAAAATCGTTTGAATTTTATGGTCTGAAAGTAAAATACATGAAAATCATCAGATATTGTCTTTAAAGTCTTGAATATAAAGAATTTTATGTTATGGTTAAAACTTGAGCTTTATTGTTTAATTTTGTTCCAATTTACTTGCAGTGTCCAGATTAAAGCTATCAAACAATACCTTTACACAGATGGGGACATTTCTGGTATTTGTACAGTAAAAATATTGTTTTATAATACCTTAACACTTCCATGTGTCACTTATTTCTACCTTGACCCACACATTTAAGCTTGTGAATCTAAAGAACTCAAGTTTTAAATCATGGATCCAGGAGATTTGGTGGTAATTTTTTTTATTTCCAGATTTTTATTTTTTTAAATTAACAAACTGATGCAGTACAAATTGGTTTAATGGTTAATTATGATGGGGAAGGAGTGGGGAGAGATCTTGTATCCCTTTAAATTTGAAGAATTGGTATCTAAGACCTAAAATGTCAGCTACAAAGTTGAATACTGGTAGTTCAGGAGCAATACTCAGTTTGCTAATTTATGCAGTTTTTTGGTAGCAACATGGGTGGAAAAGTGTATGTTGAAATATGCAATTCTTCAGTAAGTGGCCCCATCCACTGGTTCTGCTTTAACAATCACTAATGAGCCCTTATAACATGTTGGTCAAAATTTAACCAATTTTTAGTTTAGTTTCAGCTGCCAACACTAAAGATTACATCTTTTGAACAATACGGGTTAAACTACCAATAAATGTGTGCTTCTATATCTAGAGGGAATGAAGCAAATTAAACGTTTAGACATTTGTCACCGAGGTCTTACAGCTTAGCAACTCAAATTTTTGATTTCCCTTTTCATTTGCCACCTTACAATCATGCAGTCAGTGCGTACATCGTGGTCCAACAGGTGGCGGTAAGGCGCTATGACGTGACCTCCAGCCGCCTGTAATCACCAGAAGAAGAGGGGGTGGCGCGCGCTGGAGATCTGATTTTGAATCGTGGAAAAGAAGAGAGACGGTAGGTTTTCTGTTGTTTAACACGGCTCTCCTAAAACACGCTACAACCTACAAGTTGTAGGCTACAACTTGTACATTATTGAAATGTGTGTGAATATTGAGTTAGCTCGCTAACGCTTGGAAGCGGATAAAACGCGATGTAAACAAAAACGGGGAGGCTCTAGTGAACGTTAGCGAGTGTGACTGCGGTCAATCGTATCTTCGGCAACAGTCAGCGCTGCATGTATAAAAATAAACTTAGTTTAACGTAGAGGCAGCTTCATGTGTAATTCCAATGTCCATTAGACCTTTATATAGTGTTTTACCCACATGGTTTTGAAGACGTTATACTCATTGTTACAAACACCCAGGTGTTAAGGTTAAGGGGGTTGTGAACATGAAATTCTGCAAACGAATTCTTAAAGTATTTATTTACAGAATTACGTGACAAAAGGGAAAAAAAAACAAATGCAACTGAAAATAAATCTCAACGACATCGAAGCCAAACAAAACAACGATTTAAAACTATGGAAAACAAAACAGTTTAAAGCTACACTCTGCCAAGAGTTTTAATAAACTAAGCAGTCTACAAAACAGATTTGAATGTGGTAAAACACAATCACAGTCCACAAAATGTCCTAAATATGCTCTAGTCTACAATAACAGACACAAACTAAAATGCAAGGCAGGCTGGTGGTTACACATAGCTACCCCTATCAAGTGTAACCTGCAGTTTAAATAGGGTCAATGACGATGATGAGGATTTAATCTTCGTCATTTTATCTAATGATGGGTTGGAGATGGTATAATCAGCCAGTCATAGGGAAACCGCACAGCAGAAGATCCTGTCAGCTTGACCAAATCTAGATGCAATGACAGTCAGCTTTATATATAAAAAGACTGTGTGCCATAACAGTCATTAAAGCGAATTGAGATGCAGTAGCACTGAACTAACTCGAGTAAAACGTTTCTTTGTGAAGCTTAGTGCGTGTTTTGAAAGAAAGTTTTGTATTTCTTGTGTTTTGTTGTTTTTTTTTAGCTGCACAAAATGGCCCAAGGCCACAAATTTCAGGATTTGGAGGAGACTGGGGAGGACCTGGTGGCCTTAATCAACAGCAGCCAACCAGAGAAACTGGGACAAGTGAAAGCTGAACACCTGGCCCTCTTCGATCACCACGTAGAAACAAGGAAGGAAGTGACACGGATTTTAACAGGCAAGAAACCAAATATTAATTGGTTTCTACAGTCTTTTTTTAATAGCTTTATTTGTTCTTAGGCTGTATCACATCCATCAATGTCTGTCTTCTATTGTTCTCCTTCACCAGAGATGGCTCAGGTTGAGGAGAGCGCCGGCCAGAGGCTGCTTGACATGCAGGAAGAGAAGAAACACAGGGATTGGGAGCTGGAGAACCTGGAGGAGCAGCTGAAGCAGTGCACAGCCAAGAGCCAGATGACTGACTCAGAAATACAGTATCCTTTCCACGTGTGAATTTTATATGCACTTTCCACTTATCTCTGTTAGAGTCCTTAATTTTCCTCCAGATTCCTGCAGAGAGAGCTGGATAATCTGAAAAACTCTGAGCATGAGCTGGAGACTCTTCAGAATGAGGTGGATGAGGACACCACAGAGGTCATCCCATCAGCAATGTGAGCAACGTAGAATCAGTGATCACTAAGATTACTTTGACGTCTGGAGATATTTTGAGTCAACATATAAAATACAGGTTGTGTTCCTTCAACATCCTTCACCTGGTGGTGAAATATTGAAATTTGGTTGGTATTGCTTTTCATGCTAATATCTGAAAGAAGTTTTTTTAAATTTAAATCTCATTTTTTCATACCAACTCAATTTGGATTCCGTAAAAGGAAAGGTTGTTTATATCTGAAATCTTCCTGGCTAAGTTACTTCCTGCGAGTAATTTGTCACATATGTGTGCTGAAAGAGGCGTTACACAGAGGAGACGTGATTTAATGCATTTTTTGAATATATTTTTTTTCTAATATTCATTTTTCTTTACAGATATGTTGCTCAGCTGTACCACCTAATAACAAAGATCAAGTGGGAATACGACACAGAGCCCAACATTTTAAAAGGAGGTATGATGATGTTTGAAACTTTCATTTGACTAATGCCATGATATGGTCACATAGTAAAACGGGTGGGGAACCCTGGTCATATGAAGTCACATTCCTGCAAGTTTTCCCTGTATATCTTTGCTCCAGCATATGGGGCAGAAGGCACCGGCAGCGGAGAATAAAATGCAGTTGAGGCCACAGCATGAAAAACACAGAACAGGAGTGGATATTTTCTCTTCTTCAGACCATTCTCTGCAAACCTTAGAGTGTTTGTGTGGGTAAATCCCTGTAAACACTTAAAGCAACAACCTTGCAATGTTCAAAGTCATTTAAATTTCCTTTCTTCCTCATTCTGATGCTCAGTCTAAAGTTCAGGAAGTCATGTGCACCATGTCTACATAACTACATGCATCAAGCTGCTAAATGTAATTGGATAATTAAACTAAATGTGATAACAGGCAACTAATCAACTGTTATGGTGAGTGTATATTGAAAAGTTATTTAAACTAAAGCTTCTCATTTTAGACTTTGTGTGTGGCCAAGGCAAATTTATTATGGGACATTTCATACATAAGGCAACTCAGTGTGCTGTACAGGATCTATCTTTATTTATCAACTTGTAATTTGATGTTTAACACGTTGGGGGTTTTTAAGGTAACTGGTGCTTAATAACATTTCTGGACTCGGCTGCATCAACATTGCATCTTATTACCCTAATCTCTTTTTTACAGTTCACTACGGTGCAGACCTGGCAACTCCTATCAACATTGACACCGCCACGCAATCTCGGACTGAAGTTAGCGACCAGTTGTGGGGCTTTGTCAGCACCGAATGGTAGATGAACCGATGTGTTGTCGGAGATGTGTACATTATTTTTTTGTTTGGTTTGTGTATATCCTCGTATATTGTCATTAAACATGTTTGTTTGCACTAGAGTTTAGTGTTTATTTGCTGAAGGATTATGCAAATATATTTTTGTGTGTCAGCTAAAGGTCAAAAGCACTAAATGTCATTGTATGATGAGGGTAAAATTGGAGAAGCAACTTTCATGGTGCACTAGAAATTGAATAGGAGAATAATGGTTAAAATGATCGGAAAGGCAAAATGCCGGAATAAAATGTAAATATTTCCACGCACTGTATTTCACAGTGAATTGTGCTCGGGTGTTACTCCATTAACTGCCACGCACAAATGTCCAAACACATAATAAGAAGTAAATACACCTAAGTGTAGAGTCAGAGACGCTGCATCTATGTGCTATTTCCCTTTTAGAAACACAACAGTGTAATTAAATCAAAATTATAACAATAGCCACATAACTCAGGAAAGAATAAAACAAAAACGTAACGTAAACGTTTATATATATAAATATATTCTATATTATAGATTTGAAATAAAAATAAATTAAACCCTGTCCAGTTGTCATAAAAGAATTTGCCACTAGATGCTGCTGTGGATCCTTTTAACGCACATTAGAACTTAATAGAAATAAATTCAGACGGTTTGTGCAACCTCTACAGATTTTGTATTTTACTATAAATGTTTGATACTCATCATACATGTATTTCATGTAGCCTATGCATGTAAATTTTTTCTCTTTGTATCATAGAGTTGAGATTTTGGGACTTTTGCGAGGAATACTCAGCTGAGATGGAATTTTTTCACCGCTCTCCAGTATTTGTTTATTTATCCATATTTCTGTCAAAGATTGAGGTCAGTTCTGTTTTTAAGGACACCATGAGTCTGAATTTAAACTGGATACTGATTATAAACAAGTCTGAGCACTAAAAATATGTATAACGACATATGTATAGCAACAGTTAATCAACTGGAATTTTTATAGAAGCTAATTTTCTCTTCTTTCGAAAGATCCGGTTGAGTATTTCCAGCCGTTTATCTGTAGGTGATCTTTCTTATTATCTATTAACTACTTCTGCCTATCAGTTATCTGACAGCTATTGGTGGAAATGTAAGTTTAATTCATAGTTAGTCTTTATTCCGGGTATGTTTGTAAATAACATGTAATATCTGAATAATGAAAGTAAAATATGTCAGCATTAAAGCCTGACAGAGTGTGAAGAGTGTTCGTTTTAAGTTGGTGCCCACAGCGCTCTGCGGGTTTCACAGCCATTACTCTGCAGTCTGCCTCTACGAAGAGCAATCTTCCTCTTTCCTGAAAATGAATTTGTTTTTATGTGCGTCCGCTCATCGGAGCGGGCAGAATGACGGGCACGGTTGGGGAGGTTCATCCATGCGTGCTCCCATACGTGGTTTCCTTTACGGTAAAAGATGCATATGCAGACGGGCTCCTTTCTGCAGCTTCATCTATGCCTCTGCCTCGAGTGGGTTTTAGCAAGATGTTTGCACAAAGGTGGGGTTTTTATCACTTCAGTTTTATATTCAGCTCTCTCTGTGATCCTCCTGTATGTCATACCATGAAACTATATGATGCCTCATCATCTACTGGATTAGACTGAGATGCTATAAATGATTTTAGGTCATTTACATACTGAGCTCAACTGAATGCCTTAATGAAAAAGTAATGAAGAGGGTAAAGAAAATCTCGTTCCCACATTTTATCAACACTATGAGCCTAGATATCTATCTATGTTGGGTGGTTTTTTGTTAATTTTGATTTTATACTGATGCATTTTGCACAAACCTCACAAAGGAAGTGCTTTGTATACATCCTAATTTGGTTTTATAGACAGAAACCGGAAGACGTCAAACTTTCAGACATGAATCACTGAAATGTTTCAAAATTATTTGGTCATTTTGAAAAACAAAACACAAACATTGTAAAAATCATTCACATATTTAATCAGTGCACATATAAAACTAGCATCATAACTTAAGTGAGGAGTTTACAAAAGACAAACCACAGCTTAGACAGGTTATACATATTTACAGAGTTCACTAAATAGAAGTGTGTATATATATATTTTAAAAATCTTTACATTTATTGTACAATATTACATCTGTTATGATGAAATCTCCCAGCCTGCTCTTGGTTTTTGTGCTCACAGGAAGTCTTTTTGTATCATTTCACAGAATAAAGATGACAAGCTGTGTCTGTTTTACGGCCATATTCCAGCCTGTGAAGCTGGGAAGGCGCTGTCAGCTTTTATAGCTGAAAGGCATTTATTGTGTGTTGCTACATATGTTAAAGGGACCTCAAAAGCTGCACACCACTCAGCTCAGCCATCCATCTGACGTCTTCAGTGCGTCTCCAGGCCGCCGAGCCCTCTGAAGTCCCAGCATCAGCGCTGACCAGAACGCACATGGCAAAAATTACATGGTTTTTCGGGCGTGGATGCCTCGTGTTTGCAACAACTTGTCATTAAATGCTACAAAGGCAGCAGGAGATAGCGGGGGTAAATCTCATGCTTGGGCTTTCCCCGCTCTGTCAGATGCAGAGGCTGGCTGTATTTATGTGAACCATCTGCGCAGAGGCTTTGATTTGTCTCTGTGTGCAAACACAGATAAGATGAAATGTCCCAGAAAGAAACATCTTCTGACTAATACTGACCTCGATTAGGAGTGAAAAACAACAGTAATGCCGGTTTTTATGACAAACTTCAAGCTACAATGAAGGCATGGATGTTAAGGCTTTTCTAAAATATGCATACGTGACAAAAAAAAAAATCTTCTCCCAAAACATGGAGATATTCACTTGGACTGAAAACTGAAACTATTTCAAAGTGCAACACAAAACCTTTTCTGTTTCTTCCCACGTTTGCTTAATGATGAGTGTGAAGAAAAAAAGCATCTTGGCCATTTAAGAAGTTCAACTTTTAGTCCGATTGTCAGCTCTCAGATCAGACTGAGCCCCCCTGTCATGTCTTAGACATCCTGGGATAAATAGCTTTAATGGTGGAGGGTGTAAAGTTTCCAGAGGACACTGTTGTGTCCAGCCCCTCCAGTCTGTGAGAGGCTGCGTCCGTTTTCGTGGTGCTGCAGTCTAAGAAGGGCATCCCGAACTTTTTCACCTGTCCATCTTTGGTGATGAGGCAGGGCCGGCACAGCAGCCGGAGGATGGCCTTCCTCATGTCCTTGCTGGTCAGCGTGTAGATGATGGGGTTCAGGAGGGAGTTGAACATGGCGATGCCCAGGAAGTAATCCGCCTTGAGGAGCACCTCGCACCTTTTTGCCGGGCAGAAGAAGTCCAGCAGGAGGAGGATGAAGAGGGGCAACCAGCAGGCGATGAAGACTCCCAGGACGATGGTGACCGTCTTCAGCAGCGCCATGTACTTCTGCGACTTGCGGTAGAGGCCTTTCCGGTGCGGCACCGACGCCAGGCGCTGCGTGTTGACCTTGACGATGCGGAAGATGCGGAAGTACAGCACCACGATGGACATGAGGATGGCGCTGAAGACGGTGATGCAGAACAGGATGTAGCTTTTAGCGTAGAGGGGCAGGACCGTGGAGCAGCGCTCCAGATGCCCCATGCAGTTCCACCCCAGGACGGGCAGGACCCCCAGGAGGACGGACAGCACCCAGCTGGCTCCGATCAGCGCAAACATCCGGCCCTGTTTGTCCCCCTGGTACGGCTTCATCCTCACCATGGTGACGTGGCGCTCGATGGCGATGGCCAGCAGGCTGATGACGGAGGCTGCCAGCATGATGAACACGCCGCCCTCCCGCAGGAAGTACAGCACGGGGGTCATGTTTAACGTGTTGGCGCCGGACGTCATGATGTTCACCATGTAGGTGAAGCCTGCCAGCAGGTCTGAGAGAGTCAGATTGCCCAGCAGGTAGTACATGGGAACGTGGAACTTCTTATTCTTCCAGATGGCCAGAAGCACCACGGCGTTTTCTGCGACGATGAGCAGGCAGACCAGCAGGAAGGCGATGGCCTCGGGTTTGAGTCCATCCCTGTACTTGTTCTGCTTCAGCTTCCCCGTGTAGTTGTAGTGCTCGATGATAACCGCGTTGCTCTGGTACTGTTGAAACATATGAAGCATTCCTGCAGACATGGGGGTAGCGGATGGGGGGGCAGCAGGATAGGCGGTAAACAAAGAATCAGTGGTCATTGTTGGGATTCCCGAGATGTAGATTAAATCTCTTTAGATCCACAGAGAAGATATCAAATAGTCCTGTGGTTATGCATTCTTTCCTGTCTTGGCACGTATGTATGCAGAGATGTGGGAATCAAAGTGTGTCCTTTGATGCTCTCAAACAAAAAACTTTCCTGTGGTTTGAGAGGTTTTTTTTCCTCTAAAAATCTGAAAATCTGTTTTGTTCAGTGCCCGGTATGCACGCTAGGAGGCGATGAGAGCCAGCCTGGGGGGAAAAAAGGAAAAATGAGTCAAATGAGGGAGAGAAAAAGTTCATTCTGATGAAGAAAAATAAATCAGCTTATTAGAAATATAAGCAGAGCAGTTTCAGTGGTGAAATTGAAAATTTGTGAAGTGAAAAAACAACAACTATCAAACAGAAGAGACGAAATTAATTAGAGAGGAAAAAACTTTTCAAAATACATATTCAGGTGAACATTGTCATGAATTATTGTAGGCTTGCTGACTGTTTCGTTAGTAGGCCTACTTTTTAAAAGCTGAATCCGCAAAACAAAAAAAAAAAGTTTAACTGATTTAAAACGCACATTTTAGCCAAACCTTTTAGGCCAAAAGACGCTCATCTGCGTAAATATGCATCAGTTAAGCAAACCGATTGGATATCACTTCCTGTATGATTATAATTTTCTTCAAAAAAGCATATCGAGTTTTTAAAGTTAATAATAGTTTTATCTTTGTGCACATAATGACTACAGAGCGACGGGTAATGCGGGGAAGAATGAGAAACTACTTCTTGTCTGCGTAAAGTTATCAATGAAAAAGTAATTTCCCGCATCTTTGAGACCAAAATCTACTATGAAAATGAATTTAAAAATATTTAACACGCACCTGAGAAAAAAACCTCCACGGTGACTATCCGGTGGAACTTCGGTTGCCACAGAAGTGATCCAGCGACCGGAGGAGAGGACGCAGCGCCACAGCCGCACGCGAGTGTGATGTGGGAACGGAGGAGGGCAGGACTGAACATGCAGTGGGTTGGTCTACTCTGAGCGTGCCCTTCAACGACTTTCCTCCCTTCTTCTTCTGACCCTCTCAGTCATTTTTTCCCTCTGATTTCCCCTCAGGATAACTCGACGACAGATTAACGCTTTCTGTTTATCGTTGCATCACAAGAGGGAGAAAGTGGAATTTGCACCTTATCATTTCCCCCCGGGCATCAACGGGTTACATCCAAAGCCAAGTGCCCCTTTTCCTCCTACGCCTTCTGAATTCAACATGCTGCTGCTGAGGTGTAATTACGACTGTATGCTGATTTTCAGGTTTATTCTCTCTTCCCGGGGCCAATAAAAGGGGGGAGTAACTCCAAAATTTAAAAAAAAAAGCCACAAGTTAATTTGTCAGTGGAAAAACCCTCATTTGTGAGAAGCTGCAAGAGCAGCTGGGCCTGTTTTGGAGTTCAGAAACGCCACATTTCACAAAATAACTCACTCTGATCGACTTAATCTGTAATTATCCTTTAGCTCATCAAGCTCACTTCATTTTTACAAACAGGCTCTTTTATAACATTTGTTTTTAAAGAAATCCTGGAGATTTATTGAAAACATCCCCATGTTCCTGCTTCAAGTAATTATGTCTGATTGTGTAGATCGGTTGTTTACAAAAACAAAAAGCAAATTATCATCATGGGCTGTGGAGGTACTTAAAGGTCCAAATAAATAATATCTTGCTTAGAACTTGTGTTGAGTTTTGAGACATGTTAAAGGAATTAAATTGTCATTAGTTATGATTGTTGCCTCAGGCCCAGGCCGTCCTTGTAAATAAGTATTAGTTCTCAGTAAACTTTGATCCAGACTGAGATGATTCACCCTGTCTCATTTAGTTCAATGACCCAATTTACACAGAGGGTGTAACTACATATAACTTTGTTGTGACACATCAGTTCAATCAGACAATGGCATTGATCCTAAGACTTGCTGAAAGAAGAACATTTCTACAAGTAAAAAGTATTCTCTCACTTTTCTTTCACATAATCTGAACATTTAAAGCTCAATATGTGTAATTTAAAATGACAGATTTATTTTTCATTTAAATGTCTGATTTAAATGTTGAGAATAAAATTAGAATAAAATTATATTTTTGCACTTTTTTTACCTTTAATGGATGTGATCATGTTTAATTAGAATATATTGTCTCATAACAATTACAGAATCCTCAATCAAATCAGATAAAAATGTATCTTTGCACTGAATCATTAACCATTAACCCTTTAAAGCCCAATACAAGAAAAAAAAAGATTTTTAAAAAAACAAACAAAACTGAAGTCTTTATTTGGCTCTTTAACAAAGTAGGGAAAACAATTAAAACATGTGTACCATTTATTACTTCATGATATCACTAAATTATTATAGTTTAGTCTTCTGCTTCCTGGTATCTCACTGGGATGAAGACCAGTTTCAGATTGTGAACAACAGGGTGTTGAGCAAGGTTTTTGACATAAAGTGATGCAACATTTATCCATTTCTCAGAGACAACACGTATCAAATATGATACATTTGGTTAAAGGGGTTAAATTGAAAAATCACTTTGTGATCAAACTTGCAGAAATTTGCAAACCACCGATGATTGGAGCCCTTTCAGATGATGGACATTTCAGGCGTTCTTATGCATCGCCTTTTCCAGTTTTTACTTAAATTTACTGCAGATTTCAAACAAAATTGGATTTAATTCTTTTCAACCTTCTATTTTATTTTGTGGGTATATTACTTTATTACTTATAATTACCATGATACATACTTGATGACACCGGCATGCTTACTCAGTGTTGTTAACTCATTGTTTGCTACAGAACAAGCATTTCCGGGCTTTGTCAGGAAACACTGAGCCTTCTTCTCTGCTGTGCTCACTGAATGTCTCTGCAGCAGAACAAGGGGGGAACTTGCGTAAGACGAGGGTGGACGAGCGAAGGACTGGACCGGGCCTTCTCTAAACAGGAAGCGCTCTCATTGTGCCTAGAAAGGAGAGGGATATCCTTGAGAAAAAAACACAGATGAAGTCACTCTTCGGATCTGACACAGACTCAGACCAGTGACGTGCAGCCGACACTTAGTTCACATATTTGGCAGCCGACTCATTTCCACTGCCGCTAAATGAAAAGTTGACTAAAACTGCTCTATGAAGTTTCTGTTTCTGGATTTGTGGCCTGTATCTTCACATTTGAGTCTCTTTAAGTACTCATTTGTGTCATACCTTTAATAGCTCCAGCTCACCACGCCTGCTTGTCGTGGACCAGTGTTTTGATGCTTTCAATTATTCCCATTTGGAGGCTGCTGTTTCCCAAAGCCCACCCATCTGATAAGCAGGTTGTGATTGGCCTCTTTTCTGGAGACCTGTTTAATTTAACCCCCCGCAGTGATGCTGTGACAACCTCTCAGTGTGCTGCCTCTGATTAGTTAACACACAAAGACATGACAGCAGGACTCTCCGCTCTGTCCTCTTTATTTTGCCACAGTGGGGAGCTGCCCCATCCCTCAGGCCACAGGCAAACCCTTAGCACAGATTGACCGGTCAGGACCCACCCAGCCGTCTCACAGCCAGAAGGGCCTGTCTGTTTTCAGCATGTTCTGTCCAGCGTGCCGGGCTCTGGCTGATTTTTTCCTGTGACGTAAGTGGGCTTGTAGAAAGGAAGTCAGTGCTTCTTTTGTCATGACAGCCCATTTCTGATTTACTGCAGTTTGCTTAGTCTCCATTTGTCTGATATTGTTTTGTTTTTGTTTTGTTTAGCATTAACTGAACATTTTCCTTTAAACTGGTTGCTTTAATACTTTCAGTTCACACCTTAATTTGGCACCTCTGCAAGCATCGCAGCGCACATTCAAACCCTCGGCTCTGAAAAGGTATCGGGGGTCTCAGCTAAGCTATGTGGTGCAGCATTGCGCCTGCAAATACGAATCTCACCTCACGGCATCAACAACACGCACTCCAGCGTGTGCAGAGCCAGCGTGCAAACACAATAATAGAATTCACACCTCTTTGAATAAAATGGGCCGAATGTGGAGCCGTGGCTGAGAATTTAATTTCAGATCGTGTTAACAGTAAATGTCAAATGTCAAGCTGCCATCTCATACGTTTAAGTCCAATTATCAAGTTGAAAGGAAATGGTTTTTTGGTTCAGAAACAGTCATGTCTTTCTGGTTTTCACTTAGATCAAAATCATATAAAAATGCACTTTTTTCTTTAAGATATTAAAGAGTAAAATGGTTTGTGTGTTAGTGAGAGGAGATTCTGTGATTGAGGAAAAAGGAAAAAATGCATAGGAACTATAAGTTTATTTGTACTATGCAGCAATCTCCTTGCTACTTATGGGAATCCCAGAAATAACTTGCTTTTGTCAGAGTCCGGCAGCAGTGCCACACTGTTTCATGTGCAGCTGTGCTGGGCTGTGACCTCTCTTTGAGCTCCTAATAAGGGGAAATGGGAAGAACACATGTAAATGTTGGACATGTTTCTTTTCCATTGCTTCCATGTTGCCGGGCGTTTGACTGTCTGTCTGCAGGCTGGTGCTTATTCAGACAGGCTCTGAAACCTTAAACTGGAGCATTGGCACAGCAGCAGTGGTAATTGAATGTTTTCCACATCATCAAACAGATACAAATCTTAAAAAGTGGCTTCAAATGTTGCAAACAGTGTAATTTACATACAGTCTGCATCGAGGAATGTGTCAATTATATCACCAGAGCAGACATCTGATAATGCCTCTGATCTAAGCCCCGGGATTTGTTTTTGAATAAAAGAAACCAGACAGACTCTAGTAAAATGGCACTTTTTTAAGCGATTCACATAAAGAAATTTGTTCAAAGAGTTGGGAGATGAAAAAAAGCTTCTTTGGACATGGTTGCTACAGTCAGTGGGGAGTTTCTGCCACAAATAAACACAGGAAGAGACGGCCATTTGGGACGTTCTGATTAGACATAAACTGAGTATATTTGAATGTAAGTTATGTCTATATGGAAACATAAACATCCTCATTTCCTATCCTATTAAATCTTCAACACTTTATCCTCATGGAGTCTTCTGCTCCATCTGAGCGCCAGAAGTTTCCATCCTGCAGATAAATGAGTGTTTAGTCATTTTCGGCTTCTTCGTGACTTTGTTTCTGCTCACTTGCAGCTGTGTTTATTAAAATCCACTGTAATGTCAGTCAAATTTCGATCCCATGAGCTTTGCAGAGCCGGGTTTTTAGGCCGATCCTTATGCTTTCATGCCTTCCAGCTTTGGATTTATTATTAAAGGAAGATGGCTCGTGCAGAATTAGTGAAACCAAACACCTTATGCGCACATAGACTCTGAATTGAGACTCCATCTTTCATAGAGGGCAGGGTTTCTCCGTCAGACATGCCCTACTGGAAACATTTATCTCACAGCTGCTGCTACATGAAGTCAAACGAACACTATGTCCGGCTACAGGGTTTCCACACAGTCTGCCACTGAAACACCCTTTACCTCTTTTCTATTCCAAGCCATCCAACCTGTCAGCCATCATTTATGTGTGCTTTCTTTAATTCCCGCTGCAAATTGTTCATAATCAAATGTTTATAGTCTTCCCCATGTGCCATGGCAGTGAGCTTCTCTGTTTCCATTGTTGAACTGGCAAATTTCTGTTGGATGCGTTCTCTGAACTGGGATCGTCCCTCATTTTGGTTGTGATGTCATCTTTGATTTCTGTCTGCTTTCATTTGCACTGCAGAGACCGGATTTATTTGCTTATGTTGTACTTTGACAGCTCGTTATGATAGCTTCGTGGGCTAACATCCACTCCTTCGCCATGTTTTCCTTCTTTTCTTCAGATCTTTGGGTTTCTTTTCTCTTTCATAAAACCCTGGCTGGAGATCCTAGACAAATGGTTTTTGTGTCCCTTTGCTTGACTTCTCTCAAATTTAGGAAAGTTTATTCTTGTTTGTCATGTCGGTGTGAGGAGGCTCACACTTACAGTATACACCCATTACTCTGCCTTCCCCTCAATTTATCAAGTCTGTTTGATGATGAGTCTGTACATTCAATGTCCTGAAAAGTCTCAGTGTATAAGTAAAAACATCTAAAACATTGCAATCTAGACAATCTGACCAGTAAGTAGTACTCCAATAAGAGAAAGTACATGCTGTTTGACAGTCTGCTTGATAGCGGCTGTTACTATTGGCTTGAACTGATTTTAACTACATTTATAAAAGAAATACTCTCTGCTGTCTTTGCAATTCTGTACTTGTATGCAGTGTTGGGGAGTAACGGAATACAAGTACCGCCGTTAGAATACTAATTATGAGGAACTGTATTCCGGTACAGTTACTATTTTAAATCTGGGTATTTAGAATACAGTTACTT
>JBBBVT010000022.1:3946026-3958744 GCA_037177035.1 Craterocephalus eyresii | reverse complement strand
GTGTGTGTGTGTGTGTGTGTGTGTGTGTGTGTGTGTGTGTGTGTGTGTGTGTGTGTGTGTGTGTGTGTGTGTTTTCTTATTCAATTTTCATTAAAATGGGCTGTAGTTCTCTTTGTGCACTTTTTTAAATAAATTTTTGTTTTGGGAAGAAAATGCAATACATACTTATAAAAGATCGACATTTACCCCCCCCCCCCTTTTCTTATAGAGTGAACATAGTGCCTGATTTTTTTATTAAAAAAGGGGGTTAATAAATACAATATTATAACACCATCTTAGAAAGAGTTAAAACAAACATAAAAGTATGAATTGATTAATTGAAATAGGACAAAAAGTACATAAAGACAAGTTGGAATACTTTGAGAGTTTTAGTAAATAAATCAACAGAGGAAAATTAGTCAATAAAAACAGTGAAATTATAGAGCACATTCTTACAACGGGTCTGTGAGTTACTAGTTTCATTAGCATTTGTAGACGCTCACTAATTTGTTGTTTCAAAGATGTCTATTTTTCTGAGTTGGTATTGGAACGCCAACAAACTGGTGATGACGTCGCTTAGTCTGGCGAGCACAGAGTTCCAGACAACAGGTATCTTAACGTGCTATCCCTTCATGTTTTTATCTGCTGCTTTCTGCTCTGACGTTGATGTTGAGCCACATTTATGTACCCTTTACATACGAAAAGTGCAAAGTTCAGACTCGAGCTGAGTTTCAGAAAGTAAAAAAATAGACATTGCAGTAGACATGCTGTTCTGTACAGTCATTCAATAAACTGCAGCTTCTTCATTGTTCCTTTCATGGGTCACATATCAAGTAAACAGCTCGCCACTGCCCCCCATGGATGCTGGTGGTACTACTCTGTTTGCTCCATCAAGGAACGCACCATCAAGGGTCCCAAAAGCAGACCAAATTACGCATTTAAAGACCGAAAATGCTCCGTATCTTAGAGCATGAATGGCCCATTTATATACACACAGACATGCATTCTTATGAACAGAAAGGTGCAAACACAGAAAGGATAATAAAGCTAAAGAATAGCTTTATTGTCATCATACATGACAGCTGGTGAGAGGACTTTTTAAAATCTAGAAAGAGACAACAACAAACTGGCCTGTTAGCCTGCAAGTCGCTAATTACAGCAGTTCTCTGATTAGCTCTGGGAGTAGCTCCTAGATTAACAAGTTTTTACAAAGAAATTCTGTTACCGCTGTCCTGCTTCCTGCTCTGACGTTGACGTTGAACACACACACACTCACACACACACACATTCTTCAAAACCTCAAGGGCTAAATTTGTAGTTTTTCAGCAACCTATCCTTGAAAATGAAGTAAGACAGACCGCTGACCCCTAAATAGACCTCAGAGACTGAAACATCACTTGCACAGGTCAAAGAAAATATTTTACACTGAAAACGGCTGATTTATAGCAACTCAGACTTCAAACGGATTTGTTTAATTTGAACCTCTGGTCTGTCTTACTTCCATTTCACATGACTCTATTCATAAAGTCTGGCGCTAACAATGGTGGGGGAAAAAACCTCTGAGCTGGGGTTGCACAAAAGAAAGAATTCAGTAGAGAAGACGTAGATCCCATACAGCCGGAGCGACGTGGGAGGGATTTTGGTATCGTGTGATTGAGACTTTGCAGCCAAGTGCAAAGACTCACATTTTCTTAAGCATGTGTGTTTTAAAAAATGAGTCTTACTGAGGAAGACATAACGTTGAGTTGTTTTTTGTTAAAGCAGCCTGGTTTATACTGATGTATGAGTTTCCCAGTAACAGCCCACAGCTGTATAGTGAAACCTATAATGCATGACTAAACAGCCTCACACAGTGCGTGCGTGCATCATCGTTCTCTTAAACCTGAGTTATTGCAGCTCAGGTCTTGTCTGGCGTCTTTATTATTACCATTTGCTCCCGCTGTTAACATGTTCAAACTTTCAAACATATCATGAGGTCAGAGGTAGGATGACTGGTGTTTCTGTGCAGCTGCATGTGTAAATGAGAGGGGCCGCATTTAAGCCCAATATGTTTGGATCAGACTGTCAGCGGGAATTCTCGGAACCACGGGGAACATTTATGAGTATCTGGGGTACAAGGTGGATGATCGCTTCTCTCAATGTCTTCATTGTGCTGTGAACATGTGTCGTGGTACAGAGTGGGAGAAGTATAAGGAGCGATACTTAATCCCTTCCATTTTTAAACCTATTAAAGGGCCCAACCAGACAAATGCACATAAAAGACCAAAAACTGTCAATCAACAATGAAATGCCTTCGCCTCAAAGAGTTCTGCATCGACTGAGTGATGGTTTTGGGTCCTTTAAAACAAACAAAAAGGTGCCTCAATCAGCCACGTGATAAAACCTCCCATGAATATAAATCTGTCTCCCAGGACCAAAAACTTTTTTTTAACATCATGATAAAAGGAGCACATGATGCAGCAGCACTGCAGCTGATAACAGCAGAGTACATGTTGTGCTCTGTAACACAACAGGGGTGCAATAAAGTCAGTTTGGGAAGCTAAAGAATAAGTTTGTGTTAACATGTTGTTGCAGCAAATCAAAGCGCTGAAATGAGCGGCCTCATGGCAACTTTTGGATTATGTTTCAGGTGCACACCAGGGCCAAAAGGCTTGTGTAAGACCTTTGACATAGATCTATATGACATGGGTCTGCAGAGCTGCTTGAGCTGTGCATGTCTCAACTTTTTATTGGATTCCTCTGTCCTGTGGAGGCAGTGTTGAAAAAAACATTCAAAATGTAGGCCCCTTCTTTGTTTTGTGTTTCCTTCTGTTAGTTTTGGAGAACCAACTCTTATGCCCAAGTTGGGGTTCAACTGAATTTGTTTATTTGTGCCCTTCAACACAGTCCACATATACAAGGTCCTAAATAGATCTCCTACTTCTCCTACTTGTCTTAATATGTTTTCAGGCTTCTTCCTTTTGCCTGGTGACCTCCGCTGAGGTCTCTTCCTTTTCCGATTCAAGCAAAGGGTTAACCAATCAGCAGCTGATTACCGCAGACTTTTCCATCTTGGAAGAATGCACATCTGGTAAAAACTACCCAGAATCCTTCTGTCTGTGTGCTGAGAGCAGACAGAAACATGCAGGAGAGAAAAATCTCCCATAATGATTGAGGTTCAGATATTTCATGTCTCCAACTGTTCCTGAAATCAACAACAATCCTGAATCATTTGATTCAAAATGCAATGTCAAAGCTGAGGTAAAATAGTCAAACCATAGTCTTCAGCCATCATGTCGCCACTAAACAATTTGGGGAGAACAATTTTAGTAGTGTATATTCAGATTTCCCAGACTGAAATGGATCATCACTGTTAGTGTTGCTTTGGAAAAGCAGTGAGTTTTGTTAGATATGGAAGTAGTTCTTTGGCTGAGGGGAGGGAATGTAAATTAATCAATACAAGTCAAAGGCTCTAAAAAACATTGAGGTTTGAAGGAGATCACGGGGGCTTGAAAATGGTGTCATAGTTGTTTAGAAAGTGCAGATGTCTTGCTAAGAGATAAGTTAGCGGTTGTGGGGTGGGGGTGGGTCGGGGGTGTTGATGTGTGGCAGAGAAAGGCAATTCAGAGAATGAAGAGATGTGATCTTAATAAAGATATAGAGGAAACTGTTGCAGTCGGTTCTACAAATACAAATAATAGAAATATGTCTGCTAGAGGCGACAACTGAGTTTATTGTATCAAACAGGACTTTGAATCTTTTGAATTCAGGACATGAGATGAGGAAAGTGGGAAGATATCTTTTTTAATATTCTTTAAAAAAGCAGTCAGCTCAGTAAGACAACTTATGAACTTGGTTACCTGCCAAATTATCTCAACCTTTATGCACTTTCCTTATACATTGCAAGTATTTTCATTCATGGAGATTGCTATACGTTTTGCTTATCAAAAGTCACTGTAAGATGAACAAACATGAGTAATTAAAGGATTTGGGAGAAAAAGGAACAGAACCGCAAAGTGAAATACAGTTAAAAAGAGCCTTTCTACAGCGTTCTGGTTAATGAGCCACCTTCTAGATACCACTTTAAACACAAGGATCACCATAGATTGAACCTAAAGAATGGTCCAGTGTATGCCCCTTCCTATGAGAGGGAACCAGAAACAAAGACTGGACAATGTTAAAACTCTGCAGCTTCATTTCAGGCATCGTTGTCATTATCCATCCATCCATTTTCTGAACTGCTTAATCCAATTGGGTAGCGGGTGTGCTGGAGCCTATCCCAGCTATCAACGGGCGAGAGGCGGGATACACCCTGGACATGTCGCCAGTCTGTCGCAGGGCCATTGTTGTCATTATTCAGGGTTAAATCACCATTTGATAATAGAAACTAAAAAGTCAGCAGAGAAACAGACAGGTCCACCAGGAGGTTGGTAAAATGAAACACAAAATCATCTTAATTTAGTCATCAAACTGTGGTTTGATGTGTCCTCAGGTCACAGTGAAATATACAGGTTAAGTGACCCCAACTGTTTCTCAGTCGTCATTTCACCTTTGAATAAAACTATGAAGGGAGAGCGTGAGTATTCTAGTGTACAGGGATGGGGACATTATCTGGAATAATTGTAGCTAAGAAAGGAGGGAGGGTTTCTTGGGGGTGATGGTGCAGGACTGGCTGGGAAAAAAGGTGCAACAGAGATGTATCATATTTTGAGCTGTTCGTTGAAAGATCCTTTGATTGGGAGAAGAGACCAGAGGAAGGACTATGGACATGCATGCAATGTAATAGACACTGTGCTCAGACTGAGGCATGAATTTAAAGTTGGCCTCCAGGAAGTGTATGTATGTATGTATGTATCAGAAATCATGTGATGAGTAAAGAGTACTGATTGATTTGGCAAGTAGAGTCGTCTTACATATCACTGTTTGTAAAACTGGGATTCTATTTATTTATTTTTTTAATTGGCAAGAAATTGAGTATGCAGGGACCAGTACACCACTCACACTGATGGATCCCCCCCAACTTTCAGAACAGGTCAATTGAATTGAAGATAAATTGAAATATGTAACCCCCCACACACAAATAAAGAAAGCTTAGGAAGCACTCTGTGTTGCTTTTTGTATGAAAGGTGCTATATGAATAAAATCTGACTTGATTAGAAAACAAAGGGGGCTGTTCCTTTCCTATTTCTTGCCAACAAACTAAGTGTTACAGTTAAAATAATAATTAAAGGACAGCCATGTTCTATAAACTTTTCCTTCCAGTTTTTTCCAAGAAATCAAATTTTCTGAGTTCCAGATGTCTCATAACATCTGTCAGAAGATTTGAACAAGATGAGGCTTCTGTTTGTTTCCAGTTGAGTGAAAATCAATCTTAGAGCAAACACAAGTTGCTTTACTCCAGCCGATTCACTGCATCCGAGAGCAGGAATCAGGCCCTGCAGGGAAGAAAAGATTTTCCACAAGATTAAGAAACTCAAACACTAATAAATTAGGTTTTGTCATGTTGGACTGTTGCAGTTTTATTAGTTCCGACATGAAACTGGGAATGTCGACGCAACTTGAGCTTACAAAATAAAAGGAGCTGTAGCATAGGGGAAACAGTGACTGGCATTATTGAAAAGAAGAAGGCTCAATACCATGGAGTCTCTGGACATCAAACTGATTGTTCAGCTGTACTTATGCTGGTCGATCAGAGGAGAACGTGCACTTTAAACCCACTCCTGACCTGAATTCAGTGATCAGCAGACCAATACCATACATGCCTAACGATGAAAAAAGACAAACTGAAGGCAAAGGGCAAAAAACCCCACAACTTTTAAAAGAAAGATCTTTTTAAAAGGACATAAATATGGTTCGAAAAACCTTATATGACTACACGGTAAATTCATTAAGTAAAAATCACTCTGGGTCTGTTGGAAAGATAAAACTAGATCGCTGAGATCTCTAAAGAAAAAAGCAAGAAAAACATTTTTATTTGCATTTTAATTTTTTTTTAACAAGAAAAATACGAAAAAATGTTCTTTAGCAAATAGTTGAGATAAAAGTTAAAAATAAAATAATGACAGTGAAATGGTCATATATATTACCAAACCAACGGTTAAGGCAGGTTTATTTAATCTATTCTTTGCTAGGATTCATAATTATCACTGAAAATGTGGACCACGAAGGTTTAAGAATAACGGCCTACCTCTAAAACATGATGGAGGTTAAATCGTGCTGTGGGGCTTCATTGCTAACTTTGGTATCATGAGCACAACAAAGCTTAAATTCAACAAAAAATATGTTTTCCTTCATATCTGCCTTTGTTATTTACTGTAAGCGGTTTTAACTCTTCTGTGTTGTGTCACATGCGTTTTCCCAAACTGCCATCTCACCTCATTCCCAAAATGTTCTGGTTGAGTTTTCGGGTGTTACTGTTCCCATCACTCAGTCTGGTCGCCATTGTTATAAAACGATCATGCGTCATTCCTCCTCCAGACTGGCTCTTGTGCAACCGCCTTCTCTACTCTGCACCTCTTCTTGATACTAGATGAGCCTCTTCAGAAGTATTTGCTGATTTTAATATCCTCTTGCTCTACCTCTTATCTTTTCAAAATAAACTAAGAGCTGAGTTCAATGAAAAGCATTTTATGTCACAATCTGAAGTGTTTTTGGTTTAGTTGTTGTTCTATGTTTTGTCATCTCCTCAGTCCCGTGACTTTCCCGTAACTGTTTTTATTTTGTACATTTATCCCACTTCTGTGTTGTGTTCACTTCCATCACGCCTGTTTTTTTTTGCTAATTCGCTCATCTTGCTTTTGTTTAGTAAGCTAACCTCAGTGTACACGCCTCGGTTTCATTTGTTCACGGCAGGGTTCTTGTCATTGTTTCCCCCTGTCATCGTTCCATTGTGGTGTTCTGCTTCCTAGCTCAGGTTTTTGCTGCGTGGTACGCTTTTTCAGAGATGGGCAGATTTCTTTAGTCATCTTTTTTTCTTTTTTTAAATGTGAAGCTTCAAATCCTCAGAGACAGACCATACCAGCAAAATTTAGTGTTCGGGTAAAGCGTCAACAAACTTCCATATGATTCACACAATTTGGTTTGTTCTACTTCCAAGAAATTCATTTTAAAGCACTTGTTTCATTCTGAGAATCGTTGTCCATTTATGAACATGATACATGTGTAAATATGTTTTCCTGTCACTGATTATAATTACTTGAAACATGACTTAGATTGATATGACATCATTTCAGCTTCACTGATTTGTTGGTATGATTTGGAAGGTGAATTATACATCTATATTTGTCAGAAACTACTTAATGTTATATCGTTTATCATTTTTATGCACGTATTTAAACCTCAGTGGTTGCAGGGAGGCAGTTAGCAAGAAGTTAAATGATCAAACATCTGCCTTTGTGGGTGGCGTAATAAGATAAAATGTTTCCATGTGAGACTGGTTTATTTGCATTCTCCATCTTTATAGGTCTCTCACAATGAATGAAACGGCACCAAAGACCGGCATGTACGAGGCCTCCAGTAACTTTGGTCACATGATCACAGAGATTTGCTACAAGCCTCAACACAGTGATACAAACCAGTCTGCTTCAATACAGTGACACAGACTTCAGCCTCAGAGTCAAATTCCTGCCTCTACTCTTTTAGGTTTCTTGACACACGTTGACCTTTTTGTGCAAACTTTGTTAAACAGTGTAAGGAAACTAAGTTTGAAATGAACCCTGACTTGAATCCAATTAAAAAACTTTGGTGGGAGCTACAGTAATACAGTGATTTTTGGCACTTACCCCGTGAAGGATGGCAGAACCCATCTGCATCAGCTGCTGTCTCATTGCAACTTCAGCCAGCATTTGCAACATTTTCACTTCTTTTGGAGTTCCATGTTTAGGATTCAAGGCTGTCAGTCTGTGTCTGTGTATTGAATCTCAAATTCCCTCTCACTTTAGCCAATCCCAATAGAGAATTTATAGTTAAACAATAATAAATTCTTCTGACTTTCTTCACGGTTTGATCGGCAGAAACCCAAAGGTCCAAAAGATAAATATTCTCTTATTTTGTCCCTGTTTTCCTTGGCTTATCTGTTTGTTGGACACTGGAGCCTTTTGGAAAAGCACTCTTCATAACTGGCATGTCTTTTGCTTTTATTACAGCCTTCTTCAACATTTTTTCCCACGCCCATGGAGAGTCATTCCAGCAGTAATGCCTACAGTCACTAAGCTGTCATGATTTGTCATAAATCGTTTTCTCTTTGTAAACAATGCTGAGTCATGATGCCCACACTGCCGGGCTTGTCAGAACGTGTGTGCTTTGTCACAGTTACTAACCGCGCCAGAAGGACCAGCGGATACACCTACAGCTTTCACTAGAATCTGCTGATTAAACAATGATTGACTTCATTTTTCAACCTTTCTAGATCAATTTATTATTTAGTTCCTCAATACAGGAGTTTGTGCTAATGCATGTGTGTTTATGTGCTTGTACGTGAACAAGCGCATGCCTGCTGTATGCGAGGTTTTGCGTAGGAGGCTGAGTGTGCAGGCGACCTGGATTTCCCACCACTGGCCACTCAACTTCAGGAAGCAGGAAGCGAAGCTGCAGCATGCTGTTCGTGCCCCTCACTGATCATCGGCACCGTGACACTCTGCAAGCATGCATTTTGTGATTTGTTTGCAAATGCTGCCCGGGACATCTGGGGTAAAAGTTCATGTGCTGTTCCAACAAAACCTCAATCCACTCAACAAATCCTGGCGATGTCAAGCGTCCCACGCAGGGTGCAGGTTACACGGTGCACGCAGCGTGCAAGACGTTTTTTGCTCGGTCTTATGTGTCTAGATTTGCATGAATTCACCAGAGATCTGGATGAAAAACTAGAAGCAGCTGCAATCCATCCCGGGCCTCCAACGCCTTTCCCAAAGCAAACAGTCCCAACTCCAACAAAAATACACTCTCCAAGCATCAGCTGTGAAGAGCCAACAGAGTGGGCACAAGTTTTTTTCTTTTTTTTTAACCACACATGAAACGAATGCAAACTTATCCTGTTTCTCAGTCCATCCGCTCCACACCTGTGTTTCAGGGGGCGAAGCTGCTGCTGCTGTCCAAGGATGTCAGAAAGGTCACGTTCCAGCAGAACATGTGGAAGCTAAAAGAGACACCAGGTGGGTTTGCTGACGGGATGCCAGCGGAGGAATGTGTCTGTCAGCGTTGAACTTGTCCAGAGGGAATCAACCCTGGAATGTGTTTGTGTCGGAGCTGAAGGTGACGGGATCGGTGGGCTGATTTCGTGTTTCTGGAGCCGCCTGCGTCATTTGTGCTGCAACGTAACCTGCTTCGTAAAAAAGGATTTAATAAAAATGAAAAAAAGAAAAGTTTACGAATGTGCAAGTGTTCACATGTCCCTCTCTGTTAGAGGGGTCTAGAGGGATCATGGTGGGGCCCCATCTGAGGAGCACACCGGGCCCCAAATTGTAGCAACCTGTCCCAAAGCCCCTCCAGGGGTCTGACCCCGGGGAGTCCGAGGACCAGTTGCTGTGCAGACTGCTCTGCTTACATGAGCAGCAGGGTCAGCGCACATGGCCAAACCACTTGCTTCAGATGTCAGCGGGTAATTTACTGCGGTCCTTAAATGTCACACATGTTGAACTTCCTTATTCGAAGAGGCAGAGAATTTTCGATTTCTTTAATGTCATTGATAAAAAATGAGAAAAAAAAACATGTGAGTTAATGTAGCCTACTGGTGTATAAATATCCGTTTGTTTCTTTTTTTTCCCTCCACTGTCCTGCAGCAGATTAGAAAATCCTGCATCGTGGGGAAATGGAGAAGTTTGGCTGCTCCAGGTTTCAGTTCAAGCAAAAAAAAAATACCATACTTGTGTTTTCAAAGGGTTCCTCAGACCAGGTGGTCTGTTCCCACTGACCTCTGAGATTTCTCACATCCAAACTTTTGGAAAGCCTCATGAAAGTGAGTGTGTGCCTGCAGCTCAGTTGGGTGTGTTTATCCACTGAATCCTGGCATGCCATTGCCTGGACACACTATCATCTACCCACTGACATCTCAGAGCCCTGCTGATCAAATCTTACATGTTTGTGCCATTGCCCTGGAGATTTATACCACAAAACCTTTTATAGCATGCAAATGCCCTTCAGACATGCTGTTACATGATGTCAAAGCAGTAACAGTGAAGAAGATGGCAGTAGGAGATTAGCGTGCCACGTGAGGATACAGGACAGTGAAAACAGGAAGTGAAAATGTTCATCATTACTTGGCAGTCTATTACTTTACATCCTCTTCTATGCATGCAAGATAAATCAAGCAAATGCCCCCCTGTGACTTCTTGTTACAGCCTAATAGTTGCTCTAAATAGTGCTCTGACCTCTGACAATCAGACAGCGTGTGCTTTAAAACACAACATCTGTATTCCTTCCATCCTCAGGCATAGTGCTGGGACCAACACTGCGCTGAGGGCAAACCGCTGCTGTCAGTGCCAATAAAAAAAATAGTATGGGAGGTTTCCGTCCAGTCGTTCCAGTCATTTGGGTCTGGTGCAGCATCTTTTAGAGACAAGGCTTAAAAATGCTCAGAGAGGTCAGAGTTCTTTGTATTGCTGGGTTTCATATACAGTACAGTGCGACCCCACTGGACAAAACAAAGATGTCTGAAAGAAATTCCACAGAAGGGGATTGCCATGAGAATCACAAACTGGACTGTGAAGGTAAAAAAAGTATTTACTCTGTGTAACAGTTTTCTGTCAACTCAGTTTCAAGGTTTGGGAATTGATAGGAAAGTTAATTGTTGCTCTAGAAGCCATAGCACTCTTACTGGTGCAAGAGCTCCCTCTGCTGGAAATGTCATGGAAGTACTTCTAACTTTAACATTGGGCACTTACAACATTTGTGAACAATCTTGTTTTTATATTTATCAAAACTGTCCCTTCTTACTTTGTAAGAGTTGTAAAATAATTTTCAGCTTATAAAAATATGATTGTACCAAAGTATCGCTTCATCTTAGCCTGTATTTTTCTGCCATGTACAGTGCTGCATAGCCCCGTTGTTCTGTTTCACAGATGTGAAAAGCTAAGATAAAACAAGTATGTGATCAACACAGGCATCAGTTTCCTATAAAACACTGAAACAGAGTACAATATTGTGATCATGATGTCTTGGTGAATTCCTTTGTAAAGTTACAGCAGCGGGGATTTCCACTTAACACAGCAGGAAAAGTCCAGGTGTAATCAATAAATGTCAGTAATGGCTCTGTTTCATTAAAATGTCATGACAGTGAGCGTATGTGTGGAAAACCTGGACTATGAAACGTGCCTCTATAAATGGAAAGTTGTCAGTGCCAGTGTTAGTAATCACATCTGCACTCTCTCGGCCTGTGGTTAGAATGAATAAATCCAAAGCATTTGCAGTTCACAATAAAGCCTCTTTTCTCTTTAGGTTTGCTTTATTACACGTTCTTTCATTAAAGTGTATATTTTCTTTTTCATAATGCTCAGTGCTTTTTTGTGATTAAATAGTTTTATTTGCAATTCATCTTTTTTCCCATTGGGAGTGGCATCAATTATGGTACATAAATTGTGCATTGTATGCTACAAAATTTTCCATGCTTTCCTACCCATCCCTCAAGCCTTAATGCTCTGATAAAGGCAAATCATGACTTTTAGTAAAGAAAACACCAGGTATTGATATCGGTAAATATATATCTGCAGAAAGGTAATGAAACCTTCAATTCATCTTCTAAGTTTGTTTTTTAATCAGATCTGCTGCCATATACCAAAAAAGGATATTGTGTTGTTTTGTGTTATGGATCCAGGCTGTAGATATTTCCAAAAATAATCAAATACCAATGTGAAAAATTAAGTGTGTGTTTTGATTTCCATCTTACCACTATTTATTTATTTATTTATTTTGCTGCTGTTAAACCAGCCAATAATATTCATATTTCCATACTGTGATGCATTTCTCTTAGATAGATTATTTAAAACAAGTATTTTAGGGTTTTCTGGGACCTTTCCAAGTAAGCCTCTGCCCAAAAAATGGCAACAGTTTGGCATTCCCAAATCATAAGTAAGAAAGTGGCTGGTTTATTTGGAGACCATGAGGTACAAAAAGAGATCCCCCATTCGATAAAGTTGGAAAGTGTCAAATAAATTCTATGCATGAATTAATGAGGACTAATCTGATGGCTGTTTCATACATCATCCCATTGAAATTTTGGATCCTAGTCTGATAAATCCCTTCTCCATATTTAATCTAAAACTAGAGCTTTTTTATTTTATTTTTTATTTTTTTGTAATTTTGATTGAGCTTGAGTTTTTTAAAGCTACATTGTTTCACTTTTAGGACTTGAATACATGTAAGTTTGTTATAAGTTTTAGTTTGTTATAAAAAGAAACGAATTCCCAGCACACTGTCAGGGTCCTTACTAATATTTCATCAAAGGTAAAAAAAAAAAAGCCCGGGGATGGTTGCAACAAAGGGATAGTTGTAACACTCACAGTTTGACCAATCAGAAATGACCTGTGGTGATGTCATCAACACAGTTTGTGCCCAATTGAAAATTAAGCTCTCTGGCAAAGACTTGTGTCTCTAAGTAGAAAACTGCCTGTTTTGGAGCCAAAACCTGGATTCAGGTAAGAAACCAAATTTTTAATCAGAAATATTTTTTGCCTTGTGTCCATTGTGTTCTAGATACAGTTGTGTCACTTCTATTAGTTCAACAAGCAATTTCTCTAGTTTAATTTGATGTGTTACATTAGTGGTAGCT
>JBBBVT010000022.1:3934568-3945926 GCA_037177035.1 Craterocephalus eyresii | reverse complement strand
CTCCAGAAAGCAGCAACTAAAGTCAACAAAGTAACATCTGTGAGATGAGTCGCCAAAGCCCACAATATCTGCCATGTTACCTTGTACAGATATTGCAGAGTAGCTACACGGAGAGGGTAATGGTAAGAAGCCCCACGTAGGTTACCATAGTAGCCAGAGGTTTTTCAGTAAGGAACAGGAGGGACTTAAACACTTCTTAAGTGTTTAAAACAGTTCAACCCACTGTTCAAATGCCATTAAGTTCTTACGAAGTAGGCTACTTCATGCAAATTTGCACCACACTGTTCGAAATTAGCATGTAAGTTAGTTAGTTGTTCCGAAGATGTGTTCAAACACATTTTTATATTACCTTGTTTCAAACTACAAATTACGGACACAACACACAGAACTTTTTCATTTATTTTTCTTTATATAGTTTATTTTATGTTGTTTGTATTTTTCATTTTATTGTATTAATTTTTCTTGCACGTAATTTGTCTTTTTTGTTTATTTTATTGTTTTTATTTATTTTGTCTCAAAAATGTATTTGGTCCTTCTTTATATTTTAATTGAAATGCTTCCAAACATCTATTTGAGATTATCTTTTTTGAAGATAATAATTTGATTGTTACATCCATCCCCAGGTAGTGTTACAACTCACCCCGATACAGGGGTAGATTGTAAAAACATACCACTTTGCATTTAACATTCATTTAATAAATCTGTGATGGTCTGGTAGAAATCCAAGTGTATGTCATTTATAGCTGACAAATAAGACTATAATATGTCAAAATTTTAGACCTTTTGCACAAAGGACTACTGAGTTATATTTGCTCAAACAAAAATTTTTACAATCATCCCCGGTCTCCCCTACCCCGCTGCATTGTTAACAGAATTATTTTGCTGAAGACTAAAGCCTTTACACACACACACAAACACACTCACACACACACGTTTCAGCCATTTGGCAGAAGAAAG
Source organism: Craterocephalus eyresii (assembly GCA_037177035.1). NCBI lineage: Eukaryota > Metazoa > Chordata > Actinopteri > Atheriniformes > Atherinidae > Craterocephalus > Craterocephalus eyresii. The sequence continues at coordinate 3,944,969 of JBBBVT010000022.1, read as the reverse complement.
CAATTTTGGTGTTAATTTTTTACATATAATCACACTGGCTTCTGTTTTAGTCCAGTTAAAAACAACCTAAGCTCTCACTTTGCAGGCTAGCTGTTAACAAATGGGGTTTTCCACCTTCATCACTTTGATAAAAGGATTTTAATGATGCAGAACATTAACTGCAGATGACCAGGAAAACAGATTTGTCAGCTAACTTAATTATGTTAATTGTGCTCGTGCTTACTGGCGCTTTTAGATTTTCAAGTCAAAGTTTTTAATCGCTTAAATGGAAGCTCTGGTCGGGTGTAGTAAGCCCATGAGCAAGCAGTGTAAAAACGGGCAAAACACTGGCTGCTGCTGCTGCTTAATGTGGTTGAACAAGCTAAAAGGCCTTAAAGCTAAGTTATTAAACTGATCTAAATTTAAATATTTTATTTAACGTCCTCTAAAAGATTGATAAAAGTCAAACTTAGCAAGTTGCCTGGACTTGAGAAATTATTCCGTAAAATTATGATAATTGGCTGAATTATGAAGACTGGCAATCATTACTTGGCTCCAGGGTTACAAACTAAAGTTTATCCGACAAGAGACAGACTTCATTAAAATAAACACAAATGATTATTGGATAAACAAATTTAATAAAGGTTTAAATGTTTCCATAAATAATATTTTCTTCAGCCTAATGTTTGCTAATGTGTTTGTTTTCCTTTCAAACTTAATTACAAGCTCATCAACTAATCGCATGGCAGCAAATCATTGCCTCAATGTGAAGACATGATCAAGATGACATGCTGAAGTTCAAACTGAGCATCTAAATGAGGAAGAAGGTGGATTTAATAACTCTAAATGTGGCATTGTTGGTAGCAGATGGACTGGCCTGAGTGTTTCAGAAACTGCTGATCTGAGATTTTCACACACAACCATCTCTATGGTTTACAGAGAATAGTCTCTGTTCAGGGTGTACCCTGCCTCATGCTCATACGTCTGAATTTGATGGACACATCATAAAAACATGAATCCATTCTGCCTTATACTGATGGCTAATGCTGCTGAAATGTGAAAAGGTGTGTGGATGTTTTTTTTTGCCGCATTTATTTTGTGACCCTTTGTAGCAATTGAGCATCATTTAACATCAAAGTCTACCTTATTGTTTTTGATCATGTCCATATCTTCATGAGAACAGTTTTCTGGTGGCTATACTTCCAGCAAGATAATGCACCAAAGCTCAATCATCTCCAAATATTTTTCAGAAAATGAAAATAAGTTACTGCAATGGCCTCCACAGTCGCCACAACTCAATCTACCTTTGGGATGTGGTGGAACAGGAGATTGTCCTCATGGATGTGCAAGAACTGTGTGATCCTGTCATGCTAATCTGGAGAATAACCTCTGATAGTGTCTACATTGCCTTGTTGAATCCATGACAGGATGAATTAGGGCAGTTCTGGAGGCAAAGGCAGTTCAACTGGTCATAAAGTGACCAGTGAGTGTATTTCTGCAGCTCTATCTATTAAAGTGAAAAAAAACATGTGTAAATAAATTCCACATTTATCTGAAAATGTTAACTTTTATCTAAATTAATGTCTTGAAGTAGTTTCGACAGTTGTGTGCAATTAAAAAAGAAAAGCAAAGAAGGACAAATGGAGAGTAGATAGGTCTTTTCCCTCTGCCTGCTGCTACTCCTGTCGTTTCCTCTTTCCACCACGGTACCACCAGATGTCGCCACATAGTCAGAGCACTGCACTTCAGTGATTGATCGAGACTGTGCCATTCCCAGTAAAGGGATCCACACAACCTCCATAATGACTGGGCAAAGCAGATTGAAACAACAGTAGCCACAAAGATCTGATGAGACGTAAAGAACAGGTTGCATCACTTTCTATGCTGTGGAGCCGTTTGTCAGCCCATAAATGTTGTGTTCAGCTCATGAAATTTACTCATGTACCCTTTAAATTTAGCGTTTTTTCGACGTGGGTAAGGCTCAGCCATTCGTCTGACTTTGTTTCATACAGTTATGATTCATTGTACCATAGATTACACGTTGTATTAAGCTCACTGTTTTGCCAGGGTTTACAGAGAATGGAGACGAGAGAGGGGGGCGACTTTGAGAAAACAAATCCCGCTCTTTGAAGCAGGTTCAACATGGGGGAAATCTCGCTTTTTGTATTTTTATTATTAACAACTCATCGAACCATGTGAAGACTCAATGGGATCGATGAGATAAAGAAAACATTTAACCGAAGTAGCCTTGTCTGAGCCGTTTCTGACCTGCATATGCCGCTTTCATTTATCCAAACAGATTCAAAGTTCCCCCAGGGCGTTTCAGTTCCTATGAAATGATGTTATTACACCGATTCCTTGGTGGCTACTATCTCTCCCATCTGCGATACAGGCCGAATAAAATCTCAACATCGATCTTTTTTGTAAAGCTGAACATTTGTTATTGTTCAAATATGCGCGAAGTGTCTTCAGGATGAAAGGAAGGCCTTGTTAATTTGAGCGTTTCCATATTCCGCTCAATCCATAAAAAAAGAAAAAAAGAAAAAAAAAGAAAAACAGACAAGAAGAAAAGCACCATAGACCTCGTTCCAAATTTAATGTTCCATCACTTTTTATGACTACATGGTTCTTTAAATAATGACCAGAATTAGATGGAGGTCTCTCTTTTGTCAGTTTAACATCGGGAAACACTCAACGTGAACTGCGTGTGTGGAACGGTTTGGCGCATCTGAGAGAGTCCTGTCCACCATCGGTCCCCAAGAACTGACTCCATAACTCAGCGCCATACCTTCAGCTTTTTTTCCTGTTTTCAGCAGTGATTTGATGCTCCTTTCTCTCGCCTTGCTGAAACCACACAACGTGCAATGGGGCCTGTTTCCAATCTGAAGACATGCGTGATGAATTTGGGAAATCATCTGCAGCTTTGCTGGTACCATATAGCCCACCCAGTCCGGACCTAGACCCCCTCTGCCCGCGGCTATCAATACGATTAGAGGCAGGAAATGTGGGAATCCCCAACAAAGGGCTCCATCATTAAACACAAACAACCAGAGGCCTCCTAACAATACCAAAAGCACCCTCCTCTCCTCTCTTCTTTTATGTCTGAGCAAGTGAAAATCTTTTACTTTCATCAAGATATCGGCATCCTGCTTAGTTGCAAACTTATTTAAGAAGATAATCTGATGGGGTTATGATGGAATATGAGGTTATGCAGACTGCAGATCAAATATTATTTTTTTCTCACTTTCGTAAATGGTGGCGTGTTTCTTTGGAGGCACGAGAGACCGAGGGACTGTCCGCTTTTCATCAGTTTGTTCAGCTCTCGTGGGCAACAAATTATTATTTTCACATCAGCACAAAATCAGTCATTCCAGTTTTATCCTCTGTTGTACGTCTGAAAACGTGTAATTGTGAGTCAAGTGTGAGGATAAAGCCCGGCTGCAGGAGAGGGGGATTAAGGCTTAAATCCCAGCCTCACGTTAGAGAAATGTTTGGGGATTTTCCCCTCTTGGCTCTTTGATTTCAGGGCGATGATCTGAGGAGGACACCGTAAATGTGCACATTTGTATATCCTTTGTATATCCTTTTCATTCTTCTCTTCCATCACAGCTGCACACGTGAAGTGCAGATGCGTTTTTGTTGCAATACATAACGGTTAAAGACAACTCGTTTAAAAAATGTTTTACTCTATTTATATCTTTTAAAAAATAGGTTTTATGTTTACCGGGAAAGCTTCAAGGTTTCTTCCATGCAAGTATATAAAATTAGTTGCACAAGAGTATAAAAGTGAATCTTCCAAAAGACAAACATTTCATCTACTTTATTTTCCGTGCGCGTTGTTACAGTGTCAACTTTATTCTAAAACTAACTTAATAACCTTTTAAAAGTTTTTTTGATTTCCTGGATCTCTTGTGTCGCGTCCCGCTTTGCACTCGGGTGATGGTGCACCGGCTCGCTGCTGTGGCCCTCTCAGAAGGCTCCTCTTTGCGTCACTTTCATTGGTCAGGATCCTCTCCCTCGTGACATCACAAACAGCCGACCCGCAGGAAGGCAGCGGTGATTACAGATGATGCTGGACATCTCTGAGGACGCGCACACTTTCCCACTTTACGCGCAATCGATCGCAGATGCGCCTTTTGCGCTGAAAATTAAAGCGCATCGGCGCTGATGCTTTGCGGTCCGAAGATTGGGTTTTCTTTTTAGAAGCAGGCTCTGGAGTGCTCCCGGATTTGCCCTTTTTGAGAGCGGAAATGGGCCGTGTGTGAAGTTCTGTTCGTCGCACTTCAACAGTAGGGCTGTCAGTCACCCACCTGTTGCCAGGTGGTCTTAGTTTAACCTGCGGACGTTTACTATGACATTGGGTTTGGAAGACATTGTCATGGAGGATATTGTTATTGACGTCGTGGGGGTAGAAGGCAAAGACAGCGGGGAGGAGCAGCTCTTACCTCCGGATGGATCTCTGAGCGAGCAGGAGCGCAGCGCGGAGACGAAAGACCAGGACATCCTCAACCCTTCGCCGGAGTCTCCATCTCCTGCAAAAACTAAAAACCCCGCTTCAGTGAAGCCTCCGTACTCCTACATCGCTCTGATAACCATGGCCATACTGCAGAGCCCCAAAAAACGCCTCACCCTCAGCGAGATCTGTGACTTCATCAGCCACCGCTTTGCTTATTACCGGGAAAAATTCCCGGCGTGGCAGAACTCCATCAGACACAATCTGTCGCTTAATGACTGCTTCGTGAAGATGCCCCGAGAGCCCGGGAACCCCGGGAAGGGTAACTACTGGACGCTGGATCCAAACTCCTCCGACATGTTTGAGAACGGGAGCTTCCTGCGGCGGAGGAAGCGCTTCAAGAGGCAGCATTTTCGCTTCGATCCACTGAAGGAGCAGCACCTGGAGCCCAGCGGTTTGCACGGCTTCGGCCACGGCGCATACGGACTCAGTACGGCGGCTCTACAGCTGCCCGGCTTGGAGATTTACCCCTACCTCCATCCCCACGCGCATTCTCCGTGCGGCCCCGCTGCCATCCCACCTGTCAGCAGCATCCTGCCGGCTCTGTCCAGCTTCTTCTCTCGCAGCGCCCTTACAGCCAAGGCTTTCCTGCAGGCGCAGCCGGGCCTCGACGCCTTCTCCTCGGGCCAGCGCAGCGGTTATTCCCCTCCTCTGACCTCCAGCACTGCCTACGTCTCCCCCGCGCTTTTCCACCCTGCGGCGTCTCCGCACTTTCTCACTTTGCACCAGGAGTACCAGAAACTGACTCAGCGTGGTTCTGGAGAGCTGGCCAAACACATTAACACTAATAATGATTAAACCAATAAAAACAGACTCTAAACTCGCGTTTTCTCAGGTAAAAGAGACTTTTTAAGAAGCCTTTCACAGTTTCTCCAGCAAAGGAAAATTGATGTTTTACAAGAACATTGTAGATAGCTACGTTAGAAATTATCCCTCCTTCACACTCTTATGGCAAAATTTTTTTAAACACTTTCAGCAGGCGCTTTTTTAAAATAATTGATTCTGAATTATTATCTTTTTTTCTAATATTTAAATGACGATTTTCTATATTTTTTTCTTTGGAAAAGAAATAAAGTTGAATATTTAAACCTTGCGTTAGTCATTTTGCAGATATCTGTTTGGGGATATGAATTAGCATCTAGCCAACTTTTTAAGCTGCTTATACTTGTTTTTGTTTTATTGATTTTAAATGTAGACTAATTCTGTGCTATTAAGTGGTTTGACTTTGCAATATGAGACAGATTTATTTATTGAGATTTTCAAAGGTGTGCCTATAAAGAAATTGAGAAACAGTAATTTGAATCAAAGCAGTCTCTCAGACCTTTAAGCATCATCTCTGCATGATGTGATTTTAGAAAACACATAGTCAGAAAATGCTTTGTAGCCCAAGCTATTTAATAAGATTAAATCGTTTTTAAAAAGCTGCGTCTCGGTATTTTTTTTAATGTAGTCATAATCGAAATGTGTGCAAAGACAGTAAAATAACGCAGCTGGTTGCACTGAGACACCCTGCTGATGCATCAAGGTGGGAGCGCCTGTGTATTTGCGCAAAAAATCCCAATAAAACAAGGCGGAGAATGATCAGAATCTGGCTGCAGCTGATGGATCTGAGCGAAAACATTCAAAAGGGGCCGATTAGCTCTAAATTTATGCCAGGTGTATGTGTCGTTTTGATCGTTAAACCTCTAAAAATATACATGGCTCCACACACACACACAAAGACACACATATATCCTTCAAGCAAATAAATCGTATTCTATTATCCATAGCCCAAAAATCTCACAAAAGAAACTTTTTTAAAATTTCCCTATAGACACACACTTAAGGAATTGAGTAGAAAAACATTTATTAGTTTTTATAGGGAAAACTATAACATCTGGGAAGATGAAAGAAGCAAAATTAAGCTAATATTTGAATTAATTCATATGATGTTGGATTAATTATTTTGTTTAAATTTAAAAAAAGTAATCATATAAAATACTTTTTTCTGAGAAAAATATGTCTTTGGTTGTAAAAGAAATAATCAGTTTACGCACATATTATTATTGTTATTATATTTTGGTTTATTTTTCATCCTCATTCTTTCCACTTTACAAGCCTGCTGTTTAAATTCAGACTCAGTTAAATCAACCATAATCTAAACTGTAAACAAAGAGGTCATCTTTTTTCCTTAAGCTTGCATGCTGGGGCTCTAACTGAAGACACACTGAATCAATCAGCATATACATGCCTGATTAAATCTATCCAAAAACGTTTAGCTTAGTCCTACGCCCCGTTGATGTTAAATATCTTATTTATTTTCCCTTTCATTTTCATTTCAGTTCACACAGACAGCAGTCTGTTTCAGAGCGTGGAAGTATTTCATTCTAATCTGAGTCTGAGTCTGGCTTAGATGGATCACCAGGCTGAAGCTGCTGGACGGAGGGCTGGTGATCACACAGGTTTTAGCACCAGTGAGAGACTGCAATAAATAATAAAAAAGATTGTTACCTGATGGGGGAATATTCTGAAGGAAGAGCTCACATTCCAGTTGAGTCTCTTCATTTTTTGGAAGATCAGATTGAATTCAATCTCTTTTGAGGTTTAATCTTTATATATCATTTAATATGTATATATATAATCTGAATCGCCTAGCAGGAGCGTTAAACACAAGATTCTTATCATACACCAAAGCACTTAGAGACTACAGACTCTGCTCTTTGCTTAATCCAAGCTGAATAAGGATTTACAGCATAGTTAGTCATGGAAAATGAGAAATCTCCCATGCATGGAGACACAATGCTTTCACACAATCATACAAGTTCAGGATGTTTGTGCTTCAACATAACTAAACATCACAGTGAGGTTTTAGAGTGCAGAAATGAGAGTGATCCACCCGGAGACGAAATGTTTCTGTGAGCTCCTTCTGCTGGTGAGGAGCCAATAGGAGAAATACCGAGGCAGACGTAGAGTTGCTGAGGCTGACTGGCAGCTGCAGAGGGAAGTCAGGGTTGGGTTTTTTCTTTTCTTTTTTTTTTCAGGGGGAGAAGTAGCCAATGCACCTGATAAAATAAGCAAGTTTGACACCCAAGCTTATGTGAGATGTGTGTGATTTCTGCATCCTGGAGATGGTCAAATTTACCAGTGCACCACTTTTTTGCCTTTTTAATTTCCCTTTTTCCTGTATGCCTCATTTCATGTGACATGCTTTATGGAGTTTTCTTTTGTAGTCGAAGCAGATGCCCGTGTTCCCACCCAAACTTTTTGGTCTCGATGCGAGGTCTCCGTGCCCTCAGAGTTAAATTCAATATAATCTGTAAAAGCGCTGCGAGTTTGCTGCAAAGGGATGAAGTCTCACCCTAAATATGTCGCCACAGAGAATTTGAATCTTTGTCGTAATAAAGATGATTCATCACATAAGTGGATGGTGATGGATGTACGTCCGTGTGACAACGTTTCAGTGGTGCGTGCCATGTTGCAACACTGCAGCGTTTCCGCTCAACTCCACTCTGGTGATGGGCTAGGAGTTATAGCGCAGCTCATATCTCTGATGTGGAGCTCTGTTCTCTGGGAAAAGTGAGTCGGTTCGGTTTAGAGCTCCATTCATGCCGAACGGTGCTGCTGTGCCATGCCTCCATTCTCCACTCCCAAGCGCCAAGCCAAACAGGGAAGATAAACTCCATCGTGGTGCACCCCGCCTCGCTGCCTGCGCTCCCTCTTCGTGGTGCATTCTGGGACAAACCCCTGCAAGTTCAGCAAGGGCAGGAAAAACATTGCGACTGTTGTTTGAAATGCATCATTTGAAATTAATTCCCCTCATGTAGTTTTTAATAAGTGATCTGATGCTGCCAAAAGCACAAATCAGGGGGCTGAAAATTTCTCCCAGTGTGAGCCGTGCTGGGTTCATTTCACCGCGTGCCAGTGCGCGGAGCCAGGGTCAGTTTTATTTTTATATCACAGTTGGGTAAGTGGATCAAACAAGACCTGCTCTTGTGCGGTTTGTTACCAAACACACTTTTTATTAGTGTGAATAGACTCTAAAACGGACGTAATCTGGCCCGGGCTCAAGTTTAGACTCTAAAAAAGGTATAAGACAAGACAACGCTGCGTCAGATCAACCTAACATTCAAAGCAGGCTGGTAGAACCACACGTTGATGAACAGAGAGGCATTGGGTGTCGTGGTTTTTCAGTTGTCATTAGTAAATCTCACACCTCTTTTCTGAGGCATATCACAGCTGAGGTTTTCTTTTCCCTTTTAATGCTCGACTTCCACAGGCCCCACTTGCTCCTTGCCGTTTGCTTTTCCTGGCAGGGCCATTCCCCCGCTGCCCTGCTTGAGGGAGTTATTCAATTATAAATCTTCCACCCTCCTTTTTTTACCGCCCCCTCCCCTCTTTCCCCTTCCCTCCCTCCCACCGGTCTATGTGTTACCTTGCCAAGCCCAGTAAAACATGCCGCTCCGCTGGTACACCCCTCTCCGGTCTCGTGCCCAAGAATTTATTATGCTCAGGGTGGTGAAGCGAAGTGCGGTGTGTTTTTGGAAAAGGGACCCCCCCCCCCCCCCTCAAGCCTCAGTGCCAACAGATGACAGTGACATATAGCAGGAAAGCCACCCAGAAGGAAAATGATCTCACACCTCAGCCACGCGCTCGCTGGGAGCGGGAGAAAATAGAGAGAGAGGAGAGATCTACAGCTGGGGGGTAGAGGGGACAATAAAATCAAGATGAAAAGAGGCGAGGCTTGCAGAGAGGAAAGGTAGAAAGAAGAAAAACAAACTATGTAAATGATCTGGTGATGCTGCACGAGGAGGGGAACAAAAACACAGCCTACGGTGTGTTCAGATACTTTCAGCTGCTGGTTAAACTTGAACTTGTTACAATAATTTCCCAATAAACCAAACTATGTTAACCCTCTGAGATGTTATTTTCTTCATCAGCAAAACTGCAGAGGAAAGCTCTGCTCCAGCAGGCATTTCACAGAAATCCACAGCTGGATTCGGGATTACAGTGTGGATTCAGTGCTGGTTGGAATTATTGGCAGCTCTGAGCCGTAAACACAGAAGCATTTTTCAGCTATTTATGCCAGTAAATTGGTTTAAGTACAAATAGGAAATCAGTTTAGTGTGACCGCAATCTCTTTGTAAATACGCAGGACCAGTCAGAGGTTTGGACACACTTTCCAATGTATATATTTCACTGTCATGAAACTCTTGATGTCCTTTCCGGATGTGATGGTGGTGATGAGTAGAAACAAAATGATAGAAGGTTGGAGCGGATTATGGAAAATCACCACACAGGACTTGGAATGACCTTGAGTGGTGATTTCAGACTGTCTGATATATTGCATGAACTAAAAGAGGACATCATCCATGACAATGTCAGGTCACATTTCAGAGATGGCAATGAATGTGTTAACAGAAGCATCAACATGACATTATTTCTGTCTCATGTTGAATTTGATGACATGTTTTCAACAGAAGTAGGACAACAGAAGAAAAATGTGGAAAAGTAAGTTGTGTCAATAACAGTCTGTAATAGTTAGCACCAGCAGAAGACAATCTGTTTAGTTGGAATCAGTGACATGATTGTAAGTAGTGTTGTGTGTTGAATTTCTGCGTGGTCACGTGTTTTCTTCCTCTGTTTAGAGGTGAAAATTTTGTCTGAAAAAATATAAAGGGGTTTTTGAGCCACAGACAGACAGACAGACAGACGGATAGATAGATTTATGTGTCTAAACTTTTGAGAGGGGTCTGGCTGCAGACCTCCACTGTCAGGACCCTGACCTCCACTGTCAGGACCGGAAGTGTATTTATAGCCTTTCAAAGACAGTGTATATATATATATATATATATTGGACCACCCTTGTTTTCTCATATTTCTTGTTTATTTAATTTATAATAAAAATGACCCATAAGTTTCAGAGCTGATAT
>JBBBVT010000022.1:3921849-3934468 GCA_037177035.1 Craterocephalus eyresii | reverse complement strand
TGTTACTGGTTATTTATTCATATAACGAAAAGTTATCACTTTAGTTTTACTCACTTTGCTGTTTCCACATCCTTTGGGAACGATTACGACGTACTTCTGGTTTACGGCTTTTTCCACAACTTTTTTTCAAACTCCGGTCCTGATAGTGGAGGTGGGTCCTGACAGTGGAGGTCTGCAGCTAGACTCTCTTGAAACTTTTGTGAGATACTGGATCCATATATCATAAAAATAAACCACCGAACATTTTGAGGATGACGGTCACTTGGCAGATGTACCTAAAAAATGGAGGATACTCCATCATGAGGGAATGTTTTGCTACATCTGGTGCATGAATGCATAGTAGACGTCATTAACATGACACTGCATAACTTTTGACCAAAATATCAGCCTAATGTTAGTAATAATGGATGATTTCTTGTGTCAATAAATAGCATTTGATGAGTGTTGGCACATAGTCAGGCCTGCATTGTAATTTTGCATTCGCAGATCGGCACTCATGGAATCATGTGACCAGCAATGATTTACTTTTTCACATCTTCCAGCAGCGTTAATTAAAAAACAACAGCGGTATTACCTGATGAGCTGCAGAATGTTGCATATATGATTAGTTGAAGCTAATCGGCTATAAACCAAAGCTATTGTGATTCCCAAAACTTTTTTGTGAAAGAAATGCAGGTTTTCATGCAATAAATGCAATTCATGGAAATATCAAAGAGATAACAGGGCGATTAGCATCTGGCTTGGCTGAGTTAAATGGTTTTCATGCACTGTAATGTTCAAAAAGCTACAGGCTATGCTGATGTTTTCATAACTGGGAGATAAAATAGATACATCAAAAAGAACTCAGTCACGTACCTCCACCAGGGCCATATGCTTCTGGAATCAAGAATCTTTTGACAAATTCTTGAATCTGCATTACTTCCCTATCAGCTGGTTTCCAAACACCATTCCAAACCATGGATGTAAACTGTTTAATTTTGTTACAGCGCTGTGTGGCACGTGGGAAGTTACAGGTTCAGCTCCCCCTAGTGGCCAAAAGTTACACAGCATTTAGAAGATTGCAATTGCTTTTAAAAGATCCAGCTTCACCCTTCACAGTCTTTGCGTTTTACAGTGAGTAAACCAAGTCTGAGGTGAAGGTCATGAGTCTTTCAAAAAAAATTACCTTAATCGTGTTTCCAATGTCACCAAACAATGGTTAAAAAGAGATACAAATATTATAATTATAGATAAATTCAGACATTACACATTTAAACTTGCCAGTAAAGAGCTCAGACCCTAAATCTCTTCCTACTAAAAATACCCAGTCAGACTACATGAAGTCTTTGTCCAGGAGTGGCAGAAACCACAAAAAGTTGTTGCAAATATTTCTGCATTCAAAGATAAACATTGAGCGACAGTAGTCGCCTCTGGTTAAATCTGCTATTGTTCAACAACTTTAAACTTCTTATCAGATGCATAGTAGCTATAAACCACTTCATTTGCATTTATCCCCAAGGATATCGGGAATTATGTGCTTATTATTTACAGCAGATCCTCCTTTCTACCACAAACCAAAAAGCCATCAAAGCTGTCTCCATTTTCAGTCTTCCTGTGCCCTACTGCTCTCCAGCTGGCGGCCTCATGCCCTCACCCTGCCCATGAGGTTGGCATTACCGCCACATCCTCTCTCCCCAGGATTTTTTAAATGTAGAAGCACGTGCCTGTATTCTGTGTGCTTTGCTCTGCAGGTAAGTTCTCCAACCACAAAGAGAAACTCACTCCATTTACGGGCCCGAGATCAAAGGCAGCGATATGATGTCACCCACGGCAGCCCCTAAACCACTTATTGCACTAAATGAGAGCCATTAGCCGTGCAAACAAAGACTTAAAACTATGTCATTTTATCAAAAGTAGAGCAGGAAACACAATTAACTTCTGGGGCAATATGTGTCAGAGAGGGGTCAGGCGAAAAATTTGTGGACTCTTGTTACAGTTAAGCAGTCCATGGCCTGGTGGTCGATGGACGACCTAATGAGTTAGTAACCCCACTCTGGCTGCAGTCCGACCTCTCCGTCTGATCTCTGAGAAGACAAAGTGGTCTGCCGTCCATACCAGTCTTCGACCTGAAGAGCAGGGTACGCAAGGAAACCAGCCAATTAATAGCTGAAAACCTCTTTCAGAGCCTGTCTCTGTCTACACTTTCTCCCCTTACCTCTCTCCCCCCATTACATTTGGTTTTCTCCCCTCAATAACGTCGGCAGTGGCATATTACAACTTGGAAATGGATTTTAAAAGGGAGTAGAAAAGGGTGCCAGAATGGGAAAAACATGGATTGGCTCAAGGGAAGCAGATTAAGTGGGCATGCCAAACCTCGCGCTTTGTAAGAAACAAGAATAAGGCCCCTTTTTAAATTAATGCTCCGAGTTAAGGACCAACCGCATAGTGGAGGGAAATCAAAAATCCCACCCTCTTCGGAGGAGAGAATGAAAATTCCAGGCAGTGAATTGTCACCTCATACGAATCCTTTCCCCCTTCAGTGTCACCAGATTGAATAATGCTGTAAGGTGCTGCGAGGCATCGTAGCTACAGGTCTCTGTGTGCTCAGGGAACTGTAAAGTCAATTCACAGGCCTGCAAACATCCTGTAACAGCAACATAAATCCACTAATTCAGGGCTTTGCGTCTGGTAATAGATGTTATGCCACCCTACGTAGATGTGATGTGATAGGATTGATTGCTCTGAAAAACACTCAGGCTGCTTTCTAGCACCGCCCTGCCACCCAAACTGTCGGCCGGCGAGCTGTTCATCCCATGTTGCCTCTGTTGGTGGTCCCTGGTGTAAGCTATATTTTCCCCTTACTTCTCTCCCTCTCGCTCGCTCTCTTTTTTTTTATAGCTAACACAAAATTGTTCCTAATTCGCTGCTGCTAGAGGGGGGTAATTTGCGGCTTTTGGCTGAGTGTTGCAAGCCCCAAATTTAAAAAAGCTGCTGAGTTGAAGGCGTTTTGTAGGAGCAACAGTGGGGAGAAGAGAGACAGAGAGAGGGCCTAAATTCAATCAGCTGAAAAGGGAAAGCACAAAATCACGATAAACCTCAAAAGGCTGAGGACTGCAATGCAATAATAACTGCTGGGTAATGTAGACCATAGACACCAATAATTATGGCTCTTTGATAAAATGATGGGGATAATTTCTCTTCTTCTAAAACAAGTTAATGTGATCTCTGTTAAGCTTGTGAAGACACTCCTATTCTAATCTGAATAACTTGGATAAGACAGCTCATATTTTGTTTTGGTTAGTCTTCTCTTGAATTTGTTCAGATAGAAAACGCTCAAGCTAAATAAGAGAAAACATCTGAATATTCTTAAGCAATTCAATGGGCAGCAGTTTTGTACTTCCGCAGTCATCACTCAGGTAGCACTTTCTTTCTGGACGGTCTTGGAAAGTGACTGAATCCAAACAAGCTGATCAAGTGAAATACTCTTAGAACATGCTTAAAGCTAAACCTAAACGGGATTTATGAGTAAATTACAGCTAAAAATAATTGTTTTCTGCCCTATTCTCAATGTAATTGTTGAAAAATGGTGGATTCAACAGGCATGTATAACTCTGGTTCTTCCCTTCAAGATGCACACCATTACCTACTTTACACCCTTAGTAATTGACAATATGATCTTATTTAAATGAGACTGGCACTATGATGAAGAAGGAAGATTATTACAGCTTGAGGGGAAAGGGAAAACTGGGAAAAATAATCAACTTAATATATGTCTTTTAGTCATTTGTATGACATAATGGCTAATATAGTATTTAATATTTTCACAATAAGATAAGAAGATCAGCAACTTTTCCATTTGTGCATCTGACACAGCATTAATACCTCCTTAGATTACAGAGTGAGAACTGTTAACAATATTGTAATGACTCACTTTTAAACCTTATTTGTACATTTAACAAACAGCATATGACATTTTGTGAGCTTTAAAAGTTTGAACTTTGGGAGAATTTTGCCGCTGATGAAGAAAACCATTTAAGTCTCATGCCAGCATGTGAAACGGCAACAGTAGTCTACAGTGCCAAATGTAGCAGATTTACAATAAAACTAAAACACTGCATGGGCTGCGTAATCATTATATGCCTACATCTGCCTTCTAAATTACAGGGTTACAAGCTTTCATTTTTAAAATGACTGTTTCAAATGTACCAAAAAAAAAAAAACATTACATGCCAACATGCTTACAAATAATCACAAGTGTGATCCTGCTTAAAGATTATTAATAAAACATGCTTTTAAGGAGGAAGTAGCACTAAAATATAAACCACATTATGGACTGTCACCTAAGAAACATTTTACTTTTCCACTTTGCTGAGGTTGGATTGGTTTAGGATTAAAAGTCACATAATTTTGTAATAACATTTATTTTGTAATAACTAAGTTTGCTTCACATTACCTGAATATCTTGCTTTAGAAAACAACAGACAATGAAACGCTACCATCTCCAGGTATTTAGGCTTTATTGTAATAATACCATATTTAGGACCTATTATAGGGTTTCTTGTGGAGCCACACCTTAAATAGCTGGTAATCTCATTTCATTCATCTCATTTTATTGAGTAAAGCAAATGCTCAGGGGACTTCATTACAGCTCAAGTGAAGAGGAAAACAGAAGTTGTTCACCTATTCCAAATATCTATTCATATGCATTCACCATAAAAACGTCTTTCTACTTTTTGTTTGATATTTGGGCAGAAACAGATTTTTTAAAATTTACTAGATGAGAAAATCAGAATCACATTTGTATGTGCGCCCTAATCATAAAGCTAATACCAGTAGCAAGCTAACAGTTTAGCAAGCAGAGAAACTCTTGGCAAGGCAAGGTAAGGTGAGTTTACTTGTATAGCACACTTTCTGTATAAGATATTCAAAATGCTAACATAAAACATTAAAAGCATCACAGATGGAGCAAAAAAGCATTTAAAAGTGGTAAGAGGCATCCAAAAATAGCAAAACTCACAATATTTTTTTATATATTTTAATAAATATTAACCAATATATTTAATGATGAAGTGTGTGTTAAGTTGAAATATACCATGCAGATTTCATGCATCTGGACTAAAAAGTTTCTATATTTGGTCAAATGTAAATCTCTACTGGCAGATTGTTCCACTTTTTTTCAGCATAACAGCTAAAAGCTGCTTCTCCATGTTTGGTCTGGACTCTGGTCTGGACCAGCTGACCTGATTCTGTAAATATATTTTCTCTGAACCTATCCCAGACTTTTTCTGGGCCTAAACCGTTCTGGTACTCATAAGCAATCAGGAGAGTTTTAAAATCTATTCTCTGACTGACTGGAAGCCCGTGTAAAGACTTTAAAACTGGTGTGATGTGTTTGGATCTCTTAGTCATGGTTAAAAGTGCACAAGCGTTCTGGGTGAGCTGCAGATGTTTAATGCTTATTAGGAGGCTAGTAAAGTGATCCAGTCTACTGGAGATGAATGCATGGATGAGTTTCTCCTGGTCTTTCTGGGAAAATAAACTTTTTTATTCTGCTGATGTTTCTGAGTTTGTTAAAAAAAAAAGCTTCTTAGTGACAGCCTTATTTTTAGTCTATCAACATACCAAGGTTATACATTTGGTCATGTATTTTAAGATACCAAGTTTCCAGGTGTTCACCACTACTGACCCTCACCTCTTTGCTTCCAAACAGAACAACCTCTGTTCTATCTTCATTCAACTGTAGACATTTTTCTCTCATCCAGACGTTTATTTGCTCCAGAGACAGTGAACCTAGAGCTGCAGTTATCTGGTGATACAGACACACAAAGTTGTGTATTGTCTGCGTAACTCCGATAATTGGTGTTAAAGTTATGTAATTTGACCCAAAGGGAGCGTATAAGTTGAACAGCGGAGGTCCAAGGACTGAATCCACAATTCACGTCCACTTAGATTCATAGTTGTGGCCTGAACCAACAAGTCATTTAGCGGGTAGAACTTTCTAAATTATCCTGGATATAAAAGACAGGTTAGAGACTGGTCCAAAGTTGTTCATTATAAAGACATCTAACAAGTTTTTGTGACTCAATTTTTTACATTTTATTTGCTTTAAACAGGCAACACTTGATCTTTGAAGAGTTTAAAAGGTGTACAGTTACATTAGTAGGAAGATTTTATTGGACATCCAAGCAAAATACTTCACTGTTTCCACATTTTCATGCTACATTAGCTAAAGTAGCTAGCTGCTGCTGATGATAGCTAGCACACAAGTGGAATCAGTTTAGTTTGTTCAGTTTCAGTTTATTCACACACACCGACACACACACACACACACACACCGCAAACATAGAAAATACATCTGTGTACATTTTCACAGTGGTAAGAGTGTGAATGGGTCACTGAAGCTTGTGATAGTTCCTGTAGGCTACATGAATGCATTAGCAAGTGCAGCTTTCTTTGGACTAGATTCCTTGTAGAACATGGCCTAATAATACGAGAACAATACTTTTTTTCACTTTTCTTTCCTACTACAGCTAATTTAGCAATGCAGGCCAATTTCTTTTAACCATATCATCCAGTTACTGTACATTTCTGAAAATGAGTGATAGCCTATTGATAAAAGAGATCAAATAATTTCAATAGTATCTCTGCAGTGTGTATGGCTTATTTCAAGTGTTTTATAAGTCTTTTATGGTTTGGGGAACAAATAATAAAAAAGTAGTTGAAAACTAATTGAAAACCTTTGAATAGGGTTAAACAGCTAAAGAAAAAACATCAGAATAATATTATAATTATTCTCTCTGAGCATTTTTTAAATACTAACATCAAAATTTTATATTTAAGTGACCATCTGCCTACTTATTGCTAGAAAGATGGGTTTGCTCCCGATGGTGTGTCTGGACCTCTGAACCAGTATCACCATGGGAAGAGCTCCGAGGGCCCTTAGAGGCGCTCATTCATTTTGATTAACAGGCCCTTCCTCACTCTCATCTCATCCTTGGTTTTTCACTCTCTCCTCAGGGGTAAAAGCCAATGGATGTTTTTCTTTTTTTTTTATCCCACATGGTTTTTCGCTTCCACAACAGCACGTCATTACCCGAGTGTTTAAACACTTAAGAACAGTTTAAAAGGAGCGCGAGGAGGTGGCGGTGGGAGACAAGGAGGAGTGAGAAAACACTCGCGAGCAATGAACAGCTCGACATTAACTCTGTATCACTCGAGGGAGCTGTAAAGCCTGCCCATAAGCGAAATGAAGTCAATAAATAAATGTGGTCGTTGTCAGATGTCTGGAACAGCTTGATAGGGTTTCAGCAACAGGGCAGCTCACCATTTAGAAATGAAGGCTGATAAGTTTGGGCGGAATCAGAAGCTACAAGTTGCTGAGTACCATTGGCTAATGAGAGAGGGTTTGCTCCATGATGAATTAAAAAATGAGAGAAATGTTTGATCTGCACAAAACCACAGTTTATTGAAAGTCACAATGCCTGCTGGGCTCCAGGCTGGGAGAACACCCTCATAACAAACAGAGTTTATTATTTCGTACAGATCCCACATGAGCTGCTTCTGATAACGACACTACTCCCCCAAAGGTCTGCTTTTTCACAGCAGTCAGTCAGAGCAAACGTGACAACAAACAGCAGAAGGAGACAGGAACTGTCAGTGAACCGAGCGCGCCTGCTTCGTTTCACCACCGCGCCGGATTAAAATACTTGTTGAAAGAGACAAAACTGCAGCCCCCTTCCTCCGCAGGTCGGCCCTGAGAAGGAACGCCAGCAGAAAACATAAAACACGAGGAGAAGCAGTAGCAGCTGGATGAGTGTTTTTCCAAGTTAAAGCAATTGATCAGTGAGAGTCCAGAGGAGGACAGGGTGGGTGGGTGGTGGTGGGGGGGCACGGTTCAGAGGAAGCTGCAGGTGTGGGGAAGAGAAAACACAATCACATCTCAAGTCAAACAAATGCGTCTCCGCTGATGGAGATGGATGGTGGGTCAGCATTCCAGTCCACGCTGGAGATCCCCACCGCTTAGCCCCAGGTCCTCGTCTCAGCCCGTCTGCTGCTGCTGCTGCTGCTGCTGGGCCAAACATCTGGATGCAGAGAGTGAAAGGAAGTAACAAAGAGGAGCGGAGGAGAACGCTTTCAAGGAGACAAGAGTGGTTGAAAAAGGAGGGATGGACTGAGGTCAGCGGAGGGGATGAAAAATGTTAAACGACCGGCCATGTTTATCTTGGGGACTCCCGTGGAGGAGAGAGCTCACATAAGTGAGCTTGCGCTGGTGGAGGAAAGTTCACACCCTCCCCGTCCTTGCCTGCTATTTCTCTTCATCTTCATCCGCTTCACCTCTTTCCAACATTTTTCCGTCATTTTCCATGCAGCTGGAGGTCAGAGGGTGCAGCCAATGGGGCAACGTTCTGGCTAATCCTTCAGCCCACAATTAAATCTCCTCCACTTTTCTCCTTCACAGAGCAGAAGACGCAGACTGACCACTAAAAACTTTGCTTTCTCGCTTTTGTGTGGCTTTCCCCACAAGCCCAATAAAAACCTGCTCAGCTCGTGTTTTCTCTACAAGTCAAGGGATGAGCTGGAGCTCATAAAGAAAAAGCTCAGAGGGCACACTGAGCTCCCCGGCTCTGTAAAAGGTTGTGGCAGCAGCTCTGGAGCTGGTAGCAGGACTGGAGAGGAATATAGACTCATACACACACACACACACACACACACACTTTGTGAACACTGCATGGCCTCTAGAGGACACGCTCTGTAAATTTCCTCCCTCCCGTGAGCTGTGTTTGCTGCAACGGCAGCCTGAGCTTGTAAAAGGAAAAAATAAAAACCACACACATGACAGGTGCCAAAGTCAGGAATGTGAAAAAATGTGGATGATGAAATATTGTCGAGCTGCTCGCACGTTTACCTTCCTCTTTTTTCAAGGTATTTTAGTGATTCTGCTGGAGGGAGTGCACTGAAATCAGAGTGTGACTGGAAAAAACAGCAGTAGAAAACTGTTACTTCTTTGTAAATGTTAGCATTACATGGAGTTTACGCACAACATTTCTGGTTGGATTTTTTTCTAAAATGCAAAAAAAACAATCAGATAAAGTTGGGATATGGACAGATGTCCTTTTAATTACAACTTGATAATTGAAGATGCAATTATTAAAAAAAGTCATAGAAATCTATTTTTATTATTGCTGAGGTCAAGATTTTTCAAGTCATAGAGATATAGATTGTCCTGCAAATAATTAGTATTTAATGATGGATAGGGACATTACCTTAATAGAACCACATGTCTGCTTTCAGTTCACAGCTATGCACCATGCCATGCACCCCCACACAGACACAGGTTTTTACACCTTTCATCGATAAGGTATGGATGGTCTTTCTCATCTTTGACACATACGTAGCTCCACCATACATAATCCTTGTTGAAATTTGGACTGTATGAACGTTTCTCTTCCAGAGACACCCAAGGGCTTGAAGGTCAAGTGCATCCAAGTGTAGTCTCTGTTCTTCGTCTTTGCATACTCGGAGTCCCATAGTCCAACACTGTAAACAGTGAAAAGGCTAGCTTCTTTCAAATCTGGCATTGAATTTTAACTAATGTTTGACTAATTCTAAAAATCTAATGATAAGTCTGTGACACTTCGGAATAACATAATGAGTCAATCCTTAGAAAGAGTAGCTCTTTGGTATAGATACTCCTTTTATAACCAATCATGACACCCTCACCTGTCACCAGTTAATATGGTGATTATAATTGGTTATTTGGTTATTGCCTCTATCATGGAAACTTCTCCTATAAAGCCTCTTTTTTTAAGGGTGTCTCTGGTATTAACGTTTCATTCAATCTAAATGTTGTAAATACAATTAAACTGACTGGCGACCACAAAAAACATTTCCTTGTATGTGTTTATGTTAAATGAAGCTTTAAATGAAAAAGCACATGTCAGAATTATGCTTTTTATTGCATTTTAGAAAATTCTAATGACTTCTAATTTTCTCATTGTAATTTACATTAGGTCTCAAATAACGATATATGCATGCACCTATAATGCGTCGAGTTGATATTCAATTTGACTTTATGAAATATAATTACAGCATGCACTTGGTTTCATTCTATCGCTGCTTGCATTTGTGTGTGTATGTGTGTGTGTGTGTGTGTGTGTGTGTGTTTTTACTGCTGATGGCACAGTGGAGGATTTATTTGAACAGATGTGAACTCTCGGTGCCAGGATGACCTAAGGTCCTACTTGAACCTGATCTTTCCTCCCTGGAAAAATAACACTGGTTTTAACAGACTGACCTGTGGAAGAAATAGCTTGCAAACACTGTGTAATAACTCGGGGAATAAAGCTACATTTCCTCTCACGGAGTAACCGAATATCAGTGTAACCTTATCAGTGCATGCGCCGGGTTATGTCCTTGTCTTCTGTGAAATATCACAGTTACAGTGAGCAGGCTTTACAGTAAAACCAGAAGTTGTATTCCTTTCAGAGTTTGATATATAGAACTGGATTTATACTCTCATTGACTGAAAATGGAGGGTTTCATACCAAATGCACTGCACATTAACAGCACAGAGCATGAGTTAGTGGAGTGCAGAGGTTGCTGACAACAGCCATAAAAGGGGTGGATTTATGTGTCAGAGGGACAGGCGGGAGGTCAGAGGCAGAGTGAAGTGTGTTGGGTCGACAAGGATGAAGAGGCAGCAATGTTTAGAGAGAGGACAAGGGAGAGTGATGCTAATTTATACCCAGCTAATTGGAAACAGCAGAGTCCTGCACCTGAACCGCATTCTCAGCCCCGTGGCCAGCGCCGGGCCCATGCAGGCAACGTGGGAGGGTGATGAGGGTGGGGATGCACGGGGGGAGATGGGTCAGTGTCAATGGCAGCCTTGTTGGTTAAGTCCCCTGCAGACTGGACAACGTTTGTGGTGTGTGTGTGTGTGTGTGTCTGTGTGTGGATGTGCACATCTGAGCAGAATTAGTGTGCATGAAAGAAAATTTCTGCGGGTCATGTTGTTGTTGTGGCAGTCTCACAAACACACACACATAAGCCGGGACCAGACGGAGGACCACCCTGCTTCTACAGAGAGAGAAGAACAAGAAGGAGGGGGGCAGTTTAATGTGTCATGGTTTCAATCTGACACGATCTAACATATGACATGGCTGGACTTCAGCAGTCTTAGCTTCCTACTTAAATAAATACGACAGCCTCCTCAGTTAATAACCATGCAGCGACCACGTTGAGTCATAGCGTCCGTTAATTATTAGATGAGTAGGCCTACGCGGGCTAATTTTTCTAATCCCTGCAGCTTGTGCTGCTCTCATCTGCAATTTTTCAGTAAGTGATGGCGGATTCAGATGTTGGCTGTGCCTTCGGGTCTGGCCTTGAGCTAAAAAATGAAGTAATCTTGGAATTTAGATTGAAAAAACATTGATGTTGTTTCATATCTGCATGATCTGTGTGCGCGGCAGAGGAACCGCTCTCTGAGCCAGAGATTCCCAGCTGAGGGCACTTGCACCAGAGAAGGTGTAGGACTGTGTAAAACTCCCTCATATATTTGTATTCTACGTCCAATGAGCCAGGCTGAACAGAGGCTGAATGGCTGATGATGATTTTAGATGATCACTAAGCTCTTTTTTCACATGTTTACAGGTGAGTTTATCTCTTTATCTTGAGAAATTGGCTTTTTCTTGAATTAACCACCTACTGTAACTGGTTAAAAGCTTTATTTTGTTGAGATCACAAGATCAACAAACAGAAAAGGTATTATTTAACCATTAAAAACATAATTAAACCAAAAGACATTTTAGTTTTTTCTAGATAAATATCTGAGCTATTCCATTGTCATAAGGAAACACTGACCAAGAAATCATTCAAGCAACTATAAATTAAAAGAATAAATAAGAGTATCTAACTCAAGGAATGGGCCTGTGTTGTGTCTAACTGAGCAAAAAAACTATTTCTAGTTGCATCTTTAGACATTTTGTAAGAACAAGCCTGTTCCAATCAAACTTAAGCGGATCAATGCAACTCTGGGTATGTTTACCATGCAGTGCGCACCCCAAAGCTGTAGGGGGAGCTCCAGAGCGAGAAAATAGGTGACAGACGAAGAAGAATGTTGTAAACAGAGGCATCTTACGGTTGTCTTCAACAGGTTACGGCTAGTCATCATGGCTTCAAAGGCACGTAGTAAAAGTAATTGTCAAAGCAGTATAAAAACAAAAACCGGATCGCAGAGTAAACATGCATATTTGTCCAAACAGATTTAAGACCGGCCTTATAGCGGTAGTCTCGTGTATCGCGAGACCTCCAAACCAAAACAAACGCGAGCGTCAATCATGGATGTATGCATCCATGGCGTCAATGGGCTAAACCATAGACATAATAAAGGATAGACGCCGCATCGACCGCTATTGCCTATTGAAGCCGACGAGCCATATTGGTCCGGTCAGCCGCTCCACGCTGACTGGCAGCCGCAGTGAACTAAAAGGCATTTAATCGATCGTAACTCGAAATCTGAACTGATTTACACATTTTTTAAAATGAAAACGTTATGATAACATGCAAAAATGATTCAATAAAAATAGTGCAGCCTATAGCCTATTATTAATTGTGGGATTATCAGTGATAAAATGTTCTATAA
>JBBBVT010000022.1:3893908-3908405 GCA_037177035.1 Craterocephalus eyresii | reverse complement strand
AATAAAAATGATGTCACTTCCTTCCTTGTCTGTAACAAATATTGCAAAGTAGCACGTTAAAACAGAATGGAAAACTTTTATTTCCTTCACGACGCCAGTTACTTCTTCTTCTCTGTCAGTCTACTTCTTCTTCTTCTGCATCCTTGTTGGGTAAACGTTGGGGCAGTGGGCGGGGTCAAATGTGTAACCCCGCCCCACATTGAGGCACGCCTGATCTGCGGGCTGCAGTCAGGGGCACTTGGAATCGGAAGCTAACTTCAGCCTCGTCTTCTTATTTAGAAATATTTTATATTTAGCCAAAAAAATCCAGTCTCAGGTGGACCACATTTCCAAATTCATACCCTGGCCCAACTGGGGATATTTTTGCAAGAAACTACACCGGAAAAGCATCTCAGCATGGTTTGGAGTTTGTTGTTTAAAAGTGGAGGGGAAAGGCACATGGAGGGCAAAAGAAGTGTTTAAAAACTATAAAATAAAGAACTGAACTGTGTTAAAGAATAAACTGGTTAAACAAAGAAACTGAAGTTCCCACAACACTTGTTTTTCCAGTGTAGTAAAGGATACTAAAATATTGACCTTATAGAGAGATAAAAACATTTTGTCCTGTACCTGCCTTCCTGCAGCCTCCCCTCTGTATTTACTGCACTTTTCATCTGTGCCCTGCAGCTTGTCTTGCAGGCCCAGGATAGAGCAAACAGCAGGTCTGCTTCCTGCTTTTACCGGGCCCAGAACCGCCAGCCTCAGCACTGCAAAACACAAGAGAAAACATAGGCCTACTTCTTGTTGTTACTCTTTCTGGCTCAGCAAAGCGGCGCATCGCGGGAAGTCTACAGCGATCCAAAGTTTATTTTAATCGGCTTCCCGGGGTTGACATCCATGCACGCGAATACTCTCAACTAATGTTGTTTACATGCCGTTTATACCGATGGTGGCCATGTGCGCTGTCATGTATGTCGTTGCCTGGTGTCTTCAGAATAGCTTTAAATTTTCCGAGAAGCGGCAGCGCCCTTTGCAGCTGCCGCTCCTTCTCAGCGCAAAACCGCAAACATACCAACAAAACCCGCAGAAAAAGTCGCGCCTTCTGACTTCTCTCGTATTGTTTGTCACAACTTCAGCAACGCAACGTTAAATTAAGAAAGGACTAGCTCACCGGACTGTGGAGCAGATGCTGACATGTCTGCTGTAGTTCTGACCCAGAGATGAAGACACTTCCTGATTCCTGCAGACTGACTCAGCTTCTTCTGGATCCAGCTGCGCTCAGCACAGCCCCATCTGTTGTGTGGATGTGTTGATGGCACTGAGCTTCCCACACACTAATAAGTTTTTATTTCAGAAACATTTATTTTAAAAAAACACACAAAGATCCTTTGGAAAGATATTTTAATGTCCCAATTTTGTTCAGTTTTAAGCTGACATCAAACTGCTGTACTTCTTCCTGGACAGTTAAAATCTAAACGCTGCATTCGCTGTAAAATATCAAAATGTATAAAACAAGTACATTAAAAATGGTCAAAGTAAAACTAGTAATAAGGAGAAATGTTATCTCACACTGACGACGAGCAGATGAATGTGTCTGAATGCAATAAAAGAAATCCTGATGCTTAACACTTTCATTCAATACAGTACAGCACACTCATAAAACCGCTGTACAGTAACAGTAAAACCAAGCAGAGGTGCCGATGTGATAAAACATCCGGTAAATGTCCGATTAAAAATTGCAGCAATTAGAAAATTAAGACTTTTTTCTTTAAAAATACACTTTAAAAACATGTTCATTCTACAAATATGCAGATTTTCCGCGCTGCATTTTCAGCACTGGCTTAAATAAGTCCAAGAGTCTCTGGAGGCGCATTTGTTTTCACAAGGTTCCTGTTTTCCTCATAATCCTGGCATGATGTAGGCAATATTATCCAACGTGTTTGACTGGTGGAAAAAGAAAAAGCATGTCTTGAATATTTGTACACAATCAGCATGTTGGCATTACTGTGAATATTATACTAAAAAGGGATCAATGTTAAGATTGTACCAGGACGTTTCGGGGACATCCGTTTAGTTGTGGTATCTGCGCCGTGAGGCAGGTCAGTGGGCCCAGCGCACACAAGATGGAGTCCAGAAGGACAGACAAGCTCCCCGACACGGCCACCATTCCCTGAAACAAGGAAGCATCAGATCATGTCTGTTTCAACACAGTAACGGAAAATAAAACATGGTTTTATTTTGTATTTACAGAGGCCATGTGTTTCTCTCTGATAAGATGATCAGATAAATGTGACATTTGCAGTTAAAGCTGTCTTTGAACTAAATTATTCAAGCCTAATCAAACTTTTCTTATTAATATATTATACTTCATGGCAGATTTGTTATATTTTTATTGTAATTTTGTTTATAGTTTGACTAAATTTTACTTTTATCCTATGGTGTGAGAAACATTTTGTAAACATTTTGTCCTTATGAATTAAGTTCATTAAGTTCATAGATAAGGTATAGTTCTGGGACAATATACAAACCCTTAGACCATCTTCAACATACACAACTTACAAAATGCCAGGGATATTTGTGTTTTTACATGAAGTTCGAATTAACCTAAAACTTACAATAACCTTTACAAATGAACTTATTTTAACTTTCTCTCAACTTTTGAATGCAACTTCTCAGTGTTTAGGCACTTGTTGTAACACATGTTAATTAAATTACCATCAAATAATTCTACTTAAATGTCCTATATTCATGATATAATAAGTATTGGATGATCACTTTCTACCGTTATATATAATTTTCTCTGACTGTAACATTGTTAAGTTTCCTTAAAACAGATACTTATAATGTTATATCAGCTGAGTCACTGAGGATGATTTGCAGTGAAAATAGATGGACAAAGTTCAGAAAGTGAAGCTGTAGCTGACGTTGAAGTTGAACATGATGAAAAGAAAGGGGTTGGAGGTGGACTAAAAAAAAACTTTGCCCCTTTCCACATTCTCAGATAAAACAGAAGCTATGATCGAGACATCGTGGAAAGAAAAATGTGTGTTTGTACAATTCTCATGACAATGGGATCGGCAGTTCTGAGGATCTAACTCAGTGACTGTTTTAATTTGCGGAAAAGTCATGCCTGGAAAAAAATCCAGTAAAATCCAGTGAAAACAGTATGATTTGAAAAAAAACACCATGATATAAAATTTTTATCATACATATGATTTTTATCATATCATATGTGTCACAAATTTGTCAATAAAGAACAGTAAGTATCTTCACCATCTAAGCATCACGGTCGTCCAGAATGTAAAGTGGGATTTTTACTCTCGTGTGAAGTATCCATGGCATCGCTCTTAGCATCCTGTGACTGAACGATTCCTGGTGATTTTTTTGATGCAAACAAACAGACGTGCAGTCGTCCAAAAAACTACCAACCCGGGAACTACACATAACAGAACAGACTAAAAGTTTGCTTCAACCAGAAGAGGAAGAGGCCTCCTAAGAGGGCAAATATTATAAGCAGATCTTCCATTGCTCTGAAGGCCATGCTGAAACTAAATGCTTGCCATCCTTTTCAGCTCTAGGTTTAACAACCTTTTGTTTCTTCACCATGGCAGGAAGCAAAAGAAAACCAGGAAAAACAAAACTTTCACGTATCTAAAACTTCCAGCGCCACCTCCATGTGGACACGGACAGTGCACGCTGAGACACCGCCGCGGCGATGTCAGGGTTTACGCTGATCTGGATCCACAGAAAAACTGGATTTTTATTGTAGAATTGGATCGTCGATTTCATTGCATCCATCGTCACATCCTTCATATTTATAAAACAAATGCAGAAACTCACTTCGGTTTCTTGTAGTCGATGGCCAATCAGAGAGAGGGACTCTCCGAGCAGCTGCAGGTGAGCCGCCGCATCGATGGGGTCAACATCTGGCACTCGAGCCGGAGACAGGGACACGGTGCCAGGCGTTCTGGTTGGAGACACCATCCCAGGCGCTGCTCCAACGACTTCGATCACAAAAAGACAACGAGAGCAACAAGATCAAACCATGAAGGGAAAAAAATTAAAAATGAACTATGAACGAGCTGAAAGCCTGGCAGATACGGCTCCATATACCTTTGCTTTTGCTCTCAGTGGGGGTTTTGTGTTTGACTGTGGTGGCCTCGGCTTTGTTCTGCTTGTGCTGCAAATACTGAGCTTTCTGCCTCCAAACCTTGAGAGGAAATCAAAAACACAAAATTCAGTCCAGAAACACATTTCGCTCATTTGGATGAAGCAAAAATTACCAGTTTGTCCTTCTCAGGCATAGATTTCCACACTTCTGCCAACTTCTTGCTCAGCTCACCAAAATCTTACGATGGCACAAACATTAAAATTTAAAGTTATTTTTAAAAGAATAATGGAAATTCGATAAAAAATGCAACTGAACTCACCAAGTCCTGGCTGCTCAGCATTGATGTTGACCCTGTACTCTTTACAAAACACTTGATATGCTGTTGTGTTCTTCTTCTTAGGCTAGACAGAGACAAAAACAATCAATCTATTGGAAAGAAATAATTATTTTAAGCTGGCAAAACAAGGACGGCTGGGCAGGGCCTTACCTTATCTTTATCCTTCTCATGCTTTTCTCTGTCTTTCTCCTCTTTCTTCTTCTTCTTCTCCGTTATGCCATCGCTGCCTTGGTGGTGTGGGGGGATGGGCTTGCTCATAGCATACATTGGGCCAACGGTGCTGTGGGTGACCGTGGGATGGGAGTGACCGAGGCTTCTCAATGAGTCTGGTGAAAATCAGAATTGATAAAACTGAACAATGGCCAAACAACTATTACAGATAGAAGAACTGTATAGAAACAGAAGTGTAACAGTAAATTTAATAGACAGATACAAAAAAAAACATCTGAAATATGAACCGAAGAGTTAAAAGTGAAGTTTTATGAGGTATTTATTAGTTGCCCATTTTACGTGTCACACTACACGCTAAGTTCACCGAGTCAACCTCCCGTCATTGCTGATACCACAACACTAGAGTAATTTGCAAAAGGACACACTGATAATATGGTGAATGGGCCGAGCCGACGTAGAGAAGGCTCTTTGTTGTAGCAGAACTGGCAGGTGGAAGCGGACGGAGATGCACAGATAATACAATCTAAGAGCAAAATGGATACTGCAGTGGTGCAAGTTGACCCATTTATTATACTCAGAAAGGCTTTAAAGACAATTAAACTTGTACCATTAGGTTTTACAGGAACATGTCAATCAGTGTAATATAATCCTAAACAATATAACTGCATCATTCATCACACTTTTCTGAGCTTCTGAAACAGTTTCATATGTTCTGATTTCTTCAAGGTTTTAATACTTAAGAAGCTTTAGTGCATTCATAATGGAGCAGTGACCCATTGGGCTCTCTGATAGTTTAACTACATGAACTATTGATGCAAGTTACTACAACAATATTGATAGTAATACTACAGGATTATAATTATTTGCACTTCACTTGCCGTTAATCAGCATCATCAGCGTCTCTCTCGTAGTCTTTGCTTTATACTTGTGCTCTCTCTGCAAACTGTTTCTTTTTTTGTTTGTTATCAGATCTACATGCCATAAATACAGACGGAAATAGCACACATCATCACTACACATTAACCAGCAATCAGTGACCCTGCAAAAGGTGAATTATCTGCTTCACACTGATTCATATCTTGAGTAAAAATAAATCCCTGCAGGAAGATGCCTTGATTCCAGTTTGTGATGCTGGAGCTGAAGGAAACTTCCCAGTTTTCACTGGTGTCCCTGTTCTGTTCATATACAGCAGATGTGCAGCAACAACAATTTTCTTAATCTGTCTTACTTAAAATAACAGTTTATATATTAATTGATGAATCTCTTTGGCCTTTTTAGTGAGTCTCTGGAAATAAAAAATGTTGGTACTTAGGCTTAGGATGCAGCTTTTGACAGATTTACACTCCTTCATGATTAAATAAGTAATAAAAATGCGTTAGCTCTCATGTTAGTATCTGTATGTGTGTTTAACTATATTTAACACTGAGAAATTGATATATTAACTGACACAGTTTTACTGGTCAAATGCAAAATAATAGGTGGATGAATGCTGTGAACAATGATATTCAAACATTTTTCATTTTATTAGGAAACTCACCTCCAAATCCCTTGCTGTGCTTCTTGTCTTTTCCACTTTTATCCTTGTCTCTGTCTTTTTCTTTGTCCTTTTTCTTCTTACTTTTCTTGCTCTTCTTCTTCTTTTTTGACAAGTGTGTATACGAATCATCTATAACCAGTTCTCCAGCCTCCAGTTCTCCCCCGGATGAAGAGCTATCACCCCCCATGCCACCTCCATAATGACCTTGATGAGAGAGAAATTAACCCCAGTTAAGAAGAATAAAAAAATGAATTTCAATGTATCTATCATAATATATTATAATCTGTTGTACTCAACACTAACGATGATATAAGCAGCTTGTACTTTAAATACAGTTTCTTGAATAAGTAATTATGTTCATACCATTTGAAGTAAAAATAAAAATCTGGTAACTGTGGCAAGCATCTATATTCAGCCCCTCTAAGTCCATACTATATAAAAAACACCTTTCAGTGCGAATGCAGCTACATTCTTCTTTGCAAAATAGCTCAAACTCAGTCAGATTGGACAGATTGCTTCTGTGTAACAGATTTCAAGGCCAGCCACAGATACTCAGTTGGGATTAGGTCTGGACTTTGACTGGGCCAGAAAAACACATGGATATGATTTGATCTAAACCCTCCCACTGTAGCTCTGGCTGTGTGTACAGGGTCGTTGCTGGAAGATGAAGCTCCACTTTGGTCTCAGTCTGCTGCAGCCTCTAACAGTTTTACATCCAGAATTGCTCTGTATTCGGCTCCATCCATCTTCACATTAATTCTAACCATCTTACCTGTCCCTGCTGAAGAAAAGCAGCCCCATAAGATGCTGCTGCTACTAACATGTTTCATGGTGGGGTCGGTTTGTTCAGGGTGATGTGCAGTTTATTTCACACCACAAACATTCACTTAGGTTACTTTATTCCACATTTTTTGTGTCCACTTCATGGATATGACTAAAGAAGTACACAACTAAAAACTGTGCTGTCCTGTGTTCAGACTCTGCAGCTCTTGCAGAGTTGCCATGAATCTCTTGGCTGCTTCTCTGACTGCTCTCCTTGCCCAGCCGGTCAGTTTATGTGGACGACTATGTTTTGGTAGGTGTGCAGTTGTGCTATACCCTTTGTATTTTCAGATGACGGACTGAACTTTGCTGTGTGAGATATACTTAAGCTTGGGATATTTTTTCTATAACCTAATCCTGCCTTAAATATCTCAAAAACTTTATTGGTGTGTTCCTTGGACTCCATGATGCTTCCTAGCAAACATGTGAAGCTGAAGCTCTTACAGAACAGCTATATTTACACTGAAATTCACCAGACAACTAACCTAACATGTGCAATTGGTTGAACTTAATTTTATGAAGGGATATCAGAGCACAGAAGGCTACAAATGGACCCCACGGCTCAGATTTGTTATGTGTAAAATTCTCTGTTATAAAAGCGTTATCTTACCTTCCACCTCCACCTCCTTCCCCACTACAGGCAGCGGGTCTCTGCTCTGCTGCAGCTTCTTCTTAGGCTTTGACGACTGCGTCCTGTCTCTATCTTTTTCCTTCTTCATGCTACTTTTTGAGGAGTGTATTGCGTACGGGAAGCTCTCTGGTTCCTCTTTCTCTGGCGACATAATGAGCTTCATTTTCAGCCCGTCTGCCTCACGTAAAGTCAAGGGCTCCTCTTTGGCAGCGCCGCCGTGGAAAAGAGACGACTTTGAGGAGGAGGACAAGTGCTTCTTGGAGGAAGAGGACGATGAAGACACGGGGCGTGAATGTGAGAAGGAGTGACTTGATTTGCTTCCACCACCACTGTCACGTTTGCGGTCCTTGGAAGAGTGCGATGAAAAAGAGGGATAGGAGGGCTTCTTGTGCAAGTGGGGGCTGGGGTCTGAACCCGTGGCCAGGGGAGAGGTGATGGCCTGCAGGAGGCCCATTGCTGTATCCGTCGGGTGTGACGATGAGGGAGAGGAGAGAGGGGGCGAGCGGTCTGCAGATTTGTGCTTTTTCTTATGAGGTGGTGGACCTGAACCATCATGATCTGAAAAATACAAAATGTTATAAAAAATTATTGTTACTCCTCAGGAATTCAGACAAATTAAAATGTATTCTCATTTATTTATAACTTTTCAGTCTCTTACCTCTATAATAATAATCATCACTATGCTTCTTCTTCTTTTTGTGTGGATCCCCACCCAGTATGAAGAGCTCTGAGTCCTTATTTGAATCAACACATCACAACTGTATTTATAACACTGTAACACTGTATTCAACATCAGCACCATGTCTGAAGTTGCAAAGAACATATTTCTCACCTTCGGGCGTTTCTTGGACGTCTTCCGTACTTCAGCAGCAATTTCCTCCTCCTCTCGCAACAAGTCCTTGTATGACCTCCTCTTCTCTCTCTGGCTACGACCAGCCACAAGGCCCCGGTCCCCCTCCATCCCTACATCTAGATTACATGAATGAAATCAATGTTAGGAGTCCTTCAATACCAAGAAAAACTTTATTTTCATTAAGATGTGCTGTATTCATAATTTATATTGGTTTTATTGCATGTGCATTTACAGTTATTACATTTGAATAAGGCAGAATACTGTTGCTGTTTTAGTCAGTGATCATCAATGTATTTTAAACTGTATGAAAACATTTTTTTTCTCATTTACCCTTTATCTCCTCATATGCCATGATTTCTCCAATGTTGAGACGTATACTTAAAGAGGGATGTCATGGACAACACTGAAGGCTGGATATTGGCCTGTTAAGCAAATACAAAGAGAACCATTAAATACAGGATTTCAAACAAACTACAGCAATACTGAACAAAAGGTTTAAAACAGAAATACTTAATAGGAAATTGGTAAAGAAAAAAGACATTGCTGTCATTTTTGGAAGAAAACAGGTGATGGGTTGCCTCGGTTGTACAATACTGAGAGTCTAAGTTACCTGAATGAACTCAAAAAGCGGACAAGTCCTTCCACTTGTGCATAAAATTATATTTGCGCTATAAATTCAGTAATGGTTAATAGGGTCGCATACAAACCAGTACAAAAATATTACTAAACGAATTCCCGCCTACTTTTGTAAAGATACACAAACACACCCCCTATTTTCCACTTTGACACCCATGGCTATCCAGCATCTCCACGGCTTTCGTGGAGCTCACCGCTTCGGGTGGTACGCTAATCGGTGAGGATGGCTGAGGAAAGTCCGATGCTTTCACAGAAAGCTAGGCCGGAGTCGCCGCCAGTGGACAAAATACTGCAGCCATTATGCATTTAATAATGTTCATATTTTCTGCTCCTCTGGACTGACAACATATTATGCATACAATAGCCCGAGGGTGAGAAATGATGCGCTTATGAAATTTTACTACCTCAATGGGATCTCCAATTTACGCGGGTCCGGTCGCCATCTTTGTTATCGGCAAGACAATACGTGCCGGGAGAAGGGCGGGGCTTTGCCTACGCAGCCAATCAGCGTGGAGGAAAAGTGGCCATTACCAAGATATTCTTTCCATTACAAAAGAGCTTTCTTTTAATGTACTGATATCAAAATGCACAAATATAAATAAACAAGGATAACGTCTCATTAATATAACCAAAGATACTGATTTATTGTTTTAGCCCATTTCAAACATCATTTTTCAATACATTACAGTTCACATAGAAACATGATAAGCAGTACAAAAAGAAGGCAACAATACAAATATGTTCCTGATCAGAAAATCAAAAATGCCACATAAAAAATGATTAATCATTTTGTGTCATAGTTACCACAAAATTTATCAATTAAACATCAGGCAAAAGGAATGTATACACAGACACACACTTTGACTCAAACACACTCAATGAGCTGCAGTCCCACTCCATGTATGGGTCATCATTTGCTCTAGCAGCTCTGTGTTCTTGATGAGTTTTACCCTGAATAGTCTTTTTTTTCTTGAAAGCTGACACTCTTTTATCCCATGAGCTTCAAGCAGTAGTGGGCTTTTAACATATCATGGTCTGTTCATTTTAAACAAAGATACCAACAACTTTGTTAGGAAATAAAGTGTCCAACTTTCCAATACAGAAGTATTTTAAACAGAGTTTGGAACAGAAAATCCCAACATGATGGTTGCGCTTTTGCTTATATGGCTGAGGCCAGAGAAGTGAGGCTTGGCCTGCTTGATAAAGAGCAAGGATTCACTCCTACGTTTAACAATCTTCTACCTGTCATTCAAATTCTGTTTCTGCAGACTGAGGGATGTAAAACTGGCTAGTAAATCTGTTACTTCATCCACCTGTAGGAAAAAAAGAAAATACATCCAAATGAGATTAAATAAACTCTTTGTGAATCAACAGCAGATGCAAATGCAAAACAAATGCATTAACAATCAAATAACAGGAGAATACATAAATATTCTCACCTGCTCTCTGGTACGCGTGTGCTGAAGCTGCGTTGAAATGTGCTCCAGCCTCTCTCTGGCTTCACTCTGGCCCATTAAATTCAGGTATTCTCTGAGCATCTGAATAATCTATATGAAAACAAAAGAGAACGTGAACACAGTCAGAATAAACAATATCTGTAGCAAAGTCTTGATTTAAGACGGCAGATGAGTTATGGTCCTCTGTACCTGAGTGACCTCCCCTCTTAGGGTCTCTAAGCTGCGTGAATCTCCCTCTTGTAAAATATTGAGCTTGGAGCGTGCTAAATGCAGTGGGGTCCTTCCCGCTCGATCGATGGCGTCCACACGGGCTCCTTTATGGAATTTAAGGGGGGAAAAAAAGAGTCTATTTAGTCTTAAGCTGCACTGTATGTCACAGCACAATGTTTACTAATATGCTTTGCTCATGTTGAGTGAATGGGTACTCATTATTTTCTATTGGAACACTACATGACATCTTTTCAGTACTGGTTGCTTATAATTAACACTGAAAATACTTAAAAAATTGGCAGTTTGTGTAACTCAAAATTAAAATTTACAGTTACATATATATATAAGGAATGATGGCAAACTAGGTTTATTTATTTATTTAAGGATATTCACATCCAAACTGCAGAACAGATTTAGGAGTTACAGCTATTTGTTTTTAAAACTCACTTTTTCACTGATTTAAGGGAAAGCCATATTTACATGGGGATGGATGTCAGTATATTTCACTAACAGCATAGGTCTGTACTTCCACTTCACAATCATCATCTATAGATCTCTGGGTAAAATTGTGAAAATATCTGTGGACCAAACTATAAGTAAACATCCGTGTGAAGTGCTCATTTTGACAGGAGATTGTGCGTTGCAAGTTTGATGTACATAGAAGCAAATACAACCCTATGTGTAGTGATCAAGCACTTATTTAAAATCCTAAAGCATGGTGTGGAAAGTAGCTTATATAACCATCTTTAGCCGCAATAGTTTGATCACATCCTAGAAGATGATTTCCAAATGTTGCTTCGGTTCATTTGAATCGGCAGGAATTTATTTAATCACAATTCACCCAAGGTCCCACCACAGCTTTTCTGTCAGGTTAAAGTCTGTACTTTGACTGGATCATGTCAACATCATGATTCTATTCTGGTCATTCTGTTGTAGATTTGCTACTAACTTCCACTTTGATAACCCGGGTTCAGTCAAGATTTAGCTGTCAGACAGACAGGACTCCAATTTTACTCCAGAGGAGTTTATGGTCTGCTCAATGACCTCAAGTTGTTCTGGTCTTGTGACTGCAGTACAAGACTGAATAAATTCTCAATGTTTGGTTTGAAAACTATCAAATATTTTATAATTATGAAGGAGGATAAATGTTTTTTGGAGGATTATGTTTATAACTGTGACAAAGTGTTCATATGTCCAAAATCAGCCTCTCTCATGAGATCATGCCAAGTTCGCATTTCTTCATTCACCTTTGGATTAGTCATCTGGTATTTAACAGCAATGCCCTTTTACATTAGTGGCCATCAATATGGCCTCTGCCACGTTCAACAAACACTGAATATTTTGAAAACAGGAGGTGATGTCATCATGCACGTATTTATTCCAAAATAAATTGGACTTAAAACAAATTTGCCTTGTTGGTTGTTGTTCATAGGATATTTTATTTACCAAACTTTAAATCATCTGTGATGGCTTCCTGACATATAAAACGTGAGAATTATTTTTTAACAAAAGGTTTACTGTCTACTTCACAAGACTGTTTCGTTCCAAACTGTCCTTTGACCTTTACAGTTCAAGGTTTTGCTCCTGTTTATCTAAAAGGGTACACAAAGAAACAAACTTTTTGCAATTTGAACTCACCTCCTCGCAACAGTGTGGTGATCACAGGGACGTGGTTGGTACAGGCCGCTGCAGGAACACAGGAAGAAATGATAAAATTAAAAGACTAAATACAAAATCTATAAAAAAAAATAAAAAAAAGGTTTAATATTTTTGCTCTTCTCATTTTCAAATCACATCTTATTTACTACAATGTGATTTGGTTTTCTTACCCAGATGAAGAGGAGTATTCCCCAGACTGTCTCGCTGGTTGGGATCAGCACCGTAGCTCAGCAGCAACTGCACTATAATTTAAAATAGACTTATTAGAGTAATGTCTGGTAAATGCAATTTGCAGTAATGGGAAACACTTATTAAAAGCACTGTCAAACCTTTGCATCATGCAAGACACTTTTAAAGCACTTTGCAGTGCGGCGTATTTATCTGATGACAGATATCACTTTGGCCCTCCTCAAACATGAGGTTCATGAAGATAAGCCATCTTTTTAAGCTCCTTCCATCCACTGCATGTTTTACGTAACCACTTGATGCATGGTCGCTAATATCCATTTTTATAGTGGCATCTTGTGAAAACACTCCCAACTCTGCAACATTACTAAATTATGCTTTATATATTGAGGCTCTCCATCACTTTCACAGGTCTGTGTGGATAAAATGTAAGGAACATGAATGCAAGTGACGAATGTCTGAATGCTGTAGGTCATGACTGAAAATGAAACTTTTGCAGGTTGTTTATTCAGACAAGAAGAAGAAATAAATTAACAGTTATAATATTACTGCTAAAATAGACTGCTGCAATAATCTGTTACCAACCTACCAATGCCATCGTTGCCATTGCAGGAAGAGAAATGAAGAGCTGTCCTTCCTTTGTCATCTGCTGCACAGGGGTCTATGTCATCTTGTAGGAGCTTTCGCACTGTTAAAAAAAATTAAATAATTACTTGAATAATTCATTACACTGCCTGCAAGGTATTTCATAACATCGCCAAACTGTTCATACCTGTGTCAATGTCGTTGCTGTTGGCTGCTTCCCTCAGTCTTTTAGCAGCTAAGGAGATAAGATATGCAAATCCATGATGTACTATAGAGGACTTCATCAACAGGACAGAACAAAGAGAGCCAACACTCGCAGGAACACATAATGCCGACAAGTGGTTAACAAGCAAATAACATAACATATTCATCAAATTCATTCATCCAGTAAATTAGCCTTTTATTATCATTTACTGATTTACACAGTGACACAGTTCATTCAGCATTTATTATCTGTACCATTTCATTTTATCCAAGTAACAATTATATAAAGGAAGCAAAGTAAGGACATTTTTATTTGCTTGATTATTTCCGCCAATTAGAGTTGTATTATAACTCACTGGAAACTCTTATTAGCAAACTTTACAATCTGTAAACATGACTTATTGATCGTGTTTTTGTGCAATATAGGTAAAAATGTGGGTAGCGCCACCAAAAATGTGCTATAATACCCTGCTGCATTCAGCCTTGCTTAAAGTTTCTTGGTGGGTTGGATGATTGCACCCTGACCTTCAACATCCACAATTGCTGAAGGTCAGCCGGTGTGGTTGTGTTGACCACAAACACAAACCGCATGCCAAAGCTGATCCCACAAGTTTTCATCAGGTTGATTTCTGGACATCCAGTAGCTCATTCCATCCTCAATTCCCAAACTCTGGAGGTACCCTGTAACGATCCGGCTCTGTGGGAACAGGGTTATCATCCTGGGGGGAATGGTTTGGAGCCCAAATTCTGGAGATATGAGATAACACTTGCTCCAGAATCTCATTCCAATAAATCTGTTTGCCAATAAGATGGCAACCACTGTTCTGTTACTATCACACATCTGGCAACTACAAGACTGAATACCAACAGGAGAGAAATGTCAAGTCCAGACTCAAAACCTTTGTTCAAATCTCAAATCCGCATAAAACATATAACACCGCTCCTTATGTCCCCACTGTTCTTAACCTGTTGTTATTATTTATTTTAGCATTTTAGTGCATCTTTCTTGTTTTCTAATTTAGCCTTTGTATTGTACCTATGGTTTTATTGTTCGTACTGTAAAGTGTCCTTGGGTGTCATGAAAGGCGCCATCAAGTAAAATGTATTATTATCATCATC